>CM066995.1:10017426-10628884 GCA_033977485.1 Hydrangea macrophylla | reverse complement strand
ACCTGGTGTCGCCGATCCGTTGGTATCGGTAACTATCGATCCGCTAGCCATTCCGGTCTTTGACTCAGATTGCTTGCCTGAGCTATTACCCTCTCTGAGATTCGGACAGACGTAGGGTGGGTCTTTTGGTTTATCGGACTCAAGCGATGCGCCAGAGCCTGATCCATTGACTTGTTCTTTGCTGCCCCCGGCCTTATAGGTTTCTATCAGCCTGCCGATCATGTCCGACAGGCGGTCCAGCTTTACGTGAGTGGCCCTTGTTTCTAAGACCAGATCAGCTTGACTTTTATGGACATCGGCCGTTTGGTTGATGACCGATTTGAGATTGCCATCGATCCTATGAGCGCATTGTATTCCTGCCACATGGGCTCAACGTTCGTTCTCACGGCCTCTGAAATTGCCTCAAGAGTGATACTGCCATCTTGTGGAGAATGGCCGGTACTTTCCTCCATAGGTGGGTCCATGGGAGGATCGTCTTGGCCGTTCTTCGTTGTCTGTTGTCTTTTTTTGGAGGCATGGCTTGACACAGTGGGTCCCACCGGCGCGTGCCAAAAATATTTGCTGTAATTTGCGCGGGCGTGCCAGAGATAAACAGGCTCGGTGTGTGTGTGTGTGAGTGCGTGCAAACTAATTTCCTAACCGCTTGTGTGAGTAATACACAAGGCTTTATGAATCTGACTTCTAAACAGAGTAATTGTGTGTAGTGAGTAGGAAAGTACCCTCATCATAAGTTCTTTAGCAGTACTGAAGTGCACAAGCTAAAAAGTGTCGAGTTTAACAGGTAAACAATCACAAAATGGATTAATAAAACGAAGATTGTATTAATTGTTTGGAAAAAATAAATAGATCTAAAGAACAAACCAGAACAGGCTGATTATCCAAAAGAACAAAAAGTAATAACAAATAAGGCAGACCTATTTGCTATGAAGGCTGAAAAACATAAAGACTTAAGAGTGCTTTGAATGTTTTGAATGCTTCGAATGCAGTGTGTATGCTGTTTCGAGATGACACGGAGTCCTTTGCTTGGTTGGCCTGCCTGAATATTTATAGCGGCCTTAGATGATTCCTAATTGGACAAGAGCTCCTTAGCTTGCGCCCCAAACTGCTTGACTGATTGACTGATGATGGAAGAGACCTTCTTTATCTCTAATTCCTTCCCTATCTGGATTCTGATTGAATCAATCCCTTTAATTTAGGGATCAAACGCCTAAATCCAGCTAGACATGATCAGATTTTATTTCCTGAATGGACTCTTATTTCCCCGAAATCTGAGATGACGTCATCCTGACAGCTGTGGATAGCACTGCCTTCTCTTTTCAGTCCATCGGCCTCGTCCATTATTCTTCTGGATGAATCGGGCTCTTCCCATTTCCATGCTTTTCCTCATGCCCGATTACCTTTCTTCAAATGCCCATGGCCAATCGGACTGCTATAGCCATCCTTCATTCCATGGTGTCCGATTGGCCTTCATGTTGCTTCAATCCACCATCGGACTAACAGCGCATTGGATTATATTTTCCTAAAGCCCAATAATCTTCATACATGTTAGTTTTTCCCATCAGGCTCCCCTCACAACACCTAACAGCCTTGCACCTATCATCGATCTCACTTCTACGTTTAAGTCCGATGAGTCATATATCTCTAAGCCCGGCCTCACCTCTATCCAGTTTCATGCGACTCGGGCTCTAAAACCTTTGACAGTTTTTAGGTGCAAACACTTCCAAAAATGTTTGTGGGCCTCATTGTATCTAAACATATTTTAACAGTTATTCTGAACCTATGGCACTATTAACCCACAACACTTAAAATTCATTAGACAAATAATTTATGCACGTGATACATATTAGTATAGAGTATAGAGTAAAATAAAAATTCTTCCCACAATGTGTGATGTCACATTCTTTATTTTTTTTCCCACATGGGATTTCCTTTTTTTTTTTTTTTTTTATCATATCTTTATCAATCTATTTATATACTTTTACTAGTAACATGTTAATATATATTATGACAATTCAAGGCCTTTTCACTACTACCAAAAATCATCTTTGTGTCTTCTCATGCACGTCTTTCTACTTTTCTCAATATTGTGTGAGTTATCATGCATAAACAGAAACAATGTATATATCTAGGTATGCAAGTCTTTAACACTCTTAGTCTTTGCTTTCAAGAATCATGAAAAGTTGATGCGTTCTTTACTCTGTTTATTGAGTTCCAATTAAACTTCAAAAGGAAGTTTACACTTTAGTCCAATTTCCTCATTAACAAGGATGGATCTAGGGGGGCATTGCCCCTTAGATTCGTAAAAAATAAATAAATAAATTCTCGAAACATCCCCCCCCCCCCCCTTGAAAATTATTAAGCTCATCCCCAACCCCAAGTTTGATTATGGGGTCCGTCCTTGCTCACCAATTCACGTTTATGGCTTTTCTCACATACATGGAAGTTTATTCTAAGTTTTCCTTTCTGTCTATTCATACCTATATACACATGTGTGTGTCTGTATATATATATATAGTTCTATCTTTATCACAAAGTGTTGTAAATCTGTGCCAAAAAAACTTTGATAATGGAAGTCCAAATCAGTAACGGGCCGAGGTGCGGACCAGGTCGCTCTCTTTAAGGTTGATTTCGCGCCTCCTCGGTCTTCTCACCGGTGCACGGGATGGTATGTCAACCCCCAGGATACAACAGCCCAACTATAGCAAATTTTTGTATAGTTTTATGCACTAAACTGATAGAAAAAGAAACTACACCGAAGAAACTCAAACTATTCTGTATTTGCCCGAATACTTTATAACACCATAGAACAATAACACAAGAATGATAGCTCACTATTTCATACTCTCTGTATATACACTTATATGTGTAGCCGTGGTTGAATTTTTTTTAATCTATCATATATCACAAGACTGATGCTATTTATTTTATAGCCAATGATGACACAAATAGGAAAGTCATCAAAGTCAAAGAATATACTCAAATCATGGGATAGGAGATGAAATGTTTTGGGCGTAATAATAACTTATATAAATATGGTGTAATGTAGAAAAGGAACACAAGTGTATGTTATCCATGTACTAAGGAAGGAATGAAGTTAGGATAGAACTACTACAATGGATCATGTAGATGATCTCAAGGAGTAATAGTTGCCAAATCAAAATAAGATTTGGCCCTCATTAAGAAATGATGATGCCTAAAATTGGTAAGAAGGGTTTAGAGAGAGAAAAATACAAGAACAATTTGTGTGTGGTTCGGTCCCGTTAACGAGGTGACCTACGTCTACGGTTGCGTCTGTGCGCTCTCACTAGCAAATCACCGGCAGGCCTGGTGAGCCAACAAGGATGGGCGGCACTATCAGTAATACCGGCCGGGCATATGCGTATGATGGTGAGTTCTCTGTTGTATGCTTGTTAGCTAGAGAATTATTTTTGGATCCCTATTGACAGGGTAGGTGGGCTCTTTTATAGATGCAAGAGTTCACCCTTACATGGTAAGTTAATAGGATTAGGAAACCTAATCTGATTACACTTGATTGGCAAAAATTTGGGAAAAGTTTCCTAAGTGGTTTAGGAAACTGCCACATTCCATCTTGCAGAGTTGTAGTTGGTTTAGGAAACTGCTGGATAGGCTGGGATCGCGGGACGCCGCGACCTTCATGCCCGGCCTGTTGGTACGAACCGCCCGGTTCTAACAAACACCTTGGGATTGCTCGGCTATTGGTGCCTTTGCACCGGCACCTCTTGATGATGTGGCAGGCTGGCTTCATGGCTAGATTATTTTGGGACATATCAGCTGCCCCCTATTTTCGGAACTGACTGGATGCTTCATCGGGTGAGGATTCTAAAATCAGTACCTTCTTGGAAACCGTCCGGATGTCCTATGGGAATGCTGCTCGAGACGGGGCCCACCTTCTAAATCGCCCCGGTGGAATAACCGATCGGTACAGGTAGGAGTTCGGGTATTGATATTGCCACGTGTTAGGGAGTAATTGGCCTAGTCAGGATCCGGCAAAGTCGATTTGGACGCAACCGACTAGTTATGTGATAACTGGACCGTCACGTCACGCATTTAATGCGTGCGCATTTCGAGGCGACCCTTCACGTGCCCGAGGTGACAACTGTCTGACAGTTCTTGACGGGAAAACTCCTGAGCCGTTGGATCTAATTGATCTGGACCGTTCGCTATTCCTATATAAGGAACACTTGCTCATCTCTTCAGTTCCTGCTGCCAAGTAAGAGAGTTTACCGAGCGGTTTGAGAGCATACAAGATCCCGAGCAAGATTGCCTACCTCTTTTCTGCGCAAAACCTTGTAAGTCCTTCCTTTCTGTCTCCAGTTCTTCATTCTCTTCTTCTTTTCTGAACAAAGCTGGAGGGAGCGAACCCACTTGGGTTAGAACGAGCGTGGGATTTTTTCTTTTTCTGCTTTTGTCATTTCTTCCAATCCGGGGGTACACTAGAGTAGTTTGACCGAACGGGTGTTCCCGGGAGAGTCCTGAGAGAGTGTTACATTTCTTCCAGAATCTTGTACGACCTGCCCTTTAGGTTGTTAGATCTACCTCCTCTGTACATCAGGCTAGGAGTTCTTGACCCATTCTTAGGTCGTCTGCCCCTAGGTCTTCCACAGACGTAATCATGTGCCATTCAGATTTTAACTCGTCGTCCCGATCGGAAGACAAGCAATTGAGGTTAGGGTCCTCAAGTGCAAGCTTAGACCCTCCCTCCTTGGCCCCCTCTGATCAGCAGAGTGAGGGGATGATCCCTGCCCGGGCGTCTCTCGAGGAAACGCGCTGGGATTCTCCTGTGGCCTCAACATCTCGGGGTTTGGGCGACAAGGGGTCTGTACCGCAGCCCCGGGGTTGTCTTCTCATGCGAGTCCATTGTCAGTATTCTACGCGGCCCTGATTTGGATTAGATCAGGGACAGATATGACCTTCTTGGCCCCTTTTCCCTTGCCATCCATGAAGGCGGAGCTCACTTCCATGAGTCGGGCTTCGTCACTTTGTACGAGGATGCTTTCATGGCAGGCCTTCGCCTGCCTCTCTACCCAGTTGCCCGGGACGTGCTTATCTACCTCAGGATCTCCCCCGAGAAGCTTGCCCTAAACGGTTGGTGATATCTGATGGGGTACATATCCTTGTGGCCCCAAGTCCTCGGGTATAAGCTTACCTTACAGGAGTTCTTCTGGACTCATCGGCCCTTCAAAGTCCACGGGGAGCCCGGTTTCTTCTCGCTCGGGGCTAGGCAAGGGCGGAAGATAATTGTAAACTGCCCGAGCAATAATAAAGGATGGAAGAAGAAATTCTTCCAAGTGTCCACTCTGGGGCTGTGTGAGAAGGCACCGGGTATACAGTTGAGGACCTCCTGGGCGGGGGAGCTGAGGAGTAAGCCCGACCACTTTTCTTTCTTGATTAGTCTTTCTATTTTGCCTTGACTAACCCATTTGTATGTTTGCTTTGCAGTGGGAGCAGTTGACTTGCCAAGTCTTTCAGACGAGCTACAAGCGAGGATTCTGTCTTTGGTAGAAGACCCGACCGATATTAATAAAGTGCTGACTCGGTCGGGAAGCCCGAAGATCTCCTACAAGCCCCAGCGCTTTACAGCTCCCATCCTCCCGGTGATCATTCTAGGGTAAATACCATCTCTTGACCATCCAGTTTTCTTTTCGTTTGGTAATTTGCCGAATTATGACATGCTCTCTGGTTTTCCAGAAATGACTCCCAAGAATGCGGCAACCCTGAAGAAGAAGGAGGCGGCCGTGATGGCCAGGGCTGGCCAGAAGAGGAAGAAGCCAGACCCTGCCGAGGGCCAGCCCCTCAAGAGGATTTCCCGGGGGATTTCCATCCAGGCTGAAAAGGAGGCAGCTGCTGCCTCAACGCTCGTCGTAATAATTGCTGCACTACCACCACCTTCTACTGCTGCCAAACCATCCAGAGTCTCCTTCCCGAGCATGGAGAAAGCTCGTGCGGGCCTCTCTTCAAGGCCAGAGGTCGAGACTGTGGACGATGTCCGCGGAAGGGTACGGCACGGGCTGCTGCAGAGTCAGATTGACAAGTGCACCCTGCTGAGCCCCGAGGCCATCATCGGTTGGCTGTACATCATCAGCCACATGGTAAGTCCCTTTGCAATGTGAACATTAGCTTTTTCTCCATGCGCATACTGGCGTTTTCTTTTTCTTTGCAGATTGGCTGTATTGCGGCCGGAGCTGAGACCACCCTTCCCGACGTTGCTGAGAGGTTGGCCGCTGCAGAGGCTAACCTTTCCATGGAGAGGGCTGCTCGGGAGTCTGCAGAGTTTGCTCTCACTGTTGAAGAAGAAAAATCTCGGGCAACTGCCCTGGAGCTTGGGGAGATCCGTGACTCTCTGTCAACTGAGCGGGCCACCCGAAAGGTTGCGGAGGCTAAGGCTGCAGCCGCGGAGGCCGGGAGGATCGCCGCCGAGAAGGTTGTAGAGACTAAAGCTGCAGCCGTGGAGGCCAGGAGGATCTCTGCCAAGAAGGACCTGGCAGCCATGACGGCCACGCTCTCCGAGCTTACTGCTGCTCGGGAGGCTGAAGCCAAGGAGGCCGAGGAGGAATTCAAGGCTGGGTTCCTCACGGGCTACGCTGACCTGACGAAGCGGGCTGCTGCTGACCACCCTGACTGGGACTTGTTTGGTTATTCCTGGGCGGAGTCCAGTTATTGGAAGGAAGGCCAGGCTGACTCCGAGGTCGTCGCTGAAGTTGCACCGGCTGGGGACCCCTCTGTTGATGAGCAGGCTGCGAAGGAGGGAGAAATGTTGGTTGTAGACTAGTTTTTTCCCTTTTTGTTTTTGTTATAGTTTTTTTTTCTTTTTGGGGAGGCTACTACAACTGCCCCCAGGCTTTGTATAGTTGTTATTTTAATTAATGAAAAGGCCCTTGAGGTCAAACTTCCTTTCCATTAACTGTGTCTTTTTTTCTGTACTTTGCCTGTTTGTAATTACTAGTATCCACTCGATTTTTGGCCGACCTAACCCCTACCATAGCAAGAATTTTAGAACCGTAACCCGTAGAATACCTAGTCTTCTGACCTGTTTAAAAGGTAATAGCCCAGTATGCCATGGGAACTTGTCCTTTTTAGCGTCCGGGATCGCCCAGTGTATTATAGGAATATCCTGTATTACTGTCCGGGATATCCCAGTGTATCATAGGTGTATCCTGTTTTACCGTCCGGGATATTATCTCTGGTCACTGTAAGTACTTAGGAATATCTTCCAAGTTCTTTAGGTGACCGGTGTGATTTTCTGTTTTGGCCTAATATTCCCCAGCCCCCCAAGCATTTTGCTAAGGCGGGAGTGCAGGAGTGAGTGGCCGTAGGAAACCGACCTGGAACATAGGTGGTTGCAAGGTCCTTTGAAGCTCGCCATCGTCGGCCACCTAGGGGTTTGCCCCCGTCATCGGCTGGACCTAAGCGAAGCTATAAGTAATTTCCTGTTTAGGTCTAGTATCCCCTTGCCCCCCGAGCGTCCTGTGAAGGTGGGGGCGTGTTGAGGAGCGACCATAGGAAACCGACCTGGAACATGGGTGGTTGCAGGGTCATTTTGTGCCTGGGTTCGGAGCCCGAGGTCTTTTTGTGCCTTGGTTGTTAGCCAAGGTCTTTGTATGCCTGGGTTCGGAGCTCGAGGTCTTTTTGTGCCTTGGTTGTTAGCCAAGGTCTTTGTGTGCCTGGGTTCGGAGCCCGAGGTCTTTTTGTGCCTTGGTTGTTAGCCAAGGTCTTTGTGTGCCTGGGTTCGGAGCCTGAGGTCTTTTTGTGCCTCGGGGTTAGGCCCGAGGACTTTTCTGCATTGCACAGTGTACTGACAGGAGTAATTTTGCAAAATAAACTTTCCAATTTTATTAAAACAAGAATTTATTGCTATTGCTCAATCAGAGCTACAAAAACAAATCTTTCTACAAGTACTAAATTTATGTGGCTAAGTGTTACTGATAATACTTGCGGAGGTGTTGCACATTCCAAGGGTGAGAGAGATCATGCCCGTCCATACTCTGTAGCTAGTAAGTTCCCGGTCGGTTGACCCGGGTTACTTTGTACGGGCCTTCCCAGTTTGGTCCCAATTTCCCATGGCTCAGGATTCAGGTAGACTGGTTCACTGCCTTGAGGACGAGGTCTCTGACTTGAAAACTGTGGTGCTTTACCTCGCTATTGTAGTATCGCGAGACTCTTTGCTTGTAGGCTGCCACCTTTAGGTAGGCTTGGTCTCTCCTTTCCTCTACCATATCTAGTTCTCACCTGAGGGCTTCTTCGTTATCCGATGCACTGAAGTTGGCCACCCGATATGTAGGCAACCCGAGCTCTGTAGGGACTACCGCCTCAAATTTGTAGGTTAAAGAGAACGGCGTCTCGCCTGTTGTCGCTCGGGGTGTTGTGCGGTAGGCCCACAGGAGGGTCGGTAGTTCTTCAGTCCACAACCCTTTGGCGCCTTCGAGCCTTATTTTGATTGACTGCAAGATCGTCTGGTTTGTCACCTCGGCTTGACCATTGGCTTGAGGGTGCTCGGGGGAGGAGTAATGATTTAGTATCCCGTATCCCGAGCAAAACTGCCTAAAGATAGGTGTGTCGAATTGTCTACCATTATCGCTGACCAGGAACCGGGGAGTGCCGAACCTACTAAGAATATTCCTTTCCACGAAGCTTTCCATTTTCCGTTCGGTTATTGTTGCCAAGGGCTTGGCCTCTGCCCATTTGGTGAAGTAATCAACAGCTATCACGGTAAACTTGATCTGTCCTTTTTCCATCAGCAGGGGACCGACAATGTCGATGCCCCAATGGGCGAACGGCCAGGGGCTGTGGATTGGTGTCTGGAGCTCTCCCGGTCGGTTGATCATGGGAGAGTATCTCTGATACTTGTCACACCTTCTGACGTATTCCTGGGAATCCCGGGCCATAGTTGGCCAGTAGTAACCTTGTAGTAGGGCCTTTCTGGAGAGTGCCCGGCCTCTGATGTGATTCCCGCACACTCCTTCGTGGATTTCGAACAGTATCGCTTGGACTTGCGTAGGATGAACACAGCGGAGGTACGGGATAGTGAATCCCCTCTTGTAGAGAATGCCGTCAACAAGGTGGTATCGTGCCGCCCAGTATTTGACCCGGTCTGGTAGTACCCCTGTCGTCAAGAATGTCACGAACGGGTCCATCCAGCTGGGTCCCAGGGTGACCGGATCTAACTCCATGCCTTCTGAGTTGATCACACTTGGCTCGGGTAGATATTCTATCCTTATCCCGGGTAAGTCTGACTCAGAAGACGAGACGAGGCGAGCCATCCGGTCGGCCCTGGTATTTTCTTCTCTGGGTATCTACGTGATGGAGAATCCTCGGAGCTTCTTGGAAACCGCTCGGACAAGGGCCAAGTAGGCTACCATGTTGTCTTCCCGCGCTCCGTACTCTTGGTTAACCTGGTTGACCACGAGCTGGGAGTCGCTGTATCCCTGGATCTATTGTGCACTCATAGAGATGACCAACTGTAATCCGACCAAGAGGGCTTCGTATTCAGCCTTGTTGTTGGAGGCATGGAACCCAAACCTTAGTGCATATTCGAGCTGGATACCGTCGGGGGTAGTTAGGATGATTCTTGCCCCACTGCCTTGCTGATTGGATGAGCCGTCCACGTGCAGTACCCAGGTGGGGATATCAGAGTGTAACCTGGGCAGTAAGGCCGGAGGCTCAGACTTTTTAACCGGGTCCTCTGGATACGTGAACTCAACCAAAAAGTCTGCCACGACTTGTCCCTTGATGGCTGTCCGGGGTCGGTATATCACTTCAAACTCTTCCAACTCCAAGGACCACTTGACGAGCCTGATGTTGTCAAAATCAAGATATAAAAAGTATGCTTTTATTTATGCTTTACTTTTCTAAGGATTTGTAGTGTGAAAGTAAAGGTCGAACCCACAGAGATTGATTAACTACGGCTCTTTAATTTTAAAACCTAAATTTAGCTAATTAAGAAAACGGATTTTGATTTTGAATTTAATTAAACTAAGAACAATAAAATAAATCTAAACTATGAAAGCAATTAAAAGTTGTTTAAAAGATATTTAAAGGGAACCTAGGATTGCAAATCCACCACTAGCTTCATAATAGGAATATTTATGCATTCACTTAGCTTATTAAGTTGGATGAATATGGGGAATTGTAGCTACAAGCCCAATTCCTCCGACAAGAAGATAATCATGGTTCAAGCACCAACATATTCCATCTTCGGTTAGCACGAATTATCCCACACTAAACTAGGGTTGTGACATAATTCGTCTAATCTAGGCATGGATTATTCGGATACTTGATAGCACAAATCAATAAAGCACCATCACATGTAAATAATCTAAACAAGCACAACAAGCATAGATCATTTAGCACATCACAGTCAAAATAGATCTAAGACAAGAATAAACTTTGAAAGCAATGATTTAATCAATAGAAGCACGATTTATTTATAAAAATCCTCTAAACATGTGACTGTCATCCATACATAATAAAACTAAAAGAAATACATAAATAAAACCCTATTACTTGGCTAGGGTTTCATTGAAACCCTAGATCTTGAGTTTAGTTGGCCATAGAATTGATGAATATCAAGAGGTTGATGGAGGAGGCCATGGGAATCCTTGGTCTTCTTCTTCTTCTCCTTGCTTTTTTCTCTTCAATGGCTGAAAATAATGTATAATATGGCTGTATATTGATGTGTATAATAGTGTGTAATGATTTGTATATATAAATTTGATTTAGAATAGGATTTGTATAGAGTTTGGAAGGATTTAGGAAGCTTTCCTAAGTCAAATCGCGCTAAAACTGCTATTTTTACGTTTCTGGACGTATTTAACCAATTCGGATCGCACAGGGCTCTTCAGGGCTTCAAAATACACAACTTTGACTTTTTCAAAGGGTCGCTCGCGCGGGTCGCGCGAGCGGGTCGCTCCAGCGACCTGGGCTTTTTCCAGAATTTTCTCAGATTTTTCGCTGCTCTGCACCACTTTCGTAGAATTGCGATAACTTTTGACTCGGACCTCGGATTGACTCACCGTTTGCGGCCACGCGTCCGTAACTTGAAGATCTACATTTTATATCTCTGGAGAAATTTCTTAAATCTGAAGTATTATTTGTCAAAAATGCAATTTTCCGAGGCTGTTACTGCATTCTTCCTTCACCGGAACCATCTTTTGAGCCCAGAATGACTTCCAAAGGCACTAATCATTGGATTTTTGTGCATTTTCATATTAAAGCTCCAAAATCTACAAAATATATAATACCTATAAAAAAACACTTAATAATTACATGAAATGGGCTAACAAAGCGTATTTTTAGGACTATAAACGGCAACTATTCGTCGCCGATCACACCCCCAAACCTACTCTTTGCTAGTCCTCGAGCAAAGAACAGAAAAATAAAACTACTACTACAAATACTACTCCATTTTCGTATGGATCACGATCGCATTTAGCATATGCAACAAGCCTTTTAAACCCCTAGGTGTCCCTAGTAGGACGAGTGAAGTCTCGTGAGGGTTCTCGTCAGCAAGTCACCCACAACCATCTTTATTGACTTATAAATTTAAAAAGTTTTATTCAAACGAAAAATAAAACAATCAATACTCCTTATTATAAAACAATGATTCGAAATAGAATAATGAACAAGAAGAAACGGAATCAAACGTTCACCTATGTCCTGAAAAACAATCCCAAGTACATGAATCGTATAAATCAATAGAATTTCTCATAAAATTGCACGTGTGTGATATGGTAGTCAAATGAACACGCGCATGTCATGAACTTGGAATATAGCTCGGATGACCATCTAACTATGTCTCGACTACGAATCTCACAATGTAAATTACCCTCTAAAATGAAACACTCAGAAACATGTGTAATTTCTCTAGTATACGTGAGCAAAAGAATTATGTTTTCAAGACGAATAACGCTCACATACGACACGAAAAAGACGCATAACACGAAAGAACAATAGTCTCATGGATAAGATGCCAACAATCAAGAAAAATTAATCATGACCATGTTTTAATCCACTTCCCATCGTTTATATATCCAAACCATGTTTCCTAGGATCAAATAGGACTTTTCAAAGGTTGTAATGTGGCTCAGACAATGGAAAATGATAGAAAGGATTCATTAGGTAGTTTTCAGAATGGCATTGTAAGGCATGTTCAATTTCTTTCATTCTTCTCTTCCACCAACTTTCATCTTTTTCATTCTCTTCTTTTCCATATTTCTTTCATTTTTTTTTTTTTTCATTTTTTTTTTATCAACCTTCTTCTTCTTTATTTTTTTCAATCTTTTCCTTTCCTTTCGTTGCTTTTTGCATAAGTAATCATCAAAATACAAAGCAACTATCCCAATAGCATCTTATTTTCTTCTTCTTCTTATACAACACATCGCCTTATCAACACTAAAAGGTGACGAATCTTTCAGTGGTGAACTCCAAGTTGGTCAAGTTGGAGCAAAAACAGGATAATGGTAATTGAAGAAAAAGATGGCATTTTAATGGCTCAAAGGGCGAACTAAGGAAAATTATCATTTATCGATCGGCAGTAAACAAAGAGGGCCTAAAATCATGTCCTAGGGTGATATGGTTCTTCAATATTTACGACGGAAGATTATTTAGCATAGTAACAAATATTTTAACTTGACTATCAACCAAAACAAGAATAATGAGACTAAACAACAAGTAAATGTGCTATTTCAATGAAATTCGACAAACACAAAATGTATTCATAACCCTCTAAAAAGAAAAGATAGGCTCAAAAGCTTACTGGGTTTAGTCTCCACCATGTGTTATCTAGAAATCCGAATCATATTATAGTTCATATCAAACATGTATTCAAGCGACTACGTGCAGTGCATAATAATGTGCAAATCTATGATATAAAACTACGATTCAAACGATACATGACCTAAAACATTACATCATGACTTTAGCAAACATTTAATCACATCTTCTCTTGTTTACCATTCTATAACAATCCAAGTTACATAACAAGATGTATCAAATTTATATTGCAAAAACGTCGGTAACATCGTTTATTTAAGCACAAGTATCGATTTTTTTTTAAAATTAGTGCATAATAATGTGCGTGTGTGCATACCCCCAAACCTAAACCTTTCATTGTCCCTAATGAAACAATAAAACGAAAGAAAGGAGAGTACATAAGGAAGGAACGATAGTACCTCGATCTTGACAAGCATAGAACAGGTGAACACAAAGGAATATGGCTATTAAGTTCAATGTTACCTGTTACTTCTAGATAAAAGAAAACAAACTAACAAAAGAATATTAAAAGTACAAGAAACCAAAATATGGAATATAAATCTAATCTAAACTAAACTAAACTAGCAAATGGAAAATAAGTAAAACGAAAAATTCTAAATGTAACAAAGAAAACAACGAACACGAACTAAACTAAACCAAATAAACAAAAACAGAAAAGAAACACAAATTAAAATAGGTAGGGGGAAAGATATAGAAAACAAAAGAGAAAAAACAGAAAAATGGGGAATCGCGCGCGCGTTCCGCGCGAGCGGCCGTCGCGCGCGCGAATTCCTAATAATTTTTTTTTTTTTTTTATAAAATCGCGCCAGCGGGACCCCTCGCGCGCGCGAAATGAGGCGCGAAGAGAACTCGAGAGCTCATATAAAGAAAAGCAAAGAAAAATCACCAAGGCACATTCTCGCGCCAGCGGGCCGCGCGAGCGAGGTCTCGCGCGAGCGGGCCGCGCGAGCGAGAATGGTATTTTCTCTTGGCTCACTTATTTTATGTATATAAATTAAAAATAACTTTACTCCAACCCCCAAACCTATCCAGAAAACTCAAAAACTGACCAAAACCACCCAAAAACATCAAAAATCAAAGAAAAGGACGAAATTAAACTTGGGTTGCCTCCCAAGAAGCGCTAACTTTTACGTCTTTAGCTAGACCATTATAGCTCAAGACTCAAGGAGGCCGTAAATTGAATTTTGTACCCTTTAGGGCATTAGGGAAATTCTGGTGAAATGTCGAAACAATGTCGATATGTGTTAATTCATTTGACGGCTCACTTTTCTCGTTATTACATCGATTCTTTACCTTTCGAGTAAATTCTTCATTAGGGGTCGAGGTATTAGGATTCATCCAATCATTTTCTACTATATTATTCTCCACACTCATATTTATTACTTTGTTAGGCTCAGTATTCCATCTTACCTCACCTTCCGCCTCACATAGGTAATCGTCGTCTTTAGGAGGTTGATCCATAGCATTAAAAACGTTTAATTTTAAGTTCATGTTCCCAAACGACACTTTCATTACCCCCGTCCGGCAGTTAACACGTGCGTTAGCGGTTGCTAAGAATGGACGGCCTAGAATGACAGGAGTGTGTTTCCTAGCATCTAGCACGGGTTCAGTGTCAAGGACCATGAAGTCGACAGGAAAATAGCATTTATCAACCTTAACCAAGACGTCCTCGACGATTCCTCTAGGTATTTTAATAGAACGATCCGTTAATTGTATTGTAGCGGCCGTAGGTTTCAGTTCACCTAAACCTAATTATTTATAGACGTGATAAGGTATGAGATTAACACTAGCTCCTAAGTCAAGGAGAGCCCGATGAATGATAGTGTCACCTATGACACATGAAATCGTAGGCGTACCAGGATCCTTATACTTCGGAGGAGCGTGTTGGAAAATTGAACTTACTTTTTCCGTGAGGAAGACCTTTTTCGGAGTGTGACTCCGTATTTTGCGCTTTTGGGTACAAAGATCTTTTAAACATTTAGCATAAGCGGGAATTTGTTTAATAGCATCGAGGAATGGAATATTTATTTTAACTTGTTTAAATACCTCAAGTATATCTTCAGTTTTTGATTTTTTCTTTGAAAAATTAGACGGTTCCTCAACATTAGGTGGATATGGCATTTTCGGAATAAAGTTAGTTGGGACCGATTCTTTATCTTTCTTATTTTGATTCACTTCTTCACTTTTTCCTTTATTCAAATTTAAATTTTCATTTTTCTCACCCCCATCCGGAATTACAACAACTTCCTCATCTCGAGTAGTCGTCCTAGTCGAAACAGCGTTCACGCTCTCACTCGTACTACCCACTGCGTATTGCCCCTTAGGTTGCTGAGTAGGTTGACTTGTCGACTTACTCTCAGTTAAACGGTTTAATGTATTAACTACTTGTCCCATTTGGGACTCTAGCTTTGCGATAGACTGAGTGTGAGAGTGCACTAACTGAATTACCGAACCAAAGTTTTCAAGTGAGGCCAACACCTTCTCCTCAAATGCACTATTACGTGGAGGTGGAGGAGGATTGGGTTGTTGGTATTGATATTGTTGAGGCTGAGGTCGATAATTATTAGGAAAATTGTTCGACATAGAATTATAGTTATTTCGCGGGAATTGTTGCATAGAATTAACGTGTTGTTCAACAAATTCCGGATATTGAGGTGCAGAAGGACATGAAAGTATAGAATGTGAAGGATCGGAACATAATGCACATACTTCATGAGTGGGTGGAGTTGACGTTTGGTTCATTGTTAAAAGTCGGTCAAGTTTTCTATTTAATTCTTGTATTTCAATTGAATGACTCGACTCAAACTTCATCTCTCGTTTGGTTGGAGGAAGATATCCTTCCGACCGTACCGACACAGCTTGATGCATCGAGTTCTCGCTTAACGTTTCAAATATTTTCCAGGCCTCGTCGGCGCTTTTGTGTAGGAAAGTTCCCGCGCAAACGGCATCGACAGTGTTACGGACAGAGGGAATAAGTCCCTCGTAGAAGACCTGCACAAGTTGCCACTTAGGAACTTGATGATGTGGACACGAGCGTAATAATTCTTTAAATTTTTCCCATGTGTCATAAAGTGTTTCCCCATCTTGCATTACAAAATTAGTGATAGATTTCCTTATTTGATTTGTACGCATAATAGGAAAAAACTTTTGTAAAAATGCGGTGTGTAAGGCTTCCCATGTCTTAATTGTGTTAGGCTCTAGTGATTGAAGCCAATACTTAGCTTTATCTTTTAAAGAGAATGGAAAGAGCCGCAATTTTAATTCATCATCAGTTAAATTTTGGATTTTCAAAGTAGAACATATATCTTGAAAATCTCCTAAGTGTTTGTATGGATCTTCATTTAAACGGCCATGGAAAGATGGAAGTAGCGAGATGGTAGACGACTTTATCTCAAAGTGAGATGCCGTCGCCTCCGGTAATTCAATACATGTTTGTGGCATGTAAGTCGTAGGAATAAAATAGTCTTTAAGCGGAGGAGGTGGAGGGATATTAGGATTATTCATATTAGCTCCGTTGTTATTTTGGTTATTTTCGTTATTATTTCCAATGTCTGCCATTTTAATTGGTTCTATGTTATGAAAACGTGGTTTCTTTAGTCTTGTAAGAGTACTACGTATTTCAGATTCAAATAAAGATGTTGGTTTTGGTGTCAAATCGTCGTCTATTAGAAACCTTGTTCTAGAAGTTAAGTTTGAAGACTTGTTAAGTCTTAATGTACGTTCAAGTTCAGAGTCAAAAGGTTTTAATTCCGGTTTATTTGAACGTATACCTAACATAAACTAAAACAAAAGAAAAGAAACTAAAACTACTAACTAAACAAAATAAACAAATAGCAAGCACGCAAATAAGATAACAAGCACTCAACTACTATGATGCATGCAAATTATCCTGTAATGCAATGACCGCGTCAAGCCCAGCGCCCCGGGTTTCCTAGCTAATGCAGTGCAACTAACCCTAAACTAATGCAAATAGTGCGTCACAGCGCCCTGACTTACAGTGGGTTAAAGCGAGTTTCAAAAGAAGCAATTTATTTTATTTTATTTTTGTTTTTATTTGCGTAAGCTCCTTTGATGTGATTAGCTAATCCACTCGGAATGTTAGAATTTTGACGACTCGAGAAACTACAAAATAAAATAAAAAGTTAGTAACTCAAAGCAAAAATGAAAAAAAAAAATAAAAAATAAAAATAAATAAATAAAAGAAAACCTAATATAATATTTACGAATTAATTAAACTAAGATTCTAAAACTAAAGGTAGTAATTTGCAATCCCCGGCAACGGCGCCAAAAATTGATGTTGTCAAAATCAAGATATAAAAAGTATGCTTTTATTTATGCTTTACTTTTCTAAGGATTTGTAGTGTGAAAGTAAAGGTCGAACCCACAGAGATTGATTAACTACGACTCTTTAATTTTAAAACCTAAATTTAGCTAATTAAGAAAACGGATTTTGATTTTGAATTTAATTAAACTAAGAACAATAAAATAAATCTAAACTATGAAAGCAATTAAAAGTTGTTTAAAAGATATTTAAAGGGAACCTAGGATTGCAAATCCACCACTAGCTTCATAGTAGGAATATTTATGCATTCACTTAGCTTATTAAGTTGGATGAATATGGGGAATTGTAGCTACAAGCCCAATTCCTCCGACAAGAAGATAATCATGGTTCAAGCACCAACATATTCCATCTTTGGTTAGCACGAATTATCCCACACTAAACTAGGGTTGTGACATAATTCGTCTAATCTAGGCATGGATTATTCGGATACTTGATAGCACAAATCAATAAAGCACCATCACATGTAAATAATCTAAACAAGCACAGCAAGCATAGATCATTGAGCACATCACAGTCAAAATAGATCTAAGATAAGAATAAACTTTGAAAGCAATGATTTAATCAATAGAAGCACGATTTATTTATAAAAATCCTCTAAACATGTGACTGTCATCCATACATAATAAAACTAAAAGAAATACATAAATAAAACCCTATTACTTGGCTAGGGTTTCATTGAAACCCTAGATCTTGAGTTTAGTTGGCCATAGAATTGATGAATATCAAGAGGTTGATGGAGGAGGCCATGGGAATCCTTGGTCTTCTTCTTCTTCTCCTTGCTTTTTTCTCTTCAATGGCTGAAAATAATGTATAATATGGCTGTATATTGATGTGTATAATAGTGTGTAATGATTTGTATATATAAATTTGATTTAGAATAGGATTTGTATAGAGTTTGGAAGGATTTAGGAAGCTTTCCTAAGTCAAATCGCGCTAAAACTGCTATTTTTACGTTTCTGGACGTATTTAACCAATTCGGATCGCACAGGGCTCTTCAGGGCTTCAAAATACACAACTTTGACTTTTTCAAAGGGTCGCTCGCGCGGGTCGCGCGAGCGGGTCGCGCGCGCGGGTCGCTCCAGCGACCTGGGCTTTTTCCAGAATTTTCTCAGATTTTTCGCTGCTCTGCACCACTTTCGTAGAATTGCGATAACTTTTGACTCGGACCTCGGATTGACTCACCGTTTGCGGCCACGCGTCCGTAACTCGAAGATCTACATTTTATATCTCTGGAGAAATTTCTTAAATCTGAAGTATTATTTGTCAAAAATGCAATTTTCCGAGGCTGTTACTGCATTCTTCCTTCACCGGAACCATCTTTTGAGCCCAGAATGACTTCCAAAGGCACTAATCATTGGATTTTTGTGCATTTTCATATTAAAGCTCCAAAATCTACAAAATATATAATACCTATAAAAAAACACTTAATAATTACATGAAATGGGCTAACAAAGCGTATTTTTAGGACTATAAACGGCAACTATTCGTCGCCGATCACATCCCGGACGTGTCTGGACGGCTGAGGATTCTGCGGAGAGGTTGATCTGTGAGGACCACAATGGCATGGGCTTGAAAGTACAGACGGAGCCTTCGGGCCGAGGTGATGAGGATGAATGCCAGTTTTTCGATGCGGGAGTATCTGCTCTCTGCGCCCTGTAAAGCCCGGCTAGTGTAATACACTGGGAACTGTATCCCGTGCTCTTCCCGAATGAGTGCCGAGCTAACCGCTGATGGCGACACTGCCAAGTATAGAAATAATTCTTCCCCCGGTACGGGTGTTGAGAGTAGAGGGGGGGACGCCAAGTACTTCTTGAGTTCTTAGAACGCTTCTTCGCACTCTTCTGACCACTGGAACGTTTTGCGAAGGATTCTAAAGAATGGCAGGCACCGGTCGGTAGCTCGGTAGACAAATCTGTTCAATGCGGCCACCCGTCCGGCTAGGCTCTGTACTTCCTTCGTTGATTTGGGCGACCGCATGTTGATGATGGCTTTGATCTTTTCGGGGTTTGCCTCAATCCCCCGTCTGCTGACTAGGTGGCCCAGAAATTTCCTGGATGAGACCCCGAAGGTGCATTTGGCCGGGTTCAAGCTCATCCTGAATTTTCTCAAAATGCTGAAGGCCTCGGCCAGATGCTAAAGGTGGTCGGGCTCGTCCCGGCGCTTGACGAGCAGATCATCCACATATACTTCCATAGACTTTCCAATTAGGTCTTTGAACATGTAGTTGACCAGGCGTTGGTAGGTGGCCCCGGCATTCTTGAGACCGAATGACATAACCTTGTAACAATACGTGCCCTGGTCAGTGATGAACGCAGTCTTCTCTTCATCCCCGGGGTACATGCTGATCGTACCCCGAGTAAGTGTCCATGAATGAGAGGAGTGAGTGACCTGCCGTGGAGTCCACAAGGAGGTCTATCCTGGGCAGCGGATAGCAATCCTTGGGGCAAGTTTTCTTGAGGTCAGTGAAGTCCACACACATCCTCCACTTCCCGCTACTTTTCCTGACAAGTACTACATTGGCTAGCCAGTCGGGGTAGTGGAGTTCTCGTATGGAACGGGCTTTAAGGAGCTTCTCGACCTCTTCACTCACTGCCTTCTGTCTTTCGGGGGCCATGCCCCTCCTTTTCTGCTTCACTGGCAGGCAATCTGGACTGACATTGAGCCGATGGGACATTACCCGGGGGTCAATCTCGGGCATATCCTCATGACTCCAAGCAAAAATGTCTTGATTTTGCCTCAGGAACTGAGTCAGTTTTTCCTTCAGGCCGGGCTCCAGCAGGGTACCAATGCTGACCGTGCGGTTAGGGTACTCGGGATTCAACGTCACACTTTCCAATTCTTCTATCGGACCTACCGCGTCGCTCTGGTCACGGGGTCCATCTCTTGAACGTTTAATGTTTCAGTGTTGCCCCCCGGCGTAACGAGCTGACATAGCAACTCCGGGCGATAGTTTGATCTCCACGTAAGCATCCGGGTCCCTGAGGAGTTGGGAACTTCACTGTTAAGCTGTAGGTGGAGACGACCGCTCTGGCCTTGTTGAGGGTCGGCCTACCAAGAATGACATTGTAGGCCGACGGGGCTTCTACGATCACGAAATTGGTCAGCACGGAGGCCTACTGAGGGTAGGTCCCCATGAGAACTGGAAGCTCGATTGTCCCGAGCGATTGTGTGCTGGAGCCGTTAAATCCAACCAGGGGTGTAGCGACCGGCCGGGGTCGATCCTGAGCTGATCAAATATCGATGTGAACATAATGTCGGACGAGCTGCTTGTGGCCACATCCACTAGAAAGTGTCACTACTAGCGGGTCATCATGGGGGCATTGGACGCCCTATAAGTCGTCAGATGTGAATGTTAGAACATCGGTTGGGGAGGAGCCGGTGGATTGGACCTGCCAGACATATGTCCGGGATGCCCGAGCATGCCTCTTTTGTGCTGACTGTGAATCCCCTCCGCCCGACGTTCCTCCGGAGATCACGTGGATGCGGCCAAGTGGTGGTGGCTGATCGGGAGCTCGGGTGTCCTACCGGGGTCGTCTGTCTGCTGTCACGAACTCCGCAAGGTGTCCCTGCTCGATCAGCTTCTCTATTGCTATCTTTATTTAAAGCAATCCTCCGTTTTATGGTCGTGATCCCTGCGGTAGCGGCAGAACTTGTCCCAGTTCCTCTTACCGGGCGGAGCTCTGAGTTTAGCTGGCTACTGAAGCAACCTCTGCGCCTCTGCGGTGGCCATGACTTCATGTATGGGCCGGGAAAGCGGTGTGAAAGCGATCGGGGGCTGACCCCGGGCATCCTTCTGATCCTGCTTTGGCTTCTTTCCCGAGCCCTTCTCAAATCCTTCACGCTTGCGCTTGGCCTTTGGGGATTCGTCTCCCGCCTGGCTGGCGCGCTTCGCCTTCAGGAACTCCTCAGTATCTATGTACTTTCTGACCCTCTCCGAGAGCTCCACCAAGGTCGCCGGTCGGTCATAATGGAACGACGTGGCGACCTTGGTGTGTTGAACTCCCGAACAGAAGGCCATGATTATTGCAAATCTGGAGCCTTTGCAGGTTGAAACGGTCCACATACTCCCTCAGAGACTCCCCTTTGCGCTGCTTGACAGTCAGCAGCTGAGTGTCCGGTTGTGACCGGTCGAGCATCTCGAAAAACTGGCTGATGAACAACTTGCTGAGGGCTTTGAAATCATCGACCGTCCGGGGCTTTAAATCATGGAACCACTGTGCGGTTGGCCCCTTGACGGTACTGGGAAAGGCCAGGCACAGTAGCTCATCCACCGTGGTGACCAGTGCCATCTGAGCCTTGTAAGTGCGGATGTGGTCTACCGGACTCCCTGTGCCGTCGTAGGAGCTGAGGTGAGGGGGTTTAAACTTCCGTGGAATAGGAAACCGTGTCACCCGAGCGGTATAGGGTGATTCTGTCTCCGTGTTGGCGAGGTCGTGGCCGGACTTGCGGTTCAACCTCTCAATTTGCTGCTGCGATTCCTCGACCTGGGCCTTTACGTCATCCTGCCCGGTTCTCCTCTCCATATCCGAGCGGTAGGTTGGATCGGATGATGAGGCCTCTTCCTTAAAGCGCGTCGACCTCGGGGATAGGGCCCGGCTCCTGGTCCAGGAAAGCGTGTGCCTAAGATCCCCCTGGCTCAGGGCCGGAGGGTCCTTGGCCGATTCCCGGGCCTTCTGTCCTGGCTCCTCCCCTCTGGCCGCACGTCGCCGGTTGATAATAGTCCTGGCGTCCTCCACCCGGCAAGGATTGGGCCGAGCTCATCTTTGCAAGCGCCTGGTTGCCTGGCTGCGCTCTCCATCACCATCACCATCACCATCACCGAGGCATTCCCGGTCCGGTGGGGACACCGGGGCGAAACGGACTTGTCTTCGTGCCCGAGCAGGCCTTTGAATAGGGGCGCTTTTCTCAGGCTGATTTTCTGATGCGAGACGCTTCTCCTGTCGGGCCAAAAGCGCCTCCATTTGTTTTTGTGTTCGGCGCTGGCCCTCCAAGAGTTGTGCCAGTGTTGCAGTTATCTGTTCGGTGGTCATAGAGGCAGCCTGCTGTTCAAGCTGCGGGTTCTCCTAACCGGTTAGAACAGTGGTGCCGTCTTCGGCGACATGTTGATCAGTCAAGAAGTTGTTGATGAGAAGACTTGTCGTTTCCCACAGACGGCGCCAAACTGATGATGCCTAAAATTGGTAAGAAGGGTTAAGAGAGAGAAAAAGACAAGAACAATTTGTGTGTGGTTCGGTCCCGTTAACGAGGTGACCTACGTCCACAGTTGCGTCTGTGCGCTCTCACTAGCAGATCACCGGCGGGCCTGGTGAGCCAACAAGGATGGGCGACACTACCAGTAATACCGGCCGGGTATATGCGTATGATGGTGAGTTCTCTGTTGTATGCTTGTTAGCTAGAGAATTATTTTCGGATCACTATTGACAGGGTAGGTGGGCTCTTTTATAGATGCAAGAGTCCACCCTTACATGGTAAGTTAATAGGATTAGGAAACCTAATCTGATTACACTTGATTGGCACAATTTGGGGGAAAGTTTCCTAAGTGGTTTAGGAAACTGCCACATTCCATCTTGCAGACTTGTAGTTGGTTTAGGAAACTGCTGGATAGGCTGGGATCGAGGGACACCGTGACCTTCATGCCCGGCCTGTTGGTACGAACCGCCCGATTCTAACAAACACCTCGGGATTGCTCGGCTATTGGCACCTTTGTACCGGCACCTCTTGGTGACGTGGCAAGCTGGCTTCATGGTTAGATTATTTTGGGACATATCAAGAAATATAATATATTTTTCAAAAGAAAAGTGGTTATGTCACACAAATATATATTTATTTGTTAAAAAATTCTAACAATCCCCCACTAATTTTTTAACAAAAGAAATCAAACTAACTTGGCATACAGAATAATAACAAATAGTGCTATGCATAAATAAAGGTGAATAACATCTTGAACCTTTACATAGTAAAAAAATATTCAAAGTATAAGAATTTGAGTGACTGGGTCTTGAACTCAGATTCTTGTGTATACAATGAGTATTTTTTTTACACATAACACTTATCATGGTGTAGTCTCAAATAGTCAACACATTACGGCCTTGTGCTTTATCCCGGTGTCATGAATGCTCTAGAGAATTTGCCCAATCATTTCTCATAGGAAGCGACCACCTCTTCCACATTCACTAGGTGAGTCTATCAAGAATGCTCCTACAGCTGGGCACCCCATCCATAAGGACCATAGAACTCATTAAGAGTATATACTCAACCTCCAAATCGTTATAGGATATCATGCTAATCACAAGTATGGGACAAATAAAATGCATGATCCACCCCAATTACTATGTGACTTGTTCTTACCCTTTGAACCCGGTTCTTGGGATCTCCAGTCTCTAGGTTGAATTACCATCACATGTAATTTATTTATTAATGGGGTTAAGTGACATACCTTTAGAGGTACTCCATACCTTCTCTCTTGCCAAAGCTTTGATTAACGGGTCTGCGAGATTATCACCAGACCTCACAAAATCAACAGTAACAGAACCCTCCAAAATAAACTCTCTCACAGTATTGTGCTTACGACGTATTTGTCGTGATTTTCCATTATAATATTGGTTTTGTACTCTTCCTATGGCAGCAGTGCTGTCACAATGTATCAAAGTAGCTGGAGCTGGCCTAATCCAGACAGGTACATCTGATAAGAAGCTACGCAACCAACTAGCCTCCTCGCTAGCTGCAGACAATGCAATAAGTTCAGACTCCATGGTGGACTGAGCTATAATAGTCTGTTTCTTAGATTTCCAAGAAACCGCTCCACCACCAATACTAAAAATATAGCCACTCATGGCTTTAGAGTCTTTCGATAGGGTATTCCAATCGGCATCACTATAACCTTCAAGTACAACGGGATACTTATTATAGTGAATACCCAAATTAATAGTTCTTTTTAAATACCTCATTAGTCTACCAATTGCATCCCAATGTTCTATGCTAGGTTTGCTAGTATACCTACATAGAACTCCTACTGCATAGGCAATATCAGGTCTAGTACAGTCTGTAGTATATCTTAAACTCCCAATAATACTAACATATTTCTTTTGATTAATAATGTTACCCTCATTAGGGAATAATTTAATACTTAGATCAAAAGGAGTACAAACAGGCTTGGAATCAAAATAATTATATTTTTTCAAAACTTTTTCAATATAATGAGATTGATTAATAGAAATGCCAATAGGTGTTCATGTAATTTTTATCCCCAAAATTACATTGGCCTCACCCAAATCTTTCATATCAAAATTAAGTGACAAGAAATTTTTGGTCTCTTTTATAATCTCTAAAGTAGAACCAAAAATTAATAAATCGTCCACATATAGACATATCATAACACATACTCCATCATTATATTTATAATAAATACATTTGTCACTCTCATTAATTTTGAAACCATTTGAAATAATAGTTTGATCAAATTTTTCATGCCACTGTTTGGGTGCTTGTTTTAAACCATATAATGATTTAATTAGTTTACAAACTTTATTTTTATTATTCGGATCAATAAAACCCTCAGGTTGATCCAAATAAATTTCCTCCTCTAATTCTCAATTTAAAAAAGCTGTTTTAACATCCATTTGATGAATATATAAATCATGAATAGCAGCAACAGCTAACAAAACTCTAATAGAAGTAATACGAGTAACTGGAGAATAGGTATCAAAAGTCGATATTTTCCTTTTGTTTAAATCCCTTAACTACTAATCTCGCCTTATATTTTTCAATAGAACCATCGGGTTTAAGTTTCTTTTTAAGGACCCATTTACTACCTATGGTTTTACACCCAGGTGGTAAATCAACAAGTTCCCAAGTATTGTTGGATGTAATAAAGTCCATCTCATCTTGAATGGCTTCTTTCCAGAAAATGGCTTCTGAAGAATTAAGAGCATCCTCTAAACAAGAGGGATCTCCTTCCAGATTAAATGTATAAAAGTCGGGTCCAAAGTCTTTTGAGAGCTTAGCTCTCTTACTTCTACGGGGTTCAGATTCAGTGTTAATATCTCTATCATGCACCCTAGAATCAGTGGGTCTAGAAGAAACGGAAACAAGAGGTTGGGAACCCCCACTATCCCTTGATTTAAAAGGAAATCTGTCTTCATAAAAATCAGCATCTATAGACTCAAAAATAACATTATTTTTAATGTCTAAAAATCTACAAGCCTTACTGTTATAAGCATATCCCAAAAATGCACATTCTACAGCTCTACTAGCAAGTTTGTGCCACTTAGGATCAGGAAGTCTAACATATGCCAAACAACCACAAACTCGAAAATAATTTAAATTTGGCTTTCTATTTTTTCAAAGTTCAAATGGAGTAATTTTTGTTTTAGAGTGGGGAACTCTATTTAAGACATAGCAAACAGTTAATAAGGCTTCTCCCCAAAGATTAGAGGGAGCTCCAGAACTCACAATTAAAGCAACAACAAGTTCTATAAAAGTCCTATTTTTACGTTCGGCTACACCATTCATTTCAGGTGAATAAGGTGCTGTAGTTTCATGAATAATACCGTGGGATTCTAAAAAATTACTAAATTCTCTTTCTCCATATTCCGTGCCTCTATCGGTTCTAAGCCTTTTAATTTTTCTTTCAAATTGATTTTGAACTTCATTTAAATAAATCTTAAAAGCATCAAAAGCATCATTTTTATTTTTCAAAAGATAAACATATGTGTATTTTGAAGAGTCATCAATAAATGTAATAAAATATCTTTTTCCACCACGTGTCAAAATTTCTTCAAATTCACATAAATCACTATGAATTAATTCTAATAACTCGAAATTTCTAACGACGCTTTTATGTGTTTTTGCTTTTTTTGCTTGGCTACACGGGATACAATGTTCAAATTGTTCATTACTTAAATTAGGAATTAATCCAAGTCTACTCATATTATCCACATATTTTTTTATTAATATGACAAAGCCTAGCATGCCAAACATTCACAGAACTAGACAAAATATAAGCAGAAGTAGAGCATTTATTAATTTCAGAAATGTTCAACTTAAACATGCCCTCACATGCATATCCTTTCCCAACAAACATTCCAGACTTAGTAATTACATACTGATCACCCCTAATAGTTTGGCTAAAACCAGCCTTATTAATCAAAAAACCAGAAACTAAATTTTTTCTAATCTCCGAAGTATGCAGTACATCTTTCAGAATCAATTTCTTTCCAGAGGTGAAATTTCGCTCGACATTGCCAGTACCCAAGACCTTAGTGGTGTGTGAATCACCAAGTAAAACTTTTTCATTCTCCACAGGAGAGTAGCTCTTGAACCAACCACGATTGTTACACACGTGCCTCGAGGCCCCGGTATCAATCCACCAACCTTCAGAAACTGTCATGGAATTTATTTTCGTAATCATAGCCACAAGTGGCTCTTCGGTCACGTTAGCCTGAGGAGCAGACTGGCGCTTCCGGCAATTCCGAGCAAAGTGCCCGGGATGTCCACAAACAAAACATCCACTGGAATGATTTTGTCTTGAAGGAGGTCCTTGGTTCGTATTCCTTTTGAAATGGTTTTGGCTCTAGTTTGAAACAAATTTTTGTTTTTGTCCAAAATTAATTTTTTGCCCATTTTTATTTTTTGAAATTTTTAGGGGCTGGTTTCAAAACTTTATTTTTATTTTGTTGGGGGCTAACAGTATTAATTTTGGTTGGCACATAATTTTCCTCTTTTAGGTCTTGCAGTCTAGATTCCTCTTCGATTCGGAGTCTCACAATTAGACTCTCCATAGAAAACTCTTTCGACTTGTGCCTTAAGGAGTTCCTGAAGTCCTTCCAAGAGGGGGGCAATTTATCAATTAAAACTGCGACTTGGAATTGTTCATCTATTTTCATCCCCTCTGAAAGAATTTCATGAACTATTTTCTGAAGTTCATGGCACTGTGAGACAACTGATTTTTCGTCTACCATTTGGTATTTTAAATAACGACTTACAGCGTATTTTTTTGCTCCGGCCTCTTCAGTGTCGTATTTCTTTTGAAGTGCATTCCAAACATCAGCAACCGTTAACAACTCGGCATAGAAATCGTAAAGCTCGTCTGAAAGCCCATTAAGGATGTAATTTTTGCAGTTGAAATCAGCCGCTTCCCATTTTTGTGCTTGATGAGATTTCGCGGGTTCTAGCATATCTGAGTCCCTCGGGTTTGGTTCGTCAAGAACAAATGCAACCTTCAGCAAAGATAGGTAGAACATCATCTTGGTCTTCCAACTTCGTACCGGAACGGGCGGTTGTGACTGTTACCGCTGACAGACGCAGTATGCTGATTGGCTTCCATGAGGCTATTCAACCTTAAAATTGTTGTAAATCTGTGCTGAAAAAACTTTGATACTGGAAGTCCAAATCAGTAACGGGCCGAGGCGCGGACCAGGTCGCTCTCTTTAAGGTTGATTTCGCGCCTCCTCGGTTTTCTCACCGGTGCACAGGATGGTGTGTCAACTCCCAGGATACAACAGCCCAACTATAGCAAAATTATGTATAGTTTTATGCACTAAACTGACAGAAAAAGAAACTACACCGAAGAAACTCAAACTATTCTGTATTTGCCCGAATACTTTATAATACCATGGAACAATAACACAAGAATGATATCTCACTATTTCATACTCTCTGTATATACACTTATATGTGTAGCCATGGTTGAATTTTTTTTTTAATCTATCATATATCACAAGACTGATGCTATTTATTTTATAGCCAATGATGACACAAATAGGAAAGTCATCAAAGTCAAAGAATATACTCAAATCATGGGATAGGAGATGAAATGTTTTGGGCGTAATAATAACTTATACAAATATGGTGTGATGTAGAAAAGGAACACAAGTGTACGTTATCCATGTACTAAGAAAGGAATGAAGTTAGGATGGAATTACTACAATGGATCATGTAGATGATCTCAAGGAGTAATAGTTGCCAAATCAAAATAAGATTTGACCCTCATTAAGAAATATAATATATTTTCCAAAAGAAAAGTGGTTATGTCACACAAATATATATTTATTTGTTAAAAAATTCTAACACAAAGTTATTGATTTTATCCTCTACTTAGTACCATGTCTCTATGTTATGCTTATAGCCAATTTAATTTAATTTTGTTGAATTTGTGAACAATTTCATTTGATTTACATCTGTGAATTGAATACTAAATGAAAGATGTGTTAATTATTCCATGAATTTCCTACCAACCTTGTTTTATGAGTTCAAAGAAAGATTACATTGTGTGGCAAAAATAAGTCATTTGCATGATGTCATGCCCCGGAATAGCAAAAATAGAGAAAACAAATTCCTTTTTGGGTCCATAGGCAAAGACTAGTGAAGTCATATGATTGTCTACACCATGCAATACTAAGAAAACGGAAAGGTAAAAGATCATAGTATAATAATCTAGGTTCTGGTTAAAACATAACTTAATGTCAAAAGGGAGTTACTAGCTATTACGTATCAGAGTCTCAAATCAAATAAACAAATGAATTACAATGTTGAGGCAACACATGCCTGATTACAAAAGGTCTTGAAATAGTAAAGATAATTAAACTACAATCTAGTATAGTCTTCAATTGGCATAGGTGTAGTCGTATGCATAATAATCTTCCTCCGCCTAACCTCTATTGGAATAGTTCTTCACAGGAACATCGTCACCAGCATACTAGTCCTCGCCTGTAGGTTCTTCACCTATGTAGTCATAGACAGGGTGCGCTGGAACGTAGAAATGTCCCGCGGCATAAACGCCGCCAGATTAATGAAAGCTGAGTGAATTAGATACTTATAGGGTATCAACTATTGAAGTTATTACAAGTTATGAATGATATGGATTAAGTTCTATTTTAGTATCTTCTCTTTATTTAAACGGGATATCTGATTACTAACGTCTTACTAAATTAAGACCGACAACATACTCATAGTAAGAGAAAGACTCGACATTTGTTCACTTCTAAGAATATACCATTGCTCCGTCTATTGCTTTTAAGAACATATGCACAGTCCACCGCATATCATGGACACCACATCAGTCCACCCCCAGCTTATAAGAACATATGCCCAGTTCACTGCTCTACAGGGATATAACACTATTAAGAAACAGTCCATCATTCTAATTGCCACAATCTTCCTGCAATTTGCAGCAACCACCACAAAAGGAAATCTAGGGTTGTAAGATTCAAAAATCGCTCAATTGTAACCTAAACGGAAATCGCAGACAAAAATCAATTAGAAGAGAGAGAGAGAGAGAGAGAGAGAGAGAGAGAGAGAGAGAGAGAGAGAGAGAGAGAGAGAGAGAGAGAGAGAGAGAGAGAGAGAGGGAGGGACTGGTAAGTTACATGACGCACCAGCTTCAAATAGGTGAGTGAGTGTAGCGGGGTCGAGGTGATGACACCTTTGCCTCTGAACAAGATGAAGCGGAGAGGTACGTTGAGACTCTTGATTGAAGACAACCAAATTTGTAGCTGACTCATGCATCTGCACTCTGGCTCTCTATGAACGGCGTCGTTTTGGTTTACTAGTAAGGAAGTTCTTCTCTCTCTGTCTCTCTCAAACGAAGTACCCCAAAAAAACCAACATGAACTCTTCAAATGCCATCATGGAAAACCGTAGAATAGGATATATGAAGGGCAGAATCGTCTTTTCCTACATCAATGAACATTAACTTTATATTTCCTTCTTATATAGGAGTAGTTAGATTAGATTAGATAAGCCAGATTCCTTCTAATAAGCTATATATTGTACACCTAAATGACCTAATGCTGCCTGGTGTGATTCTTAGCTAGGCATTCTTTAAATCCAACCAGGGAAGAAGACAGACATCTTAGATAGTTAGCATACAAGGCTATTTCATCCTCAATGAGTAACCTGGCTCCAACTTCGCTAATGCTATTTTTTGGCGTAGCAAATCAGACTCGTTTTGGGAATTGCGAGAATTCATCAATTGAACCCCCAAACTTCTGATAACTAAAAACCACAACCTAACGCGACAATGACGATTAGGGGTTCTACTCAAGTTCAAAAATATCAATTATGCAAAATTAAAAATTTAGAGACAATGACGATTGGGGCTCTACTAAAGTTCACCTACTTCGGTATTCGTTATTGAATTCCAATTTCTTGAGGCGTAACCAAACCAAACTTCACTTTGTGCAGACTAAAATTTTAAAAATCGAGAGTCACCAAATTGAAAGAGGACATTGTTCTCTACAAATCCTAAAATTCAGAAAAAGAAAAAAAAAATTTAAGTGACATCGAAGGAACTGAGAGAAATAAAATGCCAAAAATGGAAATAAAAGGGAGGAGAACAAAGGGACAAGAAGAAAAATTTGATATATACTTACTGATTTTTGCAGCAGACATGTCTAAATAGTGTATTAAACTAGTATGAAGTCTTCCTAAGCTTGTGAAAAAATTATGACTCCATTGAGCTAAAATAAGAGAAAGCGGGTTTCATTTGATCCCTACAATCGATCCACTCTTTGAGGCTTAATTTATATCCTAAGTTAATATGCTCAATATACGTAAATGAAACAATGCACAAAAGTTTCATTTCAACAAAACCTTTGTAAAATGTATGATGAACCAATAGCTTATTAGTCTTCCCAAACCACCAAAAAATAGAAAATCAATTAACAAAATGTCACATGAGACTTTTCCAACACTAATCGCTTTAAGATGCTAGTTAGTTTCAAATATAAAGCTAACTAATCTACCACATCATTTTATATCAAAATTTAGTTTTTGTTGAGACTTGAGAATTTATTTCCAGACTTGCACTGTTTGGTTCATGTAGATAGTGAGACGGAAAAGACAAACATTAAGAATATTGTTGTCTTTCACATGGATAATAATGAGAAAAATAGGAAGATAAATCAACTACACTTCCTCTATTCCAATTTAAGGATCTTTATTTTATTTTTGGATGTCTAATTTAAAGAGTTCTCTTTGCAAAATCAATCTACTTAACCTCATATCTTTCATGTTTTACACTTATGGTGCGTTTGATTGCAAGTTAGAAAATGGGTTGAAAAGAAATTTTTTCCATGGAATTATTTTACTTGGAAATTTTTTCTATGGAAATAAAATTTGAGACTGTTTGATTGCAATTATTTTCTGGTTGGAAAATCTAACATTTTCCATAGAAAATCTAATTTTGCTGTTTGATTGTCACTGTTTTCCAGTGAAAAATGGTTATTTTCCATGAAAAATAACTTTTTGGATATTTGATTGCCATAATTTTCCATGGAAAATTAACATTTTCCATTGAAAACTTGCCTTTTTTTCAAGCAATTAACCTATGAATCACAAATAAACAGTTTGAAAATGATACAAATTTAAGTAATTGAGACAACTACTCATATCTATAGTCAATTTCACAAATGATTATTTTAATGTACTAAAAACCAAAGTCTCATCAAAGTAAAATTAGAAGTACTCATCAAAGTTACATTAAAAAAAAAGTACTCATCAAATTAAAAATCTCCATGGCATGCCCACGTCTTTGTCGAGCTCTCGGGCCTCCCCCTTGCACGGCTCGCTTGGATGTGCTTGAATGACTTGGTTGTGTTTTCTCCACCTCATTTTCATCCCCTAAGGCGGCATTCACCGAATTAATAATATCGACTTCATATCAAACACAAAAAATAGGAAGCTTGTTCAAGGATTATGATCATAACCCACATAAATACTCAATACACAGATTGGTTTTGAAACAAGAACCAAAGAAATTTGATAAATATATATATATATATATATTTATACCTAAACAAGATCAACAGAGTATACAAAACTAGACCTATATCATTCAAGCTGAGTAATAACAATTCAACTAGAAATGGAAAATTCAAGACTTCAGTTTGGTATTTCGAGAAGCTGAGTGAACCCATTTAGCATAACAAGCAAGAGATTTGATGAACACAAAAATAAACCCTTTGTTTCATTTCCTATAATCCCTCAAAATCAAATACAAGCAATAGATGGAAATCAAATATACAACTTCAAAAACTAGCTAATTAAAGGGGTGGGGGAAAAAAAAACCCATATCAGATTGAGAGGGGATGAGGAATTTTCATTTTTTCTTTCTCTGGGAGCATCTCAAACTGAATTTCCCCATATTTTTCTTCACTGACAATCAAAGTGCAAGGATAACAAAAGGTAGTATGTTATCATTGATGCTCCCAGAAACCCATTAGGTCTCATAATAAATGCAGTAATGTAGCAAAACATTAGCAAAATAATAGGGAGAAAGGTGAGAAAAATTAATTTCCTGATAATTCCTTAATATACTGAATGTTCATGTATACTTGATCTCAAAGAACAAAAGGACCACGGTCCTACCCTAGTGGCAAAAAGCCCATCATCCTCACCCAAGTGGTAATACATAAGAACTCTTCAGAATAGTTCTTAGCAGGTTAATTAACAAATGACCATTCAACTATGATTCAAAATAAACTCCACTATATAGCAAGACATAAGGACCAAACACAAATAAAGTGATTCCATGGAATGGTGTATAGACATCTAAACATCCAAAATACTTACCTCCCTTTAGAAGGAACAACTTACAACCTATAAAAAGAACGAAAAAAAGTCACATTAAACTATTACCTTGAAACTGCAATAACAACATCAGGAAACTTTCCAGTATTTTGTGCAGCGTTTCTAGTATATATCTCAACTAAACCATACTCCATATAATGTATCTGCATCAAATGGGCAGAGTTTTATAGGAGTAGCATATAATTTATCACACCCCGACGTAGCATAAATAAGGAAAGCGTTTAATTTCCTTTATGGACCCGTAGGTCGTGACAGTTTGAAGGATCGATTCCGTCCCAAACGTCGAACAACAATAAACAATAATCAGAGTAGAGCAATCAAAGCTTTTAAATATTTTTCTAACTTATTACATATTACAGCACGGGGTCTCTAAAGGCACAAACCGCCTTAAATCAAAACAATAACTTAGTGTCTATTACAGTCATCCTTATTACAAAATAGTTTATATCTTAAAACATATAACAGTAAATTCTATTTCCAGCAGTTGTTCTCAATTCGCATAGTCATAACGTTCAGCTTGGTCATAACCTGAAAAACCTGAACACGAATGTCCAGGACGCATCAACGTCGTCAGCTTCAAGAAGCTGGTGAATTAAAAACATAACTTTGAATGTAAAACATACTCATTTACCTTTTTACATTTCTCATTTAATTCAACAAGTTTATATTTAGATAAAGAATTCGTTTTAGAAAACAAATACAATCTTATTTAAAAGATGTAATTCACGTATATGTGACCATGTATGAGAACAATGCACCATCTCATCTTACCGACTCTTTTCTCTCGACAAAACCCAACAACCCACCACCACACATCGGTATCTTTGAAACGCTAAAATAACCACACTTTAGCACAGGGGTGCCAGGGAATGTCCAGTTTGCCTCACACTTTGGTCCAGGGTACCAGGGAGTGTCCATTGCCTCACACTTTGACTACATAATCCTCCATGCAAATACCGAAGGAACCCTCACACAGTATCCAGACTCGGGTATCAGGGAGTGTCCGTAGGCCACACTTTAGCACTTCCATGGGTGCCAGGGAATGTCCAAGTTTGGCTTCACACACTTTGACGCTACCATGGTCATCAGGGAGTGTCCAGTTTTGCCACCATTGCATTTCAAAGACACCCTCGTCGCAATCTCAATCACAACACACTTTGGTACTCACTTACCAGGGAGTGTCCACATCACATTCTCAACCGCACTCACTATGCCACACTGACCATTACTCTTTTCCAAACTGACCAACATTCACACTCACCATGCATGTACGACTGACAACAAATGTATGTCATGAAACTTTAAAACATGAGGCAATTCGCTGATTTATGCAAACGACACGCGCACGGGAATTGATAAGTCACAATACAACGTTTTAATCGTCCAAACATAACCATTTAAGATTCTGATTTAATAAATTTCCCAAACGGGGCTTTAACAGTTCATAAAATACCACCCAAACAGTTCCTTATTACAAAACAAGCAAAATTTGAAACTGTCAGAAGTCGCGCGCGCGAGCCGCTAGCGCGAAGTGTCGCTCGCGCGGACCGCTCGCTCGACCTGCCCATTTTTCCTTTTTCTTATATAAATTCTTCAGTCTGCCTGGGGACGCAAGGATCGCGTGCGCGGGTCGCTCGCGTGATCTGCCCAATTTTCATTTTTAATATATAAACTTTTCTGTCTGCCTGAGAATACAAGTCTCGTGCGCGCGGGTCGCTCGCGCGATCGCGCGCGCGAGATGAAGCAGAGGCTTCATCTTCTCCGCTGGAACTCCCCTGTTTCAGTATTTCAGGGTCTTTTGACCCATTTCCAAATTTGTTAGTATATATATCATATCATATATGGATCTCTTTAGTTTTTCACAAGGATTATGAATGTGAAATCAATTTAACATGAAACAAACTATAACTCTCAAATTTTATGAAATTTCAAAAGACATCAAAACTTCATTTTCAATATACGTTGTGATATGAACGAATTAAGCTCCATAACTTAAACCATAGACTTTGTATACTATATTCTTTCAAAATCATCTCTAAAAACTTGGTTTGGTTAAGGTTGAAAAATTGTGATTTTGAAGCTCTAACTTCTATAGTTAAGATCAACAATGGTGATTAGCAATTTTATACACTCAAACAGTAACTAAGCATAATTACATTTAGGAGTGAGTTTAAAATACTCACAGATTGAAGATAGAAGTAATAGATTGAGAGAGATAATCAAACTAGGATGATCCTCTTGAGCTCTAGCTATGAAGGTTGAGTTTTCTCTCTCTATGATTTTCAGTAGCTATGTACCCTCAACTTTCTCTTTTCTCTTTGTGTATCTCTCTCTGTGCTTGAAGTGCAGAAGGTGAGAGTGTATGTGTGCATATATAGAGAGTTCACTATAAGAACTTGGGCCCCAAGTTCATTGTTGATCACTCAACAAATTGGATTGATTTCTAATTTCCTAATTGCATAAATATACACAGCTCATGTATGCTGGTATATATATATACGTATAATACATGTATAACCTGCTGTATATGAGAGTAGGGGGCAATTAGATGTGTAGGGGTCAAATTGAGTGTGTTTGGGAATTTAGCTTATGGCACAAAAATTACACACATAAGTTAAACATTCCCAAACATTGCCTTAACCAATGATTAGTTTCCATAAATGGCAAGTAAAGTGTATGTCAAATCTAGCTTTACATCACTTCCACAATCTGTGGAAGTTTAGCACAATGCGGACAGTTTTTGGAAGTAAACTGGTATTTTCGGGGCGCGGTGTTCACCATAAAAATACAAAAAATTCATTTTTGTGTAAGAATCGATTTCCTGGTTTTATAAAAATACTGATTGAGTTAAAAGAAAGTATTTCCACCGTCATGAAATACAGTTTTGAAATTCAACACAGGTGTCTCTAAAGTTTACATAATTGCAGTCTGGCCCCAAAAATTCCAATATGAAATAAAACAATTAACCAGATTTAACACATGAGAACAGTAATTAAATAAAAGCAGACAATGCATATTGATTTTAATATATGATAATACAAATACAGATTAATAAATGGAAATGCAGGTTATTACATAATTAAATTCACATGCACTAAAAAAATGACTTTGAATCATGATAACTCATTTTTCACTTAAAATGATAACCAATTTGCATAAAATGGGCAACAGACCGTTCTAATTCTTTCTGTTGCAACTGAGCATTCTACTCTTGACTCACCCAGTCCTTGAATCATGATAACTCATAAAAATGCATCAGAACTGAGGCCCACCAAGTGTTCCTAAGGTGTGATATAAAAAAACCTATATATATATACATTCAGATTACCCAATAACCTTTCAAACTCTTCCATCTCTAAGAAGTTAGTCCCTAATGCTAAGTCTGCAGCAAAATCATGCAGGAGTGTTGAGTTTTGACTTGGAAAATGGGACAAGAAATGAAAGGACAAATTAGCTGGTATCCGAAACTTCTGAGATTTGGGGGTTGAACAGCCACCATTAGAGATATAAACACCATCTGTATCTATATCTACATCATCAGTCTTGGAACTTTTTGTGGATTGGGCAATTTGAGGCTAAAATTGAAGCTTCTGATAAAACTTAAAAGAATTGAAGATCTAGCAAAATTTTTACTAAGTGTGTGTGACAGGACTATAAAACAACCACCCTAACTAAAGAACTTTTTGTGGAACTGATGAATTTGGTTTAAGGACTATAAAACAACCACCCTAAGCTACCAGCTTCTAGATTGCAATAAGGTTTCAGTCTCACTCTCAGTCAGATATAAGTAGAGCACCTGAAAAATGATGATGAGAATCTGATTTTACCCCTTTCACAAGTTTCCCATAAATCATAAATTTGGATCATATTAGAAATTCCCAATTATAAGTTTTAACCCTAGTTTGAACTTTGAATGCTAAAAAAAAGTGAGGAAAAAAAAAAGCAAAACAAAAAGGAGGATGAGAATCAGATTTTCCTCCTTTCACAAGTTTCCCATAACTCATAAATTTGGATCATAAATGAAATCCCCAATTTTAAGTTTTTAACCTTGTTGAACTTTGAATGCTAAAAAAAGTGAGAAAAAAACAAAAAAAAACAAATCTTGAATTATATATATACTTAACTTTAAAATGCAAAATAAAAAGAAATTGCACTCAGTTGGGCGTTATGTTCAACACATTTAATTGGGAGGATGCTCTATTTTCTTATCTCAGATTTTCTCTACCAAACATAGCATTAGCAAATAATAGTAGAAATTATGAAAGTAAGTACCCAAGATCTGATATTCAATTTTTGATTAAAAAATTGACCAAATATTGGAATCTCAAATTCAACCAAAAATGAAAATCAAAGAATCAAAACGCACCCATTTCTAAAGTTTCTTCAGCTCATCACTTATTCTCTCCTATTCATCTTGCAATAAAATATGTGAAGGCTCTCAATTTATTCCTTGGTAGGATATAAAAGTTTGCACAAAATCTCCTCAAGGTCTGCATTTACATGAAAAGCATGGAGATGGGGAGTCAAATTTAAGGGGAACCATATACCGCTAACTCAAATCAGATTGAAACAAACAAATTCAAAACCCTAACACAATATGTATATGTATATACATATGTATTTCAAAATTTGTATATGTATATATATGTATTTCCAAATCTGTATACATATATACATATATATTATATAATGGAAGACTCAAAGTGCCACCTCTCAAGTCTAGAATGAGTCAATCCATTTTCTTATACAATTGTATACATATATTGAGCACTTATTTCTATATCAAAAGGTTCTTAGTAATCATTGCAATTTACACGTACTCATATAGGTACTGGGGCTGATCACGAGAACAAAAAATGAAAGTTAAAAATATTGGTAGTATTTGATTTTACCATTAAAAATGTTCCTTTTATTGAGCATTTTATTTAGTAGAATCGAGCATTAAAAATATTGGTAGTACTTTGTTTTTTGTTTAAACTTATCTGGATCCGGACTGGATACACACACACAGAGGCGGACCCAGGATTTTTGGTTAGGGGTGGCCTAGCCTATACAGGGGTTCGGGGGCAGCGCCCCCAAGATGAATTTTTTTGAGTCTGCCTATACATAATTATGTGTAAAATGGTAAAATCAAATATAGAATTGGTTTAACACCCATAATTTGGGGTAAATCATGTAATTTTAGGGGCCTATATCTAAAACATGTAAAATATTACATGCAATTATAGAATTTTCAAAAGTACATAGGGGCATGTGTCTAAAACTTGTAAAATATTACATGTAAGTTTAGAATTTTCAGAAGTTCAGGGGAGCTTGTGTGAAATTTAAGAAGACCTATTTGTAAAATCTATAAACTATTACATACAATGTTTTAATTTCCAAAAATTCGGGGGGGGGGGGGGGGGGGGGGGTGGTGGAGGGCCTGTGCCACCTCTGAAGACTATGTGCGTCCGCCAGTGCACACACGCACACCCCAGCTCCAACCCAACCCCAAACCCCTACACTTGCCTATAACAAAAGCCTAATAAGGGCCACTCATTAAATAACTGGGAATGTTGAGAGAGTGCTCTTTTGGAAAATTTTTGCATTATTTTGACGATTTGAGTATTTGAATCATATCTATATCTTAATACTAATTCAGCTTTAATTAGAGGAAATGTAGAGCTTTACAAAGAAAACAGAGTAATTTTGTGCCAAATATAATGAAAATCCCATTAATATCCATTATGTTTTATGTAGATGGTATCGGTTTTATATATATATATATATATATACGACATTCTTTCTTTATTAAAGAGAAGGCCTCTGTTTTGGTTGTCGGATCGTGTTTTCATTAATGGTTGTGTTGTCATTTCATAGTTTTTAAACACGATCTGACGGCCAAAATAGAGGCTCTCTTTTTAATAAAGAGAGGACTCCCTCTTTAGAGCCTGACTGTATATGTGTGTATGTGTGTGTGTGTGTGTGTATGTGTGTGTCAAATATAATGCATGCAAACCCCACTAATTACCCATAGGTTACGTTTTATGTAGATGCTATCGTTTATATATATACGAATGAGCACTTCAAATTTCTAAAGAGTAATGTTTGGGGCACACCGTTACATACTTAAAAAGCATCCATACTTTGAGGTGGACCAATGAGATGAGACTAATAGTGGACCCCACAGTCTCTATCTCTCTTCTCATTGGTCCACCTCAGGGTATGTGTGAATGCTTTTTGGATGTATAAGGGTGTACCCCTACCATTGTTGATTTCTAAAAGCCACAATCAACTCCATTGCATTATTTATCTATTAATTAAGTTGATAAATAGTAAGTATAAAAAAAATTGATAAATATAACACATAATGGGCCATACCTTATACAGGTATTACACCGATGTATAAGAATTTAGTGTGAGATAACTACAAAGTCATAAGGCATATGAATCATGTTAGCCTTAAGGTATATTAAGGCATATTTAATTATGTATTGATGATGTCAAATATGCTATGATAATTACATGATTCATATTGATTCATTCTTTGTTATTATCATAGTCATTTTTATGCTCATATATAATCTCATGTATTAATTTTGTATTAATGTTTTTAACATCTTTGTGTGCATGAGATTTAATTGATGTAGATCAAGATTACAAGGAGCTCAACAAGGATCAAGCTTGAAGACTTGAAGATATTTCATCCTTTATTGAAGTCTGGATCATCATTGTAAGGCATCTTGATCTCACACTCATAGGGTCTCAAACAAACTTCAAAGTTAAAGTTTTGGAAATAAATTTTAAGTGGATCATCTTTAAAGCAATTCCCCAACCAATTGGAAAATAATTAAATGTTGAATCTTGTATGGTTGGAAAGGTATTTGAATCTAGTTTCCAAAACATCAAACGGATCGCAAATCCGATTTTTGTAGAGGGAGTTATGGCCATTTTAGTGGAGATGTGTCTGGCTGTCAAACAGGGAGGGGCAGTCGACTGAAGTCCCGATGCAGTCGACTAAAGTGAGCAAAATGCAAACAGAACCCTCTGTAAACACATCTCAGTCGACTGCTTCAAGGCCCAGTCGACTGCTTCAAGGTCCAGTCGACTGAATCGACCTGGAAGGCAATAACGGCTAGTTTTTAGAGTGGTTTTTAATTACCAAACTTGCCAACAAGGCCTATAAAATACATGTTTTCCTAAGCTATTTTATGTTGAGATTTTGATTGGAAAACATAGTATTGATCACACATCTCTTTGATCTTTAAACATTATCATTTGAGCCCTAGTTGTGTGAGTTTATCAATTTGCTCAATATCTTTAATTTGTATTTCTTGAGAGAGCAAAATTGTAGTGAGCTTTATTTGTATTATCCACTCTATATAGAGAGTTTCAATTTGTATTCAATTCAATTTGTAAAGGTTGAGGGTTAGTAACCCTTGTGTGCAAAGAAGAGGTGTTCTTCTTTGGAAGAGATTGAAGGCTCTTGTAATGGTTTGGTGCACACCCGTAAGTGCTCCAGGAACGGTTTGGTCTACACCCGTGAAGTAGATCGGATTAAAGGAATCCTCAAGAGGTGTTCTTGAGGGGTGGACGTAGGCCGCGGGGTGCGATTGCCGAACCACTTGAAAAATTGGCTTGCAAGTATCTCTTCCCTTATCTCTTTAGTTAATTGTTTGTGATTGTGTTTAATTTGTTATTAAGTTTTTAAAAGGTTAATTTCCGCTAAAACCTTATTCACCCCCCTCTAAGGTTTCCACATTTGGGCCAACAATTGGTATCAGAGCTTCGGCTCTTCTATTTTCAAAAGTTTTGAAAATTTTGAGTTAAGATCCATGGAAACTACATTTTTGAAAATGGATATTGTATTAGCACTCCTCCGTCGTTGAGTGATCATAAGTATGATCATTGGAAGAGGAGAATTGAAATTTATTTTCTTTCACTTGACTACAATCTTTGGAGTATTATCAAAAATGGTTTTTTCTCCTAAACCAAAGATTGAATGGAATGAAAGTGATCAAAACAATTTTCTATTGAATCTTAGAGCTATGAAAATTCTATATGAAGCTTTAGATAATACCACATATAATAGAATTCGCTCATGCTCTAATGCTAATGAAATTTGGTTATGTTAAGAAAATATTCATAATGCTACTAACCAAATCCTTGAGTTGCAAATAGGAGTTGATGATGTGTAGGAAATGTTGAAAACCTAACCCATCAACAAGAAGTGCAAAAAGAGGATTTTGTACAAGAGAAAGAAGATAGCCATGTGTGCCTATTTGACAATAAGGAAGATGAGGAAAAGAAGAAAAAGGAAATCAAGGCCATTTGGGATGACTCGGACAGTGACTCATTCGATGACGACTCAAGCAATAATGAAGTAATTCTAGCAAATGGGGTAAATTCTAAACCAACCTCAATTATTCAATCTCATGATTATGATGAACTTCAAAGTGCATTTGAAGAATTACACGAGGAGTTGGAAAATTTGGGAATCAAATATATAGCTCTTAAAAAGAATTTTTCCAAACTTTCAAATGAGATAAATATTTTGAAATCCCAAAATGAATCTTTGAAGATTGAAAATGAAAAACTCGTATTAAGAGCACAATCTTCAAATAAGATTGAAAAAGAAAATTTGGAGTTGAAAAAGCAATTGGATGATTTAAAATCTCAAAATGAAATTTTGAGAAAAGAAAAGCTTGTTTAAACCAATCAACCTTCAAGTGAATTTATTGAAAAGGAAAAGGTTGAATTGAGAAAGGAGGTGGATGATTTGACAAAAACTTTGGCCAAGTTTACCCAAGGTGAACAAAATTTGAATATGCTTTTGGGATAACAAAAATGTGTTTTTGATAAGGCCGGATTGGGATTTAATCCCACATATAAGGAAAAGAAGTACAAAAGCTTCTTTGTAAAGTCCACATCCTCTACTTCAAATTCTCAAATTCCTCACAAGAAATTCTTTGTTAAGGAATCAATCTCAAATGAGACCCTCTCCCATGTAACTTGTCATTATTGCATGAAAAAGAGGCATGTTGATTATAAATATTTATTTCGAAAGAAAGTTAACATGGTTTGGGTTGTGAAGGGATCCTCTCCTACCTACTCGACAAATGTTGCATCCAAGAGGCGCTTGGCCAATGGTTAAATCTCTCATCTTAAGCCTAGTAGGAGTAGGCTAGATTAACTTGTTTTGATATTTCTCTTGATTTTTTATGCATAATCTTGTTTCATCCACTTGCGATTTGGATATGTCTTTCATCATGCTCTTGATATTGCTTATTTTAAAAAAAATGATGATATGCTTTTGTTTGATTAGACAAAGTTTTTAGAATGGTTAGACAAAAATGATTTTTGTGAATCATTCAAATTTTTGCTGCTGAACTGTCATTTTTATGGACTGCTGAACAAAGCAGTCGACTGGTACCCCGACACAGTCGACTGATTCAGGTGTGAGGCTTTGAACTTTTTGTTTCTGCATTGTTAAGTCGACTGAGGAGTTGACTGATGGAATGCACAGTCGACTGATCCGAATGAATTTTTGCTTATCTTTTTTTTGAGTTCTCCAACTTTATTATTTGTATCTTTTGGGAGAATATGCTCTCTATTCATATCTTTTGGTATCCTTTATTATTGCAAATGCTTAGGGGGAGCACTTTCATGTATTCATTTTCTCACATGTGGTTATATTTGTTTATTTTTGGTATCATTTTGGCCTTTTGATTTGTATACCTATTGTGAGGGGGAGCTTTGTGTTTTATCCCCAAATCTTTTTGATAATGTCAAAGGGGGAGAAATATGAGAAGTATTGGGGAGAAGTATTTGGGTAATTATCATTCATGTTCCTTAACATATGATATCCATTATGAATGATAATATGAAAATGACCAAATGTGCTTATATTGGCATATCCTTCATTGGTTGTTTGCCATCATCAAAAAGGGGGAGATTGTTAGCCTTAAGGTATATTAAGGCATATTTAATTATGTTTTGATGATGTCAAATATGCTATGATAATTACATGATTCATATTGATTCATTCTTTGTTATTATCATAGTCATTTTTATGCTCATATATAATCTCATGTATTAATTTTGTATCAATGTTTTTAACATCTTTGTGTGCATGAGATTTAATTGATGTAGATCAAGATTACAAGGAGCTCAACAAGGATCAAGCTTGAAGACTTGAAGATATTTCATCCTTTGTTGAAGTCTAGGATCATCATTGTAAGGCATCTTAATCTCACACTCATAGGGGCTCAAACAAACTCTAAAAGTTAAAGTTTTGGAAATAAATTTTAAGTGGATCATCTTTAAAGCAATTCCCCAACCAATTGGAAAATAATTAAATGTTGAATCTTGTATGGTTGGAAATGATTTGAATCTAGTTTCCAAAACATCAAACGGATCGCAAATCCGATTTTTGTAGAGGGAGTTAGGGCCATTTTAGTGGAGATGTGTCTGGCTGTCAAACAGGGAGGGGCAGTCGACTGAAGTCCCGATGCAGTCGACTAAAGTGAGCAAAATGCAAACAGAACCCTCTGTAAACACATCTCAGTCGACTGCTTCAAGGCCCAGTCGACTGCTTCAAGGTCCAGTCGACTGAATCGACCTGGAAGGCAATAACGACTAGTTTTTAGAGTGGTTTTTAATTACCAAACTTGCCAACAAGGCCTATAAAATACATGTTTTCCTAAGCTATTTTATGTTGAGATTTTGATTGGAAAACATAGTATTGATCACACATCTCTTTGATCTTTAAACATTATCATTTGAGCCCTAGTTGTGTGAGTTTATCAATTTGCTCAATATCTTTAATTTGTATTTCTTCAGAGAGCAAAATTGTATTGAGCTTTATTTGTATTATCCACTCTATATAGAGAGTTTCAATTTGTATTCAATTCAATTTGTAAAGGTTGAGGGTTAGTAACCCTTGTGTGCAAAGAAGAGGTGTTCTTCTTTGGAAGAGATTGAAGGCTCTTGTAATGGTTTGGTGCACACCCGTAAGTGCTCCGGGAACGGTTTGGTCTACACCCGTGAAGTAGATCGGATTAAAGGAATCCTCAAGAGGTGTTCTTGAGGGGTGGACGTAGGCCACGGGGTGCGATTGCCGAACCACTTGAAAAATTGGCTTGCAAGTATCTCTTCCCTTATCTCTTTAGTTAATTGTTTGTGATTGTGCTTAATTTGCTATTAAATTTTTAAAAGGTTAATTTCCACTAAAACCTTATTCACACCCCCTCTAAGGTTTCCACATTTGGGCCAACAAATCAATCAATTTTCTCGAATAAAATTTGGAATTCTGAAGACTTTGCAATTCTTCCCAGATTGGGTTATAATGAGGTATTAGGGTCTTTGATGGAGTATTTGAGTTTCTGTATTTGGTCTTTCTCTAAGTATGTTATTCATCTCTTTCATTAAGGAAGCTATTTGGGTACGTATTTGATGTTTTTTGTTTTTGGTATATTGAGATTTGGTATTTGATACATCTTTCTATGTGATATTCCAAATCCGTGATTGTGTATGTAGCCTGTGATTTGATGTATCTACTGGATTAATAAACTTTGATTATTTTTGGCACTCTTTTGTTATATTTTATCATTGTATCTAATAAAAGTAGACCCATGCATGCACGGGTAAAAATGCTAGTATATATGTATTTCAAAATCTGTATACATATATATATATATGTATTTTGAAATCTGATCGTATATCTATATGTATTTGTTGGTGTATGCATGCATATATACATATGTATTGTCGATGTGTGTGTGTGTGTGAGAGAGAGAGAGAGAGTACCTATTTGGAGAAGGAGATTTGAAGAGCCGAGAGAGAGAGAGAGAGAGAGAGAGAGAGAGAGAGAGAGAGAGAGAGAGAGAGAGAGAGTGATCTGAGGTGAGGTCGATTTGAAGAGCCGAGAGAGAGTGATCGTGATATGAGAATGAGATCGTGAGTGTTGTTGGAAATATTTTCCATGGAATTTGTTTCTCAGGGGGTTGGAGGAAACTATTTTCCTCAAAAATAAGGAAAATGTAGTCACGTGACCACTTTATGGAAAACAATTCTATGAAAAAGTTAGACAATCAAACACCACATTAGTTGGAAAATTAATAAAGAAAATGTTTTCTATGGAAAAAAAAAAGCCTATCAAACGCACCTTAATTATATAAAAACTCTTTCACTTTTCATTTTGGCATAACATTGAATTTTAAACTTAAAGAAGGGCGGGGTTAGAATTCCAAAAGGATCCTTCAATTGGAGAGTGGGGAATAAGATTTAAAAAAAAAAGAGTTTAGAAAATTTTGGTTTTTACACTACGAAGATGATTTTTCCTACTCGGTGTTTTTTTTTCCTTCTCCCTTCTCTTTTTCCTCACTAAATTCGTGAACCAAACAAAGCATTAGTGCCCAAAAGGATTATTTGGGGTTTGAAAATTTTGAGTTTTACATGTCACTTCACTTCCTTGTTTCGCTAATTAAATTTATGATATTATTTAAGCATCAAGTAAAACAACACGAAGAAATTTTCCTTCTCTTTCTTATTTTTTTTCCTCCGCACAATTCATGAACCAAGCGGAGCACTAGCATTCATTGATGATGACGAGTCAAACTATACCTCTGAGTAGGGCTGTACTCGAGTCCAGCTTTAAGAGTTGGCATGCTATTCAAGCTTGAGCTTGGCTCGTTTATTATCGAGCTGAGCCGAGCTTTTTGAATTCGAGCCGAGCTTTAAGAGTTGGCATGATGTTCAAGCTTGAGCTTGACTCGTTTATTATCGAGCTGAGCCGAGTTTAGTTGTTATCAAGCCAAGCCTCAAGCCCTTGTTGAGTGACTCAACTTGTGTACACCCCTAATATCAAGTTTAAGTAGCCAACCAAAACCCACAGACCAAGCTCAATGCTTGACAGTTCGCATATATATATATACCTAAAACAATTGCTTGTCACATGAATTTAAGACTATACATAATATAAAATGCCAATATTCTTTCCAAATTAAAATGACAGGATCAAATAAAACAAAAAAGAAATATATTTATTACTTGTGGTGAAACACGATTACAGAACAGAGCAGATAGATATGGGATTAGAGATAGAAAGAGAGAAAAGGAAGCGATGCCCTTCAACATGTCTGAGGGTCATCTTAAATAGAAATAAAAAGTCTATAGTCAATGGACAAAGTACTGTAGATGAACAGTAAAAAGTAAAAAAGACAAATATACGTGTCCTTGAATATTGGAGTCGTCCCAAAATGTCTTTTTGACTTTAAAGAATCTCACCATACCAAATTAAAATGACAGGATCAAATAAAACAAAAAAGAAATATATTTATTACTTACTTGTGGTGAACCACGATTACATAGCAGAGCAGAGAGATATGGGATTAGAGATAGAAAGAGAGAAAGGGAAGCGATGCCCTTCAACATGTCTGAGGGTCATCTTAAATAGAAATAAAAAGTCTACAGTCAATGGATAAAGTACTATAGATGAATAGTAAAAAGTAAAAAGACAAATATACGTGTCCTTGAATATTGGAGTCGTTCCAAAATGTCTTTTTGACTTTAAAGAATCCCACCCACCGTATTTCAAAACCATGTGCAAAAACCATGGGCTGAAATCAAAATCATGGGCTGGAATGTTGTCACTGCATGCGTCACCAGGATGAGTGCGTCATTGCATGCATCAGCTATTCCAATTTGTCATTGGACTTACTGGGCTGAGCAGAATGTGATAGTGTAGCAATAATAGCATCAAATAGGTCTTCCATGATTGGAACCTGACTTGAAATGGATGTTGTATCCATTTCATCTTCATCTTCATATGGATCTTGGGCTTCTCCTGCTAGACAACCAAAAGTATTTGGTTGAGTGGACTGTGAAGTCTGACCCTGATCTTTAGTCTGGCTAGAAGTAGCCTGACTACCACCATGAGAAACTTGTGAGGCTAAGAATTGTTCTTTGAGAGCCTCCATAACTTTGACCTGTGTTTCTTTGTAACACCTGCTCCCGCGATTAATCGTTAAACGTGATTTAGCATGCATTAACATACATAATTGGTGTTTATTAGCACATGTTTAAGTGAGTTTTAACTCACTAGTTGATTGTGGGTGTCTAGTTTGAGAACCCAATGTTGGCCAATGTGGCAGTCCCAAATTGGGACATGAGTTGAAAAAGTTCCATTGAGATGGGACAAAGTTGTGGAATCACCCGTATGTGCTTAAATGTTTATTAAGGCATATGTGAAATATTTATATGTTGTTTAGAATATATCGCTTATTGTTAGAGACCATTTATGTGGTCATTTGGGATACCTTGATGAGGACGAATTGAACACGTTATATAATTGGTAGGCTAATTAGCAACTTCATAAAATTATGTGGGACCACTTACGGGACCCACGCGAGACATAGACAAATACTCACTTAAGTTTGGAGGATTTAATAGTTAGTTATAAAACTAGTCAGGGGTGTAAATGAAAATAATCAAAAGTTGGGTGGATTTCATAATAGGAATCCTAAGTGATATACATGAGCTATAGAGATATGGAGAGATCATATCTCTTCTTCTTCATTTTTGAGTCGGTGAGAGAGAGAAAAAGGAGACGGGGTTTGCCGGAGCTCTACGACACTATTTGACGCGCCGTTCGACACCCAATTTCGATTCCGAGACCGGATTTGGGCTCGTATAGGTGAGTTCTACGTTTTGGTACTAATTTTATTGAGCTTAATCGCCGTATTTCTCGTGAGCCAATTCGGAGCGGTAATCATGCCCCGACGTGGCATTTTGCTCTCTCGTCTCACACTTTTCATCACTCTTATTCTATCGTAGTACGAACTACGCATGGTCTGATTCTCCGACAGGAGATACATAGGCACCTGTAAAGGCTCGACCATACCCTCACTTTACTACATTCTTCGTTAAAGTTCGAGATTACGCGACTATGCACTTCTCGACTAGACTGTCTCCCACCATCTCTCAGCTACCCAGGTTCGCATGAACTACGCTCGGTCTGATTCTCCCGATGGGAGATACGTAGGCAGCTCTAAGAGCTCGACCACACCCTTACTTTACTATATTCTTGGTTAAAGTTTGAGATTACGCGACTACGCACTTCTCGACTATACCATATCTCACCATCTCTTAGCTACCTAGGTGTGCGAACTACGCACGGTCTGATTCTCCCGACGGGAGATACGTAGGCAGCTCTAAGAGCTCGACTATACCCTTACTTTACTATATTCTCGGTTAAAGTTTGAGACTACGCGACTACGTACTTCTTGACTACACCATCTCTCACCATCTCTTAGCTACCTAGGTGTACGAACTACGCACAGTCTGATTCTCCCAACGGGAGATACGTAGGCAGCTCGAAGAGCTCGACTATACCCTCTACTTATTACATTCTTGGTTAAAGTTCGAGATTACGCGATTACGCACTTCTTGACTACACCATCCCTCTTCTACTCAATTCTCACATGAATGCCCAACAGAATCAATCACCCATTTTAGCAATCCCCAGCGGAGTTCTTTGCCCACTCTGGCAATACTCCCAATCCTCAGCTACCTACTTTGGCACACCAATCACTTGCCTACGATGGCATCTCATATTCACTGGCCTACTTTGGCACGTCTTTATACTTTTTCTTATCACTTAAAAGAAAAGGGTCAAAATGGGTTGTCTTATTTCTTTGTCATGATTTGCTTCGCAAAACATGACAAAGAGGGGCAGCTGTAGACACCCCATTTTGACCTGCCAAAAAAAGAAATAACTGTGGCAGGGGGCCCACCGGGTCCTTAAATCGAGTAAAGAGCTCCAGAATCCAAAAAGGGACTCCAGAGGCCAAATCAAAGTCAAATACGGAGACGTCAGCCCATCCACCGGAGGTCTAGAATCCGGAATCGTCCGATTACGATAATCGACGACATTTTCAACCAGAATCGAAGTTTGGCACAAAATTCAAGACTGGAATCAAGTCCGGGACAACTGAAGTTGAATTTAATTACATCAGGGCAAAGCAGGAATCAATTCCAGGCCATAAGATTTCAAATCATCAAATTTTGATAACCGACGGAGAATCGGGCTCCGATCAAAGTTTCGATGCCCCAAACTCAAGGAAAAGGGACACGATTGTCAATCCAGAATCACCAAAAGTCCAACTAGATATGAATGATTGACATATGGATAAAAATAGAGGTTCGGTAACCTGAATCAGTCCAATCAGACAATCAGAGAAGAAACGACGTCCAATTGAAGTTTTGAAGCTCAATCGGGAAAAGACAAGGGGCAAAACGGTCATTTCTAAAGTCAAAGAATCTCAATCAAACCGAATCGATTCATATAGAACATCAATACAATTTCAAATCATCTTGAATCAGGAAGATCGGACGGTTGGATCAAAAATATCGACGATCGAAGTTTAGAGATCCTGATCAAACGTCGATAGTCTGAAGAAAACGGAGTCGCTTTTGAGTTTCATACAAGTTCTGATCCGACCATATGGATATAAGGATGACATTAAACTAAGCTCAGATCTTTTTGAATCGACTGAATCGGACGTCCAGATTAAAAGATATCAAAGAACCAAAGTCCGAATCGATTAATGGCCCTGATCAAACAATTGGAGCCACCCCTCCGCGTCCCACATACATGGGATCACAACCCTTGTAGGGTTTGGAAAAAACTTTTTATAAAAAGAAAGTTCTCTCCCACGTAAAAAAAAAAAAAAAAAAAACCCCTCAGCCTCCAAAAAAGAGCCCTGTTTGGCTCCAACGAAAAACACTTCCCAACTCTTAGACTTTGTTTGGTTGCTAACCAAACACAACCTCATCACCACTACCACACCACCACTGTCACCACCAACCAAAACCCACCATAAATACCCCATTACCCAACTCCCTCCACAAACCCAGCCTCAAAGGACCTCGGATAGCCCAGAAAAGCTGCTTAAACCAAACAGAGCCTTGAACCTCCCCAGAAACTGAAAAAACAACCAAACAGAGCCTAAACTGGCTCCCTGAATCTCACCGCCACCACTAGCGGGTCCCCCTCCTCTAGACAGAGCCAATCCAACTGGACACGTCACCAAATCAGTCCCACAAAGGGGACACGCGCTGTAAAAATGCCACACGCATCGCCGCTGCACAGAATCTTCTCCGGCAGACTTTCCGGTAACAACCTCCGGACAACACCACCACTAAACCGGCAACCATGTGTCACGGATGTTCGAGGGTGCCTAATACCTTCCCTCGACATAATCGAGTCCCCGAACCCACTTCAAGAACTCTGGTTTTTGCACGACTATCAAGAGTCACACTTTTAAAAGGGCCCACTTTTCTCAAATTGTTTCTCAAAAGTCAAAGATGATTACTATAATCGTCTTTGCAGGGATCCTAACTCTCGATAATGTTAGGTGGCGACTCTGGAAACTTTTACTGGCCATACTCCCACTTGTACATACTTTCATACATTTCCTTTCGCGCCTTGGTTCGCTGCTTTGAGCCTTTTATCCTATTTTATTTCATTTCCTTTAAAACGGTCGCGACCCACGAGGGGACCGCCCCCCACCTTCGGGGCAGGCGCGACAACATAGATAACCATGAGTTGATACCAACTGAGTGTATCATAAGTGTCATTTGGGTAATATACATTTTTACTTATTATTATTTTGTCCTTAACCCTAACGGATAATCATGAATTGATAGTAACTGAGTGCATCATAATTGTCATTGGGTTTCAGTAAGTCTACATGTAAATCTCTTACATTTACAATTTTCCCTCTCTTTCTATGTTTGGGTTCGTAAGGATACATTTTCTTCCCTTTACTACATGAATAACAATGGTTTAGTATAGGTCTAATCTTCAGGTTAAATGCTAATGTGAGACTATTTAGAGAGAAAGGTTTTATTTTAGTCCAAAGCCATTAAATGTTAGGTATCCATGTTTCATTTGAAAATAAAAAATGCGAAGACAATATTACAGATAATTCATGTCAGAGTTATCAACTTCTTCTGTTGGAAGAGTTGTAGATAAAATAGTTGTAAATACAATTTTCTATCTAATCGTTTTAACATCTTATTGTACACTTTTAACAACCACTTAACCCTAAGAAACGACAGAATTAAGTTTATGCGCGGGACTCCAACTAGTATATATATAAAATTAAACAAGTCCTTATTAAACCTATTAAACAGATTTTTCACGAGCCTACTATACGAGCCTTAATTGAACTGTTCACGAGCCTTATCGAGTCGAGCCCATGTGTGCTCAAGCTTGGCTTGTGTATTAAACGAGCTTTGTATTCAAGCTCGAGCTTGGATCATTTATTATACGAGTCGAGCCGAGCTGTTATCGAACTGAACCGAGCCGAGCCGCGAGCCTTTGTTGAGTGGCTCAGTTCGTATACACTCCTACCTCTGACTCTAAGATATGATCGTAACATTTTGATATAAGCTACTCATGCCGGATAAAAACAGCAGAGAGAAGCGTTTTTTGAGAAAAAATCGATGATTTACATCGACAAACATAAATTATTAAAGGATTTTACATCATACAAAATCAAACCACCTAAACATAGGGAGAAAGTCATGATTTTCAAAGAGTCCAATCAACATCGAAATGACCTTCAGTGACACAAAGTAGCAAGCGGATCATCATAGTTACGTACATATAGTATAATAATTATATACTACTATAGCATATGACGGTACACTTGAAACAAAATCTAACAAGGATTTGCAAAAACAGAGTTTGATATCTGCAAAGAAGAAGCAGAGTTGAGAAACCCAAATTTGGAAAAACCACGATTCTAAAATAAAGTCTATCTTATAACCATGGAAGAAGATTGTAGACATTAGCCCTGGGCCTGGGGGGTAGCCCAACCAGTAATCGATCTTTTGGCGCAAGGAACCGTGAATTCCCATGTTTTGGTTGCTAGCAGAAGCCATTGGTAAGAGAGAAATTTGTTCTTTGCGGAGTCAGAGATGTGAAATTTGAGGGTTTTGGGGTTCAAAGACAAGAGGAGATGAAGTGAGGAGGGCTTGAATTGATGATCCATGGGGGGGGGGGGGGGGGGGTGTTTGGTAATCGCAGTCGCAGAGAAAGAAAGCCACCACGTATTGGCATAATAGGGGAAGACACGTAATGGCGCATGAGGGAAAGACACGTTTAACAATGAATGTCAAAATTGGTATTCCAGCGTTATGGAAGGGCAAGAGAGTCCTAACACTCTGTAGATGTCTACAATAACCAAACCTTTTCTTTTTATTATATTATATTACATACATACATATATATATATATATGTATATAGTTAGAAGAAAAAAAAAAGAAGAAAACATTAACAACTACAAATCACCTAGAACAAAAGGTAGACAGGGTGTGGTGTGGTGTGGTGTGGATAGCATTCTTATGGTGGAAAACCAATTTTACCTCAACTCTTTTGTTAGTTTTTTTTTTTTTTTTTTTAAAAAGGTCCCCAAACCAAATACTCCACTCAAACCCTCCCCCACAAAAAACACTTGACATTTACTCAAATACTCAAACAAACCCACCCCCACAAAAGACACAACATTTTACGGGTCAAGAGCCAATTCCCAAACAGTGGGCTATGACATCCACCATCTACACCTCCATGATGATCTCCGGGAGAGATTTTCCGGCGAGCCTTATGCGTTCTTCTTCTTCTTCTTCGTTCTCTAATATTGATTCTCAGGCGGCGGCGGCGGCTGCCAAGCCACCTAGACTACTACTATTGCGCATTAGAAACTCCGGTGGTGATGTATCGGCGGCAGAGACCGAGGAGTCTGATCAGAGTCAGATCAAAGTTCCTAAAGGCCCTCCATCTCTCATCTCTGCCCTCAATGTCGAAAAGGCACTTCGCGGCATCCGTAATTAATTTCAACTTTTTGTTGATCCAATTAATTAATTAATTACTCCGAGTAGCATTTAATTTTTAAGTGGAATTAATTACTCTGAGTAGCATTTACTCCGAGTAGCATTCCCCTTCGGTACGCACTTCTTCATTCTTTTCTCGTCACAACTTTGAATTTTGTCCACAGAAGTTATAAAATTAAAATTACTTCAAGATTGGGATCATTTTTAATTAGTCAAGAACCGGTTCTTTAATTAGTTTAGATAATGTGACATTCTTAAATAGCTCGGTATTCTTGTAACTGCGTTAACTTTTAGTTATAGAGGGTTCCGTATCTAACTTATCTAGCTCTGTTTGGTTTGTAAATTTGCAACAAGAAAAAAGAAAAGGAAAGTAAGTATAATAAGAAATAAAACTAGTTCCTTAATTTGTGTTTTGTTGGAATATTTTAATAAAAATAATTTCATTAATTATATATTTACATATTTTCTAGTATTTATGTTATTATAAACTAATCATTCATGTGGCTATTCAAAAACCTTTAGTATCCCATATAATGACATTACTCTAATATCTCAAGAATTAATACTTTTAATGATACACGTTTTTTTTTCTTTACCCAACGGCTAATACAATAATATGAAAAGGCTGTTTTTATGTTTGACTGTACAATGGTTAAAGGCACAAAAAGTGAGGTTTAAATGTGTCACACAATATTTCTGAAACAAGCTAGATGATGTATATATATACACGTGTATCTATATGAGTAGTGTGGTGTGTTCTTTATTTGTGTACTTCGTGAGTTTGCTATGTACACAACTTGTTTCATTAAGTAAGAGATATGTACACAACTACTATATTATTCTAGTTTCATATAAGTATTGTTTGGGCAAAGAAGGGTGTTGGGAGAAGCTTCGATCTTTCCCAAATTGTGTAGATTGGGGATGATCACAGCCTAGAGCTGGGTTGTAGTATCCTGGAGGCGACGTGTTATTCTCCTACACCGGTGATTACCGTGAGAGGCGCGAATCGTCTTAAAGAGAGTGACCTAGTCCGCACTCAACCCAACTACGTGACTTTTTGTGGTACGATATTCCAAGCGATGTCATACCATTTCGAGGTAACACTATGCGATTCGCGATTCGGTAAGAAACTCTATTTTTTGTGTTATTTAATTATTATTTTATTTGGAGACTATTTGTGTTTTGAGATAAATCCCCAACAATTTTAAGACGAGTCATCTCTCTTATTTTATCAATTGTCACCTATTGAATTTGATGGGTTTGTTAAAATGTGTGAAGTGACAAATTCAAGAATCAATATATAGACATGGTGATGATCTCTTGAATATGGTGAGTATATGGCAACTGTAACTATTTCTATGCTAAAGGTACTTCAAGTGTGTCTTTCTACACTTTGTCTGTGAGGTATGTTTTTTTTTTTGCATTTTTACTTTCGGGAGAGATATACATGATACATATGGAGGAAATAGTGGGGGTTTAATACATAAAAAAAAGGTTTTTTGTTCTCTTAAAAAAGAATAACTTGTTCATTTTATTTGAATTTGAACAAATGTCTTGGAGAGAATTATTTTTACTCACGGAGTTCCTAAAATATTTCCTAAGAATACTTGCATAGTAATATGAATTCATGTATTTTGTTGTGCCATCATTGGCCTAGTTGTACTATGCCCTTGCTTGTCTATGTACATGGGTTCTCTAGTTTCTGTTCATTCAATGTGGTATCATTGTTGAACTGTTCAGCTTACTTGTGCGAAGAAATATATCACATCTCAATATTGTATTGGAAAAATGCAAAGGAGAAAGGACATAAGAAATTCTTAGTTTTGTTTTCTTGGTAACTACCTATTGACCCATTTTGTTATTTGCGAAACCAATTAATGTTAAAAGTCATCTTTATTATATCATGGCTAGTACTGTGGTTTTTAAGGCAATTTGCTGGGGTACAGTTTAAAAGTCCAGCTTTCTCACTATACAAGATGAGTTATATGAAAACCATTTTATGCTTTATGTAGTAAACTGTCAATGTTTTCACTTCTACTCATAACTATAGCACATTATATTTATTGATTTTCTAGTGGTTACATTCTTCATCATATTTTGAATTTCTTTAAGTTGCATTGAGCAGTTACAAGAATATTTTGTGTGGTTATTTAAGTATTCAAGGCTCACTCTATTTACGCCGTCATAATATTGCTATCACTTCAAATTAAGCATTACAATTATTTGTAAAATTAGTGAACCCCAATATAAGGCTCAAAGTGAGTTCTTGCATAATACTCGAGTTTTCTAAATTTTAGAAGTGGGCCCAAATAAGAATATTGTATATTTGCTCGTGTTGCCATTATGCGATATTGTACCTCGCTCTGTGTTTTCTTTGATCAATTATTTGAGCTGGTCATCTCTTTTGGAGGAGTCACCTTCTCTTGCTGGTCTTGAAAAAAATGGTATTGTTTCCTTCAGTGCAAAGGGGCTATTATTCATCTCTTGAATCATTAGCTCTAGCTGTGAATATTTTGAGAATTTCAAATTATTTCAATATTTGAGATTGTGAATGGGTGTAGTTTTTGAATCTTCTAGAAATGACGGGTAGTATGAAAAAATGTCTTTCTTGTTTCGAGAATTAAAATTTTGAGCTAGAAATTTTATTTGATATGATTGTAGAAATTTTGAAAATGGATGAGGCTTGAATATTATATTAATTTTTTTCTAAATATTTTTGGTATGGAGGATATCTTTTTAATTGGCCCTAAATTGTGAATTGCTTCAATTTTTATATGGTGGTGATATGATTAAAATAAAAAATGTGCCTTGGTATTTTAATCGAAAGATTTTTCAAATAGTGGGGGCTCTAAAAATCTTGAGTGGCTTATCATCCTTTTGATGGATCATACCATTTTGTATGGATCTTATTCAAGTGTGTTAAAAAAAAATAGAGGAAAATAAGTTTTGAGTATGACATCACATGTTTTCTTGATTTTAAAATGGTGCATGGTTCATGCTTTGCATGAAGAAAAAAATGATTCTGTGTTATTTTGTGTTATGGAAAAAATTACTTGGATGTCTAAAATTCAAGTGCACTTACCTTGAGGGTAAAGTGGTTTAAGTTGAACTTTTGGTGTTCACTATATGTATATATATATATATATATAAGACATTGGTCATTATTTTATTTAATGGTGGAGTCTTGAGAAAATATACAATTATTATTAAACCCACCATTTGACATATAATTGAAACGTGTTGGCGATTAAATGTACCTACGGGTGTAAAGAATTATCTATGTGGTAGCACCTCCATTGAGGCATAGTGCTGAAATCCAAACCTTTGTTACGTGTTATACACACGTGTGAACTAAGTTGAGTAAAAAGCTCTAGCTAGAGGCAAAGGTTTGATGTACATTGAGGGGGATGAGACTTAAGCCCAAAATTATAATAAATCACCTATGAGGATACCCTACCTAGGGACTGGCGATCCCAAGAACTAGGTTTAAGGGGACAAACGAATCATAGAGTGGTTTGAATGTGGATATGCACTCTTAAAGTCTCAATAACATATTGTTCATCCCTATGGTGTAAGTGCATATGATCCTGTAACGTTCATGGGAGGTTGAGATTTATCTCTTAATGAGTTCTATATCCCTTATGGGTGGGATGTCTCAGTTACAGGAGCATTCTTGATAGACTTACCTATATGAGTGTGGAAGTGGGGCCGCTTTCTATGAGATTGGGCTAATCTCTAGAGCACTCATGAAAACTGGGATGAAGCACAAAGCCGAATAATGTGCTAGCTTATGAAGCTTAGAGAACACCTGGAATGTCATGTGTGACGTGCTTCTACGTATTCTCAAGTAGTCATTGTTTAAAGGCTAAGCCACTCTGACTCTAATACGGGAACACTGAAACACTTAGTGAAGGTTTAAAGGCTGAGCCACTTTCATGATGCATGATATTCTTTCTTTGCCCTAATATACTATATCTTATTTTTATTAAAATAAGTGGGGGATTGTTGGAATATTTTAATAAAAATAATTTCATTAATTATATATTTACATATTTTCTAGTATTTATGTTATTATAAACTAATCATTCATGTGGCTATTCAAAAACCTTTAGTATCCCATGTAATGGCATTACTCTAATATCTCAAGAATTAATACTTTTAATGATACACGTTTTTTTTTCTTTACCCAACGGCTAATACAATAATATGAAAAGGCTGTTTTTATGTTTGACTGTACAATGTCTAAAGGCGCAAAAAGTGAGGTTTAAATGTGTCACACAATATTTCTGAAACAACCTAGATGATGTATATATATACACGTGTATCTATATGAGTAGTGTGGTGTGTTCTTTATTTGTGTATGATCGGGAGAGAACTAATCCTATTTATACGCCTTAACGAACATTTGTTAGTACTTTTTTATTCTGTTTTTGTATATTTTTACTCCGTTTTCTAGTTTCTGACAGGTTTTGGAAGAAATCAACTAAACCAGGCTAAACAGGGTGAAAAAGCAGAGTTAAAGAAGCTGAAAAAGCCAAGTCGCGCGCGCGACCCGCGGGCGCGAAAATCCGAGAATCGCTCGCGCGAGAATCCCAAAACCGCTCGCGCGATCCGCGCGCGCGAAGGCCAAAATGTCGCGCTCGCGCGACCCGTTCGCGCGATATGGGTAAAAACCAAAGTTGCGTATTTCAGTATACTGAAGACTCCTGTGCAAACGAAACTGCAGAATGACGTCCAGATTGTAAATTACATCAGTTTCAGTCCGTTTCGAGTTGGAAAGGCTTCCAAAACTTGTTGTAAATCTATATATACTCTATTTTACTTCAATTAAAGGGTTAGACTTTGTTACACACCCATATACACAGATTCTACAACCATACTTCCAGCCATTGAAGGGAGGGAAGCAAGGAGAAGAAGAAGAAGACCAAGGGTTTCCATGGCCTCCTCCATCAACTACTTGCCATCTATCACTTCCATGGACGGCTAGATCATAGATCTAGGGTTTCAATGAAGCCCTAGACGAGTAATAGGATTTTATTTATGTTTTTATTTTAGTTTTATTATGTATGGATGACAGTCACATGTTTAGAGGATTTTTATAAATAAATCGTACTTCTAATGATTAAATCATTGCTTTCAGAATTTATTCTTGTCTTAGATCTGTTTTGACTGTGATGTGCTCAACGATCTATTCTTGCTGTGCTTGTTTAGATTGTTTACATGTGATGGTGCTTTATTGATTTGTGCTATCAAGTATCCGAATAGTCCATGCCTAGGTTAGACGGATTAGATCGCAACCCTAGTTTAGTGTGGGATAATTCGTGCTAACCGAAGATGGAGTATGTTGGTGCTTGAACCATGATTATCTTCTTGTCGGAGGAATTGGGCTTGTAGCTACAATTCCCCATATTCATCCAACGTAATAAGCTAAAGTAATTCATAAATATTCCTATTATGAAGCTAGTGGTGGATTTGCAATCCTAGGTTCCCTTAAATATTATTTAAAACAACTTTAATTGATTTCATAGTTTAGATTTATTTTTATTGTTATTTAGTTTATTCAAACCAAATCAAAAGCCGTTTTTCTTACTTAATTAGACTTAGGTTTTAAAATTAAGAGCTGTAGTAATCAATCTCTGTGGGTTCGACCTTTACTTCCACACTGCAAATCTTTTGAAAAGTAAAGAACACTTTTTATATCTTGATTCTGACAAGATCAATTTTTGGCGCCGTTGCCGGGGATTGTATTACTACCTTTAGTTTTAGAATCGTAGTTTAGTTAATTCGTAAATATTAGATTAGGTTTCCTTTTCTTATTTTTCGTTTTATTTTTAGTTACTAACTTGTTTTTTTTTATTTTGTAGTCAACGTTTCCGAGTGGAGCAGCTAATTACATCAAAGGAGCTTACGCAAATAAAAATATAAATAAAATTAAATAAATTGCTTCCTTTGGAATTCGCTTTAAACCGCTGTAAGTCAGGGCGCTGTGACGCACTATTTGCATTAGTTTAGGGTTAATTGCACTGCATTAGCTAGGAAACCCGGGGCGCTGGGCTTGACGCGGTCATAGCATTACAGGATAATTTGCATGCATCATAGTAGTTGAGTGCTTGTTATCTTAGTTGCGTGATTGTTATTTGTTTATTTTGTTTAGTTAGTCTTTGTTTTTAATTTCTTTTCTTTTGTTTTAGTTTATGTTAGGTACACGTTCAAACAAACCGGAATTAAAACCTTTTGACTCTGAACTTGAACGTACATTAAGACTTAACAAGTCTTCAAACTTAACTTCTGGAACTAGGTTTGTAATAGACGACGATTTGACACCAAAACCAACGTCTTTATTTGAATCGGAAATACGTAGTACTCTTACAAGATTAAAGAAACCACGCTTTCATAACATAGAACCGATTAAAATGGCAGACATTGGAAATAATAACGACAACAACCAAAATAACAACGGAGCTAATATGAATAATCCTAATATACCACCACCTCCTCCACTTAAAGATTATTTTATTCCGACGACTTACACGCCACAAACATGTATTGAATTACCGGAGGCGACGGCATCTCACTTTGAGATAAAGTCGTCTACCATCTCGCTACTTCCATCTTTCCATGGCCGTTTAAATGAAGATCCATATAAACACTTAGGAGATTTTCAAGATATATGTTCTACTTTGAAAATTCAAAATCTTACTGATGATGAATTAAAAATGCGGCTCTTTCCATTCTCATTAAAGGACAAAGCTAAATATTGGCTTCAATCTTTGGAGCCAAACACAATTAGAACATGGGAAGACTTACACACCGCATTTTTACAAAAGTTTTTCCCGATTATGCGTACGAACCAGATAAGAAAATCTATAACAAACTTTGTGATGCAAGATGGGGAATCACTCTACGACACGTGGGAAAAATTTAAAGAATTATTACGCTCGTGTCCACATCATCAGGTCCCTAAGTGGCAACTTGTTCAGGTCTTCTATGAGGGGCTTATTCCCTCTGTTAGGAATACCGTCGATGCCGTTTGTGCGGGAACTTTCCTACACAAAAGCGCCGACGAGGCCTGGAAAATATTTGAAACTTTAAGCGAGAATTCGATGCACCAAGCGGTGTCTGTCCATTCTGAGGGATACCCCCAACCTAAGAGGGAGATAAAATTCGAGTCAAGTCAATCAATTGAAATAAAAGAACTATCTAACAAACTTGACCGACTTTTAACAATGAACCAAACGACAGCCTCACCCGCACTCAACCCAACTACGTGACTTTTTGTGGTACGATATTCCAAGTGATGTCATACCATTTCGAGGTAACACTATGCGATTCGCGATTCGGTAAGAAACTCTATTTTTTGTGTTATTTAATTATTATTTTATTTGGAGACTATTTGTGTTTTGAGATAATTCCCCAACACGTTTTTTTTTTTCCATACTTAAATAGCACTGAAAACTTAAACGGTTTCAAAGTATAATTTCCAACTTAATTAAGAAAAAGGGGAGGGAAGTGACCTAAAAAATTAAATATATATATATATATATCTTTTTTTTTCCTCACTATATTTTCTTCTCTCCTACTTTTCTCACTATTTTTCTTATTTACCAAACAAAGACAATGTCTTCCTTTCATTTCTCTCATTAAATCCATGAACTAAACAGAGCCTAATAATTAATACTCCAAAAACTGGGTATTTATCAAACCAACACAATATTAGTTGCCCCAAAAACCAAAAAGAATATAAGCTTTCCCAAGCTAGAATTCAAAGTATCTCGATAGCAGCGGCCTTCTTTTGATCATAATGCTATCGTGAGGTCAACCTCATATATATATATATATATGGCATCTCCATTTTAGTTCCATAAAAAAATACTATAGTAAGTAGAGAATAGTACAATGACCAAGAATTTAAAATTATGCACATCAAAATTCAACTAAAATAGATTCACATATGGTAAAGCAATATTGTTCACATGCCATTCAAAGTTGAAACAAAATAACTTGATTCTTTCAATGTCATTATGTCCATGTGATGTGATCTCATTATTTTGCATGTCCCAACCCAAAGAAGAAATAATTAAAAAGATCTTATTAATGTGCATTTTAATTTAATTTCTTTTCCTGTGAGATCATCTTTTTGAGTATCCCACATGATAGTGTTGTGTGTGTGTATATATATATATATGATGACTAAAGAGGATACGCTGCTCTTATATATTAGCAAAGTCTTCTGAGGTTTGAGCTGCTGCTTAACATAGCAATTAACCTAATTGGCCCCGTTTGCAGAGATACTAAATTCTCTCTCTCTCTCTCTCTCTCTCTCTCTAAAGATATTTAGATGTGTGCACATGTGTGTGTAGATTTGTTGATACATATGCTGCATGCATAATCTATATTTGAAAACTATACTAAGATTGGTAGAATGGGTGAACTTGGCAGGAACCGGAGGATGTGGGGCCAACGAGATTGGTGGGATACTTCATGTTGGCTTGGTTGTTACTAGGCTTCGCATTATCAATTGCCTTAAATCGATAGAACTCTTAACCTTTTTTTTTAATATATCTGTTTTGTACATTGAACCATTTCTTGATTATTAATTACAAACTGAAGGAAGTACGTACGTTGTAATTCATATGAGTAGTTCTCTATTATTATAAAGCAAATTACCTTAATTAACATGCAGATAGACAATCCACGATTTGGAAAATTGGACGGACCGTACTCAAACCGTTTCATGTTCAAAATTGTAAAAATTGAACATGTAATGTACAATTCAAACGAGTAACTTTTGGCGATTGCAAATGTTAAATTGGCATTTCTTCAACCTGTAATTGAGAATCCAAAATTCAGAAAACAAAAAATTGACCGAGGCAAACCTTAAATAGGCATATATGCAGAGAGAGAGAGAGAGAGAGAGAGAGAGAGAGAGAGAGAGAGTAACAGAACAAATTTGATTCGCAGATCATTCATGTCTCAAAATCTTCCAATCCTAGTTTTTGAAAAATGTTGTTTAAATTCATTAATCATAATAGTATTTGTTTCCTTATCCTTATGTCAACATGTAGATACAAATAAGGACTCTATAATTTTATATGGATTAATACTCCAAGTCCATTCCTAAGAAGCATGACATCTTGAAGCGATAGAAGGTTAAGTTATTTTAATTTTTAATGAGCTTTAAACTCTATGTTGAGTGGGATACCTAGCTATAGAAATATCCTTGTTAGACTTACCTGTGCGGGTGTGGAACTGTGGCCACTTCCTATGAAATTTGGGCAAATTCTCTAAGTCATTCGCAATACTAGGATATAAGCACATGACCGTAAAGTGTTGATTTTTGAACTTCACCCTAGTAGAATTGTGTGTGTGGTGTTGTCTAATATAGAATTTGATACGCCCAAAATTATGGGCAGTTTCCTACTCAAGCTAGAAGACTAATGGAAAGTGCATCTATTTCCTAATCCAATTGGGAAACCCCCACAATTAATGTCAATCAATCCTAATACAATTAGGAAACTTACTTGATTGGTGTCAATCACACCCTAATAGGATTATATTTCCTTATCCATGTATGAGTAGATCTCTTACATCTATAAAAGAGACCACTCACCCCCCATGAAGGGGGCCAACTCTTTAGTCTACACAGCACCTCTACAAAATTCACCATTATATGCATACGCCCGGCCGGTATTACTGGTAGTGCTGCCCCTCTTTGTTGGCTCACCAGGCCCGCCGGTGATCTGCTAGTGAACGTGCTCAGACACACCCGTGGACGTAGGTACCTTCATTAACAGGGCCGAACCACATACAAAAAAATAGTCTCTCTCTCTCTCTCTCTCTCTCTCTCTCTCTCTCTCCTAAATTGCTTTACTTTACTGTTACCAATTTTTGGCATCATCAGCTTGGCGCCGTCTGTGGGAACGACAATTCTTCTCATCAACAAATTCTTGACTGATCAATATGCCACCAAAGAAGGCTGTGCAGCAGTCCGACCGGGATGTTCCTTCGGCCCCGGCGTCGACTGCAGCAGTCCAGACATATGAGCAAATCACCGCAACCCTCACACAACTCTTGGAGGGCCAGCGTCAAATCCAACAACAGATCGAAGCACTGCTAGCCCAGCAAAGCAATCCTCCAATGGCCGAGAAACGACCCGGGAACGTTGCGTACGGTCGGGAACCCATCTTGACTAGACAACGGACCCGAGCCAACCCGTCCCATGTTGAGGATGCCAGAGACATCAACAGTGGGCGTGCTGCCCGAGAGGAAAGGCAGGAGCATATGGCCCGGGAATCAGTCCAGGGTCACTCGGTCAAGAGCCAAGTCGTCCCGAGGCGAACGGTTACCCGGAGTCATAGCCGAGCCCGATCCCAGAGGACAACACCCTGCCATGAAGAAGCCTCTTCCACTAACCCGACCAGCCCCTCAGATACCGGTCGGGAAGGAGTGGAAGCCCGAATCAAGGACTTAAAGAAACAGATCGACGGAGTGGCCAAAAAGCTTGGGCAAAACTGTGTTCCGAATCAAGCCAATACCGAGACAGAGTCACCATTCTCCAGCCAGATCACGAGGTTCTCTATCCCGCGCGAATTTAAGCAGCCTCGGCTAAATTCATATAACGGCTCAGAAAGCCCGGTCGACCACGTCCGGACCTATAAGGCTCAGATGGCCCTAGCCACCAACTCCGATGAGCTACACTGCCTAGCCTTCCCCAGCACTTTGAAAGGCCTGACCATGCAGTGGTTCTACTCATTGGAGCCCCGATCGGTCTGCAGTTTCAAACAACTCAGCAAGCAGTTCATCAACCAGTTCGCCGGTATGCATGAACGGCCAAAGCCAGACATGCAGCTACTGACGGTCAGACAACGGAATAATGAGACCCTCAAGGAGTTCACCGGCCGGTTTAATCAAGAGAAGCTCAGCATCTACGATCTTGATGAAACCGCCGCTATCATAGCCTTCTGCTCCGGGAGTTCAACACACCAAGTGCGCCGCGTCGTTCCACAGAAATCGACCGGAAACTTTGGTCGAGCTCTCTGAGAGGGTTGGAAAATACATTGACACTGAAGAGTTTCTGAAGACCAAAGACCCCGGGCAAGAAAGTAACGAGTCTTCCAGAAGTAAGCGAAAGCGAGATCAGCCCGGGAGTTCCGACAGTTCTTCCAGTTCACATCAGTCCGGGTCCGGTAGCCCCGACTCGACCTCCAACTCACAGCAAGCTGAGTCCGGTAGCCCCGACCCGACCTCCATTTCATATCGGTCAGGATCAAACAGTTCCGACGTTGCCTCCAGCACAGAGAAGTCAGAAGCCCGACGATCCTGATCCGACTTCCTATCTCCATCGGTCTAGAAGAGCCCGACTACATTGGTACTTGCTTGATCACCATATGAGGCTCCACCGATTGTCAGAGAACTCATACAAAGACCTCGGGCCTAATCCCGAGGCATACAAAGACCTCGGGCCTAACCCCGAGGCATACAAAGACCTCGGGCCTAATCCCGAGGCATCCAAAGACCTCGGGCCTAACCCCGAGGCACGAAAAAGACCTCGAGCTCCGAACTCAGGCACTAAAAAGACCTCGAGCTCCGAACTCAGGCACTAAAAAGACCTCGGGCTCCGAACCCAGGCACAAAAGACCTCGGGGTCACGCCCGAGGCACCGGCTTCGCCTAGGTCCAACCGACGATGGGGGCAAACCCCCTAGGTGGCCGACGATGGCAAGCTTCAAAAGACCCTGCAACCACCATGTTCCAGGTCGGTTACTTACAGATCATAGCCTCTGTAAGACCCTCGTCTTAGCGAAAGCTTGGGGGGCAAGACGGCATAGTGAACTAAACAGGTAATCACACCGGGTATTTACAGGCCTCGCGGATAACCAAGTCAAAATCTTGGACAACCCGAGCACCTACAGTACTCAGAGACATTAACTCCACTTAGGTCCAGACCGACGATAGAGGTGACTAAAATCTCTTAGGTTGGCCGACGATAGAGGAGTAAAAGGACCCTAAAGCAACGTGATTTAGGTCGGCTCCACCAGCATGGTCAAGCTCTTCTCCCAACAGTGTTGACGAAGGCTGGCCGGGCAGAAGACAACCATCCTGGGGAGTTAACAGTAAAAAGGACCCTAGAGCAATACGCTTTAGGTCGGCTTTTCCAACATGGTAAAATCCTTCTACCCACAGTCTTGACGAAGGTTTACGAGCAGAAGATAACCATCCTGGGAGCTAACTCAAGAAAAAAGACTCCGAAGTAGGCCGAGTCTCAACTCTCGGTCACTTCCCGAGCATTCAAAGACTCCGAATTAGGCCGCGTCTCAACTCCCGATCAGTTCCAGAGCAACTAAAGGTCCCGAGCTAGGCTGGGTCTCACCTCTCAGTCAGTTCCCGAGGACTCATCAGGCTCAAAAGCCCCGAGGCAGCTTCCACAAGCACTCAGACAGCGGCAAGTAACATCAAACTGATTTCCAAACTTGCCCCGATATAGCATCTGGCCAATCTTGGAAATGGGGGGCAGCTGATACGCCCAAAATTATGGGCAGTTTCCTACTCAAGCTAGAAGACTAATGGAAAGTGCATCTATTTCCTAATCCAATTGGGAAACCCCCACAATTAATGTCAATCAATCCTAATACAATTAGGAAACTTACTTGATTGGTATCAATCACACCCTAATAGGACTATATTTCCTTATCTATGTATGAGTAGATCTTTTACATCTATAAAAGAGACCACTCACCCCCCATGAAGGGGGCCAACTCTTTAGTCTACATAGCACCTCTACAAAATTCACCATTATATGCATACGCCCGGTCGGTATTATTGGTAGTGCTGCCCCTCTTTGTTGGCTCACCAGGCCCGCCGGTGATCTGCTAGTGAACGTGCTCAGACACACCCGTGGACGTAGGTACCTTCATTAACAGGGCCGAACCACATACAAAAAAATAGTCTCTCTCTCTCTCTCTCTCTCTCTCTCTCTCTCTCTCTCTCCTAAATTGCTTTACTTTACTGTTACCAATTTTTGGCATCATCAGAATTCAAAACTACAGTTACTCTAGTATAATCGGAAGCACTATCACTACGTAAAGGTTCAAGTCAAAAAATACATTTATTTATGCACAGTCTTATGATACGTTGTTTGACGATCTTAATTCATTTTTAAATTATACTATGGGGGATTGTTGCACAGTGTGTAATTTAAAAAATTGGAGGGAACGTTTGAGGGAAAACTTTTGAAAGTTGAATTTGAGTTTTGTCTTATTCACAAGCCAACACAAATACTCTTTTACTTGTCCCACATAGGAAAATTAGAGGAAGTTGGAATGGCATATATAAGTGGAGGTTGGTGTAAGGCTTGCGCCCCAAGGGGGTACCAAGCTTTATGAAGGGGAAGGACCTATGCCCATTTGGGTTTACCACAATACACGTGCGTGCGTGCACGCGCCGCCACCGCCCCGCTCTGTTCTAGGCATGGGCTTGGGCCTACTTTATACTCCATCCGTCCCATAATAAGTGTACACTTCTATTTTGCACAATGTTTAAGAAAGTTGTATTATATTAATTTTTTTGGTTCATTAGTGAGTCACTTTCCAATTTTACCCTTAGATGTGATTGTTGTTTGACTTTTTGCTTGTTTTGGGACCACAAACACATGTTACTTTGTCTTTATTATAAGGGTAATTTTGGAAAGTAAGTAAAAGCTATATACTAATTTAGGAAAGTGGACACTTATTATGGGACATCTAAAAAAGGAAATGTGGACACTTGTTATGGGACGGAGGGAGTATATCTTTTTCGTACAAAATTTATTTGGAAAATAATTTTTTTAATTTGTAAGAGTTTTATTAGGATTGGGCCAGTTGGAGACCCAGTCTCCCTCAATCTCCTCCACGGTTGATCTCTAGATTTTTTTCCAATATTAGAGTCATATTTTTTCTACACGTTTTCTCTCCCTCAACGTTACATTCTAGTTTTCTCTCCCAACGTTAAGTTTTTTTTAAACTTTTAAAATCTCTCTCTTCAGTGTCATACATTCTAGTTTTCTCTCCCAACCTTTATGATTATTATGCAAACTGTGCTTTTGAAAAGAAAAAAAAAAGGATGCCCTTCAGAAAAAGTATGACACTGAAGAGGCTGGTGGAAATAAATTTACAGTCAGTCGTTATTTGAAATACCAAATGACGGATGATAAATCTGTAGAATCTCAATCTCATGAGCTCCAACATTTTGCTCATGAGATAATTTCTAAGGGCATGACATTAAATGGTCAATTTCAAGTTACCCGTAGGTTGGAAAGATTTCAAAAATAATTTGAAACACAAAATCAAAGAATTTTCATTGGAAAATTATATACCTCGCCTTCGTATTGAGGAGGAGGCAAGAAAACAAGATTTAAAACATCAGGTCCTAGTTGTTTCCAACAACAAGAAACCTCAAAACTTTTCCAAAAACAAAACCTCTGTCGTTCTGAAACCACCTGCAAAAAATATGAAGTTTCAAAACCAGAATCAGAACAAGAACCGCATTAACAGAAATCAGAATCAAAATTCGAAGCCAAATCAGAATAGGAATGTACCCCCCTCAGGAATAAATGAATCTGGGTAGTTTGTTTGTTACAACTGTGGTAATTAACCAGGTCATATGGCTCAAAACTGTCAGAATCCGCGAAGAGTTGCTCTCCAAGCAAATCTTCCCGAAGAGCAAGTTGTTGCTATGATTTTCGAGGTTAATATTGTTGGTGGATCCGAAGGGTGGTGGGTTGACACTGGCGCTTCTCACCATATATGTTTGCTATGACAGTGACATGTTCAAATTTTATTTTGAAGCTAAGGATGAGAAAGTGTTGTTCGATGATTCCCACACCACTATAGTTGCTGGTACCGCAGAGGTTGAATTGAAGTTTACCTCTAGAAAGATTATCAATCTGAAAGATGTCTTGCACACTCTAGAAATGAGGAAGAATCTTGTTTCAGACTACCTTCTCAACAAGGCTAGATTTACTCAAACTATTGGGGCTGGTCTTTTTACTTTAACTAATAATGGAGTGTTTGTTGGAAAAGGTTATGCAACTGGGGCATGTTTTACTTAAATGTTAATTTTAATAGAATTTCTACTTTTGCTTTTATGTTGTGTTCTTTTAATGTTTGACATGCTACATTATGTCATGTGAATAAAAGGCTTGTGAAAAATATAAGTAGCTTAGGATATATTCTAGAATTATCTATTAATGACTTTGACAAATGTGAATTTTTATTATCAAGCAAATATCACAAAAACCTCTCACAAATATGTCAATAGGGAATCTGAACCTCTTGATTTAATTCATTAAGATATTTGTGAATATTAAGGAATTTTAACTAGAAATGAAAAAAAAAATGTATTTTTATCAGTTTTATTGATGATAGTTCAAACTATTCTTTTGTATATCTTACGAAAAATAAAAGTGAAGCCATTTACATGTTCAAAATTTTCCTAAATGAGATTGAAAATCAGTTTCATAGGAAAATTAAAAGATTCCATAGTGACATTGGACTTGAATATGATTCTGATGAGTTTATTGCTTTGTATAAAAATTCATGGAATCATTCATGAGTAAACTGCCTCTTATTCCCCTGAAATGAATGGAAAAGTTGAAAGAAAAAAATACGACTTTTACTGAATTAGTAGTTGCTATTTTATTGAGTTCAGGGGCAACTTCTCATTGGTGGGGGGAAAATATTATGAACTATTTCTCATGTGCTAAATAGAGTTCCGAACTCTAAAACAAATATTTTTCCTTATGAAATTTGGAAAGGAAGAAAACCAAATGTCACTTATTTTAGAACATGGGGGGGTGGGGGTGTTTGGCATATGTTCAAATTCCTTATCCCAAAAGGTCTAAATTAACTAGTAGAGCTTATGAATGTATTTTTATTGGTTGTGCTATTCATAATAAGGCTTACAGATTTTATGACTTAAAGAATCATGTCATAATTGAATCTAGTGATGTTGATTTTTTCGGAAATAAATTTTCTTTTAAATTTAAAATAGTGGGGGTTCAACATCATATGATATGCCTAGATATGTAGAACCAAGTGAATATGAATTAGAACCTAGAAAAAGTAAGAGAGTCCGAATCGCGAAAGATTTTGGGACTGATTTCTATACTTACAACTTAGGGAAGGATCCTAATACCCTCCAAGAAGCCTTGACTTCTATAGATGCTGATTTATGGCAATAAGCCATAAATGATTAAATGGAATCATTAGAATCAAATAAGACTTAGAACTTTGTAGATCTTCCACCTGGTTATAAGACAATAGGTTGCAAATAGATTATTAAAAAGAAATTGTAACCCGATGGCACAATAGATAAATATAAGGCACGTCTTTCACATTCGCATAAGTGAGTAGGAAACTTAAAAAGAAATTGTAACTGATGTCATGTGCTTATATCCCAGTATAGTGAATGCTCTAGAGAATTTGCCAAATTTAATAAGAAGCGGCCTTACTTCCACATTCGCACAAGTGAGTTGGATACTTCTGTAGCTAGGTATCCAACTCAATATAGAGTTAGAGCTCATTAAGAGTTATAATAACTCAACATTCTATCGCTTCAGGATGTCATGCTTCCTAGGGATGGACTTGGAGTATTAACCCCAAATAAAATTATTAGCATGATTCCACTAATATCACTTCATGACTTGTTGTTACCCTTTGAACCTATTTCTTGGGCTTTAGTTCCATCCATTTGGAGGTTTCCAAACCTTCTATGTGCTAGTCCTTTTGTCAAAGGATCACCCAAGTTCTCCTCAGACCATACATACTCCACTCTTACAGCGCCAGAAGAGAGAAGCTCTCTAATAATGTTGTGCTTGCAACGTATTTGTCGTTTCTTGCCGTTATAATAACGGTTCTCAACTTTTGCAATAGCCACGATACTATCACAGAGGATTAGGTGTCATGACCCATCCTGCTACGCGCGGAAATAGGACACATGGCACGCCATCAAGGCTTATCCGGTTCCATTAAAGTAAAGCCGCAGCGGAACCATAAGTCAAATCCTTTTAAAAACAGAGTCATAAAAAGTTTTGCCAATTGGAACACTTCTAATAGAATACGTTTTGAAGAAAACATAGGTCCATTCGACTGATCTGGAACCCATTCGACTGACTATCCAAAGGCAGAAAGTTCAAAAGATCAACAGCCCGGTCCAGTCGACTGTGTCGGGAACCCAGTTGACTGGTGCCTAAATTTTTCAGTCGTCTGATAGTCTATTCTAACTAAAAATGGTGTTCTGGGACCCCATCCAGTTGACTGTTTTTCGCAATCCAGTCGACTGATCCCCAAACTTATCAAGTAGTGTTCAATTCCGCACAGCGATCCAGTCGACTGAAACAAAAACCAGTCCACTGATTCGCATTTGCACACTAATTCTCTGCACCATTCCAAGCTACACTCCTCCAATTCGAAACCAACACAAACACGATTGTATACCAACGATTTAAAATGTAATTACAAAAGTTTACTAGCGATTACAATACTACAATCTCTCCCAAGATTCCACACTAAACATGTTACGAATTTAAAGTTTTTTTAGTACAAGTTTAAGGAAAAGAGAACAAAAGATATGAACAAGGTGATTCCCCGGCGTTCCTCAACGGCCTCACTCCTCACGCATCTTCTTGTCCTTCTTCTTACCTGCAATGGAGTAAAATCTCCACTGCTCAGCTATATGTTGAGTGCACAAGTTCTAGCATATGCAATATATGACAAATCATGCTGTAATCTCGTAAATCACATCAATAGTCTCTAGGGAAAAAAATACGCCTTCATCTGGTAACGGCAAGTCCAAGCCTTAAACTGCGATGTCAATGGCTCGTCCAAGCCTACAACCATTACATCCCCAAGTGCCCTGGTAAGTCCAAGCCTTAAACCATACACAGTAGCCGTCGCTACTAAAATTCTCAAACATCGAGAAGCTTACTCCGGCATGAATTTGTATAAGTCCCCCCTTTGACCCACATAGACAACTCAACGTGCTCGCATAAATTTAGACATGCTTTTCACATTTAAGCGCGTGCATAATTAACATGCCTACTATTAACACATGAACTTTTCCCGGATCACAATTTCGTCGTCGAAATATAAAACATGTATTTCTCTATATTTCACAAGTTAGAACTTTATACCTCGTGCGATTCTCTTCAAACTTTGAAGAATCGACTAGAGGGCCAATTAAACGTCGGATCTCAGATTTGAAGTGATTCCTACAAGTTTACAGGGGTTTTCCCCAAAAGTCTAGAAATTAGATTTTTACAAAAGTTTGCCAAACATGGCCTAATGACTATCAAAACGTAAGTCTTACCTCCACGAGTTTAAATCTCGAATTTGGAGAAAATCTGACAGACGAAGGGTCGCCGATCGTCGTCGCAAAGCACGAGGGATCAAATCTCCTTTCTCTCTCATCTCTCAAGATATTTTTATGAGTTTTTATAACAAATGCAAACTCACCCTCACCTATTTATAGAAAAACTCTTTGAGAATTGCGTTTACCTCCCCAAGAGTTTCTCAAACTTCTAATTAGTCTATGAAACGTCACACACGTCCATTTTATACCTTTACGAGTGAAAACTAAAATTTACAAAAGTTTTTTACTAAGTCTCGTTTTGGTCCAAAATTACGTTCGGAAACTAAATTATGTGGAATCTCTACACAAACTACCTTTTATATAATATGACACTCACGTTCTCACCACTGTTCTCTAAATGATATTTACCAACACCGAGATTATCAGAATTTACTCTACACAGGTAAATTCACTATTCATCAACAATACCAGAAAGTTAAACAATATTTAAATCACATAAATGTCATTTCATCGTGCCGAAGCAAAAATATACTTCCATGTTCTCGTGTCCTCACTGACACCTTACCGTTGACTCACAGTCAACCTCAACACTATTATCAATTAACATTGATAAACTCACAGATCCAATTATGCATGCTAAAACCATAAAATTCAGGAACGGGTGTGACATTAGGACACCTGGTATTGGTCTCTCCCATAAAGGGGTATCAGATAGCAGGTTTCTCAACCAACTTGCTTCCTCACTAACTGTAGCTAGTGCTATCATCTCTGACTCCATTGTGGACTGAGCCAAAATAGTATGTTTCTTAGACTTCCATGAAATTGCGCCTCCAGCAATACAAAAAAATGTAACCACCGGTGGCCTTAGAGTCATCTGATTGGGTATTATAATCAGCATCACTATATCCTTCAAGGACAACGGAAAACTTCTAATAGTGTAATTTTAGGCTCATCGTCCTTTTAATGTAATGCATGACCCTTTCAATAGCATGCCAATGCTCCATATTAGGTCTACTAGTAAACCTGCATAGTGCTCCAATAGGATAAGCTATATCAAGCCTAGTGCAATCAGTAGCATAAAGAAGGCTACCAATATTGATGCTCGTATATTCAGTTTGTCTAACACTGTCACCAGTATTCTTGAACAACTTTACACTAGGGTCATATGGAGTACATGCTGGTTTACAGTTAAAGTAATTGTATTTCTTTAGAATCTTCTCAATGTAATGAGATTGATCTAAAGAAAGTCTATTTTCAGACCTAGTAATATTAATTTCAAGAATTACATTAGCTTTTGCTAAATCTTTCATATTAAAGTTGGCACATAAGAAAGAGTTAACATCATTAATGACATGAATATTTTATCCGAAAATAAGTAAGTCATCTACATATAAACAAATAATAGCGCAAATGTTGTTTTCAGATTTGTAATAATTACATTTGTCACTTTAATTTATTTTAAAACCATTTGAGATTACTAAACTATCAAATTTATCATGCCATTTCACACCATAAAAAGATTTATCTGTAAACTTTATTTTCTTGACCAAAAATAACAAACCCTTCAGGTTGGTCTGTACAAATCTCTTTTTCTAGTTCACCATTTAAAAAAGCTGTTGCATAAGTTTTATATAAAGCAATAAATTCATCAGAATCGTATTCTTGACCTCTATCACTACGAAACCTTTTTATTTTCTGATTAAACTGATTTTTCAATCTCATTTAAGAATTAAGAAAGTTTTAAACATGTCAAGGGTTTCACTTTTATTTTTAATAAGATAAACAAATGAATAATTTGAGCTATCATCAATAAAAGTGATAAAATATATTTTTCCATTTCTAGTTAAAATTCCTTCATATTCATAAATATAAGAATGAATTAAATCAAGAGGTTCAGATTCCCTAGTGGCAGATTTATGAGGAGTTTTTGTGACTTTTGTTTGGCTACAGAGATCGTTGAAAGAACACAACATGTAAGCAGAAGAAGCTATTTTATTATTATCAACATTTAATTTAGCATGCCCTCAATTGCACACCATTTCTAACAAACACTCTATTATTAGTTAAAGTAAAAAGATTAGTCCCAATAGTTTGAGTACATCCAGCCTTGTTGAGAAGATAGCCCGAAATAAAAAAATTTCCTCATTTCTGGAGTGTGCAAGACATCCTTCAGAACGATAGTCTTTTCAGAAGTAAATTACAATTCAACCTCCCCGATACCATCAACAGTAGTGGTGTGGGAATCACTCAACAACACTTTCTTGTCCTTAGCTTCAGATTAGGATTTGAACATGTCACAATCATAGCAAACGTGGCGAGAAGTGCCAAGTGTCTACCCACCAGCCCTCAAATCCAACAATAATATTAACCTCGGAAATCATAGCAACAAGCTGCTATTCCGCAAGATTTGCATGGAGAGCAACTCATCTCGGATTCCGACAGTTTTGAGCCATATGACCTGGCTTACCATAATTGTGGCAAACAAAATGTCCAAATTCATTTATTCCTGAGGGGGGTACATTCCTACTCTGATTTGGCTTCGAATTCTGATTCTGATTTTTGTTGATGCGGTTGTTGTTCTGATTCCGATTTTTAAACTTCATAATTTTTGTAGGTGGTTTCAGAACAGTAAATGTTTTGTTTTTGGAAAAAAAAAATTGAGGTTTGTTGTTGTTGGAGACTGCCAAAACCTGATATTTTAAATCTTGTTTTGTTACCTCCTCCTCAATACGAAGGTGAGTTATCAAATTTCTAATGCAAATTGTTTGGTTTTGTGTCTCAAAATGTTTTTGAAATGTTTCCAACTTGGGAGAAGCTTGTCAATAATTGCAGCAACTTGAAATTGATCATTTAATGCCTGCCCTCAGAAATTATCTCATGAGCAATCTGTTGCAGCTCATGGGATTGAGCTTCAATAGATTTGTCATCCGTCATTTGGTATTTCAAATAACGGCTGACTGCAAATTTCTTTGCTCCACCTTCTTTGGTGCCATACTTTTTCTGAAAGGCTTCCCAAATTTTTTTTTTTTTTTTGCAAAAACACAGTTTGCATAATAATCATAAAGATTGTCAGAAAGTCCACTCAAAATATAATTTTTGCTTGGAAAGTCATTTTTATTCCAAATTTCAGACTCTCTGATTTGAGTAACAGTAGGATTTTCAGAAATAGTGGACCTTTCAAAAAGACAAAAGAATGTAATTTTTTCGTTGTTAAGAAAAATATCATTTTCATCCTCTACCGTTTAAAGTGAAGGCCCTCGAATTTGAAGGGTTTGTTAAGGTCAGGGATAACAGAGAGCATTGTAGAATCTATGACAGATGTAAAAATGTCTTACATTGTTGTTACATAATTGAAAAAGAACAATATTACCACAAATTGACGTTATCGGGGGGAATGGAGGGTAACCGACCAAAGTTCATTAAATTTTGAGGGTTCCTATGAAATTTTCATAATTACATTTTTACTTTTAGTATTTTACATTTAGCCCCCCCAACTTACGTTTAGGCCCAATTTAGTATCAACTATATATATATTGATATAGATGTATATAAACCTTAAAAGCAAAGGCCCCTAGAATTTTGAATATTACACTTTTAGTATAAGAATTTTTTGAGTTTTAAAAATATGCCCCCTAGAATTTTGAAAGATACCATACAATATTTAAGTTTCACAAACAGACTCATAATATAAGTAGACCTAAAAAAAAATCGTCAATTATGTATAAGTAGACCCAAAAAAATCGCCTCAGGGGCACTGCCCTTGAACGGTATAGGGGCCTCCCTCTTAGTAGTTTGTCCCAGGCCTCCAAATACTCAGGGCCGTCCCTGATGAGCCGCGGACAACGTTGCTTTCAGAAAATTGATTGCTCGAAAACTGTAAAGAAAACTGTTTTGGAATTTAAAAGCTTTCTGTAACTCTTTTAATTTGCTCTCTGGAATTGTATATTTCAAATATCACAGGAGCTCTCAAATTTATAGAAAGGTTTTAGAACGTTACTGAACTAACAATGGGAGAGAAAACTGGAATGTATCGTTGAGGGAAGACACGAGGAGATTGAGGGAGACTGGGTCTCAACGGACCCAATCAAAATAAAACTCTTTCCGATTAAAAAAATATTTATTTCCAAATTTTGTATAAAAATATATATACAAGTAGGCCAAAGCCCAACCTAATCCACCCCCCGGAACGGAACGAAGCGGGGGGCGCGCGAGTGTGGTTTTTTTGTAAACCCAATTGGGTCTAGGTCCTCCCTCCCCCTTCACAAAACTTGTTACCCCAAAGGGGCCCAAGTACTAGGGGTAGACACGAGCCAAGCCGAGCCGAGCCGAGCCGAGCTCAAGAGCTTTTTCAAGAGCTCGCGAGCTAGCTCACAAGCTCGAATGAGCCGAGCTTTCAAGTGATAGTAAGCTTTCTCGCAAGCTTTTTAATGAGCTTTTTCACGCGCCCTTTAAAACTATATAATTTAATGATAAATAAGTCATTTATCAAACCTATTTACGAGGTTTGTCATATTTTGTCTAAAATTATATAGTTTTATAATATATATTTAAAGTCACTAAACAAGCTCATTATCAAACTTATAAACGAGCTTTTTCACGAGCTAGCTCGCGAGCCATAATCGATCGTGTTCACGACCTCATATAAGCAAGCCGAGCCTAACCTTTATCGAGCCGAGCTTCAAGCCCTTGTTGAGCGGCTCTGTTCGTGTCCACCCTTACTGCAACATCCACTCATATATGTCCTTCTAACTTTCTCTAATTCTCCATTGTGGAATGGGGGATGAGTAAAAGAGATTTGTGTTGATTTTTGATTAAGACTTAGACAAGGGTAAAAGCACTTTTGAATATACACTCCCGCTCCTCCAAGAACTCCCGAGTATGGACTTCCAAGCCCAAAAAAAGAAAAGAAAAGAAAGGAGAGTATGGACGAAAAACTCGAAATTCTGTGCCAGCGACCGTGAATCACTACCACATGCCATCCGTCGAACCAAATATTCGGTATTGAATTTTTTATTTTTGGGTAAATTACACAAACCTCCTCTGAGGTTTGCCTTAAATACACAGACTTTCCCTGAGATTTCAAAAAATTACACAGACCTCCCTCTAGGTTTGTAATTAGGTAACAAAGCGCCCCTCCCCTAACGGTCCGTTAATTTTTTTTTACATTAGCCTCCTCTGAAAATTACAATTAGCCCCCCTAATATTATAAAATTGTCATACTAAGCCCATTTCTCTTATATTTTTGTACTAATTATAAAATCTCTCCTCCCTCCTATGTTTTTGGGTTAATTGTTTTAGCATTAATTTATATCATCTACACAAAATATACACAAAATACATATAAATAGGTTCAAAAAAAAAATTTCCCCGAACAATCCTCTGTCAAGCCCCCCTGTATTAATTTTCTAGATCCGCCCCTGCCATCCTATACTTCAAAAGTGGACACTTAACCCACTGTGATTGTGGACTAAAATGAAACTGTTGTAATTTCACTCAAAGAGCGTTAACCCCAATATTAACATCACAAAATGGGTTAAGTGTTTATATTACTTTTGAAATATAGGGGCATGGGCGGATCTAGAAAATTAATACAGGGGAGCTTGACAAAGGTTTGTTTGGAGAAATTTTTTTGTGTGGACCTTTTTATATGTATTTTGTGTATATTTTGTGTAGATTATATAAATTAATGCTAAAAAAATTAACCCAAAAATATAGGAGGGAGAAGGAATTTTATAATTGGCACAAAAATATAAGAGAAATGAGCTTAATATGACAATTTTATAATATTAGGGGGGTCAATTGTAATTTTCAGGAGAGGCTAATGTAAAAAAAAAAAACCAACGGACCATTAGGGGAGGGGGCGTTTTGTTACCTAATTACAAATCTCGAGGGAGGTTCGTGTAATTTTTGAAACCTCAGGGGAGGGCCGTGTATTTAAGGCAAACCTCAGGGTAGGTTTGTGTAATTTACCCTTTATATATATATATATATATTTTTATACATATGTGTACATATTTACATGCCTATTATGCTCTGCAGTCCATGTATAAAGCTAGAGACTAGAGAGAAGAAAAGCATAAAGTACTTCACTGTTAAGACCGTTGACAAGTCACATAAGAGTAAGGTTTTTCAAGAAGTAGACCTCCATCTTCCATTGTTAGTTATAATTGTGCTCATTTAATCAGGTTTTTGTGATTCATTACTGCCTTACTTTTGTAAACATATATACGTGCAATTGACCGGTTTAGGAGAACCGTAAATTCATTTTGCTTTGTGCATAGTATAATTTTAAAAATTTTGTCGTTTTGCATATGATTTAGCTAAACAATTTTACCATATGATGTTTTTTTTTTTTTTTTTCACACTAAATAAAACCCATCCTAAAAACGTTAGAAATTAATTTCTATAGCAGATTGTCTGATAGGTGTTTTTCTCCTTTCCAATGTTCTTTTGGATCTCTAATGCAGAAGTGTGTGTTTGCGGCTGATATCATTTTCCTTGCTGGTGTTAACCTTCATGAATGGTTGCTATGGACAAAAGACAAGACAAATGGAAGATCCAGGTTGCCTCAACTCTCGATCGCACATATGCCCATATTTGGGAGTTACCCAAAAGTTCAATTTGTCATATGCCCCAAAGCACAGGATTCCAACACCCTCACCACAAGAATTTCAGGTTCTCTCAATTTCATTTTCTTAATTGTCATGCTTTTTCTATATTTTCTTAGAGCACAACTAGACCCACACAGTGAACCACACATTTTTTCACACAGCTTTAAATGTCTATACCTTGTGCTATTTGAATTTTTTTTTAACTTTTTTGTGCCCCACTTATACAGCCCAGGGTACATGCATTTAAAGCTCTGTGTGAAAAAAGTGTGTGGTTCACTGTGTGGGTCTAATATTTTCCATTTTCCTATAGTTGATTTTGTTATGTTGGCCTGAGATCTCATCCTCAATTGTAATTCAAGCCTTTCACTTCATTGATTGAATCCAGAAGTCAATAATGGTGGTTATTGGTTCACATATTTTTGGTTCATATATTTAGTTTAACTCACCCAAATATGATAAAAATTTTAAAATCCTTCGGCAAATAGTGACTTGGGCTCGCAGCCATTCTTTCCAGCCCATAGTGTTTCCTCAAGTAGATTTTTATTCTCTTTGAAATTGTGGTGTTAATACTATTTTAATGTCAGGTACTCCCGCAGCTCATAATAATGCTTTTGATAAGTTTGCTTATGGGTACGATAAACCTCTCTTCACTCACATTTTTTTTTTAAACCTTCACTTTCTATGCAGTCAAATTTGAGTAAAAATTTGACGATGTATCATTTGATATGAGACTCTCCAATGGCCAATCCTTACTTCAACCTATATCACCATCCCAATATATGAATAGTGTTATTTCAATTTGGGTTTAAGTTGAGCAGTTCTCAATTATATGGGTTTGAAGGATTCGAGAAGGATTCGAGGACTTTTGACCCAAATTAAATTTGTCATGAGTTTTGAGTAATAGAGATGCCTTAATAATCAATCTATTTCTTATTGCGCAAAAACACTCAATCTATTTTGTTTTCTTATTTTATTTGTTCTCCTTTTCTTTTCTTATCTTTCTATTCGTACTTTTCCAAATACAATTTACATGCGCATAAAACTCTTCTCACAAACTCCAAACCCATTAGCCCACTCACACTCACTCTTTAGATGAGTATAAAAACTAATCACCCAAGCCCATACACATAAATAACAACTATACGAATAATTTTAACAAGCAACCATCAGATTTGACCCCTAAAACTCCTCATATATATTACAGAAGGTCTTGCATCAAGCCTAGAGTGCTCAGATTATCTGATGAATAGCCAGCAAGAAATGAAAATTAACCAACTTTTCTCCCTTCCCCATTTTCTACTATATCCTACAATATGTACTATTTTTATGGATGAATTACAATTTTTGTCCCAAAAAATGTGGGTGGATGAACTTTTTCTTATGGATAGATCATACATTTTTTTTCTGATAAAACTTCCATTTCTTTGGCGGTTAGTTTAAACAAAATAGTCATGTTTTTAATATCCAGGCTGTCAATAATAGACACCAGAAATTGGGAAAATGAATGAACCTACAATATACGGGATCAATGATGACTTTTTAATGTTGCATCATGTTATATCACGTTGAATTCAATTGCTCAGTGTTATTTTTGGTTTATAGATTTAGGGAGAGAAATAAAAGAGAAACATGGAGAACATATTCCTTTGTTTTGTTATTAACAAAACAAAGGAATATGTTCTCCATGTTGCTGTTTTTAATTTGAACAAACTAGGATGTCTCAAAAATATCCCTCAAATCATTGCCATGAAAGAAATAGACAGAAGGGTGTCTACTTAACTAACACACCGCAAAGCTGAGGGAGGTAAAATGAGCAGGTGACTGGGTTCAAGGAGGGACATAGTTGCTTTGGAGAATTTTCCTTCTAATTTGTTTTGCAAGGGTAGAATCTTCTGTATTTGTATGTTTTGGTGGCTATCCAATTTGATCAGAATGCCACATCTCCCTCTTGGATTACAAAAATATACTAGACAATTTTGACGAACTTGCAGTCACACCATAATCACAATTGGTGTTTTTTTTGGACTTCGCTCTCTTTGTAAGGCCATTGTGTAAGTGCTATAAAAGTACGCTTGTTTAACATTTACGCTTGTTTAACATTTGCCCTTTCATTTTTAATGGAAAAGAAACATTAGTTGAAGTATGAATTATTTTAGTCCAAAGTTCTAAAATTTGTCTGACAAGTAGTGTACCCGCGCATTGCACGGGTTACATGCACTAGTCTCTTCATGATGGAAATGTTTTTTTTTTTTTTGTTCTCTTAAATATATTGCACACAGATTTATGAAATTCTAAAGACCGCCACAACTTCCTTCTTGTTAAGAAATATTTAACCACATTTTCCATTATTAGAAGCACAAGAGATGACTTTTTACGCGAAACTGCATTTCATACAACCAGTAATACCATCTTCAAAATATCCACTGGAATTGTAAAAATCCAAATTTTATTAAGGATATTATGATAATTTCGGACCCATGTGGATCTCGGTTTGGGACTGTATTTAAATTTGATACATATTAGTATCACTTTTTAATTATTAGATACATATGTGATTATATGTTGTGTGTGTTATACACCAAAATCCACCGCACACCTAACCCTATCACATCAAAACTTTTGAGACAACTTTCTTAGAAAAAGTTGTCAACTCTCTCTCTCTCTCTCTCTCTCTCTCTGCCAGCCAACTCTCCCTCTCTGCTCACAGTTTTCTTTTTCATTCTCTCTATATCTCCTCTCTCTCTTTGTTTGGAAGTTCAAAACTCCATGGAATCCTAAGCTTTGAAGCTCCCATTTGAAGCCTTTCCAAGCACTATTGAACCAAGACTATTACTTGTTCTCCTTCTCAAGGGATTTCTATTGATCTCCTCATTTTCTTCTTGGGTATCCATATTTAGTGTCTCTTGAACAAAGAACACTTGAAGTAGATTTTATTATCTAAGTGCACTCCTATTTCTAACTTCATGGTTTGCTATGTGTAGGATTAGGGATATTACATACTAATCTTGCATTTATGACTTTTCCTACATGATTAGATTTGATTGTTGCTCCTTTATGCTTAGTTGATTTAATGCTTAAACCTAAGTGTTAAATGAGTTGTTATAGTTTAAATTACTCCTTGCTGCTAGTAATTTCTTTAATGCCTAAAATGATATCTGTGCCCAACATGAATGTCTTTGATTTGCTTAGTTGGACATTATGGTTTATCATACTTACTTCATAATAATTGAAATCATAGAAATAACATTTGACAAGACATAATCATTTAGAAGCATTACATGTTAGCTACGTCGACAATTCACACATTACTTGGGCTTGGGACTTGTAACATTGTCAGTGGATGTTTATTTGTTGGAAATTCCGACGGCGAGTGTGAAGTGAGAAATGGTTATTTAAGCCTTAAAACATTCCAAAATGTCAATCATATTCGACTGGCTATCGAAGATCGGTATACTACATTCACGTGAGAATGGTTCACAATCTGGTGTTGAGAGTGAGTGGTTATTGGGACTCGTATTGTAATCATTGCATAATCAGTCTTTCGGCTCATTGCATTGCCACGACAGCAAATCATTACACCGTATATCTTAGCATGATTTTAGAACTAGCAGTACATTTTTACAACGTTTTCTTACCGAGTCATCGTGCTTAATGAATCTATAAAACCACTTTATTTAAAGTGATGTCGATAAGGGCAAGGCCCACGAATAGTCAACTTGTCGCACTCTTTTGAAGATGTCCTTTATTATCTTTTGAAAACTTCTTTATCATTGTTGAATTAAGGGATTTGTAATAGATGCAATCGTATGCATAGACATTGATTCGATTAGTAAGCTTACATGTTGTTTTCCCTTTTCTTTTGTATCCATTCATTCTTGTATATCATTATTGTAGAAGTTGTAGTTGGGCACGTGTTTAGCCTTTGCTTTATAACTCTTTCTTTTGGACTATTATGACTTTGTATTATTTTGGGGAATCCGTGAAATCTCCTCTTAATATTATTTATGTTATGAAGATCCTCTTATATTTTTGTTAAATCCATATCTTATAAGCTCGAGTTCGTTTGGAACTCAATAATATTTCCTTTTAGGGGTGGTCATGGGTCGGGTGAGTCAGGTTTCAACCCCCATTCGACCATCCATCCAAATCCCATCAGGTTACAAGTTTATAAACTATCATCCACCCGTCAAGTTGCGTCGAACCAATCTGTCGGTTTCGGGTTAGTTCGAGTTGGTTTTAGATGAAAAACCGACAGAATAAATATATATAATCAACAACTAGATTTAGGTGTGAAAATCATTATACACACACACACACACACACACACACACACACACACAGAGATCTACATATACACACACAGAGAGATCTATATCTATACACAGATCTATAAATGTATATATACACACACAGATCTATATATATATATATGTACACACACAGATCTATATATGTATATGTATACACACATAGAGAGGGGTTATTGTGACTGTAAAGAAGTGAGAGAATTTTTTGTAAGGGAATGACTCATTCCGAATGAGGGAGTGAAAGAATGATTCAATGCATATATTGTGTTTTCTTAGTTTTCAATAGGTGGTCGGGTCGGGTCGGGTGATGTCGGGTTTGGATTATAAAAACCGACATCCAAACCATAAGCAATTGGGTGTGGCTTGGGAAAACCATGACTCATCCGACCATCAACCAAAACCACTCAAATCCCTTTGGGTTGGGTCGGGTTGGTCGGGTCTCGGGTTGGGATGGCCAGCCCTATTTCTTTTACTTATTAATTCTAGAGGTAACTTTTGCACAAGAGTTGTACAGGATACCTTCAACCGGTCCAATGGGAGCACTCCACCAGTCGAAGAGTGCTCTACAGGAACCTTGTATTCCAGAGGAGCATTCGACCAGTCGAAGGTACCACTCGGACCGATTGAAAGGCCCTCTGTCCATGACTAGTAACTTTTCAAAGACTTTAAAATTTTCAAAGTTTAATTTAGGTTATACTTAACCCATGATTACTCTTTTAGGGGAAAAAAATATACTACTTTCGACTTCTTAAGGACCGTTTGGTCGTAATCTTTAAAAAACCTCTCTTATTCCAAACTTTCAAAGCAAGCGTCATCCTTGTATCTTTTAACTCTTGTGGCTTCTTTATACTTCCCTATAAACTCTTTTTAAAGTCAACTATGTTGATTGAGCCTATTTGACCCCTGTGGTCCTCGAGGGTCAATCCTTGATTTTTGACTTTTCTTTGGAATTCACATAAAATTCCTCTATACTTCTACCTTGTTGGATTGGTCTACGTAAGACTATTCCTTGCTTTCCTTTATATTGTTTGACTCATTGACCTCGTTCACGTGGCTTGATTTTTGGGGCGTTACAGGAATAGAACTACCCACGGGTATCAAGTCGCATGTTGTGTACACAACCCCACACTAATATATATATACACACACACACACACACACACATACAAACACGAATCATCTCATGATATACATATACTAAGTACAACTCGTGCCTAAAGGCACTATCGAACAATTAAAAACAATGCGTGCCTTTGACCAACTAACTCCACGTGAATTTTAGCACTTGATAAGTTTACGTGCCTTCGGCAGTTTCTGATAACTTACAACAAAACATTCTCCTGAGAAAAAAGCTCTTTCCAAAGTCAAACAACTCTTGGCTTAAGGGCAAACAACCCTTAAGCCGACAACCAGACAATACTTAAGTCAAAAGCACTTGAGCCAAACAACTCTTTAAGTCAATTGATCTGGGTCCAGAATGGCCAAAGACACCATGCGTTACCCAATATATTGCTTAGAATATTTTGAATTTATATTATGAATGCTAATATGGTCTTTCAATTGCATGTGGATTTTAGATTTGTAGGCCCCCTATGGATATACTGATTTTCTTTTTCTTGCTTCTGTGGTTTAATTTTTGTGAATATTTTTTTTTGGTTGTAAAAATGAACTATTAATTTGGTGTGTGTGTTCTTTGTTTATTTGTTTTTTTTTTTTTTTTTTGTTTTGTTTGTTTGTTTGTTTTTTTTTTTTTTACGCATTTTAGCATTTTTCTAATAATAAGAGATGGATGTAATATAGAAACTTATTCTTAAACGAATTATAAAAAAAATCTAACTAATTAAGTTTAATACAACACATGCACGCAACGCGTGCTTCAATCGCTAGTATATCCCAAGTGAAATTTAACTTAGAATTTTAGACATTATAAACGATTTTCACTTAGGATATATGAGTTTGCTTCTCACAAAAACACCTATGAACTAACAGGTTTCATTGATCAATTTTATACTACTATATTTAATTGAAAGTGATGAAATGTGTACAAATCAAAGTTAAGTGAAATTTCGCATTTCCTTTTTTTTTTTTTATACGCATTTGAGCATTTTCTAATAATAAAAGATTGATGTAATGTACAAACTTATTCTTAAACGAATTATCAAAAAAAAAAATCTAACTAATTAAGTTTAGGGTAAATTACAGTAACACCCCTGAACTATGATCGTTTTTCAATAACACCCCCTGAACTTTAAAACTGAACAAACTCACCCTCGAACTATCCACAAAATGAACAAACTCACCCCTTACAGTGTCAACAAATGATAGTTTTGGGGTTGAGTTTGTTCAGTTTTAAAGTATAAGGGGTGCTAGTGAAAAAGGGTCATAGTTCAGGGGGTGTTACTGTAATTTACCTTTAAGTTTAATACAGCACGTTGCACGCGCAACGCGTGTGCCTCAGTCGCTAGTATATCCCAAGTAAAATTTGACTTACAATTTCAGACATTATAAACGAAATTTCACTTCAGATATATAATTTTGCTTCTCACAAAAACACCTATGAACCAACAAGTTTTATTGATCAATTTTATACTACTATATTTAATTGAAAGTGATGAAATGTGCACAAATCAAAGTTAAATGAAATTTCACTTAACTTAAACTTATAATAAATGAAATTTTACTTGAGATCTTCACTTAAAATCTAAAAAAAAAATCACTTCAAAATATAGCAAGTGAAATTTCACTTACTGTAAATTTCCAAAAAAATTGCACCAAAAAATGAAGATGAAAATAAAGACTCTAGATCTGAGATCTAGAAGACAACCACAAGCTCGTTTGACATTGAAGATAGAGACTGAGACTCTAAATCCGAGATCGAAAGTTGATGACGATAGCGGTGGTAGCGACAGTGGATCGATGGTGGTTATGGTGAGGAGAGAGAGATCTTAGAAAGAGAGAGAGTCAGTTTTTTTTTTTTTTTCTGGGAAAGATGAAGTAGGGATGATTTGGTCAGTTAAAAATTTTGAAATAGACTTGAGAAGTGAATTGTTAGTGGTATGGACTAGAGTGAAAAAATGGGCTTGAGCTTTTATCCTTGTGGGGTTTATTGTTAATTGGTTGTCCTTTAAACCAAGGACCAACCTTAGGGTCTTTAGATCAAGCCTCCCTAAACCAAAAGCCAAACAACCATTAATTAAAACCCTTAAGCCAAAAATAAGCTTTCCCAAAAAAAATTTAAGAAAGTTTGGTTAGGATCTATTTGTCTTAAGAGTTGGAAATCAAGGAATGTGTGGGTTAAGGTTGGCTTAGGGGCTGTTTGGCTATTTTGGGGTTAGGGACTATTTGGAGTAACACACAATAAACCTTCACAAAAAATTAAAAAAAAAAAATTAATAATAAATAAATAAAGTTTTCCAAGATAAATAAAAAAGTTCGTCAAATTGTAGGGAAAAAATTCCAATTTGGGGAAAATCAAGGGAAAAATTGGTAAAGAGAATATATTAAAAACCCTAGACATCAGCACACACTAAAACACCATAAAATGTCCTAGTCAGCACATAAATGAGCTATTTATAATATGTATACTATATATATAAATCGCTTCTTGTGCGAACATACGCAACTTAATAAGTTGCGGACTTCTGTTTCCAGCCACTGGATCCTGTGAAATTACTACAATACCCTTAATGAAAACTAGATCCAACGGCTGAAAACAGAAGTCCACAACTTATTTAGTTGCGGATGACAAGAAGTGGACTATACATATATATACTATAAAAAAAATGCAAAACATTATGGTACAACATGTCATCACTACAGGTTTTGTTGGGCTTGGTTGCATCACCAAGAGGGTGAAATGGACAACAAAAACTTGGTGTCCCAGGTAAGTTTCTAGTAAGTTGACCAGTGTTTTATATTCAATTTTATCACAGGTCCTTGAGCAAATCCCACAAAAATGATTTTTTCTGAAAGGGAAAAAAAAAAGGATAAGGAAAAAGGAAGAGGAAAAAAAAAAAAAAAGAGAAGCAAAACTGAATCTGATAATATTTTTATGCAATTCACAAACATCAAAACACTGGATAAGTTTTTATCAGTAAACTAACCTATAATTCCGATTAGAGAATTTCAGTATTAATCTTATACACTACCACCCGAAATCTTTACATGTCGCAATAGAGCACAAGAAAGATAAAAGTGGAGTACAAGGGACTATTTGAGGCTACGTTATATGGACTCGGATAGCGTGTTGAGTGTGTCATGCATCGGTCTTCGGAGTTACCAATTTCACGAATACGCAGGGATGCGGCAAATTGAACATATATTTTTCTTATATTTTCTAATAGAAATAGTTTTTGTATGTAATAATAAGAACTTAAAATGAGCATTTCATGTATACCGAAAGAATCTTGTAGCAAATGTAATATAATTAGAGACTTCAATGTATTATCATTTAAGTAGCCAGTATCAGCATGTTTCCAGTTGTGTGTCCAAATATAATACCACAAAGCTTATCCAAGAAAAAAGGCTACATTATCCGTTAGTTGTCCTACTTAACGTGCAGGAAAGGGGTACTAGAGATTCTAAAAACCTTTGAATTATTATTGCACAACATGATTGCTCTCACACTCGAACATATTCAATCACCCATGTCAGCATGGAATCATTGATTTTTCCCAAATAGTGCAAAAGGCCCCACTTAAAGTCATTCAAGAATAGTGGAAAACTGTTCTTGGGATGCTCGATCCTCTGCTTCAGATTAGTCCAAATTAATCAGTTCCATTCTTTATATGGGAGAGGGAATAAATAAAACTCAGTCTCACCCTGACCTAGTGGTAATCATGAGTTCAAGCTTTAATTATACCAAAACCCCATGTGAGCTCTTTGTTTCATCTTGCTCCAATGAGATGACTGAATGAGACTGAACAAGAGGTTTTTGGATTTGTGTGCATGGAAAGGCTTGGTAACACTTATGGGAGTGCATCAACGGAAGTTATTTGAATCATCTGAATAAAAATTATACTATTGAATAAAAAAAAAGGCCACTTTACCCATATCTTACATTGATGCCTTCTAATCTCTCTTAAGTTTTCAAAACCCCCTTGTGCTTTTTTATCCCTTAAGTTATCAAAACCCCCTTGTGCCTTTTCATCCCTTAAGTTTTCAAAACCCCCTTGTGGTGCCTTTTTGTAGACCAAAATTAATCTCGAATGCACATACTAAAATCATTTCCACCTTACCGGATTTCACCTACATGCAACTTCCAAACTAAACTAAAGGTGGGCTGAACTAAAGTTACTCAGATCGCAGATCTCTTTGGTACGTGGAATGGGAACGGGAACGTGGATCGCCATTAGCTATGGAATGTGGTACGGTGGGGGTACAATTCTCCGGATCGCTAAGACGGAACAAATTGAAACGTGAAACGTTTTTTTAGATCATTTTCAAATATGTTCATACATACGTATATACACATGTACACATATTACAAGTCAAAGCCTAAATGGGTAGTGGGTCACCAGACTCGCCACCCAAAAGAATTGATTTGAATGACATTGTTCAATTAAATTCTAAATTAAAAAAGAATTGATTTGAATTTAGTATCTTTCCAATATCACGAAATTTTGGAGCTTCTATTACGATATCATGTGATTTAAAGCTGGAAAGAGGCAATCCAGTTTGCTAGTGTACCATGATCTGGAACGATCGATTCAAAATGGGAATCACCAGGGTTTAATCGAAAACAATTTCTGGAAACATTGGGTTGAACACCAAGGATGTATAAAAGGAACTAATTTTTTTTTCAAGGGAAGGGGTCCGTCTACATGGAAATAGCAAGGGAAGTTGAGAGAGAATTTAGAATTTTGAAAAGGAGAACATACCTTTATCAGCTTCATTAGCTCTGTGAAAATAGATATTTGGGCAGAGCATGCAAAGTATCCAAACCTACTCTTTAATAACCAGAACTCCTTTGGCCAAGACTTTTTGTCAACCTCCACATCTCACACTAAAAAAGTAAACAGGGTTAGCAGAAATCAACTAAAGTTAATCTTGACGTCACTGTCCACAAACCGACTATTCGAAAAGGATCTGTATAAACAAACCCCAATAGAGATTTCCGCACAGATCCTATCAAACCTACCTATGTTCTTATAAGTTATGTGCATCTTAAGAACCCATCACCCCTAAAAGCATATAAGACGGTGAATTAAATCTAACACCAGAACAAGGTGATACAAATACCTACTTGATATGCAAAGGTACCAGATGGATAGATGGATCACCTCAGTCGATATGTGACTTTATGTACATGTTTACCTCTGAAGACATTTCTGCTGCTTGTTTTAGTGAACTCTTTTCCGCTTACGGGGGTGATAATCCTCTCTGTAGTCCTCGTCTGAGCCACTGACCATCTGCCACCTGTCATTACACATCTCATCACTACTGGGCTTACTTCTATACTTGGAGTGTCTGGACTTGTAACTGGATTCTTTCTCTCCATGTCGCTTTTTCTGATCGCGGGAAGAACTTGGTTTGGAACCCGATTCTGAATGACTATGATGTTTCTTGATGTGTCTCTCAACATCAGGCTCATCTCTCCTCCTTTCATGCTTTTTGGAGCTTCGATGATGGTGTGTATGCCTCACTTCACTACGCTTGTCAGAAATATGCGGAATATCTTCCACTTCCAAAGTTGATCTCTCGGATTGACATGGCCTCAAGTCTCTTCCAGCAATTGAGGAACGAGAATTCTTCTCAAAAGAGTCGATGTCATGATCCATATGTTTGTCATGCCGATATTTCCTTTGCGATGTTCGAGTAAAACTGTTCTCAGAGTGGTTTGCACTCTTTCCCCTCTCCGTTTGAGATTTGTGCTCCTGTGATCTTTCTGGCTCACTATATTGGTAGTGCTTGTGGAAATCATCATCATCAAACGATCGTCCTCTAAGAAACATACAACTCATTATCAGAATGAAGCGTGAATTCTCAAAAAAGAAAAAAAAAAGAAATAGAACAAGTAAGATCATGTTTTTCCTTTCTCAACTTTAGAATTTGTGATCAAATCATGATTTACTGAGAACCGAATATGACCGAAGTGGAGAATTTTTCCCTATAACATATTGTGGCAGGTAGACCTTACCAGCCAAACGAGAGAACATTCAAACCCCAATTACTCACATATTAGACATGAAAATGCTAGGAAGTAGGAATAAAGGAAAGAGGATAGGAATCAGAAGGTTGAGTGGAAAAGTTCTCTATGCACTCACCAAGACAGAAAAAACTACCAAGAAACTGAGAACAAACCACCATAAGAAATAAGCCAATAATATTGGATAGGAGAACCCAACTTCCCCCTAATCGCTCTGCCGTCCGGGCAACATATGCGCGGCGAGAGAGAGAGAGAGAGAGAGAGAGAGAGAGAGAGAGAGAGAACCGTTAGATTAAAGCACAAATTGACCACAGTAAAGGCAACCCTTTTAAAAGTTGAAAAAAAAAAGACTGGAATAGCAAATGGCAAGCCCATACTGAACTTATATAAAGTAATGCTGATGGGATGATGGTAAATCAGTAAACTTGTTACGATACAAGATTTTACTCATACAAGTTCTTGTCTAAGTTTAGGAATTGGTGAGCTACAGCGGATAAAATTTCACTTAGAATGGCTTTAGTGGAAATAGGAGGTGTAAATCTGTAAATAAATTACAGTCTGAACTAATGCAAAATAGGGGTTAACGCTCGATTAAAAACACCCACCCAAACACACACAGATACTGAAAAAATCTTTATTGTTATTAAACATATAAAGACTAGAATCTTGAAGCAAAATGACATGCTAAGAGAGTATCTACATTGCACAGATGCACAGCTTTTAGAACAAGTAAAATCTCTAACACAGGAAGGAGGAGGTGGGTTTAAAGTCATCGGGATGCATCTCACGGGAAGTTTCATTGGACGTAAGCAAATCAAAGAAAGAGAAAACGTGCATAACAAATTCAGAAAAAATAAACATCTAACTAATCATGTGAAGTCCAACCCATGCCCGCACTTTTATGTGTACACAGAAGGAGAGAGAGAGAGAGAGAGAGAGAGAGAGAGAGAGAGAGAGAGAGAGAGAGAGAGAGAGAGAGAGAGACAGAGAGAGAGAGAGAGGATAGAGAGTTATGAACAACATTGTCATTTTTTGTAGCACTACAAAGTACAAATTACCTCTCTAAATCCTCTTTTAAAAGCTTCCGTCTGTTTTCACAATCCTGAAGTTCCAAAAACTCTGAACGGCTTAAAGGGCGTTCTGCACTTGTTCCCACATGAGGTGCCATACCTCCGCTCCTCATAAAACAACTACAAGATGTTCCAAAGCATTAGTTTCAAGTTCCATGCAAATAATTACACACATATGGTATGACAGATATCTGTATTAATCAAAAGATTCAGAAGCACTATGTTAAAAAGAGCAAGCATATATACACATACACACATACAAATAATACCTTGCAGCAGGTAAACCACCATACAAAGATGGCATATATGAAGGAACTGCAAATGGTGTAACAGGGACCATGGCCGCATTAAAGGGCACCATCCCGAGACTGCCATATATATTGGCAAAGGGCCTGACAGGAGGCATTTGAGTGCCATTCCAGTAAGGGGATGAATAACCTGGCAGACCTCCTGGAAACATCACATTTCCTGAAGTAACAAAAATTAAATAAATCAAGTATAAACCTTTCCACAATACATATATTTGTATCAAAGGCAACAAGGCATGTAATTTCAACCTGTCTGACGCGTAGGATGTTGACTGGAAGCAGCTGGGCAGTCTCTTATGAAATGGTCTGGAGAACCACACATGTAACAGGTACGGTCTCCCTGAATTTTAGTGAAGTGAACCAAAATCAGTAGAAGAAAACATTAGTTCCCTGGCAGATTTTAATAAAATGAAAAAGATATTTCTCCATTTGTAATATATAAGCCTTCAATACCAAAAGCAGGTCGGGATTTAGATAATGCCCAGCGGAACCACAAATAATGTCATGTCGATGAAGTGAGATAGAATCTTATGAAGTAATTCAGAACTGAGGAACAAGTATGAATAACGAGTCTATTTACACATAGGAGGGAGAAGGAACATAAAAAAGAAAAAAAGGGCGCAAAAGACAGCATTCAATTATTCATGCCGGAAAAAAAAAAAAGAAAAAAGAAAAAGAAGCGGAACTACCAATTACCAGTAAGTCCAGTAAGTAATTTTTTTACTAATTGAAAAATAGTCCAGGCGATTACCTTTCCGTGTCTACCAGTAACCATAAAATTCCCATTAACACCTGAAAAGTAATTGCAATAATTAAACTAACAAGTGACAAAGTATAGATAATGCAAAATAGGTAAAAGTAAAAGCATGTGCTACCAGTGTTAGCCCAATATCCCCTCTTTCTCTTCATATTAGAATCAGCTGCAGAGACAGAGCAAATCAACAGATACATCAGAGTCTCAAAACAAAAAATAACAGATAACAAAAACAGAAAAAGAACTAAATGCCGCAACAATTTCAGTATTAGATCCTTACGTTGTAAGCTAGTTAACCCTCTAAAGCAGCCCAAATATTATTTGAAGTTAAGCAAATCAAAATCACAAAGTTAAAACATGTGTAAGTAAGCCAAGTTTGAGAGACAATACCTTCCTCATGACCATAAGTTGGAGGTAAATCAAGGGGCTGATTTTCCCCCTGAAACTCAGGAACAGGGGCCAAAACTTCAGGTCCACTTCCAGCAACTCTTTCGCCACCTAATTGTTTTACACTGTGTGATAAAGGAGCGGATTTTAAAGCTTTGCCAATACGTAAGCTATTGTTATGAGAAGCAGAGCCACCCAAAACAGATTCGGCCACAATATGATTGGATCCCTTCTCTGTTGCAGAGGGAGAGTATGTAAAGTTTGGCTCCCTCTGAAAGACAGTAACAGCACAAGAACCATCTTTCGCTTGAATTCCAGATTCTCCATCTGTGTTACAAGGATTAGCCAGTCATGCACCATTTAAATATACTCTTTCCATCTCAAACATACTTATGGTAAGTCAATTCTCACCTGGGGCATCTTTACGCAAAGCATAGTCTGGATCACTAAGAAGTATTTGAGACTCAAGAAAATGTTCAATTGCTTGCCTGAGAGATAAATTTGGTAGCAAATCCTCTACCCTGCATTTGCTCGAAGAACACTTGGGACACCTTGCATTGTCAACTAGAACGAGACGAATACCTGCACTCAATTCATTAACATGATTACAAATAAAATGGGAGGATACTACAACCACTGAGCTCTCTCATCCTATAGGGGAAATTTTTGGCTCTAAACTTGGTGATTGCAAAACATTGTTTTTGGAACTACTCTCAACAATTGTAAGAAATGAAAGTGGAAGAATCATGCAGAGTTCGATGCCTATCTGAAAATTTAAAGACCAGGAATCATGCAGAGTTCAATGCCTCTAGTAATGTTATGTATAACAAATCAAGGGATGAAGACAGATTCCTACTGTACCAAGAACTTACATTTTTCACAAAAACTATGCTGGCAGCAAGGTATCATAACAGCTTCCTTAAAAAATGTGTTGCAAAGAGGGCATTTAAGCTCTGATGGCAAATCAGTGTTCTGCACAGCTGGATACTTGACATTGGCCACCCTTTGATTTCAAAAACCAATAACTATGAGATTTAAAGACGAAACAATTATAAGAACGGAAGGAAACATAAAAAAATAAAAAATAAAAATAAAAACAAGAAACAAATATTACTTTTCCAGCTTAACGTGTTCTTCAACTTCCAATTCTAATTTTGTCTGTGAAATATTTCCTGCTGTACCACCATGGTTAGTACCTGTATCCACATTGTAACACGTTAAATCTAACTACGACAATTGCATATATAAATAGACAGCAGCAGTAAACACCTCTTGGAATAGCCTCACTAAGGTCACTTGCTTCAAACATCTGGCATCCTAACCTGACTCGCACAAAACACCTTAATCAATATCAAGAATAATCATCTGTGTACAAATACCTTTGGGCAGAGAATGAAACAACTATACCAGTATTTAATATCACAATATGAAACAATCTAAAGTCTACAAAAGACTTTTCTGTACATGTACAAATATAAGCAGTGCATTTTAAAAATGTAAGAGTAGAGGCTTTGGCAGATTCAGATATTCTTCATCCAAGAAGCAGTGGCAGATTTAACTTTAATATAGTCTGAAATTCATAATGCATTCCCGATTTGAGGAGAGAGGTAGGTCAATGCCTCCTCTGAACGAGTAGCAGCAAATTTGGAGAGTGATTGCCATAACAAATCACTGTGCTAGAAATTATTACAGGATTTCTTTAAACTTTATACTTTTCCTTCTTTGGGAGTTGGGGTTTGGCGGGCTCTTGTACTTTATAAAAATACAGAGTTTAGTTTTAACAGATGTTACATCTTCTTATATGCCTATGGATTTAACTATACTAGTCTACTAGATAACATGAATGTAAGTAAAAGAGGTATAGGGAGTTAATTAGTCACAACAGAACTCCTGTGAATCAATAAATGGTCACAAACATAACACAACAGATCATTAAGACCGCCAAAAATATCTAATGCAGAAGCAGTTTTACTTCAACCAGAACATGCTCAGGAAAAGAAAAGGAAAAACAAAAAAAAAACACAAAATAATAGGTAAGAGTAACACAAGCACAAGGTAAAAGGCATTAATAAAGAAATGACTTGAGATGCTTCAGAGGGGATTCTTATGGGAAGCCTTAGAAGGATAATAGGTATCACTTGGTGGGTGAGATAGCATTTACTCTTTCCACTATGTTGAGGTTTGGGGATCAAGAAACTTAAGGTGCTTAATCACTCTTCCCGGTGGGAGTGATATTGAAAATTTGCATGTGATTAGCAGTGACGCGTATAATATTAGATTTTGGCAAACTTATGAGGCGGGGTGATGGCTTTAAAGCAAAGATTACATAATTTTTTCCAACTAATAACTAGAGGTTAGTTAAGATGCTTCAGTAGCAGAGTTAGTCTTTCTTATGGACAATGGCATAATTTGGTGTTCAGGAGAGATTTGCAGGTTCTAGCTGGACTAGTAGACTTCCTTTGAGTGCTCTTTAGGGGATGTCAAAGGGGTGATTCTGCAAATCTCTTCTAAATCTGGTATATAACAGAACCAAACTCTGCTACTCTTCAAAAGAGAGACTCACTTTGCTTTCGAACTATCTATATTAACCACTAGCGGACTAGACTAGTTGACTTCTTCTTTGAGTGCTCTTTAGGGGATTTTTAAGGGGTAGTCATCGGATGGAGGGTATTTTGAGGGGCCATGTCCAATGTTAACTCATTCAACAAGGCCCTAAAAAAGGAAAGCTAATGCATTCATGTGGAGGAGTGTTTGGTGCACAAAGCCTCCCATTAAGGTACGTCTTCATTTTGCATGAAGCGCCTTGAACTCTACCCTCGCCATTAATAACCTCACAAGGGTTCAACTGGCTTAGCGGTGCTCTTCGTGTTACTTGAATGAGGAGACAGAACCACTTTTCATCATCTTATGGTCAGTAAGCGATGGAGTCATCTTTGATCAGACCAAGAGAAGGCTTTGCAAGATGAGGTAGTAGATGAGGCTTCGAATGCGGTGTTGTTGTGCCTAATATGGTGAATTCGATCTTAAATAAACATGCCGACTTTTGAGGAGATTGTTTTGCCTGTTTTAAGGATAAAGTGTATTTTTTATGAAGACCGGGAGAGGGCTTTGCAAGATGAGGAAGTAGATGATGCTTCGAATGCGGTGTTGTTGTGCCTAATATGGTGAATTCGATCTTAAATAAACATGCAGACTTTTGAGGAGATTGTTTTGCCTGTTTTAAGGGTAAAATGTATGTTGTTAAGAACCCTTTTTTGTCCTTGCCTTTAGTGGGGTAGAGGTTTATATTGTGTTGCATTGGACAACTCATGCATATTTCAAATGAAAATAAGTTTTGTTTCTTGATTTGTACAGTTGTATAGCTTACACGTCCATCAGCTGCACCCTCATTTAACCATTTTGAATAATTGCTTAACCAAGGAAGATGAGAGAGAGAGAGAGAGAGAGAGAGAGAGAGAATCAATGGCAGATGACAAAGAAAGAAACATCAATGAGCAACCTAGCAATTGACTGACGAGTCCTAAACTAACTTTCAATTGTGTTTAATTGAAGTCACTTCCACATTATTAGCTACTGGCTTGTTGAAGATCATATGCTTAATGATCACTGTAGGTTTGGTAATTATATAGGCTTGGGGCACTTAATAAGTTCTTTGTTTGGTGTCTACGCCACAAAGGTGGTGATTATGGGTATTTCTAATCCGTCACTTACTTTGAGTTATTTGAGTGTTTCAGATTAGAAATTCTGTAATGACGAAGAAGTTCAACTTGAAATTATCCATTTTAGGTAGATTCCTCAAGTTAAAATTGTCCTAAACAGAAAATCATTGAAACATTTTTGTGCTCATTTAATGGTGAAACTCGATTAACCTCTTGTAGGAGAGGAACTCCTATTAGATTTAGTGAGATCTAACTTTATCTTCTTCTTTGTCTTATTATCTTTCATCTTATTGAATTTGATTTCCAAGGTTACCACCCTTGAATAATAGCCATAAACAGAGTTCAATCACCAAAACATACCCCTAGAACCCTCATCTTCCAATCATAAGAACTTAACCCCAAATACTTCGTACCCCTAAAATTTTTACTTCCCTCGGTTTTTAAGAAGTATTTTCTTTTTTTATTTCAAGTCAAAATTAGAATTATACCTTGACCAATCTAAACCTTACTTAAGACTTACAACCTAACCTATATGATTGTAGAACAGTCTCCATCTCATTACTAAGGCCCGGTCCTACATTAGATCATCTTAGACTCCTATTAACTCTAGCGAAAGCAAAACTCAAAGTCGTCGGTCAAAATCCCCACGTAACAATATTCAAGTATTTAAATGGGCTACCTGCAAATAGATTAGGAAAGGATCCTAATCCATTACTCATGCTTTTTAAAGACTTGAGATTACAATATTAGATCAACATTTATAATGGACTCACAGAATCCAAAGTTTCTACACAAATTTCATCACAATTCCTTTGAAAAAAATAATAACTAGAGGGTACGATACTGTAGAGTGTAGGCTAATGCCTTTTTCGAAAGAACAGAACTATAGTCACTAAAGCTGTTATAAACAAGATTTAAATGTCGAATTTTTCAGAGGAAGTGCCCAAAACCCAGCATTTCTATTCAGCCCCATTCTAATCTTTTGATGAAGTTTTTAGCATTGCTTTTTGCAGAGGAATTACCAACCTGCTAAGGATATATATATCTATCAAGGACCGAATATAAAATCATGATTTACACCAATTTGCTCTACCACAACCATCAGTCCACAAAACACGTGACAAAATGTGCAGGGTATATGAAGAACTAACTTGTATAGAATGTCAGGTTCATAAACAGAATCCATTCTGATTAATGAATAAGTGCAACTCAAACAAGGTAAAAAGGGTAAATCTTGTCTGTGCAAAAAGAATCAACCATGTACAATTGGAGTAGTGAGGCTGTCATTTTAATACATGAACAGATGAGTTCCAAATGTAGACTGATTGTACAACTAGTCAACTACAAGAAAACAATAGCAGATATATATATATATACCTTGGAGCTGAACAGTTTGCCTTCTCACTGGCAATACAGTTCTTATCAAATTCAAGATCTGAGTCAGATGGGGCTGACTCAGGAACGGGACACAACTCAACCCCGAAATCATCAAAGTCGCCATCTTCTGCATTCTATTAGGATGAAGAAAGACAGTATGAGGGATAATACATATATTAGATACACAATAAAACATGCTCTCACGAGTAAAGACTAGAGAATATTTTCCAGTCTTCAATTAAATTAACACTGTAAATCTATGGGGTCATTAAAATAAAACAGCGACAAGCGTAATATCCCAAGGGTTTCAGAGGACCAGCTAAAGGTTGTAGTAAATCCCAAAGGTGGCGCATAAGGTGGTTAGGTCAATTCCAATTACTTAGGTATCTTGTGTTCCAATACAAATGAACTATTTGATGGACACAGAACCTCTAAAACAATGCTAGGAAGTCTGTTAGAAGCAGTTTCAAACTGAAACTTTTGACACCCATGCAGTTACTTAAGAGAGAAGTGAAAATAGCAAAACTATTCCAACTTACCACGGGAAAAGATCCAATGGGATTGTCAATAGCGGAGTTTTCCATCACGAAATTCTCGGCTGGATTTAATGGCACCCTGTGCATAATTGTATTAATGAGAAAAACCACAAAGAAAAAATAACAACTTTAAAAGGTAAGTCACAGGTACAGCCATCCACAAGTCCTACTATGCAAGCATGATACCCTCCAGTCACAAAAACCATTATACTAATAATTGAAGTGATCAAATGTAACCAGATAATATAAGATCTACAAGGAAACTTATTATCAGCTCAATCTACGGGCACTTTCTTAGAAAGTTCTTAACGAGAAACAGAATAAGAAATAAAAAAAAGATAAATAAGGAAAGAAAAAATACGAGCTCAAATTAGTTGCTTAATCAGTAATTTCCTAATAAATAGGTAATCACCCCCACTGTACACAATCATACGAGAGTTTCTTCATTTTATCCGGAGAAATGGAAATTAGTGTCCGTAGAAAAAACTCCCTTTCCAAACCAACTAGGTTTTTCTTCTTGATGTTACAAAGAGGACACAGGGATCACTGTGGTTGGTATAACCGACCCATGCATAAATAGCGCATATTCAGCTTGAGGTACGACAACAGGCTTGTTCAGGCTCCTAGCCAGGGCCACGTTTTCAGGCTCTTTGAATCCAATGAACTAAGACTAAGCAGCCCCCAGCTAGGGTGGTTAGGCCTGTGACCGTGGTCAGTATCTTTCAAATATAGATTGCCCAAAATTGAAAGGGGGTATTCTTTTAATTTCCGACCCCACACCGCTAAAACTGCTAAAACTGCTAGACTAAGTAAAGGGCAATCATTTCTTATGTCAGACAGATGTTGGGTCCTATGTAGCACGGGTACGATACGATACGGGTACGGAGGTACGGCAATTTCCAAAAATGTAGGGTACGGGTACGGCTAGGGTACATTGAATAAAATCTATTTTTAAAAATTTATTTTAAAAGTATACTTAGAAATTTTTTTTTTTTTAAAAGAAGAAGAAGAAGATTGAACATCACTACTACATATTATTCCATAGCATAGTAGCAAATAAGTAGTCTAAGTACTAAACAACATTGTTTTAGCATTACAAGTCCACAATTTAAAGAAAAAAATAAAAATAAAAAATAAGAAGTACCCGTGTCCTTTTCGTACCCACGCCATCCCCGTGTGTACCCAAACCGTACCCAGATTGAATCTTTCAATTAAACATTAAAGAAAAATAAATAAAAATAAAAAAGAAGAAGAAGTACCCGTGTCCTTTCGTACACACGCGTACCCAAGTCGTACCCATATTGAATCTTTCACTTAAACTTAACAGGACACGGCTCAAGGAGTACCTTACACGTACCCAGCCGTACCATACGCATACCCGTGTCCCCGAGGTACCCGGTACTGGTACTACACTCCAAATGAAGTACTCGTGCTTCCTAGGTTGGGTCATACCAATTGTATGAGCCATCTATTATGGACGTCATTCCCCACCTTATTTGTATTCATACTGATCATGTCAGTTCCTCATTAGTCATTACAAGGACAATAGTAATTTTCACATTCCACTTACATCCGGCACATATGAGCTCAGCTCGTCTCTCTCTCAATTGCAAAGAGTTGTACTTTTCAAGGAACACTTGCGTCCTTTCTCTTTATTTCTAGACCGTTCAACTGGACCACTTCTCCTTGAGATCCTTCCAAGTGTCTTGCACGAAAATCTACTTGAGCAACAAACTTAACTACCCTCCCAGTAATCCTCGTCTGTAGTGTGAAATGCTTTAACACTGGAGTTGTGAAATTCATTTTATTTTCCTAGGTGAAGGGAAGAGGGAGCTCAAAAATCATTGAACTCCTGAGAAAAGAAACATAGAGTTAATTTATTTATGTAGCTAACACTTTTGGTAGCACTATAGGCATTGCATGTTGTCAATGCATGATTAGTACCTATCTGTAAAACAAGTCGAATGCAATCAAATAATCCCAACCTTAGGGAAGCAATTTTCCATTCTAAAAGTAGTAGCATAGTACAACAGAAATTCCTATACACATCTCCTCTAGACTAATCACATCCAAAAATCACATCAGCTCATAATGCATTAATTCGTTTTTTAAGTTCTGAAACTCATCAGAATTGCCTTGTTCACAAAAATTTTATTTCTAAAAGTCATGAAAACAGTTCTGCTAACATAACATCAGTGAATTCTATCATTTGTTGTGGCTATTCCAAAAATAGGAAAAAAAAAACTTACATAGCTGAAGGAACCGATCCGGCAGGAACCCTCTTAATAATCACACTCGAACCAGTTGGAATGTGAAAATTATCATCATTGTACTCTGAATCACCAAAAGCAACAATCAGTCGGAAGAGAGAGCAATAATAGGCTATTATTTCCAATTTTGAATCGGATAAAATCAACCAGCAAATGAATTGAGTTGAAATGGAAAGATGAGAACTGACCATGAGCGGTGAGAGCATCGGAGAAGACAAGATCGAAGTCGTCTTGGCAAATGTTGAGTTTCTTTTGGCGGACGATTTTAGACCTCAGGTCTCCAACTGAAATTGAGGGTCGACCTTCCATGTCGACCGCGTCGAAGTTCACCGAGCTTCTGAATTTGAATCGGATGGACATGGCTACACTCACTCCAAGCGCTGAATTCAATACACAATCATCAACAACGAACCTCTGTGTGTCAGTGTGTGTGTGTGTGTATATATATATATATAAAGAGAGAGAGAGAGAGAGAGAGAGAGAGAGAGTTGAGAGTTCGGATATGTAGAGAAATGGGTAATGGAATTTGGGTATTCTTTTCTGAGGAATGGAATAGAAGAAGGTGCGAAACCTATAAAAACGCTCTGAGCGTGGAATTGAAGCGCTTATAAAAGGGTACGAGGCAAAGTCACGTGTCGTGCGCGTGATTGTACTAGTATGCAAAAGAATTCAGCTTCTTTCTTTGATGATTTTTGCTGTGAATTAGCGTAATAATTATATGAATTTTATCATGTGAATTTCTATGAAAAGGGAGGCAAAATGGGGAGGCTCCGCTTTGGGGCAACAAAGGGGTTTTCACTGACGGAGCTTGGGGCACTTCGAATCTGTTTTTGGCTAAAAATTAATTATGTGATCAGGTATGTCAGGGGTTTTGTACGAAAACCCAAACGTGTAATCAAAACGATTCCTATTATATTTGCGATGGATCAAACAATTGTTGGGAAGTAGGAATGATCCTTCCCTTGAGGTTCTATTACTCTGATGCAAGTAATTTGGTTGAGTGGTGAAACGGGTAAAGCACATGAAAAGAACTGACAATAAATTTAATCAAGCGGGTAATCAACACCAAAGCTTTTGAAACATTAATTTATGGATCAAACAGTAGTACCAACATTAAATATTGCAAATGGCAAAGACATCACCACTAAAAGAAAAGAAAATGAAAGAAAACATGCACACATGACACTTAACTAATACACCCGGCTGGAAGGCAAAGGAAAGTAGATGAAGGAATTACAAAGCAAGGAAGAGAAGGAAACAAAAGTGAGCAGCAGTGTTCGGACTATAGCCGCAGGGGGCTGTTTGGCCTTGTGTCAGCCCTTTGCATGTAGTTTGGCATTGTGTATAAATAGGTGTTGAATGTAACTTCCCCAATCTCCACTAATGCAACTTCTCCACTTCATGTAACTCCCTTGACATCCACTAACTAGTGGAGGTAACTTCCACATCCAATAACCACTACCCACTAGCAAAACTCCCCACTAGTGTGTGGTTAATTTCCAACTTACATAAAATAAAATCGGTCAAAATATAAAAATATAATTTTTATATTTTAGGGTGTAAACATTGCCCCCCTGGTTCTTTGAAAATGAAATGAAATGTAATTTTTGAAGAACCATGTATACACCAATAGACCGATTTTTTGTGGTCATTATCGGTCTCACAGATCGATTTTGTGATCACATGTGCCCAGACTGGAATATGGGCCATCACTAGTGCTAAGTGGGAGGCAGATGACATCGGCCTAGAGCAGGCTGATGGACCAACTTGTAGCACCATGAATTTAAATTTTTCAGTCTTGTACTCCATCAGCGTTGAGTCATAAGCCACAACTTTCCAAAAGTTGACCGATTTCATTTTATATTATAGGCTGTACACGGACAATTATTTGACTGAATTGTGGGCCATAGCTAATATTTTACCAAGTCATACAACAGGTGACATCGGCCTCAAACAGACCGATGCCCGAATTTGTCAAATAATTTTCGTGACAATAACTGACAATGCTTGGACCCCATGCTAATGACACCTAATCTTACATGCAAGTTTGACTTAGATGGCTGACATATGGCTAAAACAAAGCATTTTGCTTGGAATCAGATACCTTGGTTGATGTAATAATCATGATGGTACACCATTTCAAACTCCAATGATTATGCTTCACTTATAAGACCGAACCCACATCTTCAAAAGCATGAACTTACTCAACGGTCTGCCTCAGTCCGATTAATACAACGACCCACGTTGCATGTGCCTCATGCCAACTCCTGACCATTAACAACAGAGGGTCAGCTTCTAAATGAAGAATGAAAAGTATCGGTCTCATAATTAGTATTTGCAATACATTGGCTTGTTAGCCCGATTAATTCAAGACCGAAATTAGTGTTTAATTCGGTCAATATTCTTTTTTTTCCTTCATAAAAATACTTTTGTATAAAACTCCACCAAACTAAATCCCATTTTTGATGGGCTCCACAAACCTAATGAGGATTTAAATTTACAAAAGCCAAATGATTTATTGGCTTCTTGTGTAAATTATTTTTGGCAATTATGATAACGCCAAAAAATTTGAACAACTCCTCGGCCATCATTTTTCTCAACGGAGGTTGTTTATATTTAATAAATTTGGGGGCCGAAATATAATTACTCGGCCTATGTGAAACTTGCCCCCCAACCGCCTTCTCGTCGTCGCCAACACTAGCGGGAGGAGTGTTAGCCGAAATAGAAATTATCGGCCTATCACTAACAATTATTTTTTCGCCGTCTTGCCCCCCGATTGGTGGGTTAGACGGCGTAGAACCAAAATCTATCTCTTGATTTGTGGAAGCGATACCGGCCACTTTTGGCTGTTTAAATTTTTTCGCGGCCTCTCGAAAAATTGTTTTCATGGCCGCTATTATGGTTGTTCGTGACTCTTCGAGGTAGAGAGCATACTCTTTTTGAATACGGGTTGTTTCATTGAATGCTTTTTCAAGGCGCTCAAATGAATCAACAATCACCGCTTGGTTGTCTTTCTCAAGCGGCGAACCTGATATACTACTCGGTTCCTCAAGCCATTTGTTGCTTAAAAAATCCTCCATAGACATGAAATTACCTTGCCCCCCGGGTGGTGGATCTGGAACTTCACGTGACGTTTTAACAATATGTCATTCTTTGTAAAAGAACTCTCTTTCGGCTTCAAGACGGTCAATCTTACTTTCAAGATAACTGATTTTATCGCTAAATCGGCGATTCTCATAATCGAAATGCGATTAAGTTCCTCTTTATTCCAAGGTTGCAAACGCATACATTGCAATAAATCGTTGCAAATGTCGCATTTTTCATAGTCAAGACGATAAATATCGTCTAGAAGTTGGTCAATTGCCTCTTCTCGTAGATGAATTTGATCGTTGTAGAAGTACAACCATGCTTCACGAAACATCACTCGGCGGTCCCACTGGGCGTGCCAAATTGTTTTGGCTAAAAATTAATTATGTGATCGGGCGTGCCAGGGGCTTTGTACGAAGACCCAAACGTGTAACCAAAACGATCCCTATTGTATTTGCGATGGATCAAACAATTGTTGGGAAGTAAGGATGATCCTTCCCTTGAGGTTCTATTACTCTGATGCAAGTAATTTGGTTGAGTGGTGAAACGGGTAAAACACATGAAAAGAACTGACAATAAATTTAATCAAGCGGGTAATCAACACCAAAGCTTTTGAAACATTAATTTATGGATCAAACAGTAGTACCAACATTAAATATTGCAAATGGCAAAGACATCACCACTAAAAGAAAAGAAAATGAAAGAAAACATGCACACATGGCACTTAACTAATACACCCGGCTGGAAGGCAAAGGAAAGTAGATGAAGGAATTACAAAGCAAGAAAGAGAAGGAAACAAAAGTGAGCAGCAGTGTTCGGACTATAGCCGCAGGGGGCTGTTTGGCCTTGTGTCAGCCCTTTGCATGTAGTTTGGCATTGTGTATAAATAGGTGTTGAATGTAACTTCCCCAATCCCCACTAATGCAACTTCTCTACTTCATGTAACTCCCTTGACATCCACTAACTAGTGGAGGTAACTTCCACATCCAATAACCACTACCCACTAGCAAAACTCCCCACTAGTGTGTGGTTAATTTCCAACTTACATAAAATAAAACCGGTCAAAATATAAAAATATAATTTTTATATTTTAGGGTGTAAACACAATCCCTTTAAAAATTAAGTGTATCGGTTAGACACTTTTTCATGATTTTCTTTCATGCAATTCAAATTTAAGACGGAAATGTGTGAATATTTTGGATAGGTGTTTTCGTTGTGGAGAAGTTGAAACTTCAAGTCACTTATTGGGTGTGTACCGATTTGTATCGGCTAGGGAGGTTTGGAATGATAATTTTTCTAGTAGTTTCTCCAAGTTTGTATCTCATCTCCGATTGGGCGACTGGCTAGATCATGTTTTGGATACGGAACCGGTTGACAGAGCTTCTCTCTTCCTCATTAGTGCGCGGGATATTTGGAGTGATAAAAATAAATGGGTGTTTGAAGGAGATGGAAGCACATTGATTGGGATTCTGGATTTTGCCGATAGGTATTGGGAGGAGATCTCTTAAATCCATGAGCCTAGTTCTAATCATGTTGGACAATCATCGGGAGCGGTGTGGCAAGCCCTTAGAGGGGGTTGCTAAAATTAAACATAGATGCGGCTTGTTTTGAAAATCTTTATGGGTATGGAGTGGGTGCTATGCTTCGTGATCATTGGGGTCAGGTTCGTTTCGGTGTCTCTCTTTGCTTCTGGTGTTTTGGACCCTTTAGCCTGTGAAGCCATGGCGATTCTTCGGGGTTGTGAGGCATTTGTTGAAGCTGTGCGTAAAAGTGATGTCCTTGAAGTTGATTCGCTTAATGTGTGTCAGTTGCTCAAGGATGGGGACTCATCTCTTGCTCCTTGTGGTCACAAGTCACCTTATCGATGCGGCTAAAGTACTTATTCCTGAGTTGGGTGTCTCTGAGATTACTCATGTTCGTCGTGATGGAAATAAGGTGGCCCATGCACTAGCTTGTTTTGCTAATGTTCACTAATCACATGTTTTCTTTGATGTTTTCCCTGCTTGTATCCAGTCTCTCATATCTGCTGAGACTGGGATTTCTTGCTTTTTCAATGAATTCCCACTTTTCCATCAAAAAAAAAAATTTTGTATAAATTTTATTTATAGTTCCAAAATTTTCATAGTTGTATCATGCATAATTGAATTTGTAAATTATCAGTGTTATTTGATAATTGGGTTGAGATTGACTGTGAGTCAGCGGTAAGGTGTTAGTAAGGACAGGGGAATTTGGTAAGCGAGATTGCATTACACGATTAAATGACATTTATGTGATTAAATGTTATTTGAGATATCTGGTATTTTCATGAATAGTGAATTATACCTGTGTAGTATAATTTATGGTATTCTTGTTATCGCTATAGAACATTTTGAGAACTGTGGTGAGAACGTGAGTGCCACGTTATATAAAAGGTAGGTTGTGTAGAAATTCCACAGAATTTAGTTTTCGGACATAATTTTGGACCCAAACGATACTTAGTCGAAAGCTTTTGTAAATTTTAGTTTTCACTTGTAAATGTATAAAATGGACATGTGCGACGTTTCATGAGTTAATTAGAAGTTTTGAGAACTCGTGGGGAGGTAAACGCGATTCCCGAAGAGTTTTTCTATAAATAAGTGAGGGTGAGTTTGCATTAGTTGCAAAACTTTCTAAAATATCTTGAGAAAAAAGAGAGAAGGAGATTTAATCCTACGGGCTTTGCGACTACGATCGGCAACCTTTCGTCCGTCAGATTTTTCCCAAATTCGAGATTTGAACTCGTGGAGGTAAGATCTTCATTTTGATACCACTTAGGCCATGTTTGGCAAAACTTTTGTAAAAATCTAATTTCTAGACTTTTGGAGAAAACCCCTATAAAATTGTAGGAATCACCTCAAATCTGAGATCCGATGTTTAATCGGCCCTCTAGTCGATCCTTCAAAGTTTGAAGAGAATCGCACGAGGTATGAAATTCTAACTTGTGAAATATAGAGAAATACATGTTTTATATTTCGACGACGAAATTGTTATTCGGAGCAAAATTCATGTGTTAATAGTAGGCCCGTTAATTGTGCATGCGCTTAAATATGAAAAGTATGTCTAACTTTACGCGAGCACGTTGAATTGCCTATGTGGGTTAAAGGGGGGACTTATACAAATTCATGTCGGAGTAAGCTTTTCGATATTTGAGAATTTTAGTAGCGACGACTGCTGTGCATGGTTTAAGGCTTGGACTTGCCAGGGCACTTGGGGATGTGATGGTTGTAGGCTTGGACTAGCCATTGACATTGTGGTTTAAGGCTTGGACTTGTCGCTACTGGATGAAGGCGTATTTTTCTCCCTATAGACTATTGATGTGATTTATGCGATTAAAGCATGATTTGTCATATATTGCATATGATAGAATTTGTGCACTCAACATATAGCTGAGAAGTGGAGATTTACTCTGTCACATCCCAATCCACCCCGGCGGGCTAGGACACATGTAACAAAGCCAATGACCAAACAATCATTTTTAATGTCTAAAAAATTACATTTTGACTGAAATACCAGGGGTAAAATATCATTTTATAAAAAAAAACATTAATAAAAATGAATAAAATAAAGTTTTAAAACTGTCAAATGGTACTTGGGCAAAGTTTCCCTTATTACAGCATCATTCACCCTGTTTTCATAAACTAAAATATTTTTAACTCTTGTTGCACTCATTTATTTAAATATTCCAAAACACATCAAAATCCAACGAAATATATAGATTCATTCTAACATAATAAAAGTTAAAATCATTACCTCTAATATATTCTTATACATAAAAATATAATCATTATACAACTCCCAACATCTCTAATTTGTAATTTAAAAATAAATAAATAAAATGAATAATACAAAACCCATCTTAGAAAACCTAGCCCCATAGTCTCGATCTTTTCTCACTGTGGTATTCATCTGAACCTGCGTGGTCATTAACCACAAAAATCGAATAAGCCTTCGCTCAGTGAGTACGTGGTACTAATCATGTAATTGGAGTACTTAATGATTCATAACACCAATTAAACATTCACAACAATAAATGGTCGTAGGCGTGTCAAGCAATCAACCACCATCGTTCTAGACCCCTGATTCCGAGCCATTCTCACTTTTTCCGTCTCATATAGCGAAATCACACTAATTCATTTGTGACTGTAGTCAATTCGTTGTGGTCGTCACCACCCTTTTCTCTGAGGATTTCAACATCTCTCTGTCCATTATATATGGGCTAACTAATAGTGATTATTACTTCAGACCCTTTGACCCAAATAAGCACATAAGCAACTTAACATGTCAACATGTCAATTTCATCATTTTGGACATGTTAAACAATAAATATTCACATACTTTTCTACTTAATCACAATTAAGCATTTTAAAGCAAATAAATAATATTAAATATCCAATTTTGGGATTATGACACTCACCTCTACGAATAATCAAATAAGTCTAGAAACCCTTAATCTTTCCTAGATCTAGCCCAAATATGAATCTGTAGTTAATCTTACACAATTTTGGTAAACTAAATATTACCAACTCATTTGAGTCATGAAAAATCTATCAATTAAACTGAAAATAATTTATATCAAAAGGTTAGACTTACCCCTACGAGTCCAAATATAACTTCCGTTTTGGGAATGGACATCGTACAATGAAGAAACGGCGTCACAAAATGCCAAAAATCCACTTTTCTCTCCTGGCCGAACTCTCTGCGTCTCTACTTCTCTCTTTTCTTTTCTTTTCTTTTCTTTTCTTTTTTTTTTTTCATTTCTTTTGATTAACTAATAAATAAATATTATATATACACTACACGGTACACATACACCGCCGCCGCCTTCTTCTTATGCACACATAATTTTGTCTTCTTCTTCTTCTTTTTTTAACAAAGAAGTTGAATGAACAACATGAGGTGTCAACCTCTAGTACATCCAAGCCAACTTTGGCTTATTTCACTTACACCCCCACAATTTTTAAAGTACTATTATAAAACTCCCTAACAATTATATTAATTATCCCAATATCTAGGTGGGTCTTTATTTATGTCACGTATGGGATTCAAATGTGGTCCCAAATATCATATGAAGACACTAATTAGTCTATCAATTATGTCACGTGTCCAATCACGCCCTTACAAAGGTATCCAAACTCGTCTCATAAATAATCATGAACAATAATAGAATATTAAAGCACTGAACATTTTATCAATTAAATAATCATATGGCATCAAGATATATTATAATGCACACATTTACATTTACATGTCTAGCATTTAATAAAATAAATGCAACTAAATGCAACTTATCCAATCTGGACCTCCCATGGGTCCTATTTTACATTTGTCCAACTGTACCTTTTATCAAACACTTATCACATCGGGGTAACTGGAACTTATCCAAATCATCACATGCAATTATTTATACTAATTAATGCATACAAAATAATATTATTACCATTTTACGGGTACGGGTATTACATATTCCATTGCATGTAGGAAGAAAGACAAGAAGAAGCGTGAGGAGTAAGGTCGATGAGACGACGGGAATCACTCTTGTTTATGTTTTTGTTCCTTTCCTAAACTTGTAATAAGAACCTTGAATTCGTAACATGTTGTAATAAACATTGTACTAGTTCAGTAGTATTGTAATCACTAGTAAACACTTGTAATTATGCTTTAAATCGTTAGTGTATCGATGTGTTTGTGTTGGTTTTGAATTGGAGAAGTGTAGCTTAGAATGGTGCAGAGGATTAGTGTGTTGTTGCAAATCAGTCGACTGGTTTTTGTTTCAGTCGACTGGATCACTGTATGTAACTCAACACTGCCTTGATATGTTAGGCAATCAGTCGATTGGATTGATAAAACAATCGACTGGATGAGGTCCCAGAACACCTTTTTCTGTTAGAATAGAGTATCAGTTGACCGGATAGTTTCAGTCGACTGAAAATTTAGGCACCAGTCGACTGGGTCCCCGACACAATCGACTGGACTGGGTTGTTGATGTTTTAAACTTTCTGCTTTTGATGGTCAGTCGACTAGGTCCCCGATCAGTCGACTGGACCTCAGTTTTCTTCAAAATATCTTCTTTTTAGAAGTGTTCCAAACTGACAAAACTTTTTATAACTTTGATTTTAAATAGATTTGGCTTATGTTTTCGCTGCTATTCACACTTTAATGTACTGGATAAGTGTTGATGGTATGCCACGTGTCCTGTTTTCGCACATTAGGGTGATGGGTCGTGACATTTATTAGTATCAAAGCTAGAGGTAACAAAACTTTGGGAACGTTCGACGACGAGTGGAGGGTTGAGTGATTTATCGCATGTTCTAGAATGCATCCATACATGGTAGAGATGTTTGATGCATGTGTATGTTGTTTTACATATATGATATTGTTCTTGTCATACATACATAGTATTTATGCATCGATATTAATAGGTTGAACAATCATGGGTGACCGAGAATTATCACTGCATACCTAACGTATGAATGAAATGGCAGAAATGATGGGGAATATGGGAGATATGATCCGGAACATAGCAGAACGATTACCTCCAATGCCTTTAATTGAGATAGAACCAATAACTGTAATGCATGCACCTGAGAATAGAGGTATGAGATCAATATCTGAACAATTTGCTCGAAAGAAACCAATGGAATTCCATGGGACACCCGACCCAACGCTCGCAGAACATTGGATAATTATGTGGAACGCATCTTCTAATCTATCCTGATGACCGATAGGGAGAAAATGGAAAATGCAAGTGATGTACTGAAGGGTGAAGCCTAGAATTGGTGGGTAAATGTTCTAGATCAAGGGCACCGATTACTTGGGAAGGGTTCAATGCGGAATTCAATCGCCGGTTCTTTCCGAGAGTCGCCTACAAGAAAAAGCGAGAATTTGATAACCTCAAGCAAGGGCACATGACCGTAACTAAGTATACTTCCAAATACAACGCTTTGTTGAGATTTGGAAAGGGTCCAATACTAGAGAAGGAAGATAGGGCAAGGAAATTCGAAGAGGGTTTAAGGGAAAATATTCTTTTGAGGGTAGAAACCTATGAGCACTCAACTGTGGCAGCAGTGCAACAAACGACACTTGTGGTCGAGGGTGGAATGGAAAGATCGAGGAAGAATCAGTTTGGTAAACGGGGTAATGAGGGTGGTGAGAGGAACCAAGACGGATCTTTCAAGAGGCCGTTTTCAAGAGGCTCTGGTTCTAGTTTCAGCGATTTCAGGAGGACGCCAAGTAACATACCATTGTGTTCACTTTGCAACCGACCACACTCAGACTGATGTTTCATGACCAAACCCCAGAATAGGAACCAAGGAATGGGTAGTACAAATTCGACTCCTAACATGAGGGATAAGTGTTACGATTGTGGAGTATTTGGACACCAAGCCAAGGATTATCCGAGGAGGTAGTCCCAGCAAGGAGCTAGTTCTATGGCTTCCAGTGGGTCGAAGCCTAGACAATTTAATGATGGGGGATAAAAGACAGAACAATGTCAAGGGAGAGCATACCAGATGAACCCGGGAGATATGGCTGCTTCAGAGACAGTAGTCTCAGGTATGGTGCTTGTATATTCGTACTTATGATGCATACTTGTTGACTCAGGATCTACGCATGCATTTGTAACGCATGCCTTTGTTGAACATTTGAATGTAAATTTGGCACCGTTAGGATATGAATTATCTATTGCCGTACCACTTAGTAAATCAATAACGATGTCTATGATATACAAGAATTGTGAGATTTAACTAGGTGAGAAGTCGATGACCGTAGACCTTATACCGATTGGTGTGAACCATTTTGATGTGATATTAAGAATGGATTGGTTGGCACTTAACCAAGCTACCATAGTTGTGAATGGAAAGAAGTTAATTTTCGATCACCGATACATGAAAGCTTTTGTTTCCAAGGGAGTGGGGTTATACTGCCACCGTATTTGATTTTGGCTATCCGAACAAGTAAGTTATTGAGAAAGGGATGTCGAGGATTCCTGTGTTCAGTGACTGATGTCTTAATAACCAAATCAAGAGTAGAAGACATTCTGATAGTATAAGAATACCCAGAAATATTTCCTAATGATTTGCCAGATGTCCTTATTGAGAGGGAGATTGAATTCACTATTAAAATAATGTCAGACTCAAGACTTGTATCCAAGGCACCGTATAGAATGGGACCCGTAGAACTGAAAGAGCTGAAGATTCAACTACAAGAACTACTTGACAAAGGTTTCATTCAACCTAGTATATCACCGTGGGGATCTCCAGTGTTGTTTATAAAGAAGAAGGATGGTTCGATGAGAATGTGTGTGGACTATCGAGAGCTAAACAAGTTGACAATCAAGAACAAGTAAACCTTTACTGAGGATTGATGACCTATTTTATCAACTCCGCGGGGCACAAGTATTTTCAAAGATAGATTTGAGATGGGGTTATCACCAATTGAAAGTGAAGGCCGAGGATGTAGAAAAAACAGCTTTCCAAACACGCTATGAACATTATGGGTTCTTAGTCATGCCATTTGGAGTTACCAATGCACCGGCAACGTTCATGGATCTTATGAACCGAGTCTTTAAGGACTACTTGAATGATTTTGTGATAGTATTCATCGACGACATTCTGATCTATTCGCTGAGTAAGATAGAACACGAGAACCACTTGAGGTTGATAATTCAGAGATTGCGAGAGAAGCAACTATTCAGAATATTCAAGAAATGTGAATTCTGGCTACCTAGTATTACTTTTCTTGGTCACGTGATTGACAAGAATGGAGTTTCAGTTGATCCTCACAAAGTAGAAGCTATATCTAATTGGCAGAGGCCAACATTCGTATCTGAAATTATGAGTTTCCTAGGTTTAGCTGGATATTACCGTAGATTCTTAGAGAATTTCTCAAAGATATCATTGCCAATGACGAAGTTGATGAGGAAGGGTATTACTTTTGAGTGGAGTCAAAAGTACGAAGACAACTTTCAACAGTTGAAGTCGTGGTTGACGAGAGCACCTATTCTGACAATACCCTCTAGAACTGAGGGATTTGTGATTTATAGTGATGCATCACATCAAGGCTTGGGGTGTGTACTGATACAAGGGGGTAAAATTATTGCTTATGCATCGAGATAGTTGAAGACACATAAGGTAAACTATCCGACTCATGATCTTAAATTGGGCACAGTGATCTATGCTTTGAAGATTTGGAGACACTACATGTACGGAGAAAAGTGTGAGATTTTCACGGACCACAGGAGCTTGAAATATTTGTTCACATAACGAGATTTGAATATGAGACAGAGAAGATGGTTGGAATTAATGAAGGATTACGATCTTTCGATAGAATATCATCCGGGGAAGGCTAACGTGGTAGCCGATGCATTAAGCCGGAAGACACCGACGAACTTAGCCGACGAGCTAACTAGTCAAAAGGAATTGATCAGAGGTATGGAACGTTTAGAATTAGATGTAATTCTAAGGACTTGTAGTGGTTTAATGATGGCGGTCATAGCACACCCAGATATTATTGATAAGATTAGGAGGGAGCAGTTTAACGATGTCTACTTGTGCTAAATGAGAGATGAGATACCTTTGGGGAAGCAACCTGATTTCGTATTGGAACAAGGAACTCTGAAACTTGGGAATCGGTTATGTGTACCGAATGTGAAGGGTTTGAAAGAGAGAATTTTAGACAAAGCACATAGTACTAGATACTCAGTGCATCCGAAAGTAACAAGATGTACCGGAATTTGCGAGAGAACTTTTGGTGAAAAGGTATGAAGCGTGAAATTGCTATGTATGTTTCTGAGTGTTCAACATGTCAGCAAGTGAAAGTAGAGAGACAAGTACCCGCGGGGTTACTACATCCATTACTAGTGTCAGAGTGGAAATGAGATGAGATTACGATGGACTTTATTTTGGATTTCCACGATCGTTCAACAAGAATGATAATATTTGGGTGATAGTTGATCGATTAACAAAGTCAGCACATTTTCTACCGATCAAGACAACGAAACCTTCGAGGTTGGCAGAATTGTATGTGAAAGAAATTGTAAGACTACATGGGGTTCCAACAGTGATTGTATCAGATCGTGATAGCAGCTTCACATCAAGATTTTGGGAAAGTCTACAAAAGGCTATGGTTACGAAGTTGAGTTTTAGTATTGCATTTTATCCTCAGACCGACGGACAGTCAGAGCGTATGATTCAGACCTTAGAGGATATGTTGCGATTGTGTGTATTGGATTTTGGGAGTGATTAGGAGAAACACCTACTATTGATTGAATTTGATAATAACGGATTTCAATCAAGTATTGAAATGGCACCGTGTGAAGCTTTGTATGGCCGTAAGTGTCGATCACCGGTTTATTGGACCGAGGTTGGAGAAAGAAAGTTGCTAGGACCTGAGCTAATACAGATGACTACTGAGAAAGTAAAGTTGATTCAGGAGCGACTTAAGGTAGCTCAAAGCTTTTATAAGAGCTACGCAGACTCTAAGCGACGACCTATGGTATTTGAAGTGGGAGACTTTGGCTACTTGTGAGTATCGCCTTCGAAGGGCATTGTACGATTCGGAAAGAGAAAAAAGCTTAACCCGAGATTTATAGGACCTTTTGAGATCCTGGAGAGAATAGAACTAGTAGCGTACCGATTAGCCTTATCATCAGAGTTGGAACATGTGCATAATGTATTTCATGTATCAATGTTAAGATGTTGTTTGATAGATACGAGTAAGATCATTGTACCTGAACCGTTATAGATTCAGGGAGACTTGACTTATGTGGAACAACAGATAGAGATTCTAGATCGAAAAGAGCAAGTATTGAGAACAAAGACAATTCCAATGGTAAAAGTATTATGGCGTAGTCATTTAGTCGAGAAAGCTACGTGGGACAATGAGGAAGAGATGAAGAATGAGTATCCGTACTTGTTCGACGTATTAGGTATAAGTTTAGGGACAAACTTTCTCTTTGGAGGGGAGAGTTGTCACATCCGTTCCAAAATTTCCATAGTTTTATCATGCACAATTGAATTTGTGAATTATCAATGCTCTTTGATAATTGGGTTGAGGTTGACTATTAGTCAGCGGTAAGCTGTCACTAAGGACATGGAAATTTGGTAAGTGAGATTGCATTACACGATTAAATGACATTTATGTGATTAAATGTTATTTGAAATATATGGTATTTTCATGAATAGTGAATTGTACCTGTGTAGTATAATTTCTGATATTCTTGTTATCGCTTGTGGACACGCGGAATTCCACCACTTATTGTTTTAGTTTGAAATTGATTTGGATCAAATAAATAAAAGGAAGGTTTGTTGAAAACAGATACAGAGTCACCACTTGGTCTTTAAGGAACCAAGAAACCTAATTTTGACTCACCCAAATGGATAAAGGGAACTGGCCCTTCATAACCAAAGAACTTGGCTCGGGGTTTTAGTACGAGAGAGGAAGGAACTTTTGTCACGACTAAAACACCCTTAACTCGCCCCGTCTTTCGACAGGCCTCAATTAGCATCAAAATAATCATCTTATACTATGTTTGGTTCGACAAATAATACTATGTTAGCATATTACATCACACAAGAATTTTGAAATGGAAGATCGAAAGATAAGATATCATTCAAAAGATCTAAGCCAAGTATCACACAATGTAAAGGTGAAAGATCATACAAACAAACTTAGGAAAAATCGTCTAATCACATATCAAGTAATCAAATTTTCATAATCTAGGAGGGGACATGGATTATTCTTGAAGCAAATAATCAAAGAGATCAAAATATGCTTAGCAAGCTAGAGTGATGCATGTTAATCTTTAGGAAAAGAAGACCTCTCAATCCCCGGGACGGATGAGAAAGGAGGATTAGATCGAGGGGAAGCATGAACGTGTGATCATGAACATTCCTTATAATCTTCTTAGATTAGGAATTACAAAAACCCCAAATCTTGCATGAATGCAATGTATGATCCTAGAATGTGCAAAGGTTGTTGTGTGTTTGTGTACATGGACTTTCTAAAGTGACTTAGAAATCTAGAAGATGAATGAATGCATGAGGGAAATCACCATGGGATGGACCACTTCTTAAGATATGAACAAATTTGAAGTACATATAAGCATCAAATCAATGGATGGAAGTAAAAGTATACTTGCTGTGAATAGTGGATAGAATAGTGACTTGATTTTGTGGAAAATGAAAAGTAGGGTTAGAAATGTTTTCAATGCATGATTATTTATTGAGATCATCCTTATTATGTCTAGAAAATAAATCAAAAATCCAATCCTCAATAACTATTACAGATTGAGAGAAATCATATAAAAAATAGAGGTCACTCAGAAACAGTGTCCGTACTGTCGACTGAAATGTTGAAAAATCTTAGAAAATGAAAACAAAAGATCTAGAGGCCCATATTATACAAAAAGTTCCCTACGACACTGAAGTTCAAGGGAAAAATGAGTTGGGGCCACTCATATTGGAAAATGTTTCTTTAAAACAAGTTGAAAGTCAACTAAGCTGCTGTGACAGCAAAAACAGAATATCTGGGGAGAATGTTTGGGTCCAAATGAACCACTTTCAAGTGCTTTCAAGTCAAGCAAAAAATCATGGGTGTTCTATAATGAGTTAGGAAGACTTTCCAAGTAGTCTTGCATTCATACCTTGAGTATTAAACTCATAATAATTCTTTGAAATTAAACAACTCACTATTTTGAAGATTTTTTGAGAGAAATAAGGTTTATTTCTTAGAATCCAAATATTGGGGGTTTTAAGAGGGCTTTGAAATAGGGGTTTTAAACGTATATTTTCAACACTCAAAGAGGATTAAAACCACTTGTAATATCAACCTCCAACTCATTTAGAGAACCTCCAAGATTATTGGAAAGGTTTGCTTTATTTTGGAGATAACCTCAAGAATACATAGGGATATATTGAGGTTATAATCATTATCTATCAAACATGTTTTTGAGGTCAAGAGCTACTATCCATAAGGATTCACTCACCTCAAACTTCATGTCATCATCTAGATGATGATGAACTAGTAAGTAAATAAAGAAAATAAAAAAGAAATGAGGTAAGAAGAGTTGAACATTGTATATAATCAAGCAAATGAACAAATCAATAAATGATATTCAATGGTGGAATCACAAGCATTCAACCTCTCATATGTGTGTATATGGGTGAGTACATCACTCTCTAACTCATAGGAGACTCAAAGTAGATGAAGAAGATGGATTTAAAGCTTGAAAATAAAAGTTTAGTTTTTAGAAAACTAATTGAAACTCACGTTTTGGATTGAATTTGGAAGAAGAAAATCTCTACTTCTCTCTCTCTCTCTTTCACCCTAACTCTCTATATCTCTCTCTAATGGCTTCCAAGTTCCTCCCCAAATGGAAGCAAATGGGTCTCCTTTATAGGCCAAGATGGGGTTGTATTTTGGATTTTTAAAAGTCTATAATTGGTCCAAAAAGTTCAGATTATCAAAACTATGTTGTTTTATTTGTTGAAAATTTGAATTAAAACCCAAAAATTAACAAAAATTTACAAAAAAAATGAAAAATCACTCAGAGTGCCACCGCGGCACTTGACCACTGCCACCGTAGAAGTGGGCCAGTGCCACCGTGACAGTCAACCCCCCCGTTGACTAAAAATTGCATTTTGGCCCTCAGAACTCCCAGAATTCGCAAAACGGCCCTATGTCGTCCGAAATTCACAGAAAATTCATACAAAATCCAAATTGAGATTGTGATATACCGTTGGAAAGGTATTAAGGTCTACTTTCCATAAAAAATAGTTTGGAGTTGGGTCACTTTGGAAAGTTTTGCGGTATTCGCGATAAAAGCCGAATTGATCGCATTTTTCACCTTCAGAAATTCATAACAAATTCGTTTTGGATCTAGAAATTATGTGCGATATACCGTTGAAAAGCTATTGACCTCTAGTATTTGATAAAAATATTTCAATATCGAAAAGGAGAATTTGATTTTTGGTCAAACTTGCAGTCAAATCAATCAAACAGTGCACTTCCAGGAAATTCCGGGAAGCTCTGGGAGCCTCCAAAGACTGACGTTTCCGTCCGATTTTCTTTTAAAATATATTTTAAGACTTTTCACATGATCTAGGATAATCTCGAAACTTTTGGGCGAATTCGGATATTTTGGTCAAACCTTGGTCAAACTTGGTCAAACTTTGGTCAAATCGGTCAACGGAGACTTTCTGGGAACTTCCGGGACTTCCAGCGGTCTCTGGGAGCTTACGATTTCAAATATTCATCTTTAAAATACCTTTTTTTGTTTTGAACAACATCGAATGATTTTTGAGATTCTGGGCCAATCCGGAGAGTTTTGAGCTTTTAGAGGCATTTTGGTCATTTCTTTGATTTCTTGAGAGTTAGAGGCAATCTCTGAAAATCCGATCTTTATAATCATCGAGGTTTGACATGCTTGTGGCCTCCTAAATCTATTAGCCGACAAAATGGGGTGTCTACAGTTTGCCCCTCTTTAGCATTAACTTGCGAGGTAACGCGTGTCGCAAGCGAGTGCCAAAGCTTTGAAGAGACAGGTCTTTTGGAGGCTAAAAGATTTAGGATAAAAACAAGTGTGTTGCAAAAAATTCAAGAGAAAGAAACCAATGTTGAGCCTAGTGTTGGTCGCGCTCTACGTGAGCTGCCTACGTATCCCATGGGGAATCAGACCAAGACGTAGTTCGGGGCACAAAGAAACAAAACATGCAAATACACAACAATCAGGCAGATGCTATACTGGGATGATGCTATATTATGAGAATGATATGCAATGCATGGATGTGATATGAATTTTGTCCTGAGTCCTATCATGTTTAGTGTTCTGATCCTAGCATGAGCTAGTGTTGTGGGGTGTGTGCCACACCGAGTGGACTTATGTTGTGTTAGTGTTGAATCTAATGCAGTGGTTGATCCTGATAAGGATACCAAGGTGTTGAAGACTCTAGGTCTTGGGCAAACTTCTTAAATTATGGGAAGTGTGATTCGTAAACAAATATAATCGAAACTGTGGTCCCAGAGGATGACAATTAAAGATAATCGGCGGACACAGAAGTCCTGGATACCAAGCGATGGATGAGGAAGTTCAAGATAGCCAATCGGAGAAGGGTTTTGCGATAATCGACAAGCGAGAAAGCTCATAATAGCTGATGGGTAGGTGAGGGGGCTCATAATTTTTGACAGAGGAGTGAGGAAGCTCACGATAAGTGAAAAAGCTCATGATAAGTGAGAAAGCTCATGATTAGTGAGAAAGCTCACGAGTTTGGACAAAGGAGTGAGGAAGCTCACGATAAGTGAGAAAGCTCACGATTTTGGATGAAGGAGTGAGGAAGCTCATGATAAGTAAGAAATCTCACAATTTTGGACGAAGGAGTGTGGAAGCTCACGATAAGTGAGAAAGCTCACAATTTTGGACGAAGGGGCTAGAAAGCTCACGATAAGTAAGAAAGCTTACGATTTTGGACAAAAGAGCGAGGAAGCTCACGATAAGTGAGAAAGCTCACGATAAGTGAGAATGCTTACGATTTTGAATGAAGGAGTGAGGAAGCTCACGATTTTGGACGAAGGAGTGAGGAAGCTCACGATAAGTGAAGAAGCTCGCGATAAATGAAAAAGCTCATGATTTTGGACAAAGGGGTGAGAAAGCTCACAAGAAGTGAGAAAGCTCACGATTTTGGATAAAGGAGTGAGGAAGCTCACGATAAGTGAGAAAGCTCACAATTTTGGACAAAGGGGTGAAAAAGCTCATGATAAGTGAGAAAGCTCACAATTTTGGACGAAGGGGTGAGAAAGCTCACGATTTCGGACAAAGGAGTGAGGAAGCTCACGATAAGTGAGAAAGCTCACGATTTTGAACGAAGGGGTGAGAAAGCTCACGATAAGTGAGAAAGCTCACAATTTTGGACGAAGGGGTAAGAAAGCTCACGATAAGTGAGAAAGCTCACGATTTTGGATAAAGGAGTGAGGAAGCTCACGATAAGTGAGAAAGCTCATGATTTTGAATGAAGGAGTGATGAAGCTCATAATAAGTGAGAAAGCTCATGATAACCAACGGACACGGAGCCTTGGATTGTGAATAGACAAAGCTTGCCCTAGGAGTCGGCGTCTTTTGACTGCGGGCGGTGTTTTTCAATCGTTGGCCGATTTTTATGATGACCAATCCAGAAATTTGGTTCAGGTTCTGTTGGGGATGGTATGGAATTCTCTGAGAATCTCTTTTAACTATTTTAATTCTTGACTGAGAACCAGGATTTAACTTCGATCTCTCATGGTTGATCAAATCTTGCAATGGTCGGTCCGAAAAGCCTATTCAGGCCTCCAAGATGATTGACGGACATGGAAGCACTAGTGATGGACATAGAATCTCTAAGATGATTGACGGACTTGGCAGTCCCAGATATCAAAGAGTAAATGGGGTAGTCTGAGATAACTGGTGGAAGCGAAAGTCCTACCTTAATCCAAAGGGTCTACAATAAAAGATTTACTTCAATCTAGAGGGGACGATGAACACGACATATTTTGAATAAGAGTTATGGTAAACTAAAGATGATTAATGAACTGACGATGCACGAATCGAGATGACGAGTAGATAGTGAACTATTATGACTTTCATGGATTGGACTGACGATGTATGAATCAAGATGACGAGTCAACAGTGAACTACTGTAACTGTCATGGATTGGATCAATGGTTGGACTAACCGTGATCAGAAGGACTGACGATGTACTAATTGAGATGACAAGTCGACAGTGAACTACTGTGACTGTTGTAGACACCCCAATTTTGACCGGCCGTCGAATTTAGGAGAGCGTCACCTCCACGTCCAATGATGACAATGACCGAGAAATTCGAAGTATTCCAAGCTCTTCAGGGAATTCTCCAAAACGCGATAAAATTTCACAGAAAGACGAAAATACCAGGTATTTAGGAGAATTCAGGTATAAAACACAACTTTTGGAAAAGATATTCAAAAATAATTTGTTTCAAAAGGAGAAAAGACCTAATAGGGGAATTTTAGTCAAAACCGGCACACGGCGGGCTTCCGCGGCACTCGATGACTGCCGCACGGCAGTCACAGAGTGCCGTGCCGGCATTTGCCAAGTACCGCCGCAGGTTTCTGACTGCCGTCTGCTTCTAAAGTCTGTATTCTGCAGAACAATACGTATGCGCATGCAAATAAGAACAAAAACTGATAAAGTAAGACTGACAAAGTTGCGGCAATCCATTAATTGCCGCGGCATTTGGTGAATGCCGCGCGGCAGTCATGAAGTGCCGCAACGGCATTTGATGAATGCCGCGGCGGCATTCACGGACTGCCGCGTCAGTGTCTGGACTGCCGCGCTGGACAGCAGTCTGCATAATTTCAGAAAGTACACATTGTACCAACTAATGAGGGAATTACACCTGTTTTTTTTACTCCGAAATTCACCAAAAATACCTGGTAATTTTGCTTATAAAAGAAGAGGTATCTTCATGGAGAAGGGAGACAAAAAAAAAAAAAAAGAACACCAAGAGATATTGAGAGAGAACATATACTTCCATTTCACCAACATTCTTTTAGAGAGAACAAGAGAGTGTTTAGAGAATTAGAGAAGAGCTTGGAAGATCTTCAAAGAAAAGAAAACTTTGAGGATAATTTGGAGGTGATCCTCTAACCATAGATTATTAGCTTATCCTTTCTTCTCATCTCTAGTCTTAAAATCTTTCATTATTTTCTTTGTTTATCAAGAAGATTTAGGAGCTTCTTTTGTTTCCATGTTACTTTCTTCCATTTTATTGTTTGCTTTCTTCTCTTGAAGGTCTTGGAGATCTTCAATATCTCTTTTGACCTCTAGAGCATGATTTTTGAACCCTATGTAGGCTTGTGCCTCACATAGGAGTCAAAGTTTAATTAACACTTCATAAGAGGCTCCAAATCCACACCCATGATTTGGGTCTTCTAAACTTGATGTCTTGAGGAATCCCTTCAATATTCCTTTAAGACTCATGAGTCATAGTCATGTCCCTCCTCCAATGACCATCAAATGGTAGGAGGATGTAGTTTTGAGTCTAAACCCATCTCCATGGTCTAGACTCTTTGCCTTATAGATTTCATGAAGTCTATCCATACTTCACTTGAAATCTACAAAGAATAAAGGTTTGTAGTCTCCAATGGCCATCAAATGGTAGGAGAAGTGGTTTGGTTCAACTCAACTTCATAGTTTAATAGTTGGAGTTACCAAATAAAAGTTGGACTAGCAAAATAAAAACAGTGAATCCACAAACTGTTTTTGATCAAAGATTTTTAATTCAAAATCTAACCGTTGAAATTAAGTGAAACCAACGGGAAAGTGTCAATAACACATTGTTCTACCACTGTAATTTTTTGTTTTGAGGTGGTTTCATGTTTAGAATGGTTTGATCATGGTTTTTGTGAAGCAACAATAATCTGTCCAGAATTTCAGAATAGTTTCAGAACAGCAACACTCTTTTGAAATAATTAAATCAGAGTTCTAACAAAGTTTCTATGACCCAAAATAATTTTTTCCAAGTAGATTAATGTGTTAGGAAGTCACCCTAAAAAGAACAAAGCAATTCTGATTTTTTTACTATTTTTAATAAATCGTGCAAGAACTCTGGACAGGAGATTGTAAGATGCTGAGGGATGTCTAGTGTTTTCCATATTCCCGGAGATCTAACCGTTGAAACCTTGATTTTCTTTTTGATTTGTAAACTAGACTCACAGAGCCATTCTGTGTCCAAAATTCACCAAGATCAAACCATGAGAGATGTGCTTTTTATTTCTTTTAAGTTCTGGTCTGCTCTCTGCAATTTTCAGAGTTTTTATGACACATTTGACTTGTTTTGTAAATAAGGATCTAAATGACTTCTTTATGATCTAGGGCTTAAACCATGCTTTAATAATGATTAGTTGAGCTTGAATTCAAAGTTTAAGAGTATTTCATAGTTTATCCTTGTCCACGTACATATTCATCCATATGGTTCGACATTTATAATCAAGACTTATTTGCTTTGGATTTAATTACATTAGATAGATGTAAGCTAGAAATTTAGGATTGTTATTTCTAACATCGTATTTTGCATATCATGTGGACTAACCCTTTGTTTTATAGCGTTATCAAGGTACGATTTCTCGATCCCTCTCTAGTTTATTAAATTTTTTTGATTTTATTTGATTTTGACCTCGATGCGCGATACCTTAGAATTAGGTTTTGCCTTATGTGTATATGTGATTAGAGACTCTTTTTAGGATTTTCTTTTGTTCGCATGCATTGCACGTTTATTATCGCTGCTGGATCCCGGGTAAGTTCACTTGTTCTCTATTGCATATCATATCGCTTGCTACCTGAATTATGTGGCTTTTGAATGATATTTTGTCAATTGCAATTTTACACCCTTTGGACATGCTTTTGTGATGTATATGTATATATGTATTAGTTGAGGGCATGCTTAGATTAATAAATTTGATTAAAAGGATATTGAGTAGAGGCCTATCGCAAGATAGGATGAGAGAGGGTGTTTTAGTCCGACGGGCTCCTTCCTCCCTCATTCCATAATCCCCGGACCTAGTTAATCTTTGGTTTCGCAAATGATCAGTTTCCTTTCAAAATGGTTTCTTAATTTTCCTTTTAAAAATTAAGTGGCGACTCACTTTGTTTTAGAAATTGATTTTGAAAAGCTGTGGGTAAGTCAACCTGCGATATCCACAATCTGGCGACTCTGCTGGGGATCGAACCCAGAATCTCTGGTTTCGCAGACCAGAATTCTGATTTTGGGTTCACTTGAGGATTAGACTTGAAAAACTTCCTTTTAATCGAATTAATCAATCTTTGTATGCCTGTTGCATTTCACTTGCATGTCTAGCCAGTCGATTGCACGGAACTATGACCTTGGAGGCTCGGGGCAACCCGGTCGGTCAAGTCATCATGGAACTGTGTGATCACCCTTGATCTCGTACCATGATTTGGTATATGAAGCATCCTATCGGGTGTGTGTCAAGGGTCCCTTATTTGACCAAAACCCAGCCTTTGCATAGTAGTTTCTATAGAACATTTCAATCTTAGGAAATCAATTCTTGATTAGGGATATGTGTTAGGAAGTTTTGTATGCCCGGAAGGGATTACTTGAGATGATGACGATACTCGCTTGATGAAAGATGAATAATATTTTAATCACCTTTTAGCAATTTCTCCTCGTGTTACATGACATTTGGAGGACATGCCGAACCTTGATTATAAGATTATACTTCTTATATCATGTTTAGTTAAGCATCATTGACCTTGTATGCATCCGAATTCATGAAAAGTACGGTAATAATCCGATCGTGTGATCCTTCTACCCCGAAAAAATTTTTAAGACCATCTTTGAAAACAAGTGGATTTTTGTAATCTTCATCCCAAAGTTTTCAATCGCTTTTTTAAAAAATCTTTGGAGTTCACTTTTGATTCAAGCTCCAAACTAATCTTTGGGAATTGTTTTTGGAAGAAATGCTTTTCAAATGAATTTCAAAGCAAAATTTTAATCAAATCATCGTCATTGAGAAACATTTTCACTTAAGAGTTGTTTTGAAGAATCTCATCATTTAAAGAAATGCTTTTCAAGTGAATTTCGAAAATATTTCGCCCGACCTTTGAAGGGGTAGTAAGGATCACAATGATAGGTGAAGTTGGCGCATTTGACATGAATGAGGATTTTATGTGATTAGGCACACACACACACACACACATATAGAATAGGCACACACACACACATGCATTGCATCCGCATGATGCATAAAATAAAATCTTCCTCGAATAAAATAAAGGTAAAAAGGGGTTTTTTTTTTTTCTAAAAAAGAAATTTCCAAAATTTATTGTAGGAGCAAAAATAGCAAACCAAGGGTGGTTTAGAGGTCCTACGGCAAGATTAGTGAGAAGAGGATACGCTGACATGGCCGAAGAGAGAAACACTGAAGAGATGACCGGATTGAGGGTACTAGTTGAGCAACAAGCGGAACAGATGCGAAGACAGGCTGAAAACATGAACCGAATGATGGGAATGATAGAGGAGCTGAACCGTCGACCACCGCATGTGGTTCCACCTGTCATGGACCCACCTTTGGGAGGAGGAGACGGGGATTGGTTCGACGATCAAGAGGCACATTGGAATGAGGCACTGAGAGCCAACAGAGACAGGGAAGAAGATGAGAAGGAGAAGCTGCTGACCGAGAAGATAGAAAAATTGGAGAGGGTAATGCGCAAAGCTCAAGGGGTGGATACCTATCTGTAGGAATTGGAAGGGTTGTACGACGGAGTCCATGAGACGCTGCCGGCCGGTTTTAAAATGCCCGTCTTTGATAAATTTGATGGCACAGGCAACCCCCGCAGTCATGTCCGAATGTGCATAGGAGCTTTTCAGCCTAGTGGGCTGAGCACTACCATGATGGCTGTCCTGTTTCAACAAACCTTAACGGGAGCTGCCCTGTCGTGGTACCTTACTCTCAAACCAAGCAAAACCAGAGTATGGGAAGAGATGATTAAGGCATTTGTGGCACAGTACGAATACAATCAGGACTTGGATGTTACTGTCCGAGATTTGGAAACAACCAGGCAGGGGAACAAAGAATCATTTGCTGAGTACTTAAGCCGTTGGAGAGGGAAAGCTGCGAAAATGGTACAAAGGCCGTCCGAGAAGGACCAAATCCGAATGTTGATGAAAAATCTACAGCCAGTTTATCAGGAGAAGATGAGATTCCAGTCAATCAATACCTTTGCTGAGGTGTTCGATGTGGGGACAAGAATCGAAGATGCAATTTAAGAAGGAACAATCAAGAAGGAAGAACCACAGAACCGATATCGGAGGCCTAGCTATGGGTCGAATGGAGGGCATTCGGGAGGTCACTCCGGCCCCACCGATGTCAATGCACTTAGCGAACCGGAGAAGAAATTCGATATCACCAGAAGTCATCCAAGGGGAGGGGAAGACAAGCCAATGAGGAAGTTTTCAGATTTGGGAGTATCATTATCAACCGCCCTCGATAGGCTGTTAACAAAAGGGCATCTCCGTCAGCTGGAACCTCGACCCCCGCCGAGTCCACTCCCGCCATACTTCAAAGGAGATCTCTACTGCAAATATCACCAACAAAAGGGCCACTCGACCGATCGGTGCATGAGGTTAAGGCATGACATACAGGACCTCATTGACAACAAAGTGATATCCGAGCCACCTGTCAAGGCTCCCAATGTCACCAAGAATCCACTGCCAAACCATCGTGCCGTACCACCGCCGCGGGGCCTTTACTTCTTGGGAGTAGAAGAAGTGACATTCGATCCGTCCAAGCTAATCACAAAAGTTGGGGAACCAAGGAAATTTTATCAGTCACCGGAGAATCTGGGAATCTGTATGATAGGAAGCCAGCCAGGGATATGGGAAAACGAAATGACGAGGCAGTCAGATTGGTGGGTCCAAGAAAGCAATGATCGGAACATAGGCCTGGTAGGGGAAGATGATCTATGGTACCAAAGCGACGAAGAGGTAGAAGAGGGCCCAAAGACCGTTTCAGAAACCGACGATATTTGGGCAAAAGAAGAAATTGACCACTTGACTCGGTCTGGTAGGCACTTCAAGCCACATGAATTAGAGGAAGATCACCCGGGGAGAGAGCTGGAGAAAGGGAAAGGAAAGATGAACGAGGAAGAAGAGGAGGATAGAGTCCTCAAACAGATGAAGAAGACTCAGGCTAACATCACTGTTTGGGGATTGCTGATTGCCTCCAAACGTCATAGGCAGGCGGTCCTAGACGCCCTTAATCAATCTGACGTGTCTATCGACACCACCCCGGAAGACCTTGTAGGGCTGATCAACAAAATTCCGACTTTGGCTATTGCTTTCTCATAAAATGACTTACCACCGGGAGGGCCCATGCTCAATAAGCCTTTGTACATCACTGTTGAATGTTTGGGGAACACCGTACCCGCTTGTCTGGTTGACAACGGGTCTGCTCAATAAGCCTTTGTACAAAGACCCATTTTTGCAAGTGCCTGAAAAGTCTGTTGCTGCCAAAGACTGGGTTGGTATGCTGGACGGTTCTGCCATGAAAGATCTATTAGGCGAAGGGAACGCGAAAGTCATGAAGGAGGATCCCGGAAAGACCAAAGGTGAATACGTCGAGGGCATAGTGGAGGAAGCTGCCGAAAGTGAAGAAGGTGAGGAAGGGAAGGCTGAGGAGGAAGAGATGGAGAAAATCACCAAGACAGGAGGTCCGGAAGAATACTTTATTACTGGCCTGGGAGGAGAGCACAAGAAGGAGTGGGTTTTTGAGTCTAGTGATAGGTTCCCCCCACACCCAGAGTCTGTAATGGCCCAAATGAGGCGTCTTTCAATTTCTATGTCTGTTGTAATCACTCCAAAGAAAATCAATGAAAGTATGACTGATTCTGCCTACTCGAACGCGCTTAATGAATGTGATGAATGTGATGATCATGAAATACCTATTGAACTGCAAAAACTAATTGAAAAAGAAAAAGAATCTGCATGTAAAATCATTGAGGACACCCTAACAATTAATCTTGGAAATGAGAACAATCCTCAAAATGTCTTCATCGGCTCTACACTTAGCAATAAAGAAAGTACAGAACTAATCAGTCTATTAAATGAATTCAAAGATGTTTTTGCATGGTCTTACAATGATATGCCAGGTATCGATCCAAAAATAGTCCAACACCACATCCCCCTCTTTCCCAATTCCAAACCCGTAAAACAAAAATTGAGGCGAATGAGGCCAGAATGGGCACTCAAAGTAAAAGAGGAAGTTGAAAAGCAATTAAGAGCTGGATTCTTGATGGTCACCGAGTATCCCGAGTGGATTGCCAACATTGTGCCTGTCCCAAAGAAGGACGGTCGTGTTAGGGTTTGCGTGGATTTTCGGGATTTGAACAAAGCAAGCCCTAAAGACGATTTCCCATTACCCCACATCGACGTGTTGGTTGATAACACTGCAGGACATGAACTTCTCTCCTTCATGGATGGTTTCTCCGGGTATAATCAAATCCTCATGGCTCCCGAGGATAGGGAGAAAACCACGTTCATCACTCCGTGGGGAACATATTGCTACAGGGTCATGCCATTCGGACTCAAGAATGCGGGCGCAACCTATCAAAGGGCTGCCACCACTTTACTGCACGACATGATCCACAAAGAGGTAGAGGTGTATGTGGACGATATGATTGTGAAATCCAAGGAGAGGGGAGGACACCTAGAGGCTTTGAGAAAGTTCTTTGGGAGATTGAGGGAATTCAAGATGAGGCTGAACCCACAAAAATGCACGTTCGGGGTCACTACTGGCAAGTTGTTAGGATTTCTCATAACTCAGAGAGGGATAGAGGTAGACCCCACCAAGATAAAGGCCATAACCGAAATGCAGCCACCGAAAAACGAAAAAGAACTGAGGGGATTCCTGGGGAGAATACAATTCATCAGCCGCTTCATTTCCAAACTCACCTCAACCTGCGACCCCCTTTTTAAACTACTCAGAAAAGGAGAAAGATTCAAATGGGACACCTCGTGTCAACAAGCCTTCGACAAAATCAAAACCTACCTCCAGAAACCACCCGTCTTGTCACCACCATCACCTGGAAAACCTCTGTTACTTTACCTCTCCGTGTCCGAAGATTCAATGGGATGTATGCTGGCCCAAGAAGGAGAAGAGGGGCACGTGGAGAAGGCCATTTACTACTTAAGCAAAAGAATGGTAGGATATGAGCTAAAGTATTCGCCCTTGGAGAAGGCCTGTTGGGCCTTGGTCTGGTGTACCCGTCGCCTCCGCCACTATATGCTAGCCTTCCCTGTAATCCTGATATCCCGAATGGACCCATTAAAATACCTGTTCGAAAAACCCGTCTTGACCAGTAGGATTTCCCGTTGGACCATGATGCTGGCTGAGTTCGATATCAGATATGTCACCTCCAAGTCCGTAAAAGGAAGGGCCGTCGCCGAATTTCTAGCCGACCACGCTGTAGAATCTGAGGATAAGGGAGACTTCAAGTTCCCAGATGAAGGAATAATGGAAGTGAAGGAGGAGTTGTGGAAAATGTACTTTGATGGAGCAGCCAACCAGTTAGGTTACGGGGTCGGAATCGTTCTCATGGCACCAGACGGGGTCCCTACCCCATTAGCTGTCAAACTCAAATACGACTCAACCAACAATACCGCGGAGTACGAAGCCTGCATAATTGGAATGGAAGCGGCCTTGGCTTTGAAAGTCGGACGGATTGATGTCTTCGGAGATTCCAACTTGATCATATCCCAGGTCCGAGGAGATTGGAGGGTAAAACATGAGAAATTGAGACCTTACCATGACTATCTAGAAAGTCTGAAAGCGCAATTCCAAAAGATTTCCTTCTACTACCTCCCTCGTGAAGAAAACCAACTAGCCGATTCTTTGGCTACCTTAGCCTCGATGATCCAAATCCCTTCCAAAATTGCCACGATTCCGCTGTCCATAGAAGTAAGGAATCAACCGTCATTTGAGATGATCGCAGCCATAGAGAGAGAAGATGAAATGCCTTGGTATGTGGACGTATGGAAGTTCATTAAAGAAGGAGAATACCCCGAAGGAGCCTCAGAAAAGGACAAGAAGGCGATACGACGATTTGCCGCTCAATTCATGATCTACGCAGATAAACTATGGAAGAAGTCCTACACCGGGTATAATCTGGAGTGTTTATATGGGAGGGAAGCTAAGAGAATGATGGAGGAAATACACGAGGGAGTATGCGGGCCCCACATGAACGGGCACATGCTGGCGAAAAAGATCATTCGACAAGGGTACTATTGGACGACCTTGGACAAAGACTGTTGTGAATATGTTAGAAGGTGTCACAAGTGTCAGATCCATGCAAATTTGATGCACACCCCACCGTCGCAGCTCTATAGCATGACCACACCTTGGCCATTTTCCGTTTGGGGGATTGATATCATCGGTGAGATAGTTCCAAAGGCTTCCAATGGGCACCGGTATATAATCGTGGCGATCGATTATTTTACGAAATGGGTAGAGGCGACCTCATATGCGACTTTGAAAGCCAAAGATGTGGCAAGTTTCATTGAGAAGAACATAATCTGCAGATATGGAGTCCCGAACGAGTTTATCTCCGATCATGGCAGCCATTTCCAGGGGGAAGTCATCCCGCTCTTAGAGAAGTATAAGATCACTCGCCATCAGTCATCCCCGTACAGGCCCCAGACGAATGGAGCAGTAGAGGCAGCAAATAAGAATGTTAAAGCAATCTTGGGGAAGACGACAGATACATATAAGGATTGGCATGAGAAGCTGCCATTTGCCTTATGGGGGTATCGGACGTCAGTAAGGACTTCAACGGGTGCTACGCCATACTCGTTGGTCTACGGGATGGAAGCAGTCCTTCCAGTCGAGGTGGAAATACCCTCTCTCAGAGTCTTGACAGAATGTGAAGTGGCAGAATCAGAATGGATACGAGGAAGATATGAAGAATTGATGTTGCTTGATGAAAAGAGGCTGACAGCGATAAACCATACTCGTGGGTATCAGAAGAGAATAGCTCGTGCTTTCAACAAAAAGGTTCTCCCAAGGAAGCTTGCTGAGGGTGACCTGGTCCTCAAAGAACTAAAAGTGCCCGTTTATGACCCCATAGGAAAATTCAAACCCAACTGGGTCGGACCATACATCATTAAGACTCTCCTCTCCGGAGGAGCAGCTTATCTTATGGACCTGGACGGGGTTGAATTTAAACAGCCAATTAACCTCGATCGCCTCAAGAAATACTTTGCTTGAAACCATTTCTTTCAAAACTTCCTACCTTGATGAACTACGCTTGACCTGATTCCCGCTAGGGGATACGTAGGCAACCAACTTGGTTCGGTCATTTAAAAAAAAGAGAGGGTGCTAAACTAGGGGCAAACTGGCGTTTGCCCGGAATCACTTCGAAGCCCTAAAACCAGGGGCAAACTTCGTTTGCTAGCCTAAGAACCCAGAAATAAAACCATCCTTCAGGTCACCTGGCTGTCAGAATAAGTACTATAAAGAAACAAATAAGAATTCATGGAAAAGAATGAGTAGAAAACAAAAAGCAAAGTAAGGAGCCAGATAAAGACATTAAAAGGAGAATTCCTCATAAAAGATTAATCGAAAGGTTGAGCGCTTTGGTTAAGCATGCTAGAAATTTCCCTAAAGATAACAACATCAGTCAATCACATTCGGAAAGCGTTAAAAAGTAGGCAGGGTCCGTCAGAAAGTTTTGTGAAAGGGCCAACTTTTCTCTGTTCTCGTCTGTTTTATTGTGCACGTGTCTCATCAAGTCTGTCTCACGACCAAGGCCTGGATCTCCAGAAGATACTGGACGGTGGGCACAATCGAAGCAGGGACCCTCGGGCACAGAGCATCCATCCTACTCGACCAAGCCTCTATGAAAGCCTTCACGATGGGAGGACGCAGAGTAGAACCCCTGGTGAAATCAGCAGTCACAGATTCAGTAGTATCTTGCAAAAGTCCGAACTGACGGACAACTCGGTCAGGAATGTAGAAAGCCGTAGCGTTTAAACCCGGCAGCCAGATGCCAGGACGCCCAGGGAGGCGTACAGCAACAAAACGATGAGTCCACTGAGGGCAGATCTAGCAAATGTCACCAGAAGAGAGGCCTTGGAGCCAACCGAGCCATGCATCGGCAGATTGGAATAAGCAATGGATTTCCATGCGGTCGTAAGAAAATGGCCCACGAAGATGCGAGGGGTGAATGAAGAGATCAAGGCGTTCCATGAGCCAGACTTGTAGAACAAAAGGTGCCCCGGCAGATAACACAACCCCAGTAGCATGAGCATGGCCCAGCCCGATCAGAGTTTCACCAAGGACTAGCATAACAGCACTCTTCATCTCCCGCAAACCGCAGGCGATGGGTATAAGAATGTCAGAAGATGACTGGAATAGGAAGTAAGAGAGCATGGCAATTGACAAAGCACTACGACGGATGATCTGGTACTCGCCATCATAGGGGTCCCCTATGGGAGCATAAACGGAGGCGAGGCGCTCAAAATCGATATGCCTGTCACAAATAAAGGAGCCCACCGCATTTCGAGATATGTGGAGAAGAGTGGCCAAGTCGCGGACATACCCAGCCTGAATCTGAGGAACCGTCAATTCAGCAAAAGGATCAGTGTGGAGAATAGCGCTAAATTCCTCGAACAAAGGACAAATCTCCTGAAAGCCGAAACGAAAGACATTGAGAGCAGGGTCCCAACACTGAATAGCAGCTCGAAGTAAGCCCTCGTTCAAATTCATGCGTCGGAAAGAGAAGAGATCGTTCAATTTGAAGCATTCAAAATTGAGCTTTTCAATACCTGAGAGAGTATCCATCCATGGGAAGAGAATTTGGGAGCTAATGGGGGCCATTTGAAAGGAGGATGGAAAGAGAAAGAAATGTTTTGCGGAGTGTTAGAAGAGGAGGGGTATAAGTAGGGAAATAAAGCTGCCCACTAGATCGCGGCACTCGATAAAGTGCAGCGGCACTCCATGAAGTGCCGCGCGGCAGTTCGTGAGTGCCGCACGGCATTCACTGACTGCCGTTGCGGCATTCGTTGAATGCCGCGGAGGCTTAACCGAGTGCCGTTCTGAGTTTTTCATTGGCCAGAATCTGTTTGTAACACGATCAGTCCACCTGCAAACAGAAAATTAATTGAGAAGCAATAAAACGTGTGCATCATGCAGCACGTGCAAATACATACATTCATTCATTCATTTCATTCATTTGTATATATCAGATAAGTAAAAGAAGCAGAAGCATTCAAAGATAGAAATAAAATTGGGACCAAGCCATGGTCCCACGTACGGCAAGATTTGGACCAAGCTATGGTCACACATACGGTGAATAAGCAGAAAGCATAATAAAAGGAAGCAGCCATCAAAATAAAGCATATGTGTATATTTATACAGTCATCCACCCAAATATGTACAATAAAAAAAAATCCTCTCAAAAGAAAGCAAAAATATAAGCAGGATCAACTCCGACCCCGACCCCGGCCGCGAGCCTGACGAGTCGTGCGCCTAAGAGGCTCCTCCTCTGACTCAGTCCCGCTGCCTCCTCCACTCTCTCCACGCCCGCCGCCTCGGCCTCTGCCACCGCTAGTGCCCTCGCCGCCACGTCCAGCACCGCTACCTCCGGGAGTATCGCTGAGAGGGACGCCGAACTGCTGGAGCCGATGCTGGAACTGCCCCACCTGCTGAGATAGGACTCTGTTCTCCTCCATCTGGAAGAGAAGGGATGAGTCCAGAAAATTGTTGAAAAGGGATTTGGAATGCTAAGAATGTGGAAAGGGTAGGAGATCATACCAGGACCCTCAGCTGAACCGCGGCAGTCGCTCGAGCTCCCTCGGCCTGAAAACAAGAAACAGGAATAAAGATCAGTAAAAAGAGATACAATTCCAGTCAAAGATAAGAGTGAGAATGAATTTCTTGCCATCCACTCCCGCCCAACAACCCACTGTCGCACGCTGTGGGCATACGCCAGGCCCTCCTCCGCGTAAGCACGAGGAACGACATCATAATGTAGAGGTATGGTGGGAACACCCTGTGAAAGTCGAGGAATCGTCGTCGAGTGAGGCTCTCCAAATGAGACAGTCGGCATGGTCCAGTCCCACTCAGGTAGGCCAGGGGGGCGGACCGCAGCAGGGACATGCTGCAAACAAAGGCAATAAAACATGGGTGAAGAGTAAAAGGAAGAATTCACAAAAAAACAATAAAGGAATCATTTACTCACCCGAGTCACTTCCATCAGCGGGAAGTTCGGCATCAGCTTGGCGGCACGGAAGGCCGCGTATCCGTCAGGACCGTCCAAGAAGCCGTGGATACCGAAGCCGGCTAGAGCAGCCGAGTAGTCACCGCCCTGAAGAGTGTCTGTAGCTCTCATAGAGTCGGGAGGAGGGAACGGCACAAAGAATCTGGGAGCCGTATAGACTGCCTGGTCACCCTCTCTCCCAAGTACCACGCCATGCCCTCTGACCTACCATCGAGTAGCAGTCTCATCGGGTCATACCCGGCCTACTCTTGAATCCCCGCGCTAGCCTCGGGTAGCGCCCTGAGCCACGGCTGCCACTGTACATGCTCCTCTCGTAGGTTCGTCAGGAAGTTCCTGAACGAAACAAAGTCATGAGCCCCGGTCTTCCGCCCGACCCTGTCCTTCGCCCACTTCAGCCCCTGGGGCATGACGAGGGCGTCCGCAGCACGTGTCTCAGGAGACATCATGCGGAGATACTCATGGGACCAAATCTGTAATAAAAAGAGAGAAAGAAAAGAGAAATTAGTATCGCAATGTAAATAAATTTCTGAAAGTAAAATAAGCGATGGAATGTAAAAAAATAAATAAGATATGTATATACCTCCCACGCTCTCCAGTACCCGCCGGTAGCTGTCGACTTGCCCCGGGAGATGACGCTCATGTGACTGTACAGGATAGCTAAACCTGTACCACCCCAATCAAACTCGGTGACCCAATCCAGATGCTCCAACGACGCCACCAGGGGAGCAGAAATCCGGTCGCCCTTGGTGCTCAACAAAGAGCACCCCAGCACGTACATCAAAAAGCCGCGGGCCATCTGCTCGTCCGAAAAGTCGGGTTTTCCCCGGAAAGTATCCATGAACCACCGAGCTGTAACCAGGGCCTCCTCCGGGACCACTCCTAGCAGCGGCTCCATCTGATCCCACTCCTGGTCCGTGAGGTGCCGCAGGGGCTCTCCCCCGAATGGAATCCCCGTAATCATCGAGAAATCCAGCGGGGTCAGCGTCATCTCGCCGAAGGAAAAGTGGAAGGTACTCGTGGTATCCCATCACCGCTCGGCCAGCGCATGTATCTGCTGCAAGTCGTTGGAGCTCTTCGTCAAGAGTTTGACGAAGTCTCCAAAACCCGCTGCGTCCACCAGAGCTCTCACGGTCGGGCTCAGCTCGGTGTACCACTCATGGCCATGTGCAAGGCTGCCGTGGCCCTTCAGCACTTTGGGCTGCAGCTGCAAGAAAGAATCACAAGATTTGTTGTCAGAGAATAAATAAAAGGAGAAAGCAACGAAGAAGGAGATAAGTAATAAATAAAAGAAAAGAAAGTATAGGATTTCACAGGAGAGACAATCGTTTGCAATTTAAGAGAAAACGAATAAAAGGAAACGCTCAGAATTTTTAACGAGGTTTCAAAAAAAAAAAAAAAAAAAAAAAGAAAAAAGAGAAAAGAGTAGTTTTTGTCCACCTACTTTGGAAAACATGCATATACAAGTTTTAAAAGGAGATTTTGGGCCCGAGTCTGGTTGCAAAAAAGGAATGCGTGATTGCAAATATTCACGAATCAATCATTTTGAATAATAAAATGGCATTAAGAAAACTCGCCAGGACGGTAAATACAGGAAAAGGTTCGTGATTTCATTTCTACGAGCATTGGATTTCATTATTCACAAGCAATGTTTGGGTTTTCGATTAAATGGTTTTCAAAAGTCGTTGAACAAAATCAAAAGGGAAATAAAGGATAAATCAAGCATAGAATTCATTTTCTATTTTATTTATTCATTTTTCAAAAGTTCACGAGAAATAAAGATAATAAAATTTGAATTCCTTTACGAAAAGCATGGAATAAGGTATTCGAGACGCTCGAGGGCGCCAAAAAACATGACATTTGAAATAGGGTATCTAAAAGTGGTGACAATCCTATGTTACATTCACAAGGAAGATATACGGGAAAGAAATACGAGAAATAGACAAAAGGGAAGCGTTTACCTCGCGCTTGAACGCGCGGACTGACAAATGCTCATCAGGGTCTCTCAATAAGAGAGTAGCATCTGGATGATGGGTGGCTGTATACTTGGCCTTCTTCTTCCTAGAACCACTCGCCATATCCTGTCGAAAAAAGAGAGAAGAAGAAAAAGGGAGATTCGCACGTTAAAATTCGTGAAAGTTCAGGAAAACAATGAAATAAAAGAGTTTAACCGAACCATGATCTAGCAGAACTTACCTGTGGACGTCGTAGATCGATATAGAAGTAGAGAAGAGGATGAGAGAAAATTTCTCCAGAGAGATTTCGAGATGGAGAGAGTGAGAGAATGAGAAAATATGTTGAATCCCGGCGGTTTTAACCACTGCCGCTCAAACGCGGCACTCAAATTTCCGTGCGCGGCAGTCAGTCAACTGCCGTGCGGCACTCGCCGAGGGCCGCAACGGCACTCCGTGAGTGCCGCGCGGCAGTCACGGACTGCCGCAGAAAGCCGCGTGTGCCGCGATTATGGCGGTTCAAAGATATTTACATTCCCCCCAAAAATTCAAATCAAGTCCCAAAAATTGAATTAGAGGCCCCAAAAATTGTCCTCATTGCACTTTTGGCCCTTAGGGTCGTTTCATAGGTACACTTTGACTACAAATTTTGGGTTTTCAAAAATATTCGAGCCCGTGGGCCCCCCTTTTCTGAAAATTGGAGATATTTGAGCCTGTGGGCCCAGATTTATATTCCCGGTTTTCGCAACGGACTTGCGATTACCCCTCGTTTCGAGAATATAACGGATTTATATTCCCGGTTTTCGCAACGGACTTGCGATTACCCCTCGTTTGGAGAATATAACGGATTTATATTCCCGGTTTTCGCAACGGACTTGCGATTACCCCTCTTTTGGAGAATATAACGGATTTATATTCCCGGTTTTCGCAACGGACTTGCGATTAACACTCGTTTGGAGAATATAACGGATTAATATTCCCGGTTTTTGCAACGGACTTGCGATTACCCCTCGTTTGGAGAATATAACGGATTTATATTCCCGGTTTTCGCAACGGACTTGTGTGGACCGTCGCGAATGGAGGAGGAGGTCCTGGCGCTCTCCCTCGATAGTGTCCCGGGACGGATCCCAAGGAGCACACTTCAGGGAAAACTAGGACTTCCTCACGCGATCCTAGAGACAAAGAGTCGCCACCTAATTTTTATCGGGAATTAGGAAACCCAAGTTTGACTCGCCCAAAATTGAATAAGGTTACTCGCCCTTCATTACCAGAAACAAGGTTCGGGGGTCTTGGTACGAGAGGGGAAGGAGCCCAAGCAGGACTAAAGCACCCCCTCCTCGCCCTACCGAATGGTAGGCCTTGATTCAAATATCCTTGTTATTAATTCATAATAGATGTTGTTTCCTCAAACATACTAGATAGATATATACATGGCAAAAAGAAACATCTAATGAAAATCATTTCAAGAGACTAAATCAAGTAGAAAGCGGATGCTCATGCAATACAAGGGAGAAGTATACTCACAGTGGCTAGTCCCGCCCGGGACCGATGCAAATAAAGTAAACATGTCATGATATGCAAAGGGAACGAGAAGACTTACATTGGTTGACTCAAGCGGAGTCGCGAAAGCAAAAAGAGTGTAAACGTGCAATGCAATCATGCAACAATCCTAGATAAGATGTCTCTAACAAATAATCATATAAACGGAGACTTATCCTAAAGGAAATGTGTCGTTGAAATCAAAGTTGTAAACCTAGAAAAATTCTAAGAGAAAGGATAGAGATAGTACATGATACATGGGCACTAAGCCACATGTAGACGAGGCAAACCACAAATCGAAGTCCGGGTCCGAGGCACTTAATTCTCTGCACTAAGACACCAAAGAATACCCAAAGCATTGCAAAAATACAAGCAAACAAATGATATGCATGATAAACAAAGAAAACATGTCATCAATCAAATTTCCAGATTCAGCAACCTCTAATGAATCCTATCAAAAGTGGTCTTAAACATGAGCTGGATAAAAACCCTTTTACAGAAAGTTAGATACATGTCTTAGGGAACTTCTCCAAAAAGTGGGACCTCAATATCAATTTTATTGTTTGAGAAATAAATGTTTTGGGAACAGTGGATCAGGACTGTCCACTGTTCTTGTAAAAATCATAATTAAATCTACAAAAATCATATGAAGCTCTATTTGGTGTCAAAAGAAAGCTATTTCATTGTAGTATATGATAAAAATAAACCCATGGACATTCTGTAATCACAAGGTTTCTGAAAAAGTGTTTTAAACAGACTCTGTTATTCTGGAAATTTGGTATCATTTGACAAATGAATGCAAAACATAATAGAAGTATAATAGAAGTTCATGAATCATGTTAACCAAGTTGGTTTAAGCTTTTGATCTCTCATCCATTTATCCTAGGTGATTTCTAAACCAAGTTTTATTCATTAATTGTTGTTGAGTGATCAAGGTATGACCATTTTGTATACATAATCATATTTGTAATTAAACTTAGAAAATTCCAGAATAGTTGTATCAACTTTAAACGCTTAGAAAACGATCCTAACTCGATCGTATGCTCACGATTTTACATCGGCATATAGATATATGAGTTAGGAATCATCCCCAAAAAGCGGAACGTCGATAACTATTATAGATTTTCTGAAATTCAAGCACAAAGAGACGATGTTCAAATCTGTCAACCGATTTCTCAACAATTTCTAAAAATAGTATATGAATCCTAAAAGCTCTCAAAACGGACCGGATGAAAGCTAATTCATCAAAGTTTACCCAGAAAATTTGAAATCCATCAAACTATGGGTTTTGATGGACCAAATCTAATGGACAAAACCAATCTGCTTTGCTGAATTTTTATCTAGTTCATTTTAAAGTGTGAGGAAAACATTTTAGTGATAGTTGAAGCTTATTAGAGAGATCAAACTCATAGATCAACTTAATTATCATGATTCCCAATCAATTTAGCCCTCAAGTTCTATGAAGAACTTTTAGATCAAGGATCAAAGGGACTTATAAATATCATGTTGGAGATGAAATTCAATAGGAATTCTAGGTAATAGGAATAATCAAGAGATAGGTATGAACATAGAAATCATCCTTCTCATAGATCATATTTCCAAACCATCATGGAATTCAAAATAGATATATGTATATATCTATAATCATGTATGCATGAATCTAAACTAAAATTGAAGAATGAAACCAAAATTGAAAATCAAAGTGAAAAACAATCTCTAACTGTAAATTATCAATAAAAATCAAAGAGATTTGGATCTAACTATGTGAGTGTGTGAAGAACATGAGAGGAAGAAGATGAGTGTTCTAATAAGTAGAAATAGAACTAAGTTAGATCCAAATCTTATAGATCTATATATACAAAGTAGGAATTAGAGATGAACTATAGTGTTTACCTCTTGGAGGATTCTCAATTACAAGACCAAAATTGATTTGAAGATCTTCTTCTTCAAGTGTTATTCAAGTGTTCTTCAAGCACTCATCCATGGAAGTTGAGGGAGGCAATTGATGTTCAAATTGTGGTCTAATTAGCCTAAGTTAATCTAAATTCAATTCATAATTTTCTCTCTCTAGAATTCACCTAAATTGAAAGTATATTCAAAGTATACTTATCTCTCTTGTATGTGCTTCTATGTGTGTTTGTATCTCCAAGTATATTCAAGTGTATCTCTTCCAAGTGTCTAGTGTGTTAAGATGTGATCTCATATGAGATGTATGAGATCTTATATAGAGTTTTGAAGACTTAGCTCTTAAGTTTCAGGGTTAAAACAGGATTTTTAGAGCTTAAAAGAGGGTTAAAATGGCCATTTCGGAGCCTAAACGCAATTTCCAGGCAATTTCCTCGCAGTGGGAAGCTTCTAGAAGGGTCTGGAACTCAAAAAGCTCCGTGGAGGACACAAATGGAAGTGGCGGTTATGGTGGGACCCGCCACCCCCATACCCAAAACCGCCACTTACTATTCTTGCTCCTCTGGTCACCCACAAACCCTGTTTCAAAAATCACTGCTTTTCCAGATTTTTGTAAAAATGCTTTTTGGTGTCCGAAATCATCCGTTTACGTACCGTTGGAAAGCTGTCAGGTTGAATTTCAGTATAAAAATATTTCCAGAGGTTTTATAATGAGAATTGAAGTCCAATTGAAGTCCGGAAGTCCTCCGGAACTTTCGTCGTCTTTTTGAAATCAAATGACGTCTTTTCCAAAATTGCTTTCAAATGTGCGTCGATTTCGAACTTTTCTTTAAAATTGAATCTCTGGATACCTAGAATACTGCGTTTAGAACACTTAATGTTCATATAACCCTGAGAGAATATGAATTCTGAGAGATGATTTTGACAAAACCGGGATTTATCCATGGAAAAGGGCTTTTCTGAGCTTGAAGTCACTTTCCGAAGTCCGATCTTCTGATTGTGTGGAATCCAGTACCTTCCACGGGGTACTTTTCATCATCGAATCCTCCAAGACGTTGTCCACCCTAAATCCTATCAGTGTGGTCAAAATTGGGTGTCTACAGTTTGCCCCTCTTTGGCAGAGCTTGTTGTGAACAACGTGAACTGCAAGTGAGTGCCAAAGCCTTGAAGGCACCCAAATAACCATACTGAGAGGTTTTAGGAAAAACAAAAAATTCGCAAAATCAAGAAATTCAAAATCAGAGAAAATCAAGAAATTACGAATGCAAGAATGCAATGCAATGCTGGGTAGAGGCGGCTAAGTTGAAGCTGATGCTGGTCGTGCTCCGCTGGAGCTGCCTACGTATCCTTTCCAGGAATCAGACCAGGGCGTAGTTCAAGCGCGCGAGAAGACGGAAAACAAACAAACAACAACAATGCGGATGAAATGCTCCTATCCTAGGATGCTGGTGCAATATGAAAACATGAAATGTGAAAGTGCTGGAGGAATCATCCTCAAGGGTTCCCTAGATGCAAAATCTAATGCAAAGGATGCAACGACTCTCTCTCACAGTCGAATATGCTAAAGGTATCTTGGATGATTCTCGAGGTTTTTGTCAAAGTTATTCTTCTGATCTTAAGGCTCGTAGGCGTCATCTGTATCCTGGACGACTCTTGAAATAGCGAAGTATCTTGGATGAATTCTGAGTCATGTCAAACAACTGGACGATTGCTGGTGTAGAGTCCTTCTGCTGGGGACGATTACTGATGTAGAGTCCTTCTGCTGGGGACGATTGTTGATGTAGAGTCCTTCTGCTGGGGACGATTGCTGAAATAGGTCCTTCTTCTATGGACGATTGCTGATGTAGAGTCCTTCTGCTGGGGACGATTGCTGATGTAGAGTCCTTTTGCTGGGGACGATTGCTGGTGTAGAGTCCTTCTGCTGGGGACGATTGCTGATGTAGAGTCCTTCTGCTGGGGACGATTGCTGAAACAGGTCCTTCTTCTGTGGACGATTGCTGATGTAGAGTCCTTTTGCTGGGGACGATTGCTGATGTAGAGTCCTTCTGCTGGGGACGATTGCTGATGTAGAGTCCTTTTGCTGGGGACGATTGCTGATGTAGAGTCCTTTTGCTGGGGACAAATCTTCTGAAACAGGTCTCTCTGCCGGAGACAAATCTTCTGCTCTTCTGAAACAGGTCTTTCTTCTAGACAAATCTTCTGTAACAGGTCTGGAAACAAGTCTTCTGAAACAGGTCTCTCTGCCGGAGACAAATCTTCTGTTCTTCTGAAACAGGCCCTTTTTCCGAGGACAAATCTTCTGTGGCAGGTCTAGAAACAAATCTTCTGAAATAGGTCTCTCTGCCGGAGACAAATCCTCTGTTCTTCTGAAACAGGCCCTTCTTCTGAGGACAAATCTTCTGTTCTGATGCACGGATTCTGAGAGATACACAAATTCTGAGAGATGACCCTTCTTCTGAGAGCAACCCACGGATACACGATTCTGATTTTGAGAGAAACCCTACATTCTGGAGGCAACCCTGATATGCGATGCTGAGAAATACATGATTCTGAGAGAAACCCTACATTCTGGAGGCAACCCTGGATACACGATTCTGATTCTGAGAGAAACCCTACATTCTGGAGGCAACCCACGATTCTGAGAGAAACCCCACATTCTGAGAGCAACCCACGGATACACGATTCTTGGCATAAACCTTGTATTCTGGAGGCGACCCACGATTCTGATTCTGAGAGAAACCCTACATTCTGGAGGCAACCCACGATTCTGAGAGAAACCCTACATTCTGGAGGCAACCCTGGATACATGATGCTTGGCATAAACCTTGTATTCTGGAGGCGATTTTGATGCTCAAATTCTGAGAGATACCCTTTATCTGGAGGCAACCCGTGGATACATGATGCTTGCGAGAAACTTAATTCTGAAAGTTCTCTACTGGGGAGATCCTATGATTCTGAGAGATGCACGAATTCTGTTATACCTTGACAATATCTGGAAATTCTCTGCTTGAGGAGATATCTGAGGTTTCTGGGACGCGAGCACATATTCTGGAGGCCCTGCTGATTCTTTCTGAGACTCATATTGGTGCTTCGACCAACGCAATCATTCTTGCAACACGTCAGGCTTACTCTAACCCTTTCTGAACATCTCGCATTCTGACCCATCTTCTGAAAGTCCTTTCTGGATGTAATTCTCAAGCGACAGTAGACTCAAATGTCCATTTTCTAAGACAACTCATAATCAATCCCAAAACGACGGGAGTTTGCCGTTTCTCGGCCACTTTCAGGCTGCGGTGCCTTTGATTCTTCTCATCTGGGGGACTTTTTTTTCAATTCTTGAATTCAAATCTCCAGAGGTCCTCTAGACCAATTCCAACAAGTTTTAAGCACTCTCAAGGCTTATATATCAAAAATGGACCAATCCGGGATCAAATCAAGAGTTCCGGGGGTCAAAACGCGAATATAGAGCAAAATGGGGAAATGGCAGGAAGTGAATAGTAAATGGCGGTTCCCCACACCCCCTTGGGAACCGCCAGCCGCAACTTTGGGGTTTTAAACCCATTTTCTTCTTTGTTCTTCATTCATTTCTTCTTCAATGCATCACCTCTTCCTTCTAAGGTGCTCAAATCTTGCAATTTCTTGATGTTTTGAGTGATTTCTTGCATTAAAACCTCCAAAAACTTTGTTGATTTCATCAACTCCTCCCTATTCTAGGGGATTCAAGTACCAAGGTTTTTACTATTCATCATCTTCAACCTCTTATCTTCAAGCTTCAAGCATCAACAACCATGAGTTCCCATGGACAAGGTGAAAGTTCTAGAACACGTAGAAGCCAATTTCAAGCTAGTGGAGCTTCATCAACTCAAACCATGGAGTATGCAACCATGAAAAATCCACTAAATCATATCTCTAGGAGGGCCTTTCGTCAAGAGGTAACCCATTCTTTAATTACTCCTTTGTTTCACATCTTCATACGTGTCTCTTTATTCTTGCGATTCCTTAGAAATCATCCTTTTTCTTTTTAGAATGTGGTTGGTCATCTTAGAGGTCATGGTAGCCATGGAAAATGCCTTGAATGGTTTAATGAATTGTCGGAGTCGCGTCCCCAAGTAGTAGCCAATATCAAGCAAGCGGGCTTTGGGTCGTTTGTAACCTTATTGGAGAGATCGACTAATGATTTGGCCATGATTCAAGCTCTTGCTGAAAGGTGGTGGGATTCCACAAATACTTTTCACATGCCTTTTGGGGAGATAACCATGACCCCTCTTGATTTTGCAATGATAACCGGCATCTAATTTGGCGGGCATCGTCTTGCCTTTGCAAAGAACATCCATAGACATCCTACTATCATTGAGCGTCTCCTAGGCATCATCCCATCCCAGAGAGATCTTCACGGATTGAGCGTAGGCATCACATGGTTCATCAACAACTTCAGGCCTTCTGAAAGAGCGGCTCAATTTACCGATATGCAGCTTACCCGTGCTTTCATCTTGTATTTGCTTGGTTGCTCTCTTCTTTCTACTCGAGCTGAGCGGATTACATTGAATATGCTTGATAGTCTTCGAAATCTTGAGGAGATTGCCGATTTTGATTGGGGCTCTGCTGGTTTAGCCATTCTGTATAGTCATATGGGGGAGCATTCTCGAGGCAAATCCCCTGGATTCGGCGGATTCTGGAGAGCTTGGGAGGTACTGAAAATATTTTCATTTCCAGTTTTTATCATTTGATGTTCTGCTGTTTTGACCACTGCTTTATTTTCTCTTGTAGGTGTGGGCCTTTGAGTATTTCTCCATGACGGCTCCATCATTCCGGGAGGAAGAGATTCATATTTTTCCACGGGCTCTGAAGTGGCGTCGCCAAGCCGTAGGTACCAAGAATGATGCTCATAATGTTATTTCTTGCCGGGATTTTCTTACCCGTCTCAGATTCACCCAAGTTAACTGGCATCCTTGGGTGACAAATGGAGATGTGACTGAGATTGGCTTAGCTAGACAGATGACTGGAGAGAGGATTCTTCTTGAGGGTCCCTCTGTTCTTGAGTGGTATCTTGGAGAGAGAGTAGCTCCTCAGACTGATTTGGAGGATCGTCTCTTAGTGCCACAGGATCCGCCTTCTTGTATGAGGTCGGCGCAGAATTTGGAAGATGAAGATCTTATTAATGCTTTGAACGGAATTCTTTCAGCCTCTTTTACTCTGTTTGAGGAGAACTATGACGTCTTCAGGGTTACTCATCTGATGCCTAATTTCCCGCTCTCGGATGACCCGCAGGTATTTCACGACTTCTTCATTTCTGATCGAATGCTTGCTTTATCTTATTTCTCATCATCATTTGCAGGGGAGTTCTTTTGTGGATGGCCCTGGTCGACCTCTACCTCTCATTCCTCCTTGTGATTGGCGAGCCTCAACCATGCTGCGCGGAGTTATATCTTCTGTAGAGATCCCCCGTGATCTTGTAGAGCCTCAGCTAGTTTCAGAACAACATGAGTCCGTTCCCCGAGCCGTTTTCAATGAAGAGCGAGCTTATGCACAGAATCTGAGGGCTTGGAGCCTTGCTCGTGAGGGACATGTAAGTAATTTCTGAACTCATTACCTCTGATTCTTCTGATCTTTCTGACCATATCTTCCTTCTCTTTGCAGTAGGATGGCATGTGCCAGACTTACATAGACCGTGATGCGGCCCTGGTAAATTTCTTGACCTTTTCTTCTTATCTCATTGCTTTTTCAAACCCCTATACTGATTCTTTTCTTCCACAGGTGGCTCAAGTTAGGCAGCTTCAATCACAGTTGGAGCGGATGAATGCAGGCCCTTCTGGTGGGGCTGGTGGGTCTAGGCGAAGGCGCCAAATTGAAGATGATGATAGCTCTACGGCCTCAGATATGCCTGCTCGGTACCCACGGGCTACTCGTCGTCGCTGATGATGATCATATGCACCCATGACTATCTTTCTGTTTTTCTTGCTTTCTGTGCTGAGACTGATGTTGATGTATTCTGTCTTGATGGGCTTGTACTCTTGACTTTGCTTGATGCTGCTTTATGCTATCCTTCTGTTTCGCTTTGCATCCCTTATCACGAGACTGATTTGATTGACACTTTGCACACTGACACACAGGACTCGATTTTACAGGGAAAGGAAATTTCTGACGATTCCTCTTTCTCGACAATGTCTTTTGACTTGGATATTTGAATTTTCTAAGGATTTGCATGTTTTGAAAATGAGATTTTATCTTGTAGCAGGATATTGTGTTGGCTTTGCATGTAATCTTGAAGCTTTTGAAAATTTTCCACATAATGTTTCAGTCTTGACATTAGATTCACATCTTTAGATTGCTAAAAAACTTTTCAACTTAATATCAAGAATTACCAGATTTTTCACTTAGGTGCTTTAATTCTGATAGCCAAGTGATCCAGAGAGGACAGGTAGCGAGGTATGGGCAAACGACAGTTTGCCCCTAGTTGATAGAGATAAATGGAAGTTTGGGCAAACGCAGTTTGCCCCTAGTGTGGCAGTGATATCTTGAGGCTTTGGGCAAACTTGAAAGTTTGCCCCTAGTTTGCAAGGTTCAGGGACCGAGAACCAGGGAAGCTCGCCTACTTATCCCCAAGTGGGAATCAGGTCCAAAGTAGTTCGGCTAAGTCTTGAAAGAAGGTATTTGAGATGTGGCTGAGTGTTTCAGGAGCAGTGACCGAACCGAGTAGGTTGCCTACGTATCCCCAAGTGGGAATCAGGTCAAGCGTAGTTCCTCGAATGCTGGAGGTTTTGAAAGAACAGGTTTTGAAAGAAAAGGCTTTTAAGCATAGTATCTCTTGAGACGGTCAATGTTGATTGGCTGATTGAACTCAACTCCATCTAGATCCATCAGGTATGCCGCTCCTCCAGAGAGAAGCTTCTTGATGACGTATGGGCCAACCCAATTTGGCTTGAATTTCCCTCTAGGATCGAAAACGGGTGCTTTTAAGGCTTTAAGCACAAGGTCGCCTTCCTCAAGTTTTCTTGGACGGACCTTCTTGTTGAATGCTCGAGCTATTCTTCTCTGATACACATGCACATGATCAATTGCGGCCAACCTTTTCTCATCAAGTAACATTAGCTCCTCATATCTATCTCTTAGCCAATCAAATTCTGGAATCTCGGATTCTGCCACAACTCTCAAAGATGGTAGTTCTATTTCAACTAGGAGTACTGCTTCCATTCCGTAAGCCAATGAATAAGGAGTGGCTCCTGTAGATGTTCGGATAGATGTTCTGTATCCCCACAGTGCATACGGTAACTTCTCATGCCAATCTCGGTATGTATCAGTCATCTTTCTTAGGATCGTCTTCAAATTCTTATTAGCTGCTTCAACTGCCCCATTTGTTTGTGGCCTATACGGCGCTGACATGTGGTGCATGATCTTGTATTCTTCTAGTAGATCCAAAACCTCTTTCTGGAAGTGACTGCCATGATCGGATATCAACTCATGAGGGACCCCGTATCGGCAGATTATATTTCTTCTGATAAATCTGGCCACATCTTTAGCCTTCAATGTCGCATAAGACTCTGCTTCCACCCATTTTGTGAAATAATCAATTGCTACCAGGATGTATTGATGCCCATTAGACGCCTTCGGGGTTACTTCTCCAATAACATCTATTCCCCAAACTGAGAATGGCCAAGGGGTAGTCATGTTGTATAGCAGTGACGGCGGCACATACTTCATATTGGCATGGATCTGACATTTGTGACATTTTCTGACATATTCATAGCAGTCCTTGTCCATAGTAGTCCAATAATATCCTTGTCGGATGATCTTCTTAGCTAACATGTGTCCACTCATATGAGGACCACACACCCCTTCGGGAATTTGCTCCATCATCTTTCTCGCACTGTTTCCATATAGACATGTCAAGTTGAATCCATTGTAAGATCTCTTCAATAGACTTCCACCACAAATCATGAACTGAGCCGAGAATCTTCTTATGGCTCTCTTGTCTTTCTCGGAGGCACTTTCCGGATATTCCCCATTTTCAATGAAGTTCCACACGTCGGTGTACCACGGAAGTTCTTCTGCTTCTTCTATTTCCCCAATCATCTCATAAGACGGCTTTTCCCTTTGTTCCATCATCAAAGGAGTTAGCTTTATCCCCACAGGAATCTCAATCATTGACGCTAAAGTAGCCAAAGAGTCTGCTAGCTGATTTTCTTCTCGAGGCAGGTAGAAGAACGTGATATGCAAGAAACGAGTTCGTAAAGAATCAAGATACTCATGATAGGGTTTTAACTTCTCTTCCTTGACTTTCCAATCTCCTCGAACTTGGGATATGATCAAATTGGAATCCCCGAATACATCAAGTTTCCTTACCTCCAAAGTCAATGCGGCTTCTAGCCCCAAGATACAAGCTTCATACTCAGCAGTGTTGTTGGTGGAAGTGTACTTCAGCTTAATAGAGAACGGGGTATGTGCTCCTTCAGGGGATACAAGGATGATCCCCACTCCATATCCTTTCTGGTTTGCAGCTCCATCAAAATACATTTTCCACACATCTTCTTTTAATTCCATCAATCCTTCGTCAGGGAACATGAACTCTCCTTCGTTTTCCAGATTTATCGGATGTTCTGCTAAATGTTCTGCGACAGCCCTTCCTTTAACAGATTTACTCGTAGCATGTATCAAGTCAAACTCAGATAGCATCAATGTCCATCGGGAGATTCTTCCGGTCAATGCTGGTTTTTCAAATAGGTACTTCAAAGGATCCATTCGGGAGATTAAAACAACAGGGAAGGCCAACATATAATGCCTCAGACGACGAGTGGCCCAAACCAAAGCCCAACATGTCTTTTCTAACGGAGAATACTTCAATTCGTATCCAGTCATCCTTTTACTTAAGTAGTAAATGGCTTTCTCTGTACGCCCTTCATCTCCTTCTTGGGCTAACATGCATCCCATAGCATTCTCTGACACGGATAAGTACAACAGCAAAGGCTTCCCTGACTTCGGGGGTGAAAGAACCGGTGGGTTTGATAAATAAGCCTTGATCTTGTCAAAAGCTTCTTGACATTGATTGTCCCATTCGAATTTCTTCCCTTTTCTCAACAAGCTGAAAAGCGGATCGCAAGTAGCAGTGAGCTTAGATATGAAGCGGCTGATGAATTGGATTCTTCCCAGAAATCCTCTTACTTCCTTTTCATTTGTCGGAGGCGGCATATCCATAATAGCCTTGATCTTTGTGGGGTCAACCTCAATTCCTCTCTGTGTGATGAGAAATCCCAGCAGCTTTCCGGTGGTAACTCCAAAAGTACACTTCTGTGGATTCAATCTCATTCTGTATTTCCTTAATCTTTCAAAGAACTTGGCGAGTGCTGTTAAATGCCCACTTCTTTCTTTGGACTTAACAATCATATCATCCACATAAACTTCTACCTCTTTATGGATCATGTCATGTAACAAAGTAGTAGCAGCTCTCTGATAGGTCGCTCCGGCATTCTTTAACCCAAATGGCATTACTCGGTAGCAATACGTCCCCCAGTGAGTTGTGAATGTAGTCTTTTCTCTGTCTTCGGGTGCCATTAAAATCTGATTGTACCCTGAGAAACCATCCATGAATGATAACAACTCATGCCCCGCGGTGCTATCTACCAGAACATCTATGTGTGGAAGCGGAAAATCATCCTTAGGACTAGCCTTGTTTAGATCTCTGAAGTCAACATATACACGGATCCTTCCATCCTTCTTTGGCACAGGAACTATATTGGCTATCCATTCCGGATATTGGGTTACCATCAGGAATCCAGCTTTCAATTGTTTCTCAACTTCTTCTTTGATCTTCAAAGTCCATTCGGGTCTCATGCGTCTCAACTTTTGCTTAACAGGTTTTGAATTTGGAAAGAGAGGGATGTGGTGTTGGACAATCTCTGGATCGATGCCTGGCATATCTTGGTAGGACCAAGCGAAAACATCTTTAAATTCTTTTAATAAGTTGATTAGTTCATTGCTTTCTTGTGAAGTGAGCGTGGTGCCAATATGAACATTTTGTGGATTATCTTCATTATCCAAGTTTATTAGCAAAGTTTCTTCAATAATCTTGCATGCAGATTCATTTTCATTTTCAATTAATCTTTGCAAATCCTCAGAAATTTCAAAATCAAGATCATCAGACACAGAAGAGTAAGCAAAATCCTCGTTCATTTCATTAACATTTTTGGGTACATCAAAAGCAAAAGCAGACTCAACATCATGGCTCATATTGGCCTTTACAGACTTCCGGGGAAATGGGGGAGGGGATTTGTTGACTTCCGATTCTATCACCCAATTGTTCAGAGCTCCCTCTATTGGCTTGATTTCTTTCACATTTCCTAGTGCTTCTTCGGCATCCATCAGCATGTTCAGCTCTTCATCCATTAGCATGTTCAAATCATCACTTGTCATCAGCTCAGCCCAGTCCTTCCTTTCTTTCTTGATAGGCGGAGTATACAAGAACGGATCCTCATAGTCGGAGAACTCATGTTTGAAGAAAATCTCAAATCCAGGCTTAATGTTCTTGGTAGCCGGATCATACCATGGTTCAGGGAACCCACAGAAGGGAAAGTCATCGCCTTCTTTCACGAAGTATCCATTCAGGATTCTTGGCCCAGAAACAACCATCGGCCCTTTTCCTTTTGTCATCTTCTTTTTATCTTCTTCAGTCAATTGATACCCAAGCCCAGATTTATCTTTCTGTTTGTGGAAGTTCGGTGGTTCAGTTATTCCTTGTTGACGACGACCTAGTCCCATTCCAGGAAAATAGTTCATCTTCCGCACCATATGAGCCACTTTAGGATTGGCATACTGGTCAAAGTACAATGGCATGACTTCAGGGATCCAATTCTGTCCCACTTCTTCTTGTAGATCTTTGGCAACCGGGTTTCCCTTCTCGAACATCTTTCTATATTCGCGTCCGGTGATGAACGGCTTCTTTTTCTTGATCGGAGTGATTTCTTCGCCCCAGACAGATGCATCAGGAAGTTTCTTCTCATAGCTGAGTCGATCCCAAACGGATTTCTTTTTCTTAGCTCCTTCATTTATCATTCCCACAAAGTTGAATCCTCCTAATTCATTTTCTTCTTCCGGTGTTTGGACTTCTAGCACAGGACCATGGCTTGTCCCTTCTTCTTTGATCCAGCTATCCCCAAAGATTGTTACCACATCCTCTTTCCAGATGAACTTGACTTTCTGGTGGAGAGTGGAGGCGACTGCATCATTCACATGTAACCACGGACGTCCCAATAGCAGATTAAAGCTAGCCGGAATATCAATCACTTGGAAATCAGCTTCTTTGTTTAATGGCCCGACTTCAATTTTCAACTTAATCATTCCCACAATGGCCCTTTTGGTGTTATCATAGGCCCTCACAGTTTGTGTTGATGGCAAGAGTTCTGAAATAGACAACCCCATTCTGAGAGCTGTTTGGAGAGGACATACATTCAAGGCTGACCCATTATCTACCAAGCAGACCGGTACTCTATTCCCCAGGCAATGTACAGTGATGTAGAGAGCTCTGTTGTGGTGTGCTCCTTCCGGCGGTAAATCTTCATCTGTGAATGTGATTACAGGCTTACAAGGCTTTGAAGAGATCATGTTTACTAGATCTTCGGGAGTAGTATTGACAGAAACATCCAAACGATTGAGAGTATCGAGCATGGCCTGCCTGTGTTTGTGAGAGGTCATAAGTAATCCCCATACTGAGATCCAAGCTTGTGTTTTCTTCAATTGCTTTAGGATTTCATCTTCTTCTTCGCTCACGGCTCCTTTACCAGCCTCTTTTGCTTTGACGACTTCTTTCTCATTCCATGTTTCTTTTCCACGATTTTCTAACTCATGAGGCTTGAAATGATGTCCGGAACGGGTCAAGTGGTTTGCTTCATTGGTGATCCAGATAGACTCAAGTTCTTTGGCTAACTTTTCGGTGCCAACAGTGATTTTCCAAACAGAATCATCGGGGATTATGGTATTATTAACGGAATCATCCTCATCATCATACCACCAATCTTCTTCTTCTTCCATCATTGCAATAAGATCGTCATCTTTGATTTCAAGGTTCTCGACAGGCTTTAGCAATTCTTCTATCGGCTCAGTGCTTTATTTCTCGGTGACTGCTTCTATGGGCTTTTCTTCCTCATACCAGATCGAGTCGTCGGTGATGGCATTGGGATCCCACCATTCAATCGTAAGATTTCCGTTGGCTATTTCTTCTTCAAAAGCCAGTGCTTCTTCGACCCATTCTTCCTCTTCCATATTCCCCAAGATACAAATTGCAGCGTCTTCCGGAAGTTGAACATCCATAGCTGGTTGATTCGAGGATGTGATGTAGATCTTTGGGTTATAAATCTGAGATCCTTCTTCTACAAAGTTAACATTTGGCATGTTCCCCTTATGATTAGGGAGAGGATTCTTCTGAACATTTGGCTGAGAGGGAGGAGGGGAGATGACCCCTTTTTCAATCAAGTCTTCAATTTCATGGCGAAGTCTCCAGCATCTATCTGTGCTATGTCCACGGCCTTGATGAAAGTCACAAAAGAACTCTGTTTTGAAACCCGGTGGAAGTGGATTTGGCTCTGGTTTAGGTTCCAATTTCTGCAAGTACCCTTTTTCTATCATTCTTTCAAGTGCGGTGCTTAGTGGCATCCCCAAGTCGGAAAATTCTCTTTTCTCTCTCGACTGTTTCTGATTTTGACTTCCTCTTGCATTAGCCATACTTCGACGCTCTTTCTGAAAAGGCTGAGGAGATAGTGTGTTGACGTCAGCAGACTGATGATAGACTGGCCTTTCTGTGTTTCTGTATCGATTGCTCGTGTTTTCTTTCTTGATCTTTCCATCTCTAATGGCATCTTCTATCAAAGTTCCCACATCAAACAGCTGTTCGAAACTCACAATGGACTGAAATTCTAGCCTTTCCAAGTATTCGGGCTGTAGATTCTTGATGATCATTCGGACCTGATCTTTTTCCGCTGGCCTGCTAGTCATTTGAGCAGCTTTAGCTCTCCAACGAGTAAGGAAACCTGCGAAGGATTCCCTATACTCTTGTCGGGTGGTTTCTAGATCTCTTGCAGTTACATCAAACAACTGGTTATATGAATATTGAGCCACGAAAGCTTTGGCCAATGCCTCCCAATCTCTGGTTATGGCTGGTTCCAACGTCAAGTACCATGAAAGTGCTGCTCCACTCAAAACTCTTGGAAACAATAGAGCGAAGAGGTCAGATTCAATGCCCATAGGCTGCAAAGTTCCTACATAAAGCCTCAGATAGCTCTTCGGATTTCCAGTTCCATTGAAAAATTCAATATGCGGCATCTTAAACTTCTCTGGGAGTTTGGTTTTTGGAGCGTCACACAACCCTTCAACATCGAACAAATACTCATCCACCCCTTTGCTCTTTCTGATCACACTCTCTAGTTTGTCGATCTTGGCCAACTTGTCCTGAATTTCCTGATCTAGCTGAACCTTTGGTTGAACTGTCTCCCCAAAATCTTCTTCTTCATGATGCTCTGGAGGTGGTGGTGGTGGATTAGTTAGCTGCTCAATCATTCTCATCATAGTGGCTAGTTGTTCTCGATTCTGCTCCCTGCTCTGATCCAAGGCAGCTTGCATTGCGGCCAATCTGGCTTCCATATCCGCTTCGTATGTCATATCTTCAACCTTAGTCGACTCGGCTGTTCCTTCTTCTAACCCTGATCTGATCAAACGGCTGTTCGGAGCTCTGACCCAGAAAGGAGTACAACTTTTCGGTCCTATCTTTTCTTATCTGGTTTATTTAGGGATTTTCAAATAATCAGGTATCTTTATTGCAAAAGAATTTTTCAAAGAATGATATAAGAAGGTGGATTTACAAAGATGGAAATCATAAATGGAAAATCATTTCCTTTTTCAAAAATATTTTTCTTAAAATCAAAAGAAATCTTTTCAAGCTTTCAAAATTCTGAGGAAAACAAATCTTTTCTTTTGAAAGTATATTAGAGGCGTCGCACTCGTGAGTCGTATATGCAATGCTCGTGTAGTGCATGCAATGCAGATGAAATGCAATCTAATCTAAATGCAATGCACCTTAATCTAGCTTAGACCTAGCATATCAACACATAAGCACATAGGATTCCTTGAGTATGCTAATCACCCTACTAATCCAATCATTATCCAAGGATTTTGAGTTTTGAAATTCTTGATGGTTCAGGTTTGAAAATTGAAATTTTTCATGAAAATCTTTGAAAGAGATGGGGAGTTTTGTAATTTTCAAAAGAATTTTTGAACCATCAATGCTTGTGGTGAGAAATCATGATTCTTAAAAATTGAGGTGGGAATTTTGAAATTCTAAGATCTGAGAGGAAGATTTTGAAATTGAATCATCATGATTTCTTGAAGACCAAAGTAAAATTTTTTTTTTTTGAAATTCTCTAAAATCTAGGAGAATTTGAAATTGAATCATCAAAGTGTGATCATGATTTCTGGAAATAGGAATTTTGAAATTCTCTAAAATCTAAGGAGAATTTTGGAAAGATTTTGTGAAAGTGAATCTCAAAGCAAATTTTCAAAAGGGATATTCTTGGAATTTTCGAAAGACTTGGGGTTTTTCAAAGAAGTGCTTATAATTTCAAAAATTTTCAAAATTGTCCTCAAATAATGATTGGATGTTCGGATAAAGACCATACTATCCTAGAGGAATCCACCATACAAGGTTTGATGATGCCTTCGCATACACGTCCTCATCACCCACATAATCCCTTACGGGCAAGCGCAAGTAATTCATCACATTGTCCTAATCAAAGATGATAATCAAGATCCTAATTGAAGGGTTCTATAGAAACTATATGCAAAGGCCGGGTTTTAGTCTCATAAAGGGTCCATTAGCAAGCTCAGCGGTGTGGTTGACCGCCTCCCCGAGGGCGTGCCGTTCACACATAGGCTCTATATACCGCACGCGGTACAAGGCTAACGGTGACTACATGCTACCAAAACTCTTGACAAATAGAGGAAAGAGGGCCCTCTATCTTCAAGGTAATGATCTCAAGCAGTCGCGGTGAAAGAACAATGCAAGTGCAAATGCAGGCAGAAACAACATGATTATTGAATTAATAACAAGGATATTCTTTGGCTCAAGTCAAACCCTCGAAGAACAAGAAACCATCGGTTTCATGTTCGATCCCCAGCAGAGTCGCCAGATTGTGGACCGTCGCGAATGGAGGAGGAGGTCCTGGCGCTCTCCCTCGATAGTGTCCCGGGACGGATCCCAAGGAGCACACTTCAGGGAAAACTAGGACTTCCTCACGCGATCCTAGAGACAAAGAGTCGCCACCTAATTTTTATCGGGAATTAGGAAACCCAAGTTTGACTCGCCCAAAATTGAATAAGGTTACTCGCCCTTCATTACCAGAAACAAGGTTCGGGGGTCTTGGTACGAGAGGGGAAGGAGCCCAAGCAGGACTAAAGCACCCCCTCCTCGCCCTACCGAATGGTAGGCCTTGATTCAAATATCCTTGTTATTAATTCATAATAGATGTTGTTTCCTCAAACATACTAGATAGATATATACATGGCAAAAAGAAACATCTAATGAAAATCATTTCAAGAGACTAAATCAAGTAGAAAGCGGATGCTCATGCAATACAAGGGAGAAGTATACTCACAGTGGCTAGTCCCGCCCGGGACCGATGCAAATAAAGTAAACATGTCATGATATGCAAAGGGAACGAGAAGACTTACATTGGTTGACTCAAGCGGAGTCGCGAAAGCAAAAAGAGTGTAAACGTGCAATGCAATCATGCAACAATCCTAGATAAGATGTCTCTAACAAATAATCATATAAACGGAGACTTATCCTAAAGGAAATGTGTCATTGAAATCAAAGTTGTAAACCTAGAAAAATTCTAAGAGAAAGGATAGAGATAGTACATGATACATGGGCACTAAGCCACATGTAGACGAGGCAAACCACAAATCGAAGTCCGGGTCCGAGGCACTTAATTCTCTGCACTAAGACACCAAAGAATACCCAAAGCATTGCAAAAATACAAGCAAACAAATGATATGCATGATAAACAAAGAAAACATGTCATCAATCAAATTTCCAGATTCAGCAACCTCTAATGAATCCTATCAAAAGTGGTCTTAAACATGAGCTGGATAAAAACCCTTTTACAGAAAGTTAGATACATGTCTTAGGGAACTTCTCCAAAAAGTGGGACCTCAATATCAATTTTATTGTTTGAGAAATAAATGTTTTGGGAACAGTGGATCAGGACTGTCCACTGTTCTTGTAAAAATCATAATTAAATCTACAAAAATCATATGAAGCTCTATTTGGTGTCAAAAGAAAGCTATTTCATTGTAGTATATGATAAAAATAAACCCATGGACATTCTGTAATCACAAGGTTTCTGAAAAAGTGTTTTAAACAGACTCTGTTATTCTGGAAATTTGGTATCATTTGACAAATGAATGCAAAACATAATAGAAGTATAATAGAAGTTCATGAATCATGTTAACCAAGTTGGTTTAAGCTTTTGATCTCTCATCCATTTATCCTAGGTGATTTCTAAACCAAGTTTTATTCATTAATTGTTGTTGAGTGATCAAGGTATGACCATTTTGTATACATAATCATATTTGTAATTAAACTTAGAAAATTCCAGAATAGTTGTATCAACTTTAAACGCTTAGAAAACGATCCTAACTCGATCGTATGCTCACGATTTTACATCGGCATATAGATATATGAGTTAGGAATCATCCCCAAAAAGCGGAACGTCGATAACTATTATAGATTTTCTGAAATTCAAGCACAAAGAGACGATGTTCAAATCTGTCAACCGATTTCTCAACAATTTCTAAAAATAGTATATGAATCCTAAAAGCTCTCAAAACGGACCGGATGAAAGCTAATTCATCAAAGTTTACCCAGAAAATTTGAAATCCATCAAACTATGGGTTTTGATGGACCAAATCTAATGGACAAAACCAATCTGCTTTGCTGAATTTTTATCTAGTTCATTTTAAAGTGTGAGGAAAACATTTTAGTGATAGTTGAAGCTTATTAGAGAGATCAAACTCATAGATCAACTTAATTATCATGATTCCCAATCAATTTAGCCCTCAAGTTCTATGAAGAACTTTTAGATCAAGGATCAAAGGGACTTATAAATATCATGTTGGAGATGAAATTCAATAGGAATTCTAGGTAATAGGAATAATCAAGAGATAGGTATGAACATAGAAATCATCCTTCTCATAGATCATATTTCCAAACCATCATGGAATTCAAAATAGATATATGTATATATCTATAATCATGTATGCATGAATCTAAACTAAAATTGAAGAATGAAACCAAAATTGAAAATCAAAGTGAAAAACAATCTCTAACTGTAAATTATCAATAAAAATCAAAGAGATTTGGATCTAACTATGTGAGTGTGTGAAGAACATGAGAGGAAGAAGATGAGTGTTCTAATAAGTAGAAATAGAACTAAGTTAGATCCAAATCTTATAGATCTATATATACAAAGTAGGAATTAGAGATGAACTATAGTGTTTACCTCTTGGAGGATTCTCAATTACAAGACCAAAATTGATTTGAAGATCTTCTTCTTCAAGTGTTATTCAAGTGTTCTTCAAGCACTCATCCATGGAAGTTGAGGGAGGCAATTGATGTTCAAATTGTGGTCTAATTAGCCTAAGTTAATCTAAATTCAATTCATAATTTTCTCTCTCTAGAATTCACCTAAATTGAAAGTATATTCAAAGTATACTTATCTCTCTTGTATGTGCTTCTATGTGTGTTTGTATCTCCAAGTATATTCAAGTGTATCTCTTCCAAGTGTCTAGTGTGTTAAGATGTGATCTCATATGAGATGTATGAGATCTTATATAGAGTTTTGAAGACTTAGCTCTTAAGTTTCAGGGTTAAAACAGGATTTTTAGAGCTTAAAAGAGGGTTAAAATGGCCATTTCGGAGCCTAAACGCAATTTCCAGGCAATTTCCTCGCAGTGGGAAGCTTCTAGAAGGGTCTGGAACTCAAAAAGCTCCGTGGAGGACACAAATGGAAGTGGCGGTTATGGTGGGACCCGCCACCCCCATACCCAAAACCGCCACTTACTATTCTTGCTCCTCTGGTCACCCACAAACCCTGTTTCAAAAATCACTGCTTTTCCAGATTTTTGTAAAAATGCTTTTTGGTGTCCGAAATCATCCGTTTACGTACCGTTGGAAAGCTGTCAGGTTGAATTTCAGTATAAAAATATTTCCAGAGGTTTTATAATGAGAATTGAAGTCCAATTGAAGTCCGGAAGTCCTCCGGAACTTTCGTCGTCTTTTTGAAATCAAATGACGTCTTTTCCAAAATTGCTTTCAAATGTGCGTCGATTTCGAACTTTTCTTTAAAATTGAATCTCTGGATACCTAGAATACTGCGTTTAGAACACTTAATGTTCATATAACCCTGAGAGAATATGAATTCTGAGAGATGATTTTGACAAAACCGGGATTTATCCATGGAAAAGGGCTTTTCTGAGCTTGAAGTCACTTTCCGAAGTCCGATCTTCTGATTGTGTGGAATCCAGTACCTTCCACGGGGTACTTTTCATCATCGAATCCTCCAAGACGTTGTCCACCCTAAATCCTATCAGTGTGGTCAAAATTGGGTGTCTACAACTTGCGATTACCCCTCGTTTGGAGAATATAACGGATTTATATTCCCGGTTTTCGCAACGGACTTGCGATTACCCCTCTTTTGGGGAATATAACGGATTTATATTCCCGGTTTTCGCAACGGACTTGCGATTACCCCTCTTTTGGGGAATATAACGGATTTATATTCCCGGTTTTCGCAACGGACTTGCGATTACCCCTCTTTTGGAGAATATAACGGATTTATATTCCCGGTTTTCGTAACGGACTTGCGATTAACCCTCTTTTGGAGAATATAACGGATTTATATTCCCGGTTTTCGCAACGGACTTGCGATTAACCCTCTTTTGGAGAATATAACGGATTTATATTCCCGGTTTTTGCAACGGACTTGCGATTACCTTCGTGATCAAATCAAAAGCACTTTCTTGACTCCTGTGTCGCATTTTTGGCATTGAAAAGTCTTGCCTGGCTAACACGCCACGAAATGCGCGTCATACGTAGGAAAACACAATGAGCATGACATTTACACAATCAGGTCAATTTAGAAAAAGCCAATGCATTACACTTGCATCACGACAGGATAGGTGCATCCATCCGTGTGACTACTTGCGTCTGTGAATGGTCAACCCATGCCTGAACCACGTTTTGGTCTGATTCCTGATAGGGATACGTAGGCAGCTCGTCATGGAGCACGACCAATTAGAATTTTGCTGCACGCCCGTTTTTGCAACGCAATTTTGTTTTTGCCTAAATTCGACAGTCAGGTCAAAGGCTTGTCTTCACACAGGCTTTGACATTCACTTATGGGACGCGTTGCTTCACAAGCTCTGTCAAAGAGGGGCAAACTGTAGACACCCCAATTTTGACCGGCCGTCGAATTTAGGAGAGCGTCACCTCCACGTCCAATGATGACAATGACCGAGAAATTCGAAGTATTCCAAGCTCTTCAGGGAATTCTCCAAAACGCGATAAAATTTCACAGAAAGACGGAAATACCAGGTATTTAGGAGAATTCAGGTATAAAACACAACTTTTGGAAAAGATATTCAAAAATAATTTGTTTCAAAAGGAGAAAAGACCCAAAAGGGGAATTTTAGTCAAAACCGGCACACGGCGGGCTTCCGCGGCACTCGGTGACTGCCGCACGGCAGTCACAGAGTGCCGTGCCGGCACTTGCCAAGTGCCGCCGCAGGTTTCTGACTGCCGTCTGCTTCTAAAGTCTGTATTCTGCAGAACAATACGTATGCGCATGCAAATAAGAACAAAAACTGATAAAGTAAGACTGACAAAGTTGCGGCAATCCATTAATTACCGTGGCATTTGGTGAATGCCGCGCGGCAGTCATGAAGTGCCGCAACGGCATTTGATGAATGCCGCGACGGCATTCACGGACTGCCGCGTCAGTGTCTGGACTGCCGCGCTGGACAGCAGTCTGCATAATTTCAGAAAGTACACATTGTACCAACTAATGAGGGAATTACACCTGTTTTTTTTACTCCGAAATTCACCAAAAATACCTGGTAATTTTGCTTATAAAAGAAGAGGTATCTTCATGGAGAAGGGAGACAAAAAAAAAAAAAAAAGAACACCAAGAGATATTGAGAGAGAACATATACTTCCATTTCACCAACATTCTTTTAGAGAGAACAAGAGAGTGTTTAGAGAATTAGAGAAGAGCTTGGAAGATCTTCAAAGAAAAGAAAACTTTGAGGATAATTTGGAGGTGATCCTCTAACCATAGATTATTAGCTTATCCTTTCTTCTCATCTCTAGTCTTAAAATCTTTCATTATTTTCTTTGTTTATCAAGAAGATTTAGGAGCTTCTTTTGTTTCCATGTTACTTTCTTCCATTTTATTGTTTGCTTTCTTCTCTTGAAGGTCTTGGAGATCTTCAATATCTCTTTTGACCTCTAGAGCATGATTTTTGAACCCTATGTAGGCTTGTGCCTCACATAGGAGTCAAAGTTTAATTAACACTTCATAAGAGGCTCCAAATCCACACCCATGATTTGGGTCTTCTAAACTTGATGTCTTGAGGAATCCCTTCAATATTCCTTTAAGACTCATGAGTCATAGTCATGTCCCTCCTCCAATGACCATCAAATGGTAGGAGGATGTAGTTTTGAGTCTAAACCCATCTCCATGGTCTAGACTCTTTGCCTTATAGATTTCATGAAGTCTATCCATACTTCACTTGAAATCTACAAAGAATAAAGGTTTGTAGTCTCCAATGGCCATCAAATGGTAGGAGAAGTGGTTTGGTTCAACTCAACTTCATAGTTTAATAGTTGGAGTTACCAAATAAAAGTTGGACTAGCAAAATAAAAACAGTGAATCCACAAACTGTTTTTGATCAAAGATTTTTAATTCAAAATCTAACCGTTGAAATTAAGTGAAACCAACGGGAAAGTGTCAATAACACATTGTTCTACCACTGTAATTTTTTGTTTTGAGGTGGTTTCATGTTTAGAATGGTTTGATCATAGTTTTTGTAAAGGTGAAAGATCATACAAACAAACTTAGGAAAAATCGTCTAATCACATATCAAGTAATCAAGTTTTCATAATCTAGGAGGGGACATGGATTGTTCTTGAAGCAAATAATCAAAGAGATCAAAATATGCTTAGCAAGCTAGAGTGATGCATGTTAATCTTTAGGAAAAGAAGACCTCTCAATCCCCGGGACGGATGAGAAAGGAGGATTAGATCGAGGGGAAGCATGAACGTGTGATCATGAACATTCCTTATAATCTTCTTAGATTAGGAATTACAAAAACCCCAAATCTTGCATGAATGCAATGTATGATCCTAGAATGTGCAAAGGTTGTTGTGTGTTTGTGTACATGGACTTTCTAAAGTGACTTAGAAATCTAGAAGATGAATGAATGCATGAGGGAAATCACCATGGGATGGACCACTTCTTAAGATATGAACAAATTTGAAGTACATATAAGCATCAAATCAATGGATGGAAGTAAAAGTATACTTGCTGTGAATAGTGGATAGAATAGTGACTTGATTTTGTGGAAAATGAAAAGTAGGGTTAGAAATGTTTTCAATGCATGATTATTTATTGAGATCATCCTTATTATGTCTAGAAAATAAATCAAAAATCCAATCCTCAATAACTATTACAGATTGAGAGAAATCATATAAAAAATAGAGGTCACTCAGAAACAGTGTCCGTACTGTCGACTGAAATGTTGAAAAATCTTAGAAAATGAAAACAAAAGATCTAGAGGCCCATATTATACAAAAAGTTCCCTACGACACTGAAGTTCAAGGGAAAAATGAGTTGGGGCCACTCATATTGGAAAATGTTTCTTTAAAACAAGTTGAAAGTCAACTAAGCTGCTGTGACAGCAAAAACAGAATATCTGGGGAGAATGTTTGGGTCCAAATGAACCACTTTCAAGTGCTTTCAAGTCAAGCAAAAAATCATGGGTGTTCTATAATGAGTTAGGAAGACTTTCCAAGTAGTCTTGCATTCATACCTTGAGTATTAAACTCATAATAATTCTTTGAAATTAAACAACTCACTATTTTGAAGATTTTTTGAGAGAAATAAGGTTTATTTCTTAGAATCCAAATATTGGGGGTTTTAAGAGGGCTTTGAAATAGGGGTTTTAAACGTATATTTTCAACACTCAAAGAGGATTAAAACCACTTGTAATATCAACCTCCAACTCATTTAGAGAACCTCCAAGATTATTGGAAAGGTTTGCTTTATTTTGGAGATAACCTCAAGAATACATAGGGATATATTGAGGTTATAATCATTATCTATCAAACATGTTTTTGAGGTCAAGAGCTACTATCCATAAGGATTCACTCACCTCAAACTTCATGTCATCATCTAGATGATGATGAACTAGTAAGTAAATAAAGAAAATAAAAAAGAAATGAGGTAAGAAGAGTTGAACATTGTATATAATCAAGCAAATGAACAAATCAATAAATGATATTCAATGGTGGAATCACAAGCATTCAACCTCTCATATGTGTGTATATGGGTGAGTACATCACTCTCTAACTCATAGGAGACTCAAAGTAGATGAAGAAGATGGATTTAAAGCTTGAAAATAAAAGTTTAGTTTTTAGAAAACTAATTGAAACTCACGTTTTGGATTGAATTTGGAAGAAGAAAATCTCTACTTCTCTCTCTCTCTCTTTCACCCTAACTCTCTATATCTCTCTCTAATGGCTTCCAAGTTCCTCCCCAAATGGAAGCAAATGGGTCTCCTTTATAGGCCAAGATGGGGTTGTATTTTGGATTTTTAAAAGTCTATAATTGGTCCAAAAAGTTCAGATTATCAAAACTATGTTGTTTTATTTGTTGAAAATTTGAATTAAAACCCAAAAATTAACAAAAATTTACAAAAAAAATGAAAAATCACTCAGAGTGCCACCGCGGCACTTGACCACTGCCACCGTAGAAGTGGGCCAGTGCCACCGTGACAGTCAACCCTCCCGTTGACTAAAAATTGCATTTTGGCCCTTGGAACTCCCAGAATTCGCAAAACGGCCCTATGTCGTCCGAAATTCACAGAAAATTCATACAAAATCCAAATTGAGATTGTGATATATCGTTGGAAAGGTATTAAGGTCTACTTTCCATAAAAAATAGTTTGGAGTTGGGTCACTTTGGAAAGTTTTGCGGTATTCGCGATAAAAGCCGAATTGATCGCATTTTTCACCTTCAGAAATTCATAACAAATTCGTTTTGGATTTAGAAATTATGTGCGATATACCGTTGGAAAGCTATTGACCTCTAGTATTTGATAAAAATATTTCAATATCGAAAAGGAGAATTTGATTTTTGGTCAAACTTGCAGTCAAATCAATCAAACAGTGCACTTCCAGGAAATTCCGGGAAGCTCTGGGAGCCTCCAAAGACTGACGTTTCCGTCCGATTTTCTTTTAAAATATATTTTAAGACTTTTCACATGATCTAGGATAATCTCGAAACTTTTGGGCGAATTCGGATATTTTGGTCAAACCTTGGTCAAACTTGGTCAAACTTTGGTCAAATCGGTCAACGGAGACTTTCTGGGAACTTCCGGGACTTCCAACGGTCTCTGGGAGCTTACGATTTCAAATATTCATCTTTAAAATACCTTTTTTTGTTTTGAACAACATCGAATGATTTTTGAGATTCTGGGCCAATCCGGAGAGTTTTGAGCTTTTAGAGGCATTTTGGTCATTTCTTTGATTTCTTGAGAGTTAGAGGCAATCTCTGAAAATCCGATCTTTATAATCATCGAGGTTTGACATGCTTGTGGCCTCCTAAATCTATTAGCCGACAAAATGGGGTGTCTACAGTTTGCCCCTCTTTAGCATTAACTTGCGAGGTAACGCGTGTCGCAAGCGAGTGCCAAAGCTTTGAAGAGACAGGTCTTTTGGAGGCTAAAAGATTTAGGATAAAAACAAGTGTGTTGCAAAAAATTCAAGAGAAAGAAACCAATGTTGAGCCTAGTGTTGGTCGCGCTCTACGTGAGCTGCCTACGTATCCCATGGGGAATCAGACCAAGACGTAGTTCGGGGCACAAAGAAACAAAACATGCAAATACACAACAATCAGGCAGATGCTATACTGGGATGATGCTATATTATGAGAATGATATGCAATGCATGGATGTGATATGAATTTTGTCCTGAGTCCTATCATGTTTAGTGTTCTGATCCTAGCATGAGCTAGTGTTGTGGGGTGTGTGCCACACCGAGTGGACTTATGTTGTGTTAGTGTTGAATCTAATGCAGTGGTTGATCCTGATAAGGATACCAAGGTGTTGAAGACTCTAGGTCTTGGGCAAACTTCTTAAATTATGGGAAGTGTGATTCGTAAACAAATGTAATCGAAACTGTGGTCCCAGAGGATGACAATTAAAGATAATCGGCGGACACAGAAGTCCTGGATACCAAGCGATGGATGAGGAAGTTCAAGATAGCCAATCGGAGAAGGGTTTTGCGATAATCGACAAGCGAGAAAGCTCATAATAGCTGATGGGTAGGTGAGGGGGCTCATAATTTTTGACAGAGGAGTGAGGAAGCTCACGATAAGTGAAAAAGCTCATGATAAGTGAGAAAGCTCATGATTAGTGAGAAAGCTCACGAGTTTGGACAAAGGAGTGAAGAAGCTCACGATAAGTGAGAAAGCTCACGATTTTGGATGAAGGAGTGAGGAAGCTCATGATAAGTAAGAAATCTCACAATTTTGGACGAAGGAGTGTGGAAGCTCACGATAAGTGAGAAAGCTCACAATTTTGGACGAAGGGGCTAGAAAGCTCACGATAAGTAAGAAAGCTTACGATTTTGGACAAAAGAGCGAGGAAGCTCACGATAAGTGAGAAAGCTCACGATAAGTGAGAATGCTTACGATTTTGAATGAAGGAGTGAGGAAGCTCACGATTTTGGACGAAGGAGTGAGGAAGCTCACGATAAGTGAATAAGCTCGCGATAAATGAAAAAGCTCATGATTTTGGACAAAGGGGTGAGAAAGCTCACAAGAAGTGAGAAAGCTCACGATTTTGGATAAAGGAGTGAGGAAGCTCACGATAAGTGAGAAAGCTCACAATTTTGGATAAAGGGGTGAAAAAGCTCACGATAAGTGAGAAAGCTCACAATTTTGGACGAAGGGGTGAGAAAGCTCACGATTTCGGACAAAGGAGTGAGGAAGCTCACGATAAGTGAGAAAGCTCACGATTTTGAACGAAGGGGTGAGAAAGCTCACGATAAGTGAGAAAGCTCACAATTTTGGACGAAGGGGTAAGAAAGCTCACGATAAGTGAGAAAGCTCACGATTTTGGATAAAGGAGTGAGGAAGCTCACGATAAGTGAGAAAGCTCATGATTTTGAATGAAGGAGTGATGAAGCTCATAATAAGTGAGAAAGCTCATGATAACCAACGGACACGGAGCCTTGGATTGTGAATAGACAAAGCTTGCCCTAGGAGTCGGCGTCTTTTGACTGCGGGCGGTGTTTTTCAATCGTTGGCCGATTTTTATGATGACCAATCCAGAAATTTGGTTCAGGTTCTGTTGGGGATGGTATGGAATTCTCTGAGAATCTCTTTTAACTATTTTAATTCTTGACTGAGAACCAGGATTTAACTTCGATCTCTCATGGTTGATCAAATCTTGCAATGGTCGGTCCGAAAAGCCTATTCAGGCCTCCAAGATGATTGACGGACATGGAAGCACTAGTGATGGACATAGAATCTCTAAGATGATTGACGGACTTGGCAGTCCCAGATATCAAAGAGTAAATGGGGTAGTCTGAGATAACTGGTGGAAGCGAAAGTCCTACCTTAATCCAAAGGGTCTACAATAAAAGATTTACTTCAATCTAGAGGGGACGATGAACACGACATATTTTGAATAAGAGTTATGGTAAACTAAAGATGATTAATGAACTGACGATGCACGAATCGAGATGACGAGTAGATAGTGAACTATTATGACTTTCATGGATTGGACTGACGATGTATGAATCAAGATGACGAGTCAACAGTGAACTACTGTAACTGTCATGGATTGGATCAATGGTTGGACTAACCGTGATCAGAAGGACTGACGATGTACTAATTGAGATGACAAGTCGACAGTGAACTACTGTGACTGTTGTAGACACCCCAATTTTGACCGGCCGTCGAATTTAGGAGAGCGTCACCTCCACGTCCAATGATGACAATGACCGAGAAATTCGAAGTATTCCAAGCTCTTCAGGGAATTCTCCAAAACGCGATAAAATTTCACAGAAAGACGAAAATACCAGGTATTTAGGAGAATTCAGGTATAAAACACAACTTTTGGAAAAGATATTCAAAAATAATTTGTTTCAAAAGGAGAAAAGACCTAATAGGGGAATTTTAGTCAAAACCGGCACACGGCGGGCTTCCGCGGCACTCGGTGACTGCCGCACGGCAGTCACAGAGTGCCGTGCCGGCATTTGCCAAGTACCGCCGCAGGTTTCTGACTGCCGTCTGCTTCTAAAGTCTGTATTCTGCAGAACAATACGTATGCGCATGCAAATAAGAACAAAAACTGATAAAGTAAGACTGACAAAGTTGCGGCAATCCATTAATTGCCGCGGCATTTGGTGAATGCCGCGCGGCAGTCATGAAGTGCCGCAACGGCATTTGATGAATGCCGCGGCGGCATTCACGGACTGCCGCGTCAGTGTCTGGACTGCCGCGCTGGACAGCAGTCTGCATAATTTCAGAAAGTACACATTGTACCAACTAATGAGGGAATTACACCTGTTTTTTTTACTCCGAAATTCACCAAAAATACCTGGTAATTTTGCTTATAAAAGAAGAGGTATCTTCATGGAGAAGGGAGACAAAAAAAAAAAAAAAGAACACCAAGAGATATTGAGAGAGAACATATACTTCCATTTCACCAACATTCTTTTAGAGAGAACAAGAGAGTGTTTAGAGAATTAGAGAAGAGCTTGGAAGATCTTCAAAGAAAAGAAAACTTTGAGGATAATTTGGAGGTGATCCTCTAACCATAGATTATTAGCTTATCCTTTCTTCTCATCTCTAGTCTTAAAATCTTTCATTATTTTCTTTGTTTATCAAGAAGATTTAGGAGCTTCTTTTGTTTCCATGTTACTTTCTTCCATTTTATTGTTTGCTTTCTTCTCTTGAAGGTCTTGGAGATCTTCAATATCTCTTTTGACCTCTAGAGCATGATTTTTGAACCCTATGTAGGCTTGTGCCTCACATAGGAGTCAAAGTTTAATTAACACTTCATAAGAGGCTCCAAATCCACACCCATGATTTGGGTCTTCTAAACTTGATGTCTTGAGGAATCCCTTCAATATTCCTTTAAGACTCATGAGTCATAGTCATGTCCCTCCTCCAATGACCATCAAATGGTAGGAGGATGTAGTTTTGAGTCTAAACCCATCTCCATGGTCTAGACTCTTTGCCTTATAGATTTCATGAAGTCTATCCATACTTCACTTGAAATCTACAAAGAATAAAGGTTTGTAGTCTCCAATGGCCATCAAATGGTAGGAGAAGTGGTTTGGTTCAACTCAACTTCATAGTTTAATAGTTGGAGTTACCAAATAAAAGTTGGACTAGCAAAATAAAAACAGTGAATCCACAAACTGTTTTTGATCAAAGATTTTTAATTCAAAATCTAACCGTTGAAATTAAGTGAAACCAACGGGAAAGTGTCAATAACACATTGTTCTACCACTGTAATTTTTTGTTTTGAGGTGGTTTCATGTTTAGAATGGTTTGATCATGGTTTTTGTGAAGCAACAATAATCTGTCCAGAATTTCAGAATAGTTTCAGAACAGCAACACTCTTTTGAAATAATTAAATCAGAGTTCTAACAAAGTTTCTATGACCCAAAATAATTTTTTCCAAGTAGATTAATGTGTTAGGAAGTCACCCTAAAAAGAACAAAGCAATTCTGATTTTTTTACTATTTGTAATAAATCGTGCAAGAACTCTGGACAGGAGATTGTAAGATGCTGAGGGATGTCTAGTGTTTTCCATATTCCCGGAGATCTAACCGTTGAAACCTTGATTTTCTTTTTGATTTGTAAACTAGACTCACAGAGGCATTCTGTGTCCAAAATTCACCAAGATCAAACCATGAGAGATGTGCTTTTTATTTCTTTTAAGTTCTGGTCTGCTCTCTGCAATTTTCAGAGTTTTTATGACACATTTGACTTGTTTTGTAAATAAGGATCTAAATGACTTCTTTATGATCTAGGGCTTAAACCATGCTTTAATAATGATTAGTTGAGCTTGAATTCAAAGTTTAAGAGTATTTCATAGTTTATCCTTGTCCACGTACATATTCATCCATATGGTTCGACATTTATAATCAAGACTTATTTGCTTTGGATTTAATTACATTAGATAGATGTAAGCTAGAAATTTAGGATTGTTATTTCTAACATCGTATTTTGCATATCATGTGGACTAACCCTTTGTTTTATAGCGTTATCAAGGTACGATTTCTCGATCCCTCTCTAGTTTATTAAATTTTTTTGATTTTATTTGATTTTGACCTCGATGCGCGATACCTTAGAATTAGGTTTTGCCTTATGTGTATATGTGATTAGAGACTCTTTTTAGGATTTTCTTTTGTTCGCATGCATTGCACGTTTATTATCGCTGCTGGATCCCGGGTAAGTTCACTTGTTCTCTATTGCATATCATATCGCTTGCTACCTGAATTATGTGGCTTTTGAATGATATTTTGTCAATTGCAATTTTACACCCTTTGGACATGCTTTTGTGATGTATATGTATATATGTATTAGTTGAGGGAATGCTTAGATTAATAAATTTGATTAAAAGGATATTGAGTAGAGGCCTATCGCAAGATAGGATGAGAGAGGGTGTTTTAGTCCGACGGGCTCCTTCCTCCCTCATTCCATAATCCCCGGACCTAGTTAATCTTTGGTTTCGCAAATGATCAGTTTCCTTTCAAAATGGTTTCTTAATTTTCCTTTTAAAAATTAAGTGGCGACTCACTTTGTTTTAGAAATTGATTTTGAAAAGCTGTGGGTAAGTCAACCTGCGATATCCACAATCTGGCGACTCTGCTGGGGATCGAACCCAGAATCTCTGGTTTCGCAGACCAGAATTCTGATTTTGGGTTCACTTGAGGATTAGACTTGAAAAACATCCTTTTAATCGAATTAATCAATCTTTGTATGCCTGTTGCATTTCACTTGCATGTCTAGCCAGTCGATTGCACGGAACTATGACCTTGGAGGCTCGGGGCAACCCGGTCGGTCAAGTCATCATGGAACTGTGTGATCACCCTTGATCTCGTACCATGATTTGGTATATGAAGCATCCTATCGGGTGTGTGTCAAGGGTCCCTTATTTGACCAAAACCCAGCCTTTGCATAGTAGTTTCTATAGAACATTTCAATCTTAGGAAATCAATTCTTGATTAGGGATATGTGTTAGGAAGTTTTGTATGCCCGGAAGGGATTACTTGAGATGATGACGATACTCGCTTGATGAAAGATGAATAATATTTTAATCACCTTTTAGCAATTTCTCCTCGTGTTACATGACATTTGGAGGACATGCCGAACCTTGATTATAAGATTATACTTCTTATATCATGTTTAGTTAAGCATCATTGACCTTGTATGCATCCGAATTCATGAAAAGTACGGTAATAATCCGATCGTGTGATCCTTCTACCCCGAAAAAATTTTTAAGACCATCTTTGAAAACAAGTGGATTTTTGTAATCTTCATCCCAAAGTTTTCAATCGCTTTTTTAAAAAATCTTTGGAGTTCACTTTTGATTCAAGCTCCAAACTAATCTTTGGGAATTGTTTTTGGAAGAAATGCTTTTCAAATGAATTTCAAAGCAAAATTTTAATCAAATCATCGTCATTGAGAAACATTTTCACTTAAGAGTTGTTTTGAAGAATCTCATCATTTAAAGAAATGCTTTTCAAGTGAATTTCGAAAATATTTCGCCCGACCTTTGAAGGGGTAGTAAGGATCACAATGATAGGTGAAGTTGGCGCATTTGACATGAATGAGGATTTTATGTGATTAGGCACACACACACACACATATAGAATAGGCACACACACACATGCATTGCATCCGCATGATGCATAAAATAAAATCTTCCTCGAATAAAATAAAGGTAAAAAGGGGTTTTTTTTTTTTCTAAAAAAGAAATTTCCAAAATTTATTGTAGGAGCAAAAATAGCAAACCAAGGGTGGTTTAGAGGTCCTACGGCAAGATTAGTGAGAAGAGGATACGCTGACATGGCCGAAGAGAGAAACACTGAAGAGATGACCGAGAAATTCGAAGTATTCCAAGCTCTTCAGGGAATTCTCCAAAACGCGATAAAATTTCACAGAAAGACGAAAATACCAGGTATTTAGGAGAATTCAGGTATAAAACACAACTTTTGGAAAAGATATTCAAAAATAATTTGTTTCAAAAGGAGAAAAGACCTAATAGGGGAATTTTAGTCAAAACCGGCACACGGCGGGCTTCCGCGGCACTCGGTGACTGCCGCACGGCAGTCACAGAGTGCCGTGCCGGCATTTGCCAAGTACCGCCGCAGGTTTCTGACTGCCGTCTGCTTCTAAAGTCTGTATTCTGCAGAACAATACGTATGCGCATGCAAATAAGAACAAAAACTGATAAAGTAAGACTGACAAAGTTGCGGCAATCCATTAATTGCCGCGGCATTTGGTGAATGCCGCGCGGCAGTCATGAAGTGCCGCAACGGCATTTGATGAATGCCGCGGCGGCATTCACGGACTGCCGCGTCAGTGTCTGGACTGCCGCGCTGGACAGCAGTCTGCATAATTTCAGAAAGTACACATTGTACCAACTAATGAGGGAATTACACCTGTTTTTTTTACTCCGAAATTCACCAAAAATACCTGGTAATTTTGCTTATAAAAGAAGAGGTATCTTCATGGAGAAGGGAGACAAAAAAAAAAAAAAAAGAACACCAAGAGATATTGAGAGAGAACATATACTTCCATTTCACCAACATTCTTTTAGAGAGAACAAGAGAGTGTTTAGAGAATTAGAGAAGAGCTTGGAAGATCTTCAAAGAAAAGAAAACTTTGAGGATAATTTGGAGGTGATCCTCTAACCATAGATTATTAGCTTATCCTTTCTTCTCATCTCTAGTCTTAAAATCTTTCATTATTTTCTTTGTTTATCAAGAAGATTTAGGAGCTTCTTTTGTTTCCATGTTACTTTCTTCCATTTTATTGTTTGCTTTCTTCTCTTGAAGGTCTTGGAGATCTTCAATATCTCTTTTGACCTCTAGAGCATGATTTTTGAACCCTATGTAGGCTTGTGCCTCACATAGGAGTCAAAGTTTAATTAACACTTCATAAGAGGCTCCAAATCCACACCCATGATTTGGGTCTTCTAAACTTGATGTCTTGAGGAATCCCTTCAATATTCCTTTAAGACTCATGAGTCATAGTCATGTCCCTCCTCCAATGACCATCAAATGGTAGGAGGATGTAGTTTTGAGTCTAAACCCATCTCCATGGTCTAGACTCTTTGCCTTATAGATTTCATGAAGTCTATCCATACTTCACTTGAAATCTACAAAGAATAAAGGTTTGTAGTCTCCAATGGCCATCAAATGGTAGGAGAAGTGGTTTGGTTCAACTCAACTTCATAGTTTAATAGTTGGAGTTACCAAATAAAAGTTGGACTAGCAAAATAAAAACAGTGAATCCACAAACTGTTTTTGATCAAAGATTTTTAATTCAAAATCTAACCGTTGAAATTAAGTGAAACCAACGGGAAAGTGTCAATAACACATTGTTCTACCACTGTAATTTTTTGTTTTGAGGTGGTTTCATGTTTAGAATGGTTTGATCATGGTTTTTGTGAAGCAACAATAATCTGTCCAGAATTTCAGAATAGTTTCAGAACAGCAACACTCTTTTGAAATAATTAAATCAGAGTTCTAACAAAGTTTCTATGACCCAAAATAATTTTTTCCAAGTAGATTAATGTGTTAGGAAGTCACCCTAAAAAGAACAAAGCAATTCTGATTTTTTTACTATTTGTAATAAATCGTGCAAGAACTCTGGACAGGAGATTGTAAGATGCTGAGGGATGTCTAGTGTTTTCCATATTCCCGGAGATCTAACCGTTGAAACCTTGATTTTCTTTTTGATTTGTAAACTAGACTCACAGAGGCATTCTGTGTCCAAAATTCACCAAGATCAAACCATGAGAGATGTGCTTTTTATTTCTTTTAAGTTCTGGTCTGCTCTCTGCAATTTTCAGAGTTTTTATGACACATTTGACTTGTTTTGTAAATAAGGATCTAAATGACTTCTTTATGATCTAGGGCTTAAACCATGCTTTAATAATGATTAGTTGAGCTTGAATTCAAAGTTTAAGAGTATTTCATAGTTTATCCTTGTCCACGTACATATTCATCCATATGGTTCGACATTTATAATCAAGACTTATTTGCTTTGGATTTAATTACATTAGATAGATGTAAGCTAGAAATTTAGGATTGTTATTTCTAACATCGTATTTTGCATATCATGTGGACTAACCCTTTGTTTTATAGCGTTATCAAGGTACGATTTCTCGATCCCTCTCTAGTTTATTAAATTTTTTTGATTTTATTTGATTTTGACCTCGATGCGCGATACCTTAGAATTAGGTTTTGCCTTATGTGTATATGTGATTAGAGACTCTTTTTAGGATTTTCTTTTGTTCGCATGCATTGCACGTTTATTATCGCTGCTGGATCCCGGGTAAGTTCACTTGTTCTCTATTGCATATCATATCGCTTGCTACCTGAATTATGTGGCTTTTGAATGATATTTTGTCAATTGCAATTTTACACCCTTTGGACATGCTTTTGTGATGTATATGTATATATGTATTAGTTGAGGGAATGCTTAGATTAATAAATTTGATTAAAAGGATATTGAGTAGAGGCCTATCGCAAGATAGGATGAGAGAGGGTGTTTTAGTCCGACGGGCTCCTTCCTCCCTCATTCCATAATCCCCGGACCTAGTTAATCTTTGGTTTCGCAAATGATCAGTTTCCTTTCAAAATGGTTTCTTAATTTTCCTTTTAAAAATTAAGTGGCGACTCACTTTGTTTTAGAAATTGATTTTGAAAAGCTGTGGGTAAGTCAACCTGCGATATCCACAATCTGGCGACTCTGCTGGGGATCGAACCCAGAATCTCTGGTTTCGCAGACCAGAATTCTGATTTTGGGTTCACTTGAGGATTAGACTTGAAAAACATCCTTTTAATCGAATTAATCAATCTTTGTATGCCTGTTGCATTTCACTTGCATGTCTAGCCAGTCGATTGCACGGAACTATGACCTTGGAGGCTCGGGGCAACCCGGTCGGTCAAGTCATCATGGAACTGTGTGATCACCCTTGATCTCGTACCATGATTTGGTATATGAAGCATCCTATCGGGTGTGTGTCAAGGGTCCCTTATTTGACCAAAACCCAGCCTTTGCATAGTAGTTTCTATAGAACATTTCAATCTTAGGAAATCAATTCTTGATTAGGGATATGTGTTAGGAAGTTTTGTATGCCCGGAAGGGATTACTTGAGATGATGACGATACTCGCTTGATGAAAGATGAATAATATTTTAATCACCTTTTAGCAATTTCTCCTCGTGTTACATGACATTTGGAGGACATGCCGAACCTTGATTATAAGATTATACTTCTTATATCATGTTTAGTTAAGCATCATTGACCTTGTATGCATCCGAATTCATGAAAAGTACGGTAATAATCCGATCGTGTGATCCTTCTACCCCGAAAAAATTTTTAAGACCATCTTTGAAAACAAGTGGATTTTTGTAATCTTCATCCCAAAGTTTTCAATCGCTTTTTTAAAAAATCTTTGGAGTTCACTTTTGATTCAAGCTCCAAACTAATCTTTGGGAATTGTTTTTGGAAGAAATGCTTTTCAAATGAATTTCAAAGCAAAATTTTAATCAAATCATCGTCATTGAGAAACATTTTCACTTAAGAGTTGTTTTGAAGAATCTCATCATTTAAAGAAATGCTTTTCAAGTGAATTTCGAAAATATTTCGCCCGACCTTTGAAGGGGTAGTAAGGATCACAATGATAGGTGAAGTTGGCGCATTTGACATGAATGAGGATTTTATGTGATTAGGCACACACACACACACACATATAGAATAGGCACACACACACACATGCATTGCATCCGCATGATGCATAAAATAAAATCTTCCTCGAATAAAATAAAGGTAAAAAGGGGTTTTTTTTTTTTTCTAAAAAAGAAATTTCCAAAATTTATTGTAGGAGCAAAAATAGCAAACCAAGGGTGGTTTAGAGGTCCTACGGCAAGATTAGTGAGAAGAGGATACGCTGACATGGCCGAAGAGAGAAACACTGAAGAGATGATCGAGAAATTCGAAGTATTCCAAGCTCTTCAGGGAATTCTCCAAAACGCGATAAAATTTCACAGAAAGACGAAAATACCAGGTATTTAGGAGAATTCAGGTATAAAACACAACTTTTGGAAAAGATATTCAAAAATAATTTGTTTCAAAAGGAGAAAAGACCTAATAGGGGAATTTTAGTCAAAACCGGCACACGGCGGGCTTTCGCGGCACTCGGTGACTGCCGCACGGCAGTCACAGAGTGCCGTGCCGGCATTTGCCAAGTACCGCCGCAGGTTTCTGACTGCCGTCTGCTTCTAAAGTCTGTATTCTGTAGAACAATACGTATGCGCATGCAAATAAGAACAAAAACTGATAAAGTAAGACTGACAAAGTTGCGGCAATCCATTAATTGCCGCGGCATTTGGTGAATGCCGCGCGGCAGTCATGAAGTGCCGCAACGGCATTTGATGAATGCCGCGGCGGCATTCACGGACTGCCGCGTCAGTGTCTGGACTGCCGCGCTGGACAGCAGTCTGCATAATTTCAGAAAGTACACATTGTACCAACTAATGAGGGAATTACACCTGTTTTTTTTACTCCGAAATTCACAAAAAATACCTGGTAATTTTGCTTATAAAAGAAGAGGTATCTTCATGGAGAAGGGAGACAAAAAAAAAAAAAAAGAACACCAAGAGATATTGAGAGAGAACATATACTTCCATTTCACCAACATTCTTTTAGAGAGAACAAGAGAGTGTTTAGAGAATTAGAGAAGAGCTTGGAAGATCTTCAAAGAAAAGAAAACTTTGAGGATAATTTGGAGGTGATCCTCTAACCATAGATTATTAGCTTATCCTTTCTTCTCATCTCTAGTCTTAAAATCTTTCATTATTTTCTTTGTTTATCAAGAAGATTTAGGAGCTTCTTTTGTTTCCATGTTACTTTCTTCCATTTTATTGTTTGCTTTCTTCTCTTGAAGGTCTTGGAGATCTTCAATATCTCTTTTGACCTCTAGAGCATGATTTTTGAACCCTATGTAGGCTTGTGCCTCACATAGGAGTCAAAGTTTAATTAACACTTCATAAGAGGCTCCAAATCCACACCCATGATTTGGGTCTTCTAAACTTGATGTCTTGAGGAATCCCTTCAATATTCCTTTAAGACTCATGAGTCATAGTCATGTCCCTCCTCCAATGACCATCAAATGGTAGGAGGATGTAGTTTTGAGTCTAAACCCATCTCCATGGTCTAGACTCTTTGCCTTATAGATTTCATGAAGTCTATCCATACTTCACTTGAAATCTACAAAGAATAAAGGTTTGTAGTCTCCAATGGCCATCAAATGGTAGGAGAAGTGGTTTGGTTCAACTCAACTTCATAGTTTAATAGTTGGAGTTACCAAATAAAAGTTGGACTAGCAAAATAAAAACAGTGAATCCACAAACTGTTTTTGATCAAAGATTTTTAATTCAAAATCTAACCGTTGAAATTAAGTGAAACCAACGGGAAAGTGTCAATAACACATTGTTCTACCACTGTAATTTTTTGTTTGGAGGTGGTTTCATGTTTAGAATGGTTTGATCATGGTTTTTGTGAAGCAACAATAATCTGTCCAGAATTTCAGAATAGTTTCAGAACAGCAACACTCTTTTGAAATAATTAAATCAGAGTTCTAACAAAGTTTCTATGACCCAAAATAATTTTTTCCAAGTAGATTAATGTGTTAGGAAGTCACCCTAAAAAGAACAAAGCAATTCTGATTTTTTTACTATTTTTAATAAATCGTGCAAGAACTCTGGACAGGAGATTGTAAGATGCTGAGGGATGTCTAGTGTTTTCCATATTCCCGGAGATCTAACCGTTGAAACCTTGATTTTCTTTTTGATTTGTAAACTAGACTCACAGAGGCATTCTGTGTCCAAAATTCACCAAGAGCAAACCATGAGAGATGTGCTTTTTATTTCTTTTAAGTTCTGGTCTGCTCTCTGCAATTTTCAGAGTTTTTATGACACATTTGACTTGTTTTGTAAATAAGGATCTAAATGACTTCTTTATGATCTAGGGCTTAAACCATGCTTTAATAATGATTAGTTGAGCTTGAATTCAAAGTTTAAGAGTATTTCATAGTTTATCCTTGTCCACGTACATATTCATCCATATGGTTCGACATTTATAATCAAGACTTATTTGCTTTGGATTTAATTACATTAGATAGATGTAAGCTAGAAATTTAGGATTGTTATTTCTAACATCGTATTTTGCATATCATGTGGACTAACCCTTTGTTTTGTAGCGTTATCAAGGTACGATTTCTCGATCCCTCTCTAGTTTATTAAATTTTTTTGATTTTATTTGATTTTGACCTCGATGCGCGATACCTTAGAATTAGGTTTTGCCTTATGTGTATATGTGATTAGAGACTCTTTTTAGGATTTTCTTTTGTTCGCATGCATTGCACGTTTATTATCACTGCTGGATCCCGGGTAAGTTCACTTGTTCTCTATTGCATATCATATCGCTTGCTACCTGAATTATGTGGCTTTTGAATGATATTTTGTCAATTGCAATTTTACACCCTTTGGACATGCTTTTGTGATGTATATGTATATATGTATTAGTTGAGGGCATGCTTAGATTAATAAATTTGATTAAAAGGATATTGAGTAGAGGCCTATCGCAAGATAGGATGAGAGAGGGTGTTTTAGTCCGACGGGCTCCTTCCTCCCTCATTCCATAATCCCCGGACCTAGTTAATCTTTGGTTTCGCAAATGATCAGTTTCCTTTCAAAATGGTTTCTTAATTTTCCTTTTAAAAATTAAGTGGCGACTCACTTTGTTTTAGAAATTGATTTTGAAAAGCTGTGGGTAAGTCAACCTGCGATATCCACAACTGTCATGATTGAACTGATGATGTACGAATCGAGATGACAGTGAACTATTGTGACTGTCATGGATTGAACTGATGATGTACGAATCGAGATGACGAGTCGACAGTGAATTACCGTGACTGTTAGGGATTGAACTGATGATGTACGAATCGAGATGACGAGTCGACAGTGAACTACTGTGATTGTCAGGATTGAACTGATGATGTACTAATCGAGATAATGAGTCGACAGTGAACTACTGTGACTGTCATGGCTTGGACCAACAGTTGGACTAACTGTGATCAAAAGAACTGAAGAATTGATATGCCTGCTGGGGATTAAATTGAATCTGCTGGGGATGAACAACTCTTTCTTCCGAGGAAAGGATGTAGTCTTGACTGAGATACACCATATTTGTTCAGGACACTCTTCTAGAGATGAACTAGCTCTGTTGGGAATGAGAAGATTCGGTTGGGAAAAGAATGGTTGCATTATGAATAGAGTAATTCATTTGGGGATGAAGAACATTCGTGACACAATTTTGGCTTGGTTGCTGAGGAGTTGGTAGAAGATAGCCAGTGTATCTTATAAACTGATTTATGAAGACAAGTGACTATGATTGGGGGTATCACCAATGCTCGAGGTTTTTGGGACTCATATCATGTTGCAGCCTTGACAAGTGCAATAATGGTGTTTGGAACTTCTGCTTGTATCCACATGTTTTACAATTTGGGAATCACTTTAAACCCACACATTTGAGACCATTAAAAAAATGGACTTCACAGGAAACATTGTTGACTAGGAAAGTTGGATTGGGTTGTATGAAACCTCGATCTCTGACGCACTTTGATTAGATTACTACTAACTTAAACAAAGAAGGATTGACTCAGACATGAAATTCTCAAATTGCCATGATCCAATGTGCCTTCGTCATGAATAATGAACCACTCATCTTTTATATCCACTTCTCATCTTAATATGATAGCACTTTGCTTATAAATCTGATTTTTGAAAGTTCCTCCCTATTGATCTAATCAATCCTTTGATTCTTTGAAAATGTGCTTAGAATTAGTGCCTTAGCTTATAGAACAAAAGATACTCCATTTCAAAAAATTTCAAAATAACTTGGTGACTTGAAAACTTACCCTTGATGTGAAGGGTTGCGTTAGGCAAATGGAGTTTGCCCCTAGTTTGAGGTGTAGGAAGTGGAATTTATAGGCAAACGAGGTGGGTGACTAAAGTTTGCCTCTAGTTTAGACAATGGTTTATTGGAGGTTTTGGGCAAACGAGGTAGGTGACCGAAGTTTTCCCCTTGTATGAAGGGTAGATAGTAAAATTCAGGCAAACGAGGCGGGTAGCCGAAGTTTTCCCCTAGTGTGGAAGGTGATTTTCTGGCAAGGACCGTGACTTTAGTCTCTCAAATGCTCATAACCTTTGCCTAGGCACCAGTGAGGTCTCATAGCGAGCTCTTTTCTCTCTTTTGTTATTGCTCACTTTGGATTTAGCTCTAATTTTTGCCTAGGCGTCCTTTCGAATTTTTGACCTAGCGAGCCATCCTTCTTTTCTTTTTGAAAGCCTGACTACGTACCTCGAGCGAGGATCCGGTCCAACGTAGTTCGGGCCAGGACCTTAAAAGAAGAGGGGTTAATATTGGTGTTGACCGAACCGATGCAGTTGCCTACGTATCCCCGAGTAGGAATCAGGTCGAGCGTAGTTCAAAGCAAGGCTTGAAAGAAGGGGTTTGAGGTATGAGGGTTTTTCAAACCAATCGTCAAAAAAGTTCAAACTTGGGTTAGTTATGATAGCCCTGAATAAGAGGATTCAATTTCGATCTCCCTTTCTTTTCTTTTTCTTTTTCATTTTCATTTTTTTTGTTTTTGTTTTTGTTTTTGTTTTTCTTTTGTTTTGAGGATTGATCCTTTTCACTTTCGCCTAGCCAGTCAATTTTCCTTTTCATATAGTTGATTCATGTGAGATCTTCTGATCATAATCTCGAAATTCCAGAATGTGCACGTCAGCTCTCGGGATTTATTTGTGGTCGTTTCGAGCCTTTTGAAATGTGATCTAGGCACATTTTTATGATGTACCTTGAAGAGTACAATTCTCTCATTTGTAAAATAATTTTGACTGGCAGGGTCAGATCTTGGAAATCAATACCTTTTCACCTCTAACTTTTACCTAGGTGCCCTTTCGGGTTTTCAACCTAGCGAGCTTTTTTTTTTTCTTTTTTTTTTTTCTCTTTTTATTTTTTTGAAGGTGGAAATGAAACTCACTGAAATGTTTGGCTACCATCAAGGACCAAGTCCGCACAGATTCGCATGGCTATCAATTGGGTTGGGCCCAAGGCTTTGAAATGGTAGAAATGGTGGAAAGAGTGTTGGGCAAGCTCCAAATCAGTCTCAAGTATGTCTTTTTGAGATTTGAGCAAAAGCATCTTTAAATTCTTAAAGTAAGACTATTTAATTCTCAGCTCTTCTTTGGGGTCAGCGCGAAATCGACTTTGGCGTTTTTGGGATTCTCTCTTTTTTTGTTTGATGCAAAAATTTATTAGCAGATTAATGTCCATGGTAATTTGAAAAGTGACATTTTCAGTTCAGCGATTCATGCACTTATGAATATACATATCAGATTAGGCAAAATGAGACTTCATTCCATTAGAAGAGAAGGATTACATTACTCGATACAGACTCACAACAACTCAATGACAGACAGACTTGACAATAAGACTAAACTTAAAATATACTCAAAACATAGAACAGACTCGACCCGATCTCAAATGGAGTGTCGCGATGACTCGCTTATTCTTCTTTTTTTATTGGCAGAAGTTCCAAACACTATCAACTCACCGCGTAACTTCAATAATCATTGGCCTCAGCAAAGGGGATCATTTGAAAGGACCATCCAGGGGCTTAGGTGACATGGGATTGAATGGGTGGTGGCTCAATGATTCTTCGGTCAATGAGGTCTTGGATATCATGGTGGAGACGTATGCACCGATCGGTGTCATGGCCTGGGCCTTGGTGGTAGGCACATCGTTTGGACAGGTCACAGTTAGGTGGTGGGGGATCGGCACGAGGCTGAAGGAGTTGGAGGTGTCCCTTTTTTAGCAGGCGGCCTAAGGCTACGGAGGGGGAGATATCTAGCTTGGAAAATTCACAGGGTACCCTATTTTGGTAAGGGTGGCCAGGCGAGCTGGTTTGGTGTGTGAACTGGTATGGTTGGGGAGAATAGGCCATGGGTTGGTTACTAAGGTCGTTGACATCCGAAGGGTTTTGGGAGTAGTCGGGCCTCTTGGACTGGCTTTGTGATTCTACATTCTTGATTTTTCCTTCCCTGATTGTATCCTCAATTCTAGTCCCAATCTCAAACAGTCCTTCAAATATTGAGATGGACTGGTAGAATAGTTTCTCATGGTACAGCGGCAGTAGATTCTTGATCAACATCCGGACTTGTTCCTTTTCGACTGGTTGGTGGGTCATTTGGGCCACTTTGTTCCTCCATCTGCTCAAGAACGCAGCGAAGGACTCATTGAAGTTCTGCCGGGTAGTCTCCAGATCTCGGATGGTGACATCGAGCTCTTGGTTGTAGAAGTAATGATCAACGCAGACTTGGACTATATCTTCCCAAGTCCGCGTCTTAGAACCTCCAAGGTCAGAAACCAGGATAAAGCAGCCTTGGCGAGGGTTTGAGGGAACAACATTGCAATGTGCTCATGGGTGCAGCCCATTGATTGGAAAACACTCATGCAGAAATTTACGTGGCTCTTCGGATTCCCAGTTCCATCAAAACGATCAATTTCAGGCATCTTGAAGTTCTCCGATAGCTTTAATTTGTTGGGCTCAAACAATCCTTCTAGATCTAACATGTAATCGCTGACCCCCTTACTCTTTCTCAGTATGTTCTCAAGCTTGTCGACCTTATCCAATTTTTCTTGAATTTTCTTATTAAGTATAGGTGGTGGGGCCCCATTGAACCAATCATCATCTACATTATTCTCAGGAGGTTGTGCAAACCCAGGCGGTGGTGGTGGTATAAACCCCAGTGGCGGTGGGAACCCAGGTGGGTATTGTGGTTGTTGCTGTTTCAGTTCTTCTATAAAGGCTAAAACTTGGGCCAACCGGTCAAACTGTTGGTTGATCATTTCTGTCATTCTTGCTTCCAAACCTTCTAGATCCATAAAGTTGACTTTCGGCTGAGTAATTCTGATAAGGTGACTCCATAATCCTCACAAATGCAGATCCTAGGTGCTCAAAATTTGTACTGACATATAGGTGTGAAAAGACTGTGTCAGACTTTTAACAATGATGATTGAGATGACAACTAAAGTGACAAGTGAGGACTGACTCGTGTACATACCGACTATCACCGTGTATGCAGACTGATGAAGCAAACATGCAGATGTAAGCCCTAATCTACATGATGCTCCTATTTCTAATAGATAGCAGTTAAACAAATAAGGTCCTTACCATATAGAGTGTGCCAACTTTACTTTCCAGTATGATCACCAAGGGATAATAGGGGTTTCCAAGGTTTTATGAAGGCTTCTAGGAGAGACTGGACATTTCTGGTTGGTTTGGACAGAGTTTCGGAGAAAAACTGACATATTTGGTCATTTCTGGTTGGTTTGGACAGAGTTTCTGAGAGAAACTGGCATATCTGGGCATTTCTGGTTGGTTTGGACAGAGTTTATGAGAGAAACGGGTTAATGTGGTTATATCTGGGATATTTGGACAGATTTTCTGGGAAAAATTGGTTATATTTGGGATATCTGGATAGAGTTTCTGGGAGAAACAAGTTATATGACAGGAGCATGTGATGATGGTGATCATACTGTCTAGCAAGTTTTCATACTCCTATGTCTTAGGACCGACAAACAAGATTTGCGGTGTATATCTTTGTGAGCATGGAGCAGACATCCTTGTCATGGTGCCTAGGCTGGTCAACTCAATGTGATCACATGTCAGTGATTGCCTTGGGAATCATAAGAAAGAGGTTCTGCCTCATGCCACATAAGCGTCTACACCGCGCAGGTAATCCCGTCAGGGCATACAACAGTTATATCACATTGTCCTATCTGAAAAGATAAATGAACAGTTCTATGAAAGGTTCTACAGGAATCTATATGCAAAGGCTGGGTTTAGTCAAAGAGGGTCCGTTGACGAGAGTTCCAATATACTGTCAGAGAGACAGTACGGTGGTTTTTACTCTTTTCGATATACCTTAGAAGGTACAGTATCAACGGTGACTTATGCCCTGGCATAGTAAGACCTGAACAATGTCAGCGCCGCGTTTCAGACACAGTCGAAAGGGAAAATGCAGGAGTGCAATGCAGTGACCCAGACACAGTAAAAAGATGATTTTAAGGATGCTTCTTATGAGTCAAACCTCTGTATTATTTTGTTTTAAAATAAATCGCTTCATCCCCAGCAGAGTCACCAGATTGTGGACACGCGGAATTCCACCTCTTGTTGTTTTAGTTTGAAATTGATTTGGATCAAAGAAAGAAAAGGAAGGTCTGTTGAAAACAGATACAGAGTCACCACTTGGTCTTTAAGGAACCGAGAAACCTAATTTTGACTCACCCAAATGGATAAAGGGCACTAGCCCTTCATAACCAAAGAACTTGGCTCGAGGTTTTGGTACGAGAGAGGAAGGAGCCTTTGTCATGACTAAAACACACTCAACTCGCCCCATCTTTCGACGGGCCTCAATTAGCATCCAAATAATCATCTTATACTATGTTTGGTTCGACAAATAATACTATGATAGTATATTACATCACACAAGAATTTTGAAATGGAAGATCAAAAGATAAGATATCATTCAAAAGATCTAAGCCAATTATCACACAATGTAAAGGTGAAAGATCACACAAACAAACTTAGGAAAAATTGTCTAATCACATATCAAGTAATCAAGTTTTCATAATCTAGGAGGGGACATGGATTGTTCTTGAAGCAAATAATCAAAGAGATCAAAATATGCTTAGCAAGCTAGAGTGATGCATGTTAATCTTTAGGAAAAGAAGACCTCTCAATCCCCGGGACGGATGAGAAAGGAGGATTAGGTCGAGGGGAAGCATGAACGTGTGATCATGATCATTCCTTATAATCTTCTTAGATTAGGAGTTACAAAAACCCCAAATCTTGCATGAATGCAATGTATGATCCTAGAATGTGCAAAGGTTGTTGTGTGTTTGTGTACATGGACTTTCTAAAGTGACTTAGAAGTCTAGAAGATGAATGAATGCATGAGGGAAATCACCATGGGATATGTGAAAATATGGCATGGACCACTTCTTAAGATATGAACAAATTTGAAGTACATTTAAGCATCAAATCAATGGATGGAAGTAAAAGTATACTTGCTGTGAATAGTGGACAGAACAACGACTTGATTTTGTGGAAAATGAAAAGTAGGGGTAGAAATGTTTTCAATGCATGATTTTTTTTTTATGGAGATCATCCTTATTGTGTCTAGAACACAAATCAAAAATCCAATCCTCAATAACTATTACAAATTGAGAGAAATCATATAAACAATAGAGGTCACTCAGAAACAGAGTCCGTACAGTCAACTGAAATATTGAAAAATCTTAGAAAATGAAAACAAAAGATCTAGAGGCCCATATTATACAAAAAGTTTCCTACGACACTGAAGTTCAAGGGAAAAATGAGTTGGGACCATTCATTTTGGAAAATGTTTCTTTAAAACAAGTTGAAAGTCAACCAAGCTGCTGTGACAACAAAAATAGAATATCTGGGGAGAATGTTTGGGTCCAAATGGACCACTTTCAAGTGCTTTCAAGTCAAGCCAAAAATCATGGGTGTTCTATAATGAGTTAGGAAGACTTTCCAAGCGGTCTTGCATCCATACCTTGAGTATTAAACTCATAATAATTCTTTGAAATTAAATAACTCACTGTTTTGAAGATTTTTTTGAGAGAAATAAGGTTTATTTCTTGGAATGCAAATATTGGGGGTTTTAAGAGGGCTTTGAAATAGGGGTTTTGAAAGTATATTTTCAACACTCAAAGAGGATTAAAACCACTTGTAATATCAACCTCCAACTCATTTAGAGAACCTCCAAGATTATTGGAAAGGTTTGCTTTATTTTGGAGATAACCTCAAGAATACATAGGGATGTATTGAGGTTATAATCATTATCTATCAAACATGTTTTTGAGGTCAAGAGCTACTATCCATAAGGATTCACTCACCTCAAACTTCATGTCATCATCTAGATGATGATGAACTAGTAAGTAAATAAAGAAAATAAAAAAGAAATGAGGTAAGAAGAGTTGAACATTGTATATAATCAAGCAAATGAACAAATCAATAAATGATATTCAATGGTGGAATCACAAACATTCAACCTCTCATATGTGTGTATATGGGTGAGTACATCACTCTCTAACTCATAGGAGACTCAAAGTAGATGAAGAAGATGGATTTAAAGCTTGAAAATAAAAGTTTAGTTTTTAGAAAACTAATTGAAACTCACATTTTGGATTGGATTTGGAAGAAGAAAATCTCCACTTCTCTCTCTCTTTCTCCCTAACTCTCTATATCTCTCTCTAATGGCTTCCAAGTTCCTCCCCAAATGGAAGCAAATGGGTCTCCTTTATAGGCCAAGATGGGGTTGTATTTTGGATTTTTAAAAGTTTCTAATTGGTCCAAAAAGTTCAGATTATCAAAACTATGTCGTTTTATTTGTTGAAAATTTGAATTAAAACCCAAAAATTAACAAAAAATTACAAAAAAAATGAAAAATCACTCAGAGTGCCGCTGCGGCACTTGGCCACTGCCGCCGTGGAAGTGTTCTAGTGCCGCCGCGGCAGTCAACCCCCCCGTTGACCAGAAATTGCATTTTGGCCCCCGGAACTCCTGTAATTCGTGAAACGGCCCTATTTCGTCCGAAATTCACAAACAATTCATACAAAATCCAAATTGACATTGTGATATACCGTTGGAAAGATATTAAGGTCTAATTTCCATAAAAAAATAGTTTGGAGTTGGGTCACTTTGGAAAGTTTTGCAGTATTCGCGACAAAAGTCGAATCGATCGAATTTTTTACCTTCAGAAATTCATAACAAATTCGTTTTAGATCCAGAAATTATGTGCGATATACCATTGGAAAGCTATTGACCTCTAGTATTTGATAAAAATATTTCAATGTCGAAAAGGAGACTTTGATTTTTGGTCAAACTTGCAATCAAATCAGTCAAACAGTGCACTTCCAGGAAATTCTGGGAAGTTCTGGGCGCCTCCAAAGACCGACGTTTCTGTCCGATTTTCTTTTAAAACATATTTTAAGACTTTTCACATGATCTAGGATGATCTCGGAACTTTTGGGCGAATTCGGATATTTTGGTCAAACCTTGGTCAAACTTGGTCAAACTTTGGTCAAACCGGTCAACAGAGACTTTTCGGGAACTTCCGGGGGTCTCTGGGAGCTTACGATTTCAAATATTCATCTTTTAAAATTCCATTTTTTTTGTTTTGAACAACATCGAATGATTTCTGAGATTCTGGGCCAATCCGGAGAGTTTTGAGCTTTTAGAGGCATTTTGGTCATTTATTTGATTTCTTGAGAGTTAGAGGCAATCTCTGAAAATCTGATCTTTATATCATCGAGGTTTGATATGCTTGTGGCCTCCTAAACCTATTAGCCGACAAAATGGGGAGTCTACATCGTTGTAGAACATTTTGAGAAATGTGGTAAGAACGTGAGTGCCACGTTATATAAAAGTTAGGTTGTGTAGAAATTCCATAGAATTTAGTTTCGAACGTAATTTTGGACCCAAAAGAGACTTAGTCGAAAACTTTTGTAAATTTTAGTTTTCACTTGTAAAGGCATAAAATGGACGTGTTCGACGTTTCATGAGTTAGTAGAAGTTTTGAGAACTCGTGGGGAGGTAAACGCGATTCCCGAAGAGTTTTTCTATAAATAGGTGAGGGTGAGTTTGCATTAGTTGCAAAACTTTCTAAAATATCTTGAGAGAGAAGAGAGAAGGAGATTTAATCCTACAGGCTTTGCGACGACGATCGGTGACCTTTTGTCTGTCAGATTTTTTCCAAATTCGAGATTTGAAGTCGTGGAGGTAAGATCTTCATATTGATACCACTTAGGCCATGTTTGGAAAAACTTTTGTAAAAATTTAATTTCTAGACTTTTGGGGAAAACCCCTATAAACTTGTAGGAATCCCCTTAAATTTGAGATCCGACGTTCAATCGGCCCTCTAGTCGATCCTTCAAAGTTTGAAGAGAATCGCACAAGGTATGAAGTTCTAACTTGTAAAATATAGAGAAATACATGTTTTATATTTCGACGACGAAATTGTGATCCGGGCAAAATTCATGTGTTAATAGTAGGCCCGTTAATTATGCACGCGCTTAAATGTAAAAAGTATGTCTAAATTTTTGCGAGCACGTTGAGTTGTCTATGTGGGTCAAAGGGGGGACTTATACAAATTCACGCCGATGTAAGCTTCTCGATGTTTGAGAATTTTAGTAGCGATGGCTACTGTGCATGGTTTAAGGCTTAGATTTGTCAGGGCACTTGGGGATGTAATGGTTGTAGGCTTGGATTAGCCATTGACATCGCGGTTTAAGGCTTAGACTTGCCGCTACTTGATGATGGCGTATTTTTCTCCCTATAGACTATTGATGTGATTTATGAGATTAAAGCATGATTTGTCATATATTGCATATGGTAGAACTTGTGCTTTACTCCTTTGCAGGTAAGAAGAAAGACAAGAAGAAGTGTGAGGAATGAGGTCGATGAGACGACGGGAATCACTCTTGTTTATGTTTTTATTCCTTTCCTAAACTTGTAATAAGAACCTTGAATTTGTAACATGTTGTAATAGACGTTGTACTGGTTTAGTAGTATTGTAATCACTAGTAAACACCTGTAATTATGTTTTAAATCGTTAGTGTATCAATGTGTTTGTGTTGGTTTTGAATTGGAGAAGTATAGCTTGGAATGGTGCAGAGAATTAGTGTGATGATGCAAATCAGTTGACTGGTTTTTGTTTCAGTCGACTGGATCACTATATGTAACTCAACACTGCCTTGATATGTTAGGCAATTAGTCAACTAGATTGATAAAATAGTCGACTGGATGAGGTCCCAGAACACCATTGTCTGTTAGAATAGAGTATCAGTCGTGCAAAAATAGGACACGTGGCACGCCATCAAGGCTTAGGGTATATACTGATGCAAGGGGGTAAAGTGATTGCTTATGCATCGAGACAGTTGAAGACACATGAGGTAAACTATCCGACTCATGATCTTGAATTGGGCGCAGTGATCTCTGCTTTGAAGATTTGGAGACACTGCCTGTATGGAGAAAAGTGTGAGATTTTCACGGACCACAGGAGCTTGAAATACTTGTTCACACAATGAGATTTGAATATGAGACAGAGAAGATGGTTGTAATTAATGAAGGATTATGATCTTTCGATAGAATATCATTCGGGGAAGGCTAATGTGGTAGTTGATGCATTAAGCCGGAAGACGCTGAGGAACTTAGCTGACGAGCTAACTAGTCAAAAGGAAATGATCAAAGATATGGAATGTTTGAAATTATATGTAATTCTAAGGACTTTGTAGTGGTTTAATGATGGCGGTCATAGCACACCCAGATATTATTGATGAGATTAGGAGGGAGCAGTTTAACGATGTCTACTTGTGCTGAATGAGAGATGAGATACCTTTGGGAAAGCGACCTGATTTCGTAATGGAACAAGGAAACCTGAAACTTGGGAATCGATTATGTGTACCAAATGTGAAGGGTTTGAAAGAGAGAATTCTAGACGAAGCACATAGTACTAGATACTCAGTGCATCCGAAAGTAACAAGATGTATCAGAATTTCCGAGAAAACTTTTGATGGAAAGGTATGAAGCGTGAAATTGCTAAGTATGTTTCTGAGTGTTCAACATGTCAGCAAGTGAAAGCAGAGAGACAAGTACCCACGGGGTTACTACAGCCACTACTAGTGTCAGAGTGGAATGGGATGAAATTACGATGGACTTTGTTTTTGGATTTCCATGATCGTTCAACAAGAATGATAAGATTTGGGTGATTGTTGACTGATTAACAAAGTCAGCACATTTTCTACCGATCAAGACAACTAAACCTTCGAGTTTGGCAGAATTGTATGTGAAAGAAATTGTAAGACTACATGGGGTTCCAACAGTGATTGTATCGGATCGTGATAGTAGCTTCACATCGAGGTTTTAGAAAAGTCTACAAAGGCTATGGGTACGAAGCTAAGTTTTAGTATTGCATTTCATCCTCAGACCGACGGATAGTCAGAGCGTATGATTCAGACCTTAGAGGATATGTTGTGATTGTGTGTATTGGATTTTGGGAGTGATTGGGAGAAACACCTACCATTGATTGAATTTGCGTATAACAACGGATTTCAATCTAGTATCGTTGGCACCGTGTGAAGCTTTGTATGGCCGTAAATATCGATCACCGATTTGTTGGACCGAGGTTGGAGAAAGAAAGTTGCTAGGACCTGAGCTAATACAGATGACTACTGAGAAAATAAAGTTGATTCAGGAGCGACTTAAGGTACCTTAGAGCCATTATAAGAGCTATGCGGACTCTAACCGACGACCTATGGTATTTGAAGTGGGAGCCTTTGTCTACTTGCGAGTATCGCCTTAGAAGGGCATTGTACGATTCAGAAAGGGAGGAAATCTTAACCCGAGATTTATAGGACCTTTTTAGATCCTAGAAAGAATAGGACTAATGGCGTATCAATTGGCCTTATCATCAGAGTTGGAACATGTGCATAATGTATTTCATGTATCAATGTTGAGACGTTGTATGACATATACAAATCAGATCATTGTACTTGAGTCGTTACAGATTCAGGGAGACTTGACTTATGTGGAACAACCAATAGAGATTCTAGATCGAAAAGAGCAAGTATTGAGAACAAAGACAATTCCAATGGTAAAAGTGCTGTGGTATAGTGTCACACCCGTCCCAGGAATTCATAATATTATCATGCATATTTGTAATTTGGGAGTTTATCAATGTTAGTTGATAATGGTGATGAGGTTGACTGTGAGTCAACGGTAACGTGTCAGTGAGGACACGGAAACATGGCAGTTCATATTGCATGGGCATGACTAAATGACATTTATATGATTTCAATGTTATTTGACTTTATCTGGTATTCCTGCGAATAGTAATTATACCTGTGTAGTATAATTATGGTATTTGGATACTTTAGTATATCATGTTGAGAACTGTGGTGAGAACGTGAGTGATACGTTAATTAAAAAGGTAGGTTGTGTAGAGATTCCACAGAATATAGTTTTCGGACGTTATTTTTTTTGGACCCAAATAAAACCTAGTCGAAAACTTTTGAAATTTATAATGTTCACCCGTAAAGGCATAAAATGAACGTGTGCAAAGCTTAGTGAGCTAATAAGAAGTTGAGGAACTCATGGGGAGGTAAACACAATTCCCAGAAAGTTTTTCTATAAATAGTGGTGGATGCGATTCATTCTCATCCAAATCATTCTAAAATATCTAGAGAGAGGAGAGAGAAAGGGAGATTGGAGCCACCGGGCTTTGCGACGACAAACGACGATCGTTCGTCCGTCAGATTTTCTCCAGATTCAAGATTTGAACTCGTGGAGGTAAGATCTACGTTTTGATACTACTTAGGCCGTGTTAGGCCAATTTTTGTAAAAATCTTAATTCTAGACTTTTGGGAAAAACAGGTATAAACTTGTAGGAATTTTCTCAAATTCGAAATCCGATATTTATTTGACCTCCTAGTCGATCCTTCAAAGTTTGGGGGAAATCGCACGAGGTATGAAGTTCTAACTTGTGAAATATAGAGAAATACATGTTTTATATTTCGAATACGAAATTGAGATCCGGGCAAAACCCATGTGTTAATTATAGGCCCGTTAATTATGCACGCGCTAAATTGTGAAAAGCATGTCTAAATTTACGCGAGCACGTTGAGTTGTCTATGTGGGTCAAAGGGGAGTCTTATACAAATTCATGCTGGAGTAAGCTTCTCGTTGTTTGAAAATTTTATTAGCGACGGCTACTATGCATGGTTGTAGGCTTGGACTTGCCATGGCACTTATGGGGATGTAATGGTTGTAGGCTTGGACTTGCCATTGACATCGCGGTTTAAGGCTTGGACTTGCCGCTACCGGATGAATGCGTATCTTTCTCCCTAGAGACTATTGATATGATTTACGAGATTAAAGCATGTTTTGTCATATATTGCATATGTTAGACTTGTACGCTCAGCATATAGCTGAGCAGTGGAGATGTACTCCATTGCAGATAAGAAGAAAGACAAGAAGCGTGATGAGTGAGGCCGTTAAAGAATACCGGGGGAATCATTTGTTTATATTTTGTTTCTACTTTCCTAAACTAGTATCAACGAATTAGGTTGTGTAATACGCTGTAATAGATCTTTGGATTAGTTCCGTAGTATGGTAATCGTGTGTTTGAACGTCTGTGGTTATGTTTTAAATGTTGTAATTCAGTTATGGTTGTGATTGTTGTTAGTGTGGAGAAGCATGAGTTGTGAATTTTCACCACAGGGCTGCCCAACAGGGGAGCAGTCGACTGGACCCTATGTCAGTCGACTGGATCTCGTGTGTTTGAGGCACTGAAAGTGAATAGTAAGAGACGCAGTCGACTGGACCCTTTATTAGTCGACTGAACACTGTTGATTTTTGGCTACTGCTTCTAATAATGGTGAAAGCACTCGACTGGATCCCCAGATCAGCCGACTGGACCCCTTTTGAAATTGTTAAATTTTAGTTCTGCATAACACAGTCGACTGGGTTCCCTGATCAGTCGACTGGACCTCTATTCAGAATTTTTGGGTTTTGGTTTATGCTAGGAACAGTCGACTGGACCCTATGCACAGTCAACTGAACCTCTGTTTTCAAAACTGTTTTCTTTTGAAAGGATTCAATTGGCTAAAACTTTTTATAACTCTGATTCTTATGGATTTTCAACTCAGAGGGTAATGTTTCCTAAAGTTTTAAAATACTTAGGGTTGCTTTAAAGTTCTTTCCGCTGCGTATAGTTATATGGAGATTGGATGAGCCTTAATGGCGTGCCACGTGTCCTGTTTTTGCGCGTAGCGGGATGGGTCGTGACATTTAGTGGTATCAAAGCTATAGGTAACAAAACTTTGGGAACGTTCGACGACGAGAGGAGTGTTGAGTGAATTGTCACATGTTCTAGATTGCATCCATACATATTAGAGATGTTTGATGCATATGTATGTTGTTTTACATACATTATATTATTATTGTTGTACATGCATAGTGTTTATGCATTGAGAACTACAGGATTGTAATCATGGATGACCGAGAGTTATCACCCCATACTCGACGTATGAATGAAATGGCAGAAATGATGGGGAATATAGGGGAAATGATACGGAATATAGCGGAGCAACTGCCTCCTACGCCCCAAATCGAAGTGGAACCAATAAATGTAGTGCATGCACCCGAAACTAGAGGCATAAGATCCGTATCCGAATAAATCGCTCGAAAGAAACCAATGGAATTTCATGGGACACCTGATACAACATTGGCAGAACATTGGATCATGGACATGGAACGAATTTTTTGATCTATTCCGATGTCAGATAGGGAGAAGATTGAGAACGCAAGTGACGTATTGAGGGGTGAAGCTCAAAACTGGTGGGTAAACGTTTTAGATCAAGGAGCACCGATTACTTGGGAAGGGTTTAAGGCAGAATTCAATCGCCGATTCTTTCCGTGAGCCGCCTATAATGCAAAGAAGCGAGAGTTTGATAACCTCAAGCAAGGAGACATGACTGTAACGGAGTATACTTCCAAGTACAACGCTTTGCTGAGATTTGGAAAGGGTTCCGTACCAGAAGAGGAAGATAGGGCAAGGAAATTCGAAGAGGGTTTAAGGGAAAATATTCGTCTAAGGGTGGAAACCTACAAACATTCGACTGTGGCAGCAGTACAACAAACGGCGCTAGTGGCCGAGAGTGGAATGGAAAGGTCGAGGCAGAATCAACACGGTAAGCGAGGCAATGAGAGTGGGGAAAGGAACCAAGGCGAATCTTTCAAGAGGCCATTTCAAAGAGGCTCTGGTTCTAGTTTCAGTGATTTCAGGAGAGCGCCAAGTAACATACCGTTGTGCTCACTTTGCAACCGACCACACTCAGGTCGATGTTTCATGACCAAAGCCCAGAACAGGAATCAGGGAGGAGGTAGTGCTAATTCGACTCCTGATATGAGAGGTAAGTGTTATGACTATGGAGTTTTTGGACATCAAGCCAAGGATTGCACGAGGAAGCATTCTCAACCAGGAGCTAGTTCTATGGCTTCCAGTGGGTCGAAGCCTAGACAATCCAATGACGGGGGACAAAGGACTAAACAACGTCAAGGAAGAGCATATCAGATGAACCCATGGGATATGGCTATTTCAGAGACAGTAGTCTCAAGTATGGTGCTTGTATGTTCACACTTGGCACGCATACTTGTCGACTCGGGATCTACGCATTCATTTGTATCGTATGCTTTTGTTGAACATTTGAATGTTGAATCGGCACCGTTAGGATATGAATTGTCTATTGTTGTGCCACTTAGTAAATCAATAATGACGTCTACTATATATAAGAACTGTGAGATCAAACTAGGCGAGAAGTTGATGACTGTAGACCTTATACCGATTATAGTGAACCATTTCGATGTGATACTGGGAATGGATTGGTTAGCTCTTAACCAAGCCACAATAGACTGTGAACGGAAAGAGGTTAATTTTTGATCACCGTTACATGGGAACTTTTGCTTTCAAGGGAGTGGGGTTATACCGCCGCCGTATTTGATTTCAGCTATCCGAGCGGGAAGGTTATTGAAAAAGGGATGTCAAGGATTCCTATGTTCAGTGACTAATGTCTCAGTGACCGAATTAAAAGTAGAAGATATTCCGATAGTACGAGAATATCCAGATGTATTTCCTGATGACCTACCGGATGTTCTTATTGAGAGACAGGTTGAATTCACTATTGAGGTTATACCAGACTCAAGACTCGTATCAAAGGCACCGTATAGAATGGCACCCATAGAATTGAAAGAGCTAAAAATCCAATTACAAGAGCTACTTGACAAGGGTTTCATTCGACCACGGAGCTCTAGTGTTGTTTGTGAAGAAGAAAGATGGCTCAATGCGTATGTGTGTTGATTACCGAGAACTGAACAAGTTAACGATTAAGAACAAGTATCCACTGCCGAGAATCGATGACCTATTTGATCAACTTCGTGGGGCTCAAGTATTTTCGAAGATAGATTTGAGATCAGGTTACCATCAGTTGAAAGTGAAGGTCGAAGATGTTGAGAAAACAGCTTTCAGAACGTGCTACGGACATTATGAGTTCTTAGTCATGCCGTTTGGGGTTACGAATGCACCAGTCGCGTTCATGGATCTTATGAATCAAGTATTCAAGGATTATTTGGATGACTTTGTGATTGTATTCATTGACGATATCCTTATCTATTCACCGAGTGAGATAGAACACGAGAACCACTTGAGGTTGATACTTCAGAGATTGCGAGAGAAACAATTATTTGGTAAATTCAAGAAATGTGAATTTTGGTTGTCTAGTATTACTTTTCTTGGTCACGTGATTAACAAGAATGGAGTATCAGTTGATCCTCACAAAGTAGAAGCTGTATCAAATTGGCAAAGACCGACTTCAGTGTCAGAAATTCGAAGTTTCTTGGGATTGGTAGGATATTACCGCCGTTTTATTGAGCACTTCTCAAGGATTTCTTTACCTATGACAAGGTTGATGAGGAAAGGAATTACATTTGAATGGAGTCAGGAATGTGAAGACAGTTTTCAAGAATTGAAAGCACGACTAATGAGAGCACCAATTCTGACAATACTATCCGGAACTGAGGAGTTTGTGATCTATAGTGATGCGTCGCATCAAGGGTTGGGATATGTGCTTATGCAAGGTGGTAAAGTAATTGCATATGCTTCTAGACAGTTGAAGACACACGAGGTAACTTATCCGACTCACAATCTGGAATTAGCCGTGGTAATTCATGCTTTGAAGATTTGGAGACACTACTTGTACAGAGAAAAGTGCGAGATATTCACAGACCACAAGAGTTTGAAATATATTTTCACCCAACGGGACTTGAACATGAGACAGTGAAGATGGTTAGAGTTGATGAAGGATTACGATCTTTCGATTGAGTACCATCCGGGAAAGGCGAATGTAGTAGCCGATGCATTAAGCCGGAAGACGCCGAGGAATTTAGCCGACAAACTAACACAACAAAAAGAATTGATAAAAGAGATGGAACACTTAGAATTGGATGTGATTCCTGGGACAGAAGATGGCTTAATGATGGCGATCATAGCACACCCAGATATTATTGATGAGATCAAGAAAGAATAATTTAAAGATGTCTATTTGTGCAAAATGAGGGATGAAATACCTTTGAGGAGACGACCTGGTTTTGTGTTGGAACGAGGAACGTTGAAACTGGAAAATCGATTATGTGTACCGAATGTGAAAGACTTGAAAGAGAGGATTCTAGAAGAAGCTCATAGTACGAAATATTCAGTGCACCCGGGAAGTAATAAGATGTACAGAAACTTGAGAGAAAACTTCTGGTGGAAGGGTATGAAGCGTGGAGTCGCTAAATTTGTATTTGAATGTTCGGCATGTCAACAGATCAAAGCAGAGAGACAAGTACCCGCGGGGTTACTACAGTCATTGCCCGTGTCAGAATGGAAATGAGACGAGATCACGATGGACTTTGTTTCAGGATTTCCACGATCATGCAATAAGAATGATAAGATTTGGGTTATAGTTAACCGATTAGCCAAGTCAGCTCATTTTCTACCGATCAAGATGACTAAGTCGTCCAAATTAGCGGAATTGTATGTGAAAGAGACTGTAAGGCTACATGGAGTCCCAGCTGTGATTGTATCAGATCGTGATAGTAGTTTTACATCAAGGTTTTGGGGAAGTTTGCAAAAAGCTATGGGTACAAAATTGAGTTTCAGTACTGCATTTCATCCTCAGACCGATGGACAGTCAGAGCACATGATTCAGACCTCGGAAGATATGTTGAGATTGTGTGTATTAGACTTTGGGAATGATTGGGAGCACCACTTACCATTAATTGAATTTGCGTATAACAACGGATTTCAGTCGAGTATTGGTATGGCACCATATGAAGCTTTGTATGGCCGTAAGTGTCGATCACCGGTTTGTTGGACCGAGGTTAGAGAAAGAACGTTGTTAGGACCTGAGATAGTACAAATGACTACCGAGAAGGTGAAATTGAATCAGGAACGTCTCAAGGTAGCTCAGAGTCGATATAAGAGCTATACGGACTCTAAGCGACGACCGATGACTTTTGAGGTAGGGGACTTTATGTATTTGAGAATATCGCCTTCGAAAGGCATTATCCGATTTGGAAAGAGGGGAAAGCTCAATCCAAGATTCATAGGACCTTTTGAGATTCTAGAGAGAGTAGGGCCGGTGGCTTACCGATTGGCTATATCAGCTGAGTTATCGTTTGTGCACAACGTGTTTCACGTGTTTATGTTAAGACGTTGTATGACCGATACGAGTAAGATCATTGTACCTGAACCGCTACAGATTCAGAGAGACTTGACTTATGTGGAACAACCGATAGAGATTCTAGATCGAAAAGAGCAAGTCTTAAGAACTAAGACGATTCCGATGGTAAAAGTATTATGGCGTAGTCACACGGTGGAAGAAGCTACATGGGAAAGTGAGGAAGACATGAGGAATGAGTATCCGTACCTGTTCGACGTATGAGGTATAAGTTTGGGGACAAACTTCCTTTTTGGAGGGGAGAGTTGTCACACCCGTCCCAGGAATTCATAATTTTATCATGCATATTTGTAATTTGGGAGTTTATCAATGTTAGTTGATAATGGTGATGAGGTTGACTGTGAGTCAACGGTAAGGTGTCAGTGAGGACACGGAAACATGGCAGTTCATATTGCATGGGCATGACTAAATGACATTTATATGATTTCAATGTTATTTGACTTTATCTGGTATTCTTGCGAATAGTAATTATACCTGTGTAGTATAATTATGGTATTTGGATACTTTAGTATATCATGTTGAGAACTGTGGTGAGAACGTGAGTGATACGTTAATTAAAAAGGTAGGTTGTGTAGAGATTCCACAGAATATAGTTTTCGAACGTTATTTTTTTTGGACCCAAACAAAACCTAGTCAAAAACTTTTAAAATTTATAATGTTCACCCGTAAAGGCATAAAATGAACGTATGCAAAGTTTAGAGAGCTAATGAGAAGTTGAGGAACTCGTGGGGAGGTAAACGCAATTTCCAGAAAGTTTTTCTATAAATAGTGGTGGATGAGATTCATTCTCATCCAAATCCTTCTAAAATATCTAGAGAGAGGAGAGAGAAAGGGAGATTGGAGCCAACAGGCTTTGCGACGACAAACGACGATCGTTCGTCCGTTAGATTTTCTCCAGATTCAAGATTTGAACTCGTGGAGGTAAGATCTACGTTTTGATACTACTTAGGCCGTGTTTGGCCAATTTATGTAAAAATCTTAATTCTAGACTTTTGGAAAAAATAGGTATAAACTTGTAGGAATTTTCACAAATTCGAAATCTGACGTTTATTTGACCTCCTAGTCGATCCTTCAAAGTTTGCAGGAAATCGCACGAGGTATGAAGTTCTAACTTGTGAAATATAGAGAAATACATATTTTATATTTCGACGACGAAATTGAGATCCTGGCAAAACCCATGTGTTAATTGTAGGCCCGTTAATTATGTACGCGCTAAATTGTGAAAAGCATGTCTAAATTTACGCGAGCACGTTGAGTTGTCTATGTGGGTCAAAGGGGAGTCTTATACAAATTCATGCCGGAGTAAGCTTCTCGTTGTTTGAGAATTTTAGTAGTGACGGCTACTGTGCATGGTTGTAGGCTTGGACTTGCCATGACACTTGTGGGGATGTAATGGTTGTAGGCTTGGACTTGCCATTGACATCGCGGTTTAAGGCTTGGACTTGCCACTACCGGATGAATGCGTATCTTTCTCCCTAGAGACTATTGATATGATTTACGAGATTAAAGCATGTTTTGTCATATATTGCATATGTTAGACTTGTACGCTCAGCATATAGCTGAGCAGTGGAGATGTACTCCATTACAGGTAAGAAGAAAGACAAGAAGAAGCGTAATGAGTGAGGCCGTTAAAGAACGCCGGGGGAATCATTTGTTTATATTTTGTTTCTACTTTCCTAAACTAGTATCAAGGAATTGGGTTGTGTAATACGCTATAATAGATCTTTGGATTAGTTCCGTAGTATGGTAATCCTGTGTTTGAACGTCTGTGGTTATGTTTTAAATGTTGTAATTCAGTTGTGGTTGTGATTGTTGTTAGTGTGGAGAAGCATGAGTTATGAATTTTCACCACAGGGCTGCCCAGCAGGGGAGCAGTCGACTGGACCCTATGTCAGTCAACTGGATCTCGTGTGTTTGAGACACTGAAAGTGAATAGTAAGAGAAGCAGTCGACTAGACCCTTTATCAGTCGACTGAACACTGTTGATTTTTGGCTACTGCTTCTAATAATGGTAAAAGCAGTTGACTGGATCTCCAGATCAGTCGACTGGACCCCTTTTGAAATTGTTAAATTTTAGTTCTACATAACACAATCGACTGGGTTCCCTGATCAGTCGACTGGACCTCTGTTGAGAATTTTTGGGTTTTGGTTTATGCTAGGAACAGTCGACTGGACCCTATGCACAGTCGATTGAACCTTTGTTTTCAAAACTGTTTTCTTTTGAAAGGATTCAATTGGTCAAAACTTTTTATAACTCTGATTCTTATGGATTTTCAACTCAGAGGGTAATGTTTCCTAAAGTTTTAAAATACTCAGGGTTGCTTTAAAGTTCTTTCCGCTGCGTATAGTTATATGGAGATCGGATGAGCCTTAATGGCAAGCCACGTGTCCTGTTTTCGCGCATAGCAGGATGGGTCGTGACATATAGTCATTCAGTTGAGGAAGCTATGTGGGAAAATAAGCAAGAAATGAAGAAGGAGTATCCGTACTTGTTCGTCGTATGAGGTATAAGTTTGGGGATAAACTTCCTTTTTGGAGGGGAGAGTTGTCACACCCATTCCAAAATTTCCATAGTTTTATCATGCATAATTGAATTTGTGAATTATTAATGTTATTTGATAATTGGGTTGAGGTTGACTGTGAGTCAGCGGTAAGGTATTAGTAAGAACACGGGAATTTGGTAAACGAGATTGTATTACACGATTAAATGACATTTATGTGATTAAATGTTATTTGAGATATCTGGTATTTTCATGAATAGTGAATTATACCTGTGTAGTATAATTTCTGGTATTCTTGTTATTGCTGTAGAACATTTTGAGAACTGTGGTGAGAACGTGAGTGCCACGTTATATAAAAGGTAGGTTGTGTAGAAATTTCACAAAATTTAGTTTTCGGACGTAATTTTGGACCTAAACGAGACTTAGTCGAAAATTTTGTAAATTTTAGTTTTCACTTGTAAAGGTATAAAATGGACGTGTGCGACGTTTCATGAGTTAATTAGAAGTTTTGAGAACTCGTGGGGAGGTAAACGCGATTCCCGAAGTATTTTTCTATAAATAAGTGAGGGTGAGTTTGCATTAGTTGCAAAACTTTCTAAAATATATTGAGAGAGGAGAGAGAAGGCGATTTAATCCTACGGGCTTTGCAACGACGATCGGCGACCTTTCGTCCGTTTGATTTTTTTCCAAATTCGAGATTTGAACTCATGGAGGTAAGATCTTCATTTTAATACTACTTAGGCCATGTTTGGCAAAGCTTTTGTAAAAATCTAATTTCTAGACTTTTGGGGAAACCCCAGTAAACTTGTAGGAATCACCTTAAATCTGAGATTCAACGTTTAATCGGCCCTCTAGTCGATCCTTCAAAGTTTGAGGAGAATCGCACGAGGTATGGAGTTCTAACTTGTGAAATATAGAGAAATACATGTTTTATATTTCGACGATGAAATTGTGATCCGGGCAAAATTCATGTGTTAATAGTAGGCCCGTTAATTATGCAAGCGCTTAAATGTGAAAAACATGTCTAAATTTACGCGAGCACGTTGAGTTGTCTATGTGGGTCAAAGGGGGGACTTATACAAATTCATGCTGGAGTATGCTTCTCGATGTTTGAGAATTTTAGTAGCGACGGCTATTGTGCATGATTTAAGGCTTGGACTTGCCAGGGCACTTGGGGATATAATGGTTGTAGGCTTAGACTAGCCATTGATATCGCGGTTTAAGGCTTGGACTTGCCGCTACCGGATGAAAGCGTATTTTTCTCCCTATAGACTATTTATGTGATTTATGAGATTAAAGCATGATTTGTCATATATTACATATGCTAGAACATGTGCGCTCAACATATAGCTGAGCAGTGGAGATTTACTCCATTGCAGGTAAGAAGAAAGACAAGAAGAAGTGTGAGGAGTGAGGCAGATGAGACGACGAGAATCACTCTTGTTTATGTTCCTTTTCTAAACTTGCAATAAGAACCTTGAATTCGTAACATGTTGTAATAGACATTATAGACGTTGTACTAGTTTAATAGTATTGTAACCACTAGCAAACACCTGTAATTATGTTTTAAATCATTAGTGTATCGATGCGTTTATGTTGGTTTTGAATTGGAGAAGTGTAGCTTGGAATGGTGCAGAGAATTAGTGTGCTAATACAAATCAGTCGACTGGTTTTTGTTTCAGTCGGCTGGATCACTGTATGTAACTCAACACTGCCTTGATATGTTAGGCAATCAGTCGACTGGATTGATAAAACTGCCGACTGGATGAGGTCCCAGAAAACCATTTTCTGTTAGAATAGAGTATCAGTCGACCGGATAGTTTCAGTCGACTGAAAAATTTAGGCACCAGTCAACTAGACTGGGTTGTTGATGTTTTAAACTTTCTGATTTTGATGGTCAGTCGACTGGGTCCCCGATCAGTCGACTCGACCTCTGTTTTTTTGAGAAGTGTTCCAACTGACAAAACTTTTTAAAACTCTGATTTTAAATATATTTGACTTATGTTTCTGCTACTATTCACACTTTAATGAACTGGATAGGCCTTGATGGCATGCCACATGTCCTGTTTCTGCACGTTAGTGAGATGGGTTGTGACAATAGGAGCTGGATTAATTCAATAGTGCTAGGCATACATACTTTTTTACATAGTTTTTGACACACTACGTTTTAAATATATGTACCTTGTGCTGTTTGAAATTTTCACACTTTTTTTGTGCACCACTTACACAATACAGGTTACATGCATTTTAAGCTGGGTGTCAAAAAGTGTGCAGAAAAGTGAGTGGGTGTATTAGTGCTCGAATTAATTATATAATTAATTATAAGAATTCACTGCAAAAATCATCAATTGTTTAAGGGTGCGTTTGATAAAACTAAAAATTAAGTGCTGAATTTAAGTAGTGAAAATTGTAAGTGATTTGTATTTGCAATACTAAAAACATTGTTTCAAAAACTAAAATAGACTATATTCGGTGATTATTTTCAATAGAAAATTTTCACTTAACGTTTTTAGTGCATTTTTGGCTATTTTTTTTTTAATTAAGTGGTACATTATCAAACGCACTAAAAAAATTAAGTGCTGAAAATTTTCACTTTTACCACTTAATTGGGTTATCAAACCACTCTAAGTCCAGTTTAGCTCGCAATAAAAATTCCTTGAATCAACACCTCACGTGTCATCAAACAAAGCACCAGTAAGAAAGTCTCTTTTGTTCAACATTTCTTTCTGTTTTTTTTCTTCTTTTTTTCTTTTTCCTAACATAATAAGGGGTTGTCTTCGATTAGAGTATAAAAAAACCTAGTTAAATCATTTTTTTCCCTTCAACCATGCTCAAATGGAAATCTGTACAAAAAATGATCCAAACAGAAACAAAGATTAGACCGTCCCATGATATGTTCTCTACTACATAAAAGTTTAACAACAGAAAAAATATAAACACAATGATACCTCGTTTCATGCCGACAATAGGTTTACTCCAATTTGCTTCCATGTAATGAAGCTGGCCCCAAGTGTATTACCTGAAAGAGTGAAGCCAAAAAAAATCATTCAAATTAAGCAAAAAAAAAAAAAATAGTAGTTCGTAAACTTCAGATTTTGTTTTATGAAAAGAAAACAAAATGTAATATCTGTTTCTAAGTATAGTGTATAAAAAAAATCAGGGATTTTACAAAATCAGTAAGAGGTAATTAGTGTATTAAAAAATCAAGGATTTATCCTCTTTGAAGCAAAAGCATTAAACAATTGGCCACTGGAGGCTTCTCCTCCTTAAGTTTGGTTGCAAATCACAACAAACACTGAAGTTTTGACGATGATCTCTCACTAACTTCACATTCCTTCGGCTAACTTTGCATGCATTCGGCATTTCCTCATTTCCTTATTTTTTTTACTACAAAATGCCAAACAATGAAACAACAATTAAGTCAAATGCCCTAAAGCCAAAAGCAAAACAATGTTTAATCCCAAAGGCATCGAGGTAAATACCCTTCTAAGTCATAAGCCAAATAACTCGAGCCAAAAGCCAAACAGTTTTAAAGTTGAAAGCCCTTAAGCCAGAAGCGAAAAAAAAAAAAAACAAAAAAAACAAAAAAACAGAAAAGAAAGAAAAAAAAGAAAGAAAAAAAGAAGAACCATTTTGTGCAGGGAATCTAAAAGCTTAGGCCCCGTTTAATAACCATTTCATTTTTTTGTTTTCATTTTTTAGTTTTTTGTGTTAGAAATTTGTGTGTTCATTTTAAAAAAAGAAAATAAAAAAGGCGTTTGGTAACTTTGTTTTGTTTTTTTAAAAGAGAGAACAAAAACAAAAAAAATTGCATTTGGTAAATAATATTTTTGTGTCAAAATTTTATAACTACTTATTATAGTTTAGTCTTAACAAATTATGGCATTTTACCAAATGGACCCCGCCATTAAATCAAGAACCTCTAATAACTTTTGGGTATGATACCTTGTGTTTTGAAGACTTGATTTTTTTAATTTATTAAATGAAAGATCTAAGGGCAATTTGGTCATTTTGCGATTATGTACTTTTTTGTCTCTGCAAAAAAAAAAAAAAAAAAAATCTGTATGAGTTCATAAATTCTCACGACATTCAATTTTGGTTTAATCTTAAATAGTTATGGCTTTAAAATTTGCAAGGGCAAATTAGTAATTTTCGATACCAAAATCGATTTTACTTTTTTTGGAAGCTACTTATTATTGTTTTAATTTTTTGGCCCCTTTTTTTAAAATTGTTTTTGAAAAAAAAACAAAATTAAGTTTACCAAACACTTTTTTTATTGCCATTTTCAAAAAAATGAAAACAAAAACAAAAAAAATCAAAACAAAATGGTTATCAAACAGACCATTAGTTTGTGCAGGGATGAAGAAGCAATTTAGAGCAATCCAAATAGCTTAGACCAATTTTACTTTACCCAACAAACAATTTGTGCTTCATCTGGATCGTTCTAACCATAGGGGGTAAAATGTAATTAACACTTATTTTTGTTTCATTGTCATGCTTTAATGGTAGTAATTTCCGAGTAATACGGTGAGAGCAAGAAGAGCTAAAAAGACATGTGAGGTACCTTTCCATCCCATCCATTGAGGTACCTTTCCAATGACGTGAATTTGAGTTGCCTATCAAATCAATATGATTTTACCTGGGTTGCATTTCACTTGATCCTGGATTGAATAATATTTCTTATTAATTTCTTCCATTTTTCCTACATGATGTAATATCTACATAGAAGCTGATTTGGACTCTACTTGATCCTACCAGTTGGAAATCCTTTAATTTCAGTTGTGGCTGCCTTAAAGTAGTTTATCTGGTAGACTGGTACACATCTCAATTTACTGCTAAGCTTTGCAACTAGCTCTAAAGACTCAATATATACTAGGTCTATGACTATGATTCGAGAACTCTTAGCTTTTTTGGTAGTGCTATTAGAAGACGAATGAGCATGTGTACCTTGTAGCGTTGTAATAGAATGTTGTAATAAGAATTTCATGACTTTTAATCTATGTTTAACTCAGAATCATAGAACGGATTCATAATGTTGCAATAGTTAGTAAGCTTTTGTAATTACACTTTAGAAATGTTATAATCCAATAATGATCGCTTTGGAATGAGTTTGAAGTATGTGTTTGGTCCCTGGTTGAATTTCAGAAAAGCTTTTAACTTGGAAAATTTGCAGAATGTGCTGCTGCAATAAACCAGTCGTCTGGTTTATGAAAACAGTCTACCGGACCCTTTTGTTGAGCAATTCACTGCATCAGTTTTGTGAAAAATAGTAGACTGCAGGGTCTCCCGACACAATGGACTGGGTTGTGTTACAGAATCATATATTTTTGCTAGGACTAGGGTTCAATCGACCGAATAACACAGTCGACTGATAATTTTTTACCCCAGTCGACTGGACATTTGGAGTAGTCGACTGGATTTGGCTGCTGAGGGTTTGAGCTCTCTGTAATTTGCATTTTCAGTCAACTAGACCTTTGATCAGTCGATTGGTTCCCTGATTTCAAAAGAAGTGTTTCTTTAAGCGTTTTCAATGGGCAAAACTTTTAAAGGTCTGGAATTATGGGTTTTTACTGTTGTTTTTCCGCTGCTATTTACTTAAGTTGATTTGGGTGAGCCTCGGTGGAGTGTCACGGACTTCGGTTCTGCTATTATGGGACCGGGTTGTGATACAATGGTACTCGTTTGATAGATCTTGTCGATCTGATTTTAAAAATATAAATTTTACAAAAATATGATTTATGGATTACAAGTTATGAATTTTTAAAATTTGCAAAAAAAAAAAAAAAAATAATAATAATAATAATAAAACAAAAATAAAATAGAAAGTTGTTAGTGAATACACTAGATGATTGCTCAAAAAGAGATATGTAGATATGCACGTTCGGCTACATATGAAAAAGGGTGCTTTTGTCCAAAATATTATTGGTGGACTTTTTAATAAAATTAATTACGAGTTGATCTTTTTACTAAAAAGGTCTATTATTTAAGATTTTTGACCAAAAGTCCCATTTTTTTTTAACTATTTAATCTTAGTAACAAGAGTAATGCTATGTTCCCTAATTTTGCATCCTAAATGGTTCCCAAATATAAGTGACAGTGGACCATACTTGATTTAGATTGGGAGATGTTGATCAGTGGTAACAATTATTTAAGCTTATCTCACTGCTACATGTGTTTGAGAACTATTATACATTATTCTATAACAATTGATACGTACAAAGATTCCACCAATAAGAACAAGACTTGGTGGTAACATTGAGTAGCACCCGGTCAGGGGGCATGGACATCCCAACCGGTCTAACGACCTGGCTTACGGGTCGGGAACGCCGCCTCGGGCTTGTTCCTTGCAGGATAGCTCAGGCCAGCCTGGAGGCGCAATTCAGACTCATCCATATAATTTTCTATACAAGTTAGAAGACTAATGGAAAGTGAAGATTATTTCCTTATCCAATTAGGAAACTCTCATACTTTGTGGTAATTATACCAAATCATATTGTATTGCCTTATCAAATACAGTTTCTATGTATGAGGGACTCTTGCAACTATAAAAGAGGCCTCTCGCCTCCCGCATAGGGGAGATGAATTAATTGATCAATTACCCTTCTGCACAATACTCACCATAGCTCATGTAGACTGCCCAGCCGACCTCTGGTAGCTCCAGTTTATTGTTGGTTCACCAAAGGTCCCCCGATATTTCATAACATAGTAGAAGTGCGCAGACACACAAAGTGGACGTAGGTCTCTTCGTTAACAGGGCCGAATCACATACAATTTCTCTTGTCTTCTTCTTCTTATCTCTCTCCCAAAATTTGGCATCATCAACAATGAATATATGTATTAATAGAATCAGCTACCTATTTATTTAATACTAATATAATACCGAATTACCAATAAAATATAATGACACAATTATTTTTTGGACATTCAAAATCAGTTTTGCTTTTATGTAACCAAGTACTTACATATTCTATTCTTCCATCATAGCCACTTTTATAGCTTATTACCCAAAATCTATTATGACAAAAGCAATCACAAAGCTATCGTAATCATGATATAAGATTAAGCTACCCCAAACAAGCCCTTATTTTGGACTTCTGAAAGCTATAATAAGAAAAGATAAAAATTATGATGTGTTTGGTTAAGCTATACGAAATGGGACCAATATTAATTAGTCTCAAAGCTTTTTTATTTTATTTAAAGGAAACGAGGACAAATCCACTCAGCTTGTCCTCCACGACTGTGGGACCTCCGCCATTATGAAGGTTTACCTATTAACATTTTTATGGAGTAGTATAGAGAGGTAAATCCCGGACACGTGCACCAACTCCACAATACACATACCAGGTAAAATCAGGGAGGTGAGTGATTAGTAGGATTCAAACCCACACCAAATTCTGGATACGATTCAACTATATATACATTTGAGATTCGTCCTTCCAACTTGTAGAAAATATATATGCACACAAGCATAGAGTCAAGGCATCCTTGAGAGGAATACTCGATTCGGATTGTCTACGGCATTGTTTCGAGCCCGACAACTTCAACCACGAACTGCTAGGGTCTTCAAGCCTCCGTGTACTCTCTTGTACTTGCATACGTCGTGAGGATCACTACTAAAGCGGTCCTCGTGTGTGTCACACATTAAATTCCATAGCTCCAATGGTGATGGCCAAGAGAGACCAAACCGTGAGAGAGGAGAGATAGAGAAAGATGGCCGGCTGCCTCTAGGGTTGTCTCTAGAGTTAAGTTGTTTGTAATATACATATATATAGCACACACCCTAGGTCTTCAAAGTCAAGGCCTATTGGATCCGGTCTAATGTATGTGAATGTACAAATAACCCCAATTTCTTACACAACCTATTCATACGAGCCTTGAGGGTTTCGAACGATTGGAAGGTCAAGACCTTTGGCTAACTTGATTAACCGAAATGGTTTTAGCCCCAAAGCTGTGTAGGACTTTGCCAAATAATCAATAGTATTGGAGAAAATATAACTTATTAAGTTATTACGTTAGTTTTCTTGTCAAACACATTCCACTTTGAGAGTGGAGACCATAGGCGAAGAATTAATTGGAACTAAAAGTCAATGGATCTTGGGCACCAAGTAAATAAAAAGGGTTTTTTTTTTTTTTTTTTTTTTTTTTTTTTTTTCAGATTTTTCGTGAGCGTACCTGGTTGGGCCGAGCTGGGTCATAGGCATAGGCTCCTTCATTGCATAGGTGGAGTTAGGGGTGTATATGAGCCGAGCTCATGTATGTATGAGTTTAGTTTATTTATTAAACGAGCATGAAAAATAGGCTTGAGCTTGACTTGTTTAAGCTCAAGCCTGGAATTCGTGCTTACTCGCGAACTTTTTAACGAGCCCTCTGAAAGTACATAGCTAGTTTTTTTTTTCCATAGATATACTAATATAAACAAGAATACGTACACGTTCTTTATTAAGTCTATTCACGAGTTTTTTTCAAGAACCCACCAAAACTACATAGTTTTTCTAATAGATATACATATATAGCTAGGCTAGTATACAAACCCTTTCTCAAGCCTATTCACGGGTTTTTCTTGAGCCTACTCACGAACTATATTCAAACGTGTTCATGACCTTTATCGAGTCGAGCTCACATGTGTTTGAGCTTGACTTGTTTAATTATTAAACGATCCTAAAATCTAGACTTTGAGTTTGACTTGTTTATTAAATAAGCGGAGCCTTTATCAAACATGTTTGCGATGACTTGTTAAATGACTCGGCTAATATAGAGCCCTAAGTGGAGTGTTCGACCCTCACCACTTTCTCATGTAATTTAAAAAAAAAAAGAAGATAAAAGAAAAAGAAATGCTCTAGCTAGACTTGATCGCCAAGAAAAAAACACACCACATTATGTTCATCATATAAGACAGCAGGGAATAATCCCCTGTTAATGAAATATATGTCTCGAAGGGTTTGCGAGTGTACGACCACTCATTAATTAGTTGGACCATATCAATTAATGCAAGGTTGACCGTTAGATAGGGAGGGAGGAATGGAAAACACTTCCACCAGAGTGTATCAAAAGCCAGTTTAATTATCTCATGCTCAGGGCCCACTAATTGCAGCCACAAATTTCATACTCTCTGCTGGACCATTGCAATTTTGCACCATTTGGAATTTGTTTTTTTTTTTTTTTTCTTAGGAAGCATATGTCAAATTTCAAGCACAAAATATCTATAAATCCACTATTTTTTTTTTTGTCTTTCAAATCCTTCAGACTAGCTTAATTTATCCTCCCAACAAAACAAGTACAAACAATGGAAGGTTTCATTTTCAAAGTTCTGGTTTTTTCTTTAGTATCACTAGTTTTCTATGTGTTTATGAGGGTGGTTTACAATGTTTGGTGGAGACCTAAAAGACTAGAGAAGCATTTAAGGCAACAAGGGCTCAGAGGCACTTCTTACAAGCTTATGTATGGTGACATGAAACAGATCCAAAGGTTGATGAAGGAATCATGGTCCAAGCCAATGTCTTTAAACCACAGGATTGCCCCACGTGTCTCCCCATTCTTTCATGAAATGGTGCAAAAATATGGTAATTAATTCATTGTTTATATATATATAGCTTCTATATACATATACACATATATATGTATGTATCTGAGTTATTAGTGTTATATATATATATATATATATTCTATAAATGTGCTGATGGATATGCTACTGAACTGATGAAAGTGAATGTGACAAATTTGGGGGAGTTAAACAGGAAAGATTTGTTTGAGTTGGATGGAAACAAGGCCAAGGTTGATAGTAGCGGACCCAGAAGTGATGAGGTTGATCTTAACAGACAAGAATGGTCACTTCCAAAAGCCACCACTCAACCCTCTTTTGGATCTTCTAACACTTGGACTCTCAACCTTGGAAGGAGACAAATGGGCAAAAAGAAGAAGATTGATTGCTCCTGCTTTTCACCATGAGAAATTGCTGGTACTCCACTTACTTAATTTCCCATTCCACTTCTTTATTTTCTTCTCAACGCTAGCGAAATTTATGTGATACGATTAAGTGGTTTCTTTAATTGTTCGTATCATATGTTTTCTTCTTATCTTGGCCGTACGACAATGTTTTGTGAGTCTAGGTACAATGTTTTGTTATCTAACCAAAAATCACTAAAGAAAATTGATTTCAATACTGGTTTTGCTTAGGTAACAAAAAAATTGTACCATGATAACAAAACATTGTACCCTGGTTTTGGTCGTATGATACGACCAAACCGCTTGGTCTTTATCATAGAATTCTCCCAACAGTAGAGTATGTGTATGTGTGTTACAAATGAGCTAAATTTTCTAATGATTTATGATGAACAGGGGATGGTTCCGGCATTTTTGACAAGTTGTTGCAATCTAATTGATAGATGGAACAAGTTGGTAATTCCAAGTGGATCATATGAATTGGATATATTTGCCGAATTCCTCAACTTTTCAGGGGATATAATTTCAAGAGCAGCCTTTGGAAGCAGTTATGAAGAAGGAAAAAAGATATTTGAATATCAGAAAGAGCAAGTTTTGCTGGTTGTTAAAGCATCCCAAGCTATTTACATCCCTGGTTTCAGGTACAAATCCCCATTTCCTCATGCACTACCTTTCTATCTATAACCAAAATACTCCTCCGTAATTAAGGACCTGTTTTGTTCCTTCTCCCCTTCAGTTGAATTATATATCCCATTTACATACCATTCATATGGAGTAAAAGAAAAGAAAAGAAAAAACACTAAATTAAATTCATCATTTAGAATGATCATTTTGAAAATTAGTTTTACATCTAATCACCCCCCCCCCCCCCCCCCCCCCCCCCCCCACCCCCAAAAAAAAGGAAAAAAAAAAAAACCATGAATATGCTAATCTATGGAATGCCTGCCTAAACATGATGCAACTTTTGATTCACTTAATTAAATACACTAATTCAAGATGACGAAATTTTGTACTTATCGTCTATTTTCAAATATATGAATGCCATAAGCTAATGTCATGTACATATCCTTACATGATGTACATATACATAGATATAGCAGCTTAATATATATATACGCATCTCTGTGTGTATTTTTACTACATGCAACTATATTATAATCAATAATTAGTGGGGCAAAATGAACAAATAAAAGCATCAAAAGTGACTTGTAGAAAACAAGGCCTTTACATTCTGACATAACCTACTTGTGCGTTTTTATATATCAATGTACTGAACATGATACAAATAATCTTGATTGAATTAATTAATGTATTAATGGTACATACAGATTCATACCTACTAAGAAAAACAAGAGGCAATATGAACTAGACAGTGAGATCAAATCTATGTTACGCAACATGATCCACAAGAAAGAGCAGACCATACAAAATGGGGAACCGGGGCCAGCTGGGAGCGATGATCTACTAGGCTTGTTGCTACAATGCACAAAACAAGTTGATAATGAGATGACAATTGAAGACATAATAGAGGAATGCAAGTTGTTCTACTTTGCTGGTCAAGAGACCACTACTAACTGGCTAACATGGACATTGATCGTGTTGTCCATGAATCCAGACTGGCAAGAGAAGGCAAGAGAAGAGGTTTTTGGATTCTGTGGAAAGAGAACACCTGATCTAGACACTCTAAAACACCTCAAAATTGTAAGTACATACCAGTACGTACGCAGTACTACTTCAACTACGATTCTCCCGGCCTGTTTATATGCTTATGCTGCTGCTTTGATTGCATTTCTTCCTTACACCTTTTTTCCGGTTTTAGTGGATGACATTGATATCATTTAATTAACATACGCCTTTCAAAAAAGCAAAGAGTAAATGAGAAATATCATAGGAGCTGGTCGTTTTTGTGTTATCTTAAGATTTGACATTATCTAGTTGGATATTATGGCAATGATAAATGATGCATAACATATATGTATATATTTGTATTTTCTCCGATCGAGGTATTTTTGGGACACTTTGGTAGTCCAATGACTATGTGACTATGAAGCACGAGTGCTTCAAAAATGGTGCCACATGTGCACTAAGTGTGCGTAGGGAGTGCTTTAGTGCGCCTTAGTGCTTTTGTAATACTTCTGTGCAGAACTTTGTTAACGTTTAATTATTAATTTGCTTGCTTGTGATTTTGTTGATAGTTGAATTACATTGTTTTTTTTATTAAACAAGTAATTTATGTGTATTTTGTGTCTTAATTAGAAAAATTAGTGGTAGGATAGTTTGTATATAGTATAACACTAATATATAAATGCTATATAAAATATATTTTCAGTATTTTTATATAAGTACTCCCGCCGCACTCGCACTCTTGATTTTGAGAAAATTGCCGAACTCTCCCCACCCGTGTCCCCGTACTCGTGTCCCCGCATTCACACGGGTGCTTCCTTGCTATGTAATAGCTGTTTGGACCACATACTCATTATCATACCCAAACCTGCCCGTAAATTCTCTAATGTATGCTGCTTTGGCTAAATTTGCCCAATTAGGCCTCAAAAACACAAGTTTTGTTTTGGCAGTAATTTCTTGTAGAAGTACATATATATATATATATATTTACAGTGTGTGGCAGTATTCTTCTTTGATTACCTAGTTGCCAATTTGGAATCTAACTTAAATATCCCATTTGTGGTAATTTTCTAATTAATCCGGATTTGATTAGGTTTTGGAGCAACATATTATGTACGTAAGGACATGCAAGCCTCTATGGTAGATTACGTTTTGATTTATCAATTTATTAGATTCTCTTTGAGAATTGTGTTTTCTTTGTTTGTTTCTCGACAATCATAACTTCCGCTCCATTAATAAACTTTCCGGTAAAAATTTAAAATTTTCGCAAAACTAATGAAATCTACTCAACTAAACAAACCTTTTCTCAACCAATTAATGAAGACGTGTAACAGAAAATACTCCTTATTTTTCAGGTATCAATGATTCTGCATGAAGTCCTAAGGTTGTATCCACCAGTGACCGGTCTATTTCGACACACTATAAAGAATACCAACATAGGAGGCATGTCAATCCCTGCTGGGGTTGATTTCTTCTTACCAGTACTGCTCCTACACTATGATCCTCAACATTGGGGCGACGATGTAGAAGAATTCAAGCCAGAGAGATTCGCAGAAGGAGTTTCAAAGGCATCGAAGGATCAAATGGCTTTCTATCCATTCGGGTGGGGGCCGAGAATCTGTTTAGGACAGAATTTTGCGATGATAGAAGCAAAGATGGCTCTAGCCATGATTCTTCAACATTTTTCATTCGAGCTCTCACCTTCTTACACTCATGCTCCTTACACTGTCATCACTCTTCAACCACAACATGGAGCTCCAATCATACTACATAGTCTCTAAGCCATGTTCGATTAATAATGATGATTGTTTGATATATAATGTTTGGTTAAATTAAAAGCTCCGGTTAATAAGAAAGAAATGTCAAAGATTATATCTATATAGGTGTTTAATATTGGATGAAATAAAGTGCCTATGGATGAAATAAAGTGCCTATGGCTTAATAGGCTAGTTTATGCCATCATTCTAAAGATCATTTGGTTATGAACCAAGGAATCAAAGAGGTGCGTATTTTTGTTGTTTGTTGTGTACTGGTTTATATGTTATCTCATATTAATTAGCAGGCTATAATTCAATGAAGTGTTTTTGCTTGTCTTTATTTAATTTTTTCCAATATTCTTAGCCCCAATATGTCATGACCCGGCAATTGCTAGAGTGGTGGTTATTGTAAATGATAAATTGGTTTTAACTAATTGCTAGGTGTCTTGTACGTTGTGATTAGTAGAGGAGTTTGTTAACCATTTTGAGTAGTTGAATTAGTTGTATCCTGGAGCTTATAAAGTGCTGAGGAAGCTCTGTTTGAGGCAGGCAATTTGATAATGAAATTTGTTCTCTCTCTAAATTCTCTCTCTTGTTCTCCTTCTCTAATTCTCTCCGTCTAAACCTCTCTGTTTCTACATCTTCATCTTCTTTCTCTTCTCTATTCTTCTGCAATTCAATAATTTAGCTGAGTAAGGGGCTCAATCCTTACAAATGGTATCAATGCATGATATGGGAAAATCTTCCATAATCCTTCTTTGGATCTTCTTTATCTTCTACTTCTTTTCCTAAATCTTCTTCCTTCCCAATTCAATCATCAAGATTCAACTTGTTCTTGTTACCATGGAAACCCAAATACCAAAAATCCGCAGTGAATATCAGTGTCAATTTACACAACATCAAATTGACATAAATGCTCTTCAAACTCAGATGGCAGATGTGTACACCAAGATCGCCAGATTGGAATCATGATTTGACTCTAAATTTGCCAATCTTGAAGCTAAAATTGATGCAAGGTTTGAAGACCTAATGAGTAATTTGAATCGCACAAATTTGTGCCATAAAATTGCCAAATTTGTGGTACAAGGGGAAGGCTTAGTTCATGAACATATTAGTAGTTTCAAAGATTGGCAAATATGGGTTTGTGCGGGACAATTTGGGGTTTTTGAAGAATACTTAGTATTAGTGTTTATTCATGGATTGAGAATTGAAATCAAGAAATTGGTGCAAATGATGAGACCTCAGACCCTCGCACATGCTCAAATCATTTCTAGGTTGCAAGAAGACTATCTGAAATCCATGCAAAAGAAATCAGAAAATGGGTTAATTCCCCTTTCAAGAGACAAGAATCAATCCTCAATTTTTTTTTCTCAAAATAGCAACCAATTCGAGCAGAATTTGGAGAACGAAATGGCTTCTGAAATTGAGGTTCTTGCTATATGCACTCCTTTGGAAGAGATGGGTGCCAACCATTCTTCACAAGAAGTCTAAAATTCTGTTCAATTTGAATTAGAATTGGTATCTGAAATGGTGGAAACTGAGCAAGATTATCAAGGGAAAGATGAAAATACTGGGTTATTAAGGGACAAAGGATTACAATGTGGTTTTGGTAAAGAAATGGCCTTTGAATTGAGCCTTAGTGAAGCTACAACTATGCCAACTATGGTAAAATTAGCAGAAAATGTAGTAGAGGATCTCTTGTGTGACCAAGTGCCGGAGCAACCGCAGAGGTTGTGTGACCAAGTGCCGGAGCAACCGCAGAGGATCCTCAGTATATTGAGGTTGCAGATGAGTTCGTTCGTGTCTAGCACTATCAAGTTTACTTTTGTTAACTGGAGAATGGTGAACTTTATCCAATGCAGATTGACCAAAGCAACCATTGTTTGTGTGAGAGGATCTGTGGATGTCGCATTCTTCCTTCACAAAATACCCATTGAGTGTTTTTTGGTTCTGGACCATTGGTGCATCAGCTGCTTTCTTCCTTTCCCTTAATTCCTTCTTCGATGGCTGATAACCCAGTCTGAGTATGAGTCTATGTGGGGATCCTTGGAAGCTCCAGTAAACCTTGATGATTTTTACCTAGCCCCATTCCCGAGAAGAAACCCATCTTCTTCATAATTCCGGCGACTAACGGACTTGTATACTGATTGAAGTATAGTGGTTGGAACTCTCTCGGCTTCGCTTCCTCCAACATGTTAATAAACTCGAACCCTCCCAGACTTGTTTCCTTTTCTTGCAATTGTACCTCCAGAACCGGTGTGCTTGACGAAGCTTCAAACAAGCAGACCCACCTATCCCCGAGAATGTTGCAGACCTTGTTTTTTCAAACACACTTGACTTTATGATAAATCATAGATGATATGGTACCTAGACTGTTCAACCATGGCCTACCCAGTAGCAAATTGAAAGAGGCAGGGATATCAATGATATGAAACTCAACTTCTTTTTCCAAGGGCCCGACGGTGAGATTGAGGAAGATTATATCCATGACTATCCTCTGGGTGTTGTCATACGCCCTTACCTTTTGCTCAGACGGAATGAAAGTTGGCTCGTCCACACCCATTCATTTGGATATTCGGAATAGGCATACATTTAAAGCAGACCCGTTGTCAACAAGACAAGTAGGTGCAGTATTCCCCAAGCATTCAACAATGACGTACAGCGGCTTGTTGTGAATGGGCCCTCTGGGAGGTAAGTCATCTGAAGAGAAGGTGATAGCCATAGTCGGAGTTCTGCCGATCATTCCTACGAGTTCCTTCGGTGCTCTGTCAATAAAAATATCGGAATGATTCAAAGCATCTTGGACCGCCTGCCTGTGTCATTTAGAAGCGATTAGTAGCCCCTAGATGGTAATGTTGGCCTGCGTCTTCTTCATTTTTTTCAAAACCCTATCCTCCTATCCTCCTCCTCTTCTTCATTCACCTTCCTTTTTCCTTTGTCTAATTCCCTCCCTGGGTGATCTTCCTCCAGCTCGTGCGATTTAAAGTGTCTACCGGATCGAGTGAGATGACTGACCTCTTCTTTTGCCCATAAATTGTCGACTTCCGAAGCAACTTTTGAACCTTATTTTCTATTTTTGTCTCTTCGTCACTCTCATACCACAGATCATCTTCCACCTGATCTACATCTTGGCCATCGGCTTTGTTAACCTCTCGGACCCACCAATCTATTTGCTTTGTCATTTCCTCTTCACACTTTCTTGACGGATTTCTCAGAGTGCAGATCTCAGATTCTTTCGATAACTAGTAAGGCTTTCTTGGTTTCCGAGCTTAGTGATCAACCTGGATAGATCGAAGGTCATCTTTTCTATCCCCAAGAAGTACAGGCCTTATGGTAGTAGTACAAAATGATGATTCGGCAGTGGGCTCCTAGTAATTTAGAGTTTTGACAGGAGATTCAGATATCACTTTGTTATCAATTAGGTCTTGAATTTCATGCCTCATCCTTGTGCACCGATCCATAGTATGACCCTTCTGTTGATGAAACTTGCAATAGAGGTCCTCTCGAAAGCTCGAAGGGAGCGGATTTGGCAAGGGCCGAGACTCTAATGGGCAAAGATGCCCTTTTGCCATTAGCCTATCAAGGGCGATTGACAATGATACTCCTAAGTCTGAGAACTTCCTTGGCTGCTTGTCTTCTCCCCTCCTTGTTATATTGAATTTTCTGTCTAGCTCACTCAGAGAATTGACATCGGTGGAGCCAGAGTGACCCCCCGAATGTCCCCCGTTTGTTCCGTAGCTTGGCCTTCTGTATCTATTCGGTTTTTCCTCTTTCTTAATCACTCTTTCCTGGATCGCATCCTCTATCCTCATTCCTACATCAAAGACTTCGGCGATTGTGTTAATCGACTGAAACCTCATCTTTTCCTGGTACACCGGTTCAAGATTCTTCATTAACATCCAGATTTGTCCTTTTTTGGACGGCCGTTGCACTATCTTGGCTGATTTTTCCCTCCACCGACTCAAGTATTCGGCGAATGATTCCTTGTTCCCCTGTCTCGTTGTTTCCAAATCTCGGAATGTGACATCCAAGTCTTGATTGTACTTATACTGTGCCACAAACGCTTTAACTACTCTTCCCAGACCCTAGTCTTACTTGGTTCGAGTGTGAGATACCAGGCCAAGGCGGCCCCGGTCACAGGTTGCTGAAATAGGACAGCCATCATGGCAGTACTCAATCCACTAGGTTGGAAAGCCCTGATACACATTCTCACATGGCTGCGAGAATTCCCTGTTCTGTTGAACTTGTCAAAGATAGGCATTTTAAAACCGATAGGTAGCATCTCGTGGACCCCATCGTACAACCCTTCCAATTCCAACAGATAAGTATTAACCCCCTGAGCTTTGCACACCACTCTCTCAAGCTTCTCGACTTTCTCAGCCATTACCTTTTCTTTCTCAGTCTTCTCTCTTTCTTTGTCAGCTCATATTACATTAGCCTTTTGTGCCTCCTAATCATCAAACCAGTCTTCTTCCCTTTTCGCTAGGTGAGGTGGGTCAACAACTTGTGGATTTGGGGGTGGCAGTTGGCGGGCCATTGCTTTTATCATGTTCATCATACGATTCATATTCTCGGCCTGTCGTCTCATGTTCTCTTCTTGCCTTTCCACTATTGCCCTCAATTCTGCTACTTCCCCGGTGTTTGCTTCAAACGCCATATGAGTGTTACTTTCTCACTAACCTTGTTGCAGGACCTCTAAACCCAGACTATGCCCGAACCAGATGCTATTTTTGCCCTACAAAAGAATTTTAATGACTTTCAAAAGACTTTTTATCGCTTATTCTTTTTATCATAATCTTCTTTTGATTTCATTTCTAAAAGACACTTTGGTGAAACTTTTATGAATGGTTCATATGCCACACGGATGCAATGCATGTGTGCATGTATGCCTACTCTATATGCAAAAAAAAAAGGAAAATTCAAGTCCTAACAAGTAAACAGATAAACATATAAAATCCTCACCCATGTTAAGTGCGCCAATTTTCCTTTTCACCATGATCCTTGCTACCCTTTCCGAGGTTGGACATTTTTACTTGAAAAATGTTTCTTGGGTGATATGTTTCTTTTGAAAACAATTCCTTGAGAACGAGTATGTTGAAAATTCCTCAACATAGATAATTGGATTGAAAGCATTTCTCCCAAAAATTATTCTCAAGATTTTTGGATTTCTCCTTTGAAGATGATCATATGAGAATATACCTTAACAAAGGTTAGTTTGGAGCTTTAATCAAAAAGTGAACTCCAAAGATTTTTGAAAAAGCAATTGAAAACTTAGGAATAAAGATGGCAAAAATCTGTTTGCTTTCAAAGATATATTTAAATTCTTTGAATAGAAGTATCACATGATTAAATTATCATCGTACTTTTCATGAATTCGGATGCATACCTGGTCAATGATGCTAGCTAACAAGATATAAGAAGTGAAATCTTATAATCAAGATTCGGCATGTTCTCAAAGTCATAGGACATGAAGAGGAATTGCTCAAAAGTGATTAAGTGGTTACATATCTTTCATCAAGCAAGTATCGTCATCATCTCAAGTAATCCTTTCCGGGCATATAAAACTCCCTAGCACATAAATCCTAATCAAGAATTGGTCTCCTAAGATGGAAAGGTTCTATAGCAGCTTTCATGCAAAGGCTGGGTTTTGGTCAAATAAGGGACCCTTGACACACACCCAATGGGATGCTTCATATACCAACACATGGTACAAGATCAAGGATGATCACACAATCCCATGATAACTTGACCGACTGGGTTGCCCCGAGCCTCCAAGGTTATAGTTCTGTGCAATCGATTGGCGAGACATGCACATGAAAATGTAATAGGCACACAGAAATTGATTAATTCGATTAAAAGGATACTTTCAAGTTTAATCCTCAAGTGAACCCAAAATCAGAAATTCTGGTCTGCGAAACTAGAGATTCTAGGTTCGATCCCCAGTAGAGTCGCCAGATTGTGGATATCGTATTTTTCCTTACCCACAGCTTTTTAAACCTTTTCAAATTTCAAATTCAAATAAGAGTCGCCAATTAATTTTTTTTAAAAGAAAAATTAAGAATCCATTTGAAAGCAAACTGATCTTTTTGGAAACCAGAAATTTCTAGGTCCGGGGATTATGGAATGAGAGGGGAAGGAGTCCGGCGGACTAAAACACCCATTCTCACCCTATCTCGTGATAGGCCTTTACTCAACATCCTTTTAATCGAATAATTAATCTAAGCATGCCCTCAACTAGACATACATATAAACATACATTACAAAAGCATGTCGAAAGGGTGTAAGATTGCTAATGATAAAAATAGCATTCAAGACCACATAATTCAATTAGCAAGCAATATGATATGCAATAGGGAACGAGAGTACTTACCTGGGATCCAGCTGCGAATATGGAAACGTGTAATGCATGCAACAAAATAAAAACCTAAAGGAGTCTCTAATCTATATATACATATAAGGCTAGACCTAAATCTAAGGTGTCGTACATGGAGTCGAAAATTAGTAAAATCGGGAAATAAATAAACTAGAGAGGGGTTGAGAAATCGTACCTCAATAGGGCTATAAAACAAAGGGTTAGTCCACATGCTTTAAACAAGGTATAATATTAAATCCTAAGTAACATTCTTAAACCTATCAAGTATGGATGAAATTTGATCAAAAATCATGAATTCCTTGTAATTAGTTGGAATCACAACACCCCTATAAATATACAAGTCTCAAATAGGAGCCAATGTAATGTCCATATAGAGATGGTGTAATCCCAACATAATCACCAATTAGGTTCAATTAAGCGCAATTCAATCCTAATGCAAAACAAGTCCTAATTACAAGTATCAACCTACATAGATGAATGCATATGAATACATGAACATGAACAAGAGTAAGTTTTGACTTGTTCATTGATTTGGATCATTTAGCCTTTCGATTTAAGTTTAACTAATCATTATTAAACTATGGTTTAAGTCCTAGGTCATAGGAAAGTCATTTACATAATTATCTACAAAGTTTATCAAATCTACAACAGAATTTCAGAAATTACAAAGAGCAGACCAAATTTTGAAAAATAGAAAAAGCATAGCTCCCATGGTTTGATATCACTGATTTTTGGACACAAGATGCCGCTATGAATCTAGTTTCTAACCCAAAAAGAAAAATTAAAGATCAATGGTTCAATCTCTGGGAATTGGACAAAAACCAGACATCACTGAGAAATTTACAACTCTCTGTCCAGAGATTTTGTTTGATTTTCTAAAAATAGTAAATAAATCCGAATAACTCTAATCTCTTTAGGGGATCTTATTAACACATTAAACTTCATGGGAAAAAATTATTTAAGGCTTCAAATACATGTTTAAGGTCCTGATTTAATCAATTTGAAATTGACTTGCTATTCTGAAACTCTCGACAGATTATGATTGTTTCACAAAACTCATGACCAAACCATGTTAACTATGAAATTTCTTTAAAACAAAAATTACAGTGGTAGATCTTCGTGTTATTAACACTCTCCAATTGGTTTCATTCAATTCCAATGGACCATTATTTAATATAAATTCACTGCACCATTATTGAGTTTTATTTTTGTCAAGTCTATCAATCAAACCTTTGAGGTTGACTCACCCTAAGACTAATTCTCCTTCCCATTGATGGTCATTGGAGAAAAAAAAAGAAGACTAATCCATGTGAGTCTTAATGGAACATGGGAAAGGTTCGATAAGACTTCAAGTTAGAGGACCTAAGCCATGAATTAAGGCTTGGACCTACTAATCATGCATAGATATGATTATTCTCATTTGAATCATAAGTTCATAGAGAATTCAAAAGACTAGCTCAAGGGAATCAAAGGAGGTATTGAGAACCTCATGAATCCCAAGAGAAGAACATAACAAAAAAGAAAAGAAAAGAAAAGAAATCAAAGTTCACATAGTGTCCAAGTTAAATTTTGTTTTATGGTTTATTTGGCCTTAAATCCAATGCTACTTTGATCGAAATTAACCAAATGGGAGTTCAATCACAATATTAGTGGTGTGTGATGAAATGAGGTGGAAAGAGAATTTTTGAAAATGTGTAAAAGATCCTAAGAAATTTTATATATTGTGATTGAACTTAAGCTAAGAACTAATTAAGATTAGAGAATACCTCCAATTATCCTGAATTTTATGTTTTTGAAGGTCTTCCAAAAGTTGTTCAAGCTCATCTTCTAGCTCTTGCTTCTTAATTACTCTAATTTTTTCTAAGATTCTCTTAATTTTTTAAGGATGCTAAGACACTTTAGATTCAAAACCTTAAAAATTGAGATCCCCTATAACGGTGGATATTCATTCCTTTATATAGGCAAATTTCTAAAGGGCATTTCAGTATTTCAAGCCTAAAACCCTAATTTTGGATGTACTTTTCATGGTACAAAACATACTATCTTAAATTAGACTGTTACAAAAATGTGGCACTCAGTGGAGTTGGAAGCGGTACTCAATAAGTGCCGGAACGACACTCACCAATCACCGGCGCGACATTCATTTAACGCTGATGCGGCACTCGGTAAATGCCGCCAACTTCGCGGACTGCCATTTTTTTTCTTCTGGATTTTTGATTTTTGCGGCATTTGGTGTGTTTTTATGGCATTCCGTGACTGCTGTTATGGAGGTCACTGATAGCCGCTGCGGCAATCAGTGAGTGCCGTTGCGACGACACGTGACTGCTGCACAAATACCATGTGCCGCTTTCCTTCTAACCTCCTCTTTCATCTTCATTTCTTTCATTTTTGTTTCGTTTGAGATAAAAAGAGCCTTTCGAAGAACTTGAACCATCCTTGGAAACCCTAGGTTAATCGGGCATCGTCATCATCGGACTTGGAGGTAACACTCCCCTTTATTCGACGTTTGGTCAAAATCAGGGTGTCTATAGGGCCGGACCCAGGTGGGACAAATTGGGTCGTATTGGCCAAAATGTTGAGCTTGTCCATAAGCTTCCTCACTTGGGCTGCACCCTATGCTATTCTTGCTCAAGATAAGATCTCTTCTGGGTTCGTTTAATCCTTGTGGACAAGGACAATTTCAAGTGGAGGGTATTTGTGATGACCCAGCAATTGCTAGAGTGGTGGTTATTGTAAATGATAAATTGGTTTTTAACTAATTACTAGGTGTAATGTTGTGATTAGTAGAGGAGTTTGTTAACCATTTTGGGTGGTTGAATTAGTTGTATCATGGAGCTTATAAAGAGTTGAGAAAGCTTTGTTTGAGGTAGGCAATTTGATAATGAAATCTGTTCTCTCTCCAAATTCTCTCTCTTGTTCTCCTTCTCTAATTCTCTCTATCTAAACCTCTCTATTTCTTTATCTTCATCTTCTTTGTCTTCTCTATTCTTTTACAATTCAGTAATTTAGCTGAGTAAGGGGCTCAATCCTTACAAGTGGTATTAAAGCATGATCTGGGAAAATCTTCCATTATCCTTCTTTGAATCTTCTTTATCTTCTACTTCTTTTCCTAAATCTTCTTCCTTCCCAATTCAATCATCAAGATTCAACTTGTTCTCGTTACCATGGAACCCAAATACCAAAAATCCGCAGTGAATATCAGTGTCAATTTACACAACATCAAATTGACATAAATGCTCTTCAAACTCAGATGGCAGATGTGTACACCAAGATTGCCAGATTGGAATTAGGATTTGACTCTAAATTTGCCAATCTTGAAGCTAAATTGATGCAAGGTTTGAAGACCTAATGAGTAATCTGAATTGCACAAATTTGTGCCATAAAATTCCCAAATTTGTGCTACATGGGGAAGGCTCAGTTCATGAATATAGAAAATATGGGTTTGTGCGGGACAATTTGGGGTTTCTGAAGAATACTTAGTATCAGTGTTTATCCATTGATTGATAATTGAAATCAAGAAATTAGTGCAAATGATGAGACCTCAAACCCTCGCACATGCTCAAATCATTGCTGGGTTGCAAGAGGACTATCTGAAATTCATGCAAAAGAAATCAGAAAATGGGTTAATTCCCCCTTCAAGAGACAAGATTCAGTCCTCAATTTTTTCGCAAAATAGCAACCAATTCGAGCACAATTTGGAGAATGAAATGACTTTTGAACATGAGGTCCTTGCTATATGCAATCCTTTTGAAGAGATGGGTGCCAACAATTCTTCAAAAGAAGTCCAAAATTTAGTTCAGTTTGAATTAGAATTGGTATCTGAAATGGTGGAAACTGAGCAAGATTATCAAGGGAAAGATGAAGATACCTGGTCACTGAGGGACAAAGGATTACAATGTGGTTTTGGTAAAGAAATGGCCTTTGAATTGAGCCTTAGTGACGCTAAAATTATGCCAACTATGGTGAAAAAAATGTAGCAGAGGATCTCTTATGTGACCAAGTGCCGGAGCAACCGCAGAGGATCCTCAGTATATTGAGACTGCAGATGAGTTCGTTCGTGTCTAGCACTATCAAGTTTACTTTTGTTAATTGGAGAATGGTGAACTTTATCCAATACAGATTGACCAAAGCAACCATTGTTTAGGTGAGGAGACCGAACCTAGGTGGGACAAATTGGGTCGCATTAGCCAAAATGTTGAGATTGTCCATAAGCTTCCTCACTTGGGCTGTACCCTATGCTATTCTTGCTCAAGATAAGATCTCTTCTGGGTTTGTTTAGTCCTTGAGGACAAGGACAATTTCAAGTAGAGGGTATTTGCCATTACTCGGCAATTGCTAGAGTGGTGGTTATTGTAAATGATAAATTGGTTTTTAACTAATTGCTAGGTGTCATGTTGTGATTAGTAGAGGTGTTTGCTAACCATTTTGGGTGGTTGAATTAGTTGTATCATGGAGCTTATAAAGAGCTGAGGAAACTCTGTTTGAGGCAGGCAATTTGATAATGAGATTTGTTCTCTCTCTAAATTCTCTCTCTTGTTCTCCTTCTTTAATTCTCTATGTCTAAACTTCTCTGTTTCTTCATCTTCATCTTCTTTGTGTTCTCAATTCTTCTGCAATTTAGTGATTTAGCTGAGTAAGGGGCTCAATCCTTACACAATGTTTCCGAGGTTGGGGTGTCCCGAGGTGAACTTTTTATTGGGTATTTCGGTCATTTACACATTAGCCTCTAGCTCTAATTTATAAGGGCGGCTATCACTGAATTCTATAATCTTTTTTCTTTTGCCTTTCAACATAGTAAAAACTTAGCAACTTAGTGGACAAAGCACTATTTTTGGGAAATTATATAAATCTGGTTGTCTCTCTGATTCTTTTCATCTCTGTTATTTTTATTTTTTTCTCATAAATTTCGGGATAATGTAAATCCCTAAGGCTCTATTTGGTTTGCAGATTTAGGAAAAAAAATGAAAATAGAAAGGAAAACTAGTTCCATCGTTTTTTGCCTTGTATTTTCTTGGGGCGGTTGGCTATAGGTTCCCCCCACGTTGGACCAGAATAGGGGATAGATCCCCACATTTTTTTGGTGCCAAAGGTCCCTGTGATTTTCAGTGGACGAAAATGCCCACTCTCCTTATGTTTAATAATTATACTACACATATGCCACCTCAGCCCATAATTTAAGGAAGTTAGTTATGGTTTGTTTTCCAAACTTGAAATTGTCATAACTTCTAAACTACAAAATATTTTTCTTAAAAATTTTACATTCGTAATCTACAAAACGAGATCTATCAAACAAGATCCATAATGCCTATACAATTCTTAAAAAAAAAAAAATCGATGTCTTTAAGTGCTGCCCAGGTAAAAGCAATCGAAAGTAACATTTTTATTCAAATTGACCAAATAATTACAAAATTATGGTCATTTCATCAGATGAACTGCATTTACAATACTTTTTAAGTAAATACAGTAACATATTATCAAAAACTAAACGTTTTTACAAAGATAGTAATATCAATGTTCCAAAAGTTGCAAAATTAGGGCTATTTAGTAGATGTTACTGTCTTTAAAAACTATTCCCATGCAAAAATTAGTAACATTCTATTAAAGATTAGCAACATGGTATTGAACAAAGAAACAGTAACATGTTGTCTATAATAATATTTCTTCAAATTGACATAATAATCGCAAAATTGTGGCCAATATTTAGATGTTACTATCTAGTTAAAGGCAGTAACATATCATAAAAAAAAAAGTTTCAAAGGTTGTATCATGTCACTATTGCAAAAGAGAGCGATATTACGTTATAATGGTCCGACAATATCATGAATTTTTATTTTTATTTATTTATTTTTTATTTTGCTTTTTTTTCATAGTAACTATGGATATTGTTTGATAGATCTTTCTTTCCAGGTTTCAAATATATAAATTTTATTCAAAATGGAGTAGTGGTTTGAAAGTTATGGCATTTTAAATTTGAAAAGCAAAAAAAAAAAAACACTTCCTTGAAAAAAATGATGAGGTGGCAAAACAGCAACATATGGGTGACGGGGGAAAATATGCTAATATCCTTATTTTCAGTTTAAAAATGGACTTATAGCCATGTAATTTAAAAATGATAGTTCTCATCTCCTTAAATCCAAATCACTTGTACTTATCTTCTATTTCCTTCCAAAGTAGGGACTTCTATTTAATTTTTCCTATTTTCTTTCATGCTAAATAACATTAAAAAATAATGATAAAAAAATATAATAATAGTGTAATGCTAGAGACACCTAAAAAAGTCATCGGATAACGTGGACATTAAAACTCGTCTTTAATTATTTCAAAATAATAACATAGAGATTTACATTCAATTTCAAAATTGTCTTTGACACCCCAACAGGTAAACAATTTAGGTGTATTAGCATTTTCCATAGTTATAACAAACAAATAAAGAAAGAAAAGTGACTTACAATATTCAAAATGCTTAATTTATTTCTCACCTTACTAATTTTTTTTCTTATTTTTCCTGATCACTTTCCTTATTAATCAAACAAAGTAAATTATATTCCTTTTTGTTTTCTATTTTTCTTTTTCCTCACTAAGAGCCATTGGTTTAGCTGAAATATTAAGTGATTATTTTTTAAGTGATGATTAGTAAGTGGTTATTTTTTAAGTGATGAAATATTAAGCTGTTTAGCGTTTGGGTTAGCTGAAATATTTCATCACTTAAAAAACAAGAGTATTTGGCAAACGAACTGAAAAAGTGATGGTTTGTATAAAATGACCAAAAAGGATAACATGCTTATATCTTTCAACATCGTTAAAATTTTAGGACATGCAGGGCATTTTTGTCTTTTAACAAATTAAAAGTGAATTAAGAGATTGTTTAAAAAACAAGCTACTTTTTTTAGCTTTTCAATTTTCAGCTGATTTGTTTTGAGTGGTGAAATTTTAAGCTAATACGAACACTTGCATTTTACAAATAATAATAATTTTTCCTTGAAATCCACAATTTATTACTTAATTTTTAATTTTCAGCTAACCTAAACTGACTCCAAATCCAAGAACCAGAAAAAGCCTAATCTATCTTATCTACAGTGGTGGACCTACACTATACCCAGGGGTGGCACAGGCCCCCCTTTGACTTTTAAAAATAATATAATTACATGTAAATTTTTTTAGATTTTACAAATAGGCCCTCCTAAAATTCACCCAGGCCCCCCCTAACTTTAAAAAATTCAAGATTTACGTACAATATTTTATAGGTTTTAGTCACAGGCCCCTCTTGACTTTTGAAAATTCTAGATTTATATGTAGTATATTACAAGTTTTAGAAATAGACCCCCTAAAATTACATGATTTACCCCAAACTAGGGATGTTAAACCAATTTTACAGTTTTACACATAATTGTGTATCAGTAGACCTAAAAACATTCGCCTTCAGAGCGCTGCCCCCGAACCCCCATATAATTTAGGCCCCCCTGACAAAAAATTTTGGGTCCACCCCTGCTTATCTATACTACCGTCTGGCAGGCATTCATTTAGGCTTATGTGATGAGATAATTTTTGAACAAGGATAAGATTAATACATATACATAGCCAGCTGAAGAAGTTTTGTTTGTTTACGTCTTCTCAACATGTATATATATATATATATATACATTTCACAGTTTTTAAACATGATTCGATGGCCAAAATAGATGCCCTCTCTTAAATTGAGAGGTGGCCCTCTTTAGAGAATCTTTGTGTGTATATATATATCAATTAAAAAAAAAAAATCTACATATTCTATATAATAATTTAAGGCTGTGGCGTCTCTTCCTTTTTAATGTAACTTTCAATCTCAACCTTTGAGATAAGAGTGGATATTTTAATATGTTTGATGGTTTGCAAAATTGTGTTAAACCTAAGCCATGGGATCATCTCACACTCATTCTTGATTTGGTAAAATCCAGAATTAATACTAAGCCTTTATATCACTATTTAATTCCTCTCTCTCTCTCTCTCTCTCTCTCTCTCTCTCTCTCTCTCTCTCACACACACACACACACACACACACACACACACACACACACACATCCATAAAACTTACCATTTTGAAATTTAAATAACCTAGCATATTTTAAACTCATCAATATCTCATACAAACACTTTCCTTATCACTCTCATATAATTTTGTTAGTTACATAAATCTGCTTCAAATATCAAGATAGTGCTTCTACTTCTGTAGACTTCAATCCATTAGTTTTGTTATTGATATTTTTTTTGTCATTACATTGTTCTATCAATTTTGTCTATTCTTTGCAGTTGTTTGCTGAAGATCAAGAGAGTCTTGAATGAATTCAATCTTTATAGTTGTTTGAGTTGTAGAATTCTTACCACATTTTTTTATTTTTGTTGTGATTTATATGAATCTGTTGTAAAAATTCCAACCATGGCTCAGTTTAATTTCAAAATCAAAATAAATAAACTAAAAATATATTGATGTGCTTGTGGAACCAATGTCTTCACTCAATGAGTGGTAGTTGAGGCACTATACGGGTGTTGAGACCCAATTGCTTTTTCAACAATGATACATGAAACACTGGGTGGATCCAAGCTTATGGTGGTAAGGATAATTAAAAAGTTACATAGCCAATCTTCGCTGATACAGGAAAGGGGATGTAATACTTAGGAGCGAGCTTCTGATTACTCTTTAAGGCTACTGAAGATTGCCTATATGGCTGTAATCTTAGGTACACCATATCTCCAATTTCAAATTTCCTTTCTGTCCTATGCTTATTTAAGTAAAACTTCATACGCGAATGTGCCTGAATCTGATTGTCTTGCAATAATTGTGCCATTTTAGACATTTTTCTAAGGAAAGTGTCCACTTCTGTAATTATAGAACTTGGGTTCTGAAGGATGGCAAATTGGGGTGGATGGTGGCCATAAAGAGCTTCAAAAGGTGTGAGCTTGAGGCTAGTATGGTGGTGGGCATTGTACTACCACTCAGCAAGTGCTAGCCACTAGTACCATCTCTTTGGTCTATCCAAACTCATAGCCCTGAGGTAATTCTCCAAACATTGGTTCAGTCTTTCTGTCTGTCCATCAGATTGGGGGTGATAGGATGTAGAATACAAGAGCTTTGTCCCAACAAGTCTGAATAACGCATGCCAAAATGTACTGAGAAATAATGTATCTCTATTTGATACAATAGTGGAAGGTAATCCATGTAGCTTATGGATGTTTCTAAGGAAAAATGAAGCTAACTGAGAGGCTGTAAAGGAGTGGTTACAGATATAAAGTGGGCATACTTGGTGAGTCTATTAATTATGACCCAAATGGTATCCTTTTCCTCTGATTTTGGAAGTCCTTGAATAAAGTCCATGGATATGTCAATCCAGGGTTGAGTAGGAATGGGTAAAGGTTGTAAGAGCCCAAGGTAAGCCACAATTTCTGATTTAGTTCTTTGACAAGTATCACAATTTGAAACCCAATCATTGACTTCATTCTTTAGTGAGGCCAATAGAAGTAATTGCTGACTCGTTTGTAGTTTCTAATTGTCCTGAATGGCCCCCAATACCAAAATTATGCACTTCTTGCAGTATTTGCTGCTTAAGCTATCCTTGATCTCCCACATACAACTTTCTTTTATACCTCAAAGACCATTGATAAAAGTATAATCTTGTAAACCTTTTGGATCAATCAATAATTGAGAAATTACTACTCCACTACTGAATCTCCTTAGTAGGTGCTGATAATTCTTTATGCCAAGAAGGTTGCTCCACTACTGAATCTCCTTAATAGGTGCTGATAATTCTAAGTAAGATCTCCATTTGTGGACTGCTTGAACAATGTCCATAAGTTCTTTATCATAGGTTGATAGCCCCAAATGCCTAGGTGATAAAGCCTTACTGAAATAGGCTAAAGGTTTGTTCCTTTGAAATAACACAGCTCCTAGAACATTGTGACATGCATAAGATTCTATAGTAAAATGAATGGAAAAATTAGGTAGTGCCAATATTGGATCTTCAGTCATTGCCTGCTTAAGCTGATTAAAGACCTTTTCAATAGTCTCTGTCCATAAAAACATGCCCTTCTGGAGTGACTATGTCAATGATTTGCTGATGATGCCATAGCCCTTAATGAATTTTCGATAATAGCCAGTTAATCCTATAAACCCTATCAGAGCCTTAACTGATTTTGGACTTTGCCAATGCAACATGCATTTGATCTTGTCTGGGTTAGCTGCTACCCCCTCACCAGTAATAACATCACCCAAATGTTCAATACTGTTAAGGGCAAAAGCACAATTAGATCTTTTAGCATAGAGCTGATTGCTATATAAAACCTGAAGTGTTGCCTCCAAATGATTAACATACTCTTCAAGACTTTGCTATAAACCAATATGTCATAAAAAAATACTAGTATGAATTTTTGAAGGTGAGGTTTAAAACATGGTTCATCAAAGATTGAAAAGTTGCTGGGGCATTTGTTAAGCTAAAGGGCATGACTTTAAACTCATAATGACCCTCATGGGTTTTGAAAGTAATTTTCTTGGATGTCCTCTTGTTGTACTCTAACCCGATGATACCCAAATCTAAGATCAAGCTTAGAGAACCAATAAGCTTCACCTAATTCATCTAAAAGCTCATCAATAATGGGAATGGGAAACTTATCTTAATGGTGATATTTTTGAGCTAGCGATAATCAATGCAAAGCCTCCATGGATTGTCCTTCGTTTTTACCAGAAGTACTAGAGAGGCAAATGGGCTACTGTTGGGGCTGATTATTCTAGTCTGCAACATTTTCTTGACTTGTTTCTCAATCTCTGCCTTTTGAAAGTGAGGATATCGATAGGGTCGAGCATTCACTGGTGATTGTCCTTCTAACAAGGGTATGTGATGATCAAAGGCACTTTGAGGAGGGAGCCCTTTTGGTTATGAGAATACCTTTGAAAACTTGTGCAGTAGCTGATTAATAATCCCAGGAATTTCTTCATTTGTGGAACTTTCTTTTATGGTGGAGTAGAGTTGGTAAGCTACCAACTTTTCACTTATACTAGATAGCCTTCCTATAGTTTCCCCATTGATAAGTTGTTGGGTTTGTGCCCTCAAACCATTAATGTATGAGACATTGTCATTTTAATATATGGATATCAACTTTATATTTCATTATGTATGTTCTTTTATGAGATGATTGTTAATCCTTAAGTATCATATTAGGTAATTCGTGTGTGTATGAGATACATACAAGTGAGATACATATTACTATTCTTTGATACTTAGAACTTGTCACAGTGGATGATGAGACTGGATATCTCATCAGGTTTACACTATAGTATGATTAACTACCATTGGATGGAGTGATGAATCTCAATCACTGGAGTATGACTCTTAGTTAATATACTAGTGCTTATAGTGCATTGACGGACCTGAGCTTTCCTATTGACACTCAAGACTGTCAACAGTCGATAGGAACTCATAACTTGTATAAGGTATGTGTTCTCAATCTTGAGGCAATTATGAACATAGATTCTGGACATGGTTGCTTTGACTTACTAATCAGTGAGGTCTATAGAAGATCAACACTTGGTTATCTTGGGTATGTCATGTTCACAGAGATGTGAACATATATTGTCAAGATAGAATCTACCCTCTGATAAAGAGTAAGCATTCCCTTCAGAATGTCATCAAGTTGATTATTGAGAACTGCAGTCTTATTGATAAGTAGTTATCAATATGTTTGGTAATCATGAGAGGTGAATGAGACTTAAGGAATATAAGAAGTAATTATGATTCAGGTTGAAAGTAACGGTTATCCGACTACCTGAATACGATTATCAATGTTGAAGGTAGAGGGACATTAGTACACTATACAAGTCTAGTTACCGCTTCGAATATGTTCTTTTGCATTGGAGTTCAGAAATCGTTTTATAGTGGAATAAACGTTAACTGATCAGTTGGTTAGTTTGGTGATCAAAGAGTTTTGTCATGGAAATTAACAACTGGTCTGAGCCAACAATAAAGAGCCTAGGAGGTCGCACTCTTAGCTCCGCTAGAATGCTTGGAAAGGCACATAAGGGTGATGTCAAGATAGGTTCAATCGATCGAAGTTGTCTCGATTAAAGTCTGGATAGGTTCAATCGCTCGAAGGTGGTTTGATCGATCGAATGTTCGATCGATCAAAGCCACTTCGATCGCTTTAATTTAGGCCGGTTCTGGGAATCTATAAAGAGGGCAGCTGAGTCCAGAAAAAGAGTTCATTGTTTTAATATGCCAGAAGCTGCACAAACTATTTTAGAGCTCCCAAACCCTCTCCATCCTCCTTATTAGAGATCCCACCATCTCTAGTCTTTTTGTAAAGCATCCCCATGAGTCATAAGAGTGAAGACAACCTAGTGGAAGCTGCTGCACCATCCATGAGGAAGAAATTTAGAATTGGGTTCAAGACCTGAGGTATGATTTCTTGTTCCCTCTTATGTACGCATCTATGGAATTGACGAGTAGTAGATCTTGGGCTACCAATAAGTTTTGAAACTTAATCTTTCCGCTGCGCGTTTAAAAATAACTTTAAACCAGTTTTTCCTTCATAAGTTTCATAGTGGCACCCTTTGTAAGCCCTCTAAGTGTGATATCTTCATCATTCCTTCTAAGTTTAAGGAGCATTCTATCAAAATCAAACATTGTAGGACCATTTTCTTTCATCCATTGGACCACAGTACCATATCACATCCTCCCAAAGGAAGCAATCTCACATCAATTTGGAAGTTGTGAACTTAAATCTCCTATAGGAACTGAGAACATTTTGCAGAACTCATCATACTATCTCCATCAACTACTGTGAGCCTTAATTAGCTAGTTGGCTGCACCAAACATCCTATCCTTTTGGTAGTACTTGGGTCCAAAAAAATTATCTGTGCTCCCTGAATCTATCAGAATTATTAATGGGTTTTCTTAACTAACCCCTTGAGCCTCAATCTTTCATGATTAACTTCTCCAGACAGTGCATTAAAGGAAATAGTTACTTGCTCCTCAATTTTCCAACAATGATTTCAACTTGATCCAATTGCTCATTGATTTCTTCTAGTCCTTCTTTTGTACTAGAAATCATGAAAAGCAGCCTCTCCTTACACACATGGCCCTTATAGAACACTTCATCACAATAATAACACAAATTCTTTTCTTTTCTCAGTTGCATTTCCTCTAGGAATATTCTCTTTACAAATTGACAAGGTAACATTCTGTTGGGCTCAGATTTTTGGTAGGTTTGGGAGTTATTGTGGGTCATATTGATAAGGTTGGATTGAGAATGGGCAGAATTATTGGTTGTGAGTTTGATTGGGTTGGAAAATAAGGAATTTTGGGTAAAATTGGGTTTATTGAATGGGTTTGTTCTTGGGTTTGCTGGTATGGTTTTCTTGGAAGCTTCCAAATGGTTTTCTTGCAGCCTAGCCAATGTGATAGCATGAGTAAGAGAATGAGGGTTAAATATCTTAACCAAATTTCCAATTTCATCTTCCAATCCGCTAACAAATCAAGAAACAAAATAATCTTCTGTTAGCCCTCTATTTTTAGCCATGATCAGAGGCTTAAGTTCTTCAAACTTGGACTTGTACTCCTCCATTGAGTCATTTTGCACCAGCTTCTTGAATTGCCTAACGGTGTCTTCATATCCCATATCAGAGAACCTATCTGAAATGTTCCTTGCAAACCCAGTAGGTCATCATAGTGGGACTGGAGCCAATGATCCGCCTTGGATTCGAGATATATGGAAGCAAATGCTACCTTATTCTCTTTAGGTATTGGGTTTAGTTGGAAAAATCTTACACACCTCTTTAACCACCCCTTTACATCAGAGCCAGCAAATTTGGGGAAATCAATTCTTGGGAATTGAAAGTGTGGTGATGTCCATTGTGCATACCTCTATTCCATTGGGGTAAGAACCTATTTCTATCATCTAGATTTTTGGCAACACTTGGGTTAATTCTCTCCACCCTAGTTGCAGAAGTGTTGCCCATGGTTGTATTTAGAGTGGGCAGAAGCCAAGTTTGATCCCTTCCTCTATCTAAGGAAATGAGACCAATGTTACTCATTAATGCTTCGAGCCTTGCTTCATTTCTTGCTTATAGGTTGGAAAACGTCACTTCAGTCCTTGATTCAACTCCAGCGATCTTATTGTACACATCCACTATTTGTGATTACAGAGTAGTTATATCTTGTTTTTGTTGATATGCAACATCAATAGGTCTATGATTTCTTGATTATTACCCATGGTTGTTTGAATAAATTTTACCATTTATTGTCTTTGGATTCAGAAAAGAATGCTTTGATACCACTTGCATGTAAGGAATTAAGCCCCTTACTCAGCTTGTTTTTATAGAAAATAGAGAACATAATTGAATAAGATGATGAAGTAGATGAGTTTCAGAGAATTAGGGAAAGAACAGTTAAGGGAGAGAGAGAGAGAGAGAGAGAGAGAGAGAGAGAGAGAGAGAATATCTAGAGAGAGAAATTGAAAATTGATCATTCATTTTCATAACCACGTTGGCCAATTCTTCTTACACTTATACTCTGTTTCCTCATTTCCAGCTGCAACTGACAATAATTAACAGCTTCAACTAACACCCAATGAGCTCATGACAGCTGTCTTATTTGTTACAAGACTTAAACGACTCATTTGACTTCAAAACGTCAGTATTTCGTTTCTACAATTCCAAGATACTACTCAACTAAACAACATCGTTTATACAATTCATATATAAAATTCAACGGCTATATTTGATCCAATGGTTAAAACACACTAAGACTTGATCTGACGGCTACAACTTTGTCTTCCCAAACTCAGACCATGACAAATGGCCGGCTGAGAGGTTCAGAAGCTTAGGCCCTTTTTCTAAGCTAGGAAAAGAAGGATCAGTTAAAGGGGTTATTATGTCATGTATCTTTTTGAATCAGATTAAGGGATATTTTGGATTTTCTTTTAATGCTTAAATATGTTTGGCGTGTGGGTGAACTAATTTTGCATTAGGGGCTGTTATGTATGAGGGAAAGTAATAATATCATAAGTAATTGAGCATGACCATTAGAGAGCCTCACATCGAAATGAAGCTTCTACTCAAATTTTAAGCATTGAAGATGACATAGGTAGGAGGAGGAGGATGAGTTATCTTTTTGACTGTTTGAATTCATCTTTGAAGTTTCTACTCACTCTTGGAATTATATAGTATCTGCAAAAACCACCTCTTTTTTTTAAACTGTATTTCACAAAGCTCTTTCTTTCATATAATGAATAGTAGGAGTATTTTTATTTCAATTTAAAGGGTACGTTGATTGTCATACAATTTTCTTTACAGAGAGTTATATTAAACCTGAAAATTATGTAAAGTGAATTTGATTTCCAAAGAGTTTTCCTTAACTTTTAAATGTTTGGATGTATTTATTACTTTTCATTTAACCTGGCATTGCATTCATTGACAAATAATTCTTTTTATTACTTTTCAGTATTTCACAAACAACATAGTTAGATATCATTGACTTCACATTTTGCATCATTTGTCGGTGTGTGTAAGAGAGAGTTCTACAGTGGCGCACAACTTTATTGTTATGTGAATGGAACTAAAATTTGGTGTAGATGTAATGTTTTTGCTGGATAAGGAATGGCTGGCTTTGGCGTCATGATTTGATCAAATATGTTCAGGTATTTTTTTCCAGTTTCTTTTCTATTTTTCACAAATTCTGGTCTTATTCTATTGGGTTAGAATATCTTTTGACGCTGTTGTAAATTTTTACTTTGGCTATTCACAACTGAGCCAAGAACTTTTTTCCCTTGGTGGTAGGAGTATATAAGGATGCTTGTGAATGTCCTAAATTTGTTATGCTTATTTGTTGTGGTAAATGTGGTTTTTTTATTAATAATTTTTTTTTGCTTGCAATTTTCTCTATTTCTATTACTATTTCTCCCACTAAACAGATTTTGTATGGTTTAGAGTTCAAACTGGTAGCAGAATTAGTTGGAGCAGAAATTATGAAACAAGGACATCAAATCTCCATGGGAAGCTCAGGCTTTGATTCTAGAGGGTGTTTGTGAGCTTGCTAATGGTCCATAAATTTTATTGAGGGTAATTTGGCAATTTGGTGGCCAATGTGTGGACCTAATTTGAACTTGTACATTTTAATGCCTAACATTTGATTTTGTCGTATCACATTTGTATTTAATTTGGCACTCGTGTGTGTATATATGCTTATATGTGTGTGTGACTTGTGGGACCCACCCCAACTAACAACTGAGCTTCCCAAGGAAGCTTTTCTTTCTCTCTCCTCCCTCCCTCACCATCCGGCAAATTCTCTCTCTCCTTCTCATTTCTTTTTCTTTCTCTTTTCTTATCTTTACTCTCTCTCTCTCTCTCTCTCTCTATATATATATATATACAAGCTATGAGCCCCGTGCAATGCACGGGTGAGTCGAAAACCAAAAAATATTAATAGCATTTACTTTGAAATTAGTATAACTAAATAGCTTATATCTTGCAAACAAAAATAGATGATTTTTTAGCTTCTAAAAATTAAAATAATAGTAATAAGAGCAGTCTAAAAAAATATCTGATTTGTATTGTCAATGTCAATACGACCAAAAAAAATAATGTATGTAATATAAATGTCAAAAGAATTAAAAACTTAACATTATTAATTGTGTTTGATTGAGTAATGCTATGTTTCCCAACTTTGATATTTCAAATATGGTTCTCAACACATGTGGTAGTGGTACCACTCTAAAAAATAGTGGGACCACCTAAATATCGTGTGAGGAACTATTGATATGAACTTGAAAATCATAGCATTACTCATTAATAAATTCTAACTAATTCACATTAGATTCAACAATTCAGATCCTACTTTTGTCTTACACATCTCGTTAGATCACATTGTAACAAAATATCACTACTCTATCAAGAACCATATAGAGAAGGCATAATACCAAAATAAAAAAACACATAATAGAAAGTAGCATTCAATCTACTTGAAGTGCTCTTCTTATTTCCTTAATTTAAAATCAAAAAACAATCTAACTCAAAACAATCAAGCCCAATATAAAAGGAGTAAAACTTAAGGCACACCCATTTCCACAACCTCACTCCCCACAATCTGATGTGGCAACCATGTAGTGGGAGTATCATATGTGAGGTTGTGTTGAATGGTGGGTCCCATCCCACTACATGGTAGACACATCAGATTGTGGAGGGTGAGGTTGTGGAAATGGGTGTGCCTAAAATTTTACTCATATAAAAGTTAAATAAGAATTCATACATATGAATTAGAGAAACAAAATCAAGTAATTGTATAGTGAAGATTCTAACCAAGAAACGAAAAGACTGTGTAGATGAAAAGTGGTCAATAACTATAATACTAGGATATTGGTCAATCCTTGTTTAATTCCAATTCAAGGGTATATGATAAATAATATATCAAATTTAATCTACATTAAATTGGTCAATCCTTTTTTTTTTTGATAGGTCAATTTAATGTATTAACACAAATATGTTTTAAAAAAATTTTAATTAACAAATTTCTCATAAATTGCCACTTGGCAAAACCAAAGGCTTTGACTTTCATATATCGCGCAATGCGCGGATACGTTATTAGTCTTTGCTCTATAGCCAGATTTTGTACATGAAGTAAATGAATTCTCTCTTTTTTTCTCAAATTTAATGACCTGTATGTTTACCTTCAAGGTGCAAAACTATTCGATTACCCAAACCAGGATTTTTTCGATAGAGAATCATCTTAGTGAGAAAAAAGCCATGTCAATTCTAACCAACATAGCAAAATACACAAGAAAGTTAAATCTAAACTCCATCTCAGCTTTAGATAGAGATTTTATTTAGAACAACATGCTTCATTCAATATCAAAAACATACATGACAAAAATAAATATGATGTAATTAACTAAGAGTTCATTTACCATATCCTGGACCTACGCCAATTTGAACGGCTGGCCACTTTCTTGTAGAAATATTTGATTTGGGCTCCTACGTGTAGAAAGTATTTTTTGTTTTTTTTTTTTTTGTTTTTTTTTTTTAATATTACTAAGAAATTATCTAATTGTTGATATCAGTTTCTATTGGTAATCTAGGCCTCTGAAATTGTTAAGAGCTCAACCGATTAATGTGATACAATCAACCTTTTTCTTATACTATAATAATTCTTATATTAATCTCCTAAATTACTCGTGTTACTAATGATCAAGACATAGAAGTAATCCTGGAACGCAAGGCACATAGATCAAAAGAGAACGGAGCATGCAAGAAAAATTTCATTGTCACATGAAGAAGAAGAAAATGGAATGGAATATTGATCAAGAGAAAAATCTGCAAAACATGATAAAAAAAAATATGCCAATAGTTTAACAAACCTGGTTTTAGATCTTCATTGAGGTTCAATGTTAGAAGAATGCAAAATAAATCTGAGTCAGAAAAGCACCCAGAAGTCATTGAAAAGTGAAAAGGCAAAGAAAAAAGTGTGTAGACTCTTAGAATAATTAGATGACATTAGTTAGGAAAGTCCTTGATTAGTGGAACTTAATCACATCGATGATTTTTTTCTAAAATAAAAAAATGGGTTGGAGCTAATACAAAAAAAAAAGCATATTTTAGAGAACTTTTGACTCAATTTCCTATAATTGTATTTTCCCACATGTGTATTAGCGAGAAAATGAGAAATTTAGAACAAAAACAATTCTAATCTAAATGGGAAATCAAAATAGAATAGCCAAGAGTGCTTCCATTATCTCACCATTGTTAACTTTTGCTAATATAGTATAAAATCCTCAAAAATTATACTTTCACAAATCAATTTGATTTTATAATAGTCCATACAATTTATATAAAAGCCTAGTTATGAGCATGGGACAGTGGGCAACTAATCCAACTATCAACATCAACCAAAGGCTCCAAACATGATTGCCATTATATAAATTACTATCATTTGTCAGGAAATATGCCTTTCGAATATTCTGTATTGCCCAAAGAACAAACAAACTTTAATATTCATCCCAAATGTGACTTTCTAGGAAGCTGAAGGTTCAAAAAGACAAATCCGTCTCTGTGTAATCAGTTGTATTTAACTTGATTGTATTTGCCCACATCTCTAATTTGATTCCAATGGACCTTAGTTACATTTGTTGTAGAGCATTAAAATGTTTACATGAATCAAACAAAATTCAAAAAATTACCAAAACTCAAATTATTGGAATAATATGAAAAAACATATTGAAATAATCAAGCACATTAACATGGTCAATGAAAAGATTGAAAAAAAAAATGATTGCAAATGATACCTGAAAGTGAACCCATATGATTGTCAAGCCAATTCAACTTGTGTATTGAAAGTAAAGTATGATCTGGGTTTCTTTAAGCTAATAGGTCCTCCGAAAAAAAATAAAAATAAATAAAGCTTTGAGTTTGTGTTAGTATTTGAGCTTACCCTATCAGTAACTTGGCCCATTGACCCTTCTTTCTCATTGCTTTTTGCTCTATTTCCTCTTCCTGAAGTTGTAAAGTAAAAATAAAAATAAAAACCTAACAATGCCCGTGAAAATTCGAGGCTGAAAATGAAACTATGAAATGGGTCATTAATTCCAATTTTGGATCAACCTTTAAGAAAGAAAAGGATGGTTTAGAGCATCTGTGTGCGTGTGTGTGTGTGTGTGTAGACATAAAAAACTAAAGCAAGTTGCGATGGTGGAAGATGCAACTATGGCAAATAGGCATATAAATCAGCAAAAACTTGAACCAACGTCTTCTTATCTCCTCAAACGTTAGACGGCTGGAAGCCATTTGATTTGTCATTTCTGCAAATGTTAAACGACTGGAAGACAATAGGTCAATCGAAACTACTAAATGTAGAGGTGAGAAATGGGGAAAACTTCTTCAGCGCAAAGAGGAATGGATGTGTGTACACAGAATGTATGTCTTGAATGGGTAGGAACTTTATGAAGAGAGAGAGAGACCAGTCTCTTAGGAAATTTTTAGAGGCAATTGAAAAATAAATAAATGCTAAACATTGTGTTCTTCAAAACAGAATGATTAAAGGGAGAGAGAAGTTGTTTTAATTCAGGGGCTGTAATTAAATACTCGACAGAGAGAGACAGTATAAGAAGTGAATGTGTATTTATGTATAGAGAGAGTAGAAGAAGAATAGCCAGGAGAGAGAGAGAGAGAGAGAGAGAGAGAGAGAGAGAGAGAGAGAGAGAGAGAGAGAGAGAGAGAGAAGCATTGAGTAGGGAAAAATCAAATGATCTGGTAATAAATGAGGCAGATTGAGAAGGTAAGTGGCAAAGAAATTAATTCCCTTTCATGGCTTCAGTTCAGAAATATAAGGCAAGTAAAAACAAATGCAGCATTGAATTTATCCTGCCACTTGTCAATCTCAGAGGACACTTCTGCTTAAACTTCAACTTTAAAAGTTATTGACACGTGTCATCATCTTGTAAAATTTGGCTTCAACCCTCCATTTTTATATATTAAAATAGATATATATATATATATATGGAATACAAAAACCCCCATTGTTACAAATATTTCAAGCTTCCATTTGGGCTTCTATAATTCATTTTTGAGGCAAGTCTATTAGAAGCAAAGGTGATCCTCTCAACAAGAGCTTGCTATTGGTGTTTCCATTTTCCATTTCGGTATTATTTAGCTCAAGTTATGGCCTAGAGGAAGAAGATGGGTTTTTCTAATTTCTTGTTCTTGGAAGCTCAGCAACTTGGGTTTTCTTCTCTCTCTATTGGAGCTAGATTTTGGGTGTTTCTTTGCAAGAACACCAAGGTAGGATTTATTATATTGCTATACTATGAAATCCATATCTAGACTTAATTTTTGTTTTGATGTTAAAAATTGTGAGAGTTAACTAAATTAGTAACTTTTTCCCACCTAGATTTTGTTGGAATGATATGTATGTCGAACATGACTTCTTGCTATAATTTCTATTATTGCTTAGTTGCTTACTTGTTCAGTAACTTGGGGTGAAAAGCATGCCTAGATGATTCTGGGTTTTTACTTGAGATTAAATGCCTAAGTGTTTATGTGTTTAACCATTGGGTGAAAATATGTTAAAAAGGCATATGTGTTGATTTGATGATTTAGATGTTCAAATCATTATGTATCTATTTCAGTTGAAAATATGTTAAAGTATTAACTTGAGTGTTCTTGAAATTCTTGAACTTCCTTGGTAATGTTACTTTTGATTTCCAAGGGCTGTATGGTTGAAAAATCTAACAAACCTCTATTAGATGACTTTCAAAACAAACTTCTATCTATATATCTTTTTCTCTTTGGGATTTCTCATTACTATCTTTTAAAATTCTGTTGCAATCCAAAACAATGTTGATTGACCCTGTTGGACCTATGGCCCTCATGGGTCAATCTTTGACTTTTTGACTTTTCTTTAGAATCCACGTAGGATTCATTCGTAGTTTTCACACTATTTGGTTGGTCCACGTAGGATATCTTCTCCTCCTTAACCTCTTTCTTTGACTCTTTGATTTGTCCACGTGTCGTGAATTTTGGGGCATGACAGAATGGTATCAGAGCTAACCGAGTTTGAATAATTTGGAACTTTGGGAGTTTGTTGGACCTATGCATGACTATTACTAGTTGTTTAAGTTTTGATCATAGTTGATCGACTGAATTTGAAATTCTTGTTTAAAGTTGAGATATTGATTAAGTGAGCATGTTTACTTGCCTACGTGATTATTGAATTATGTGCTAACATGTTTATATGCTTAAATGACCACATATCTAAGTTCCTTGTATCTACGTTATTGGATTGCTTTAAAGTTATACATGATGAATTATGTCATCACTTACTTTAAATTGAAAGTTCTTAGTCAAGCATGTTTAGATGTTACATACCTCTGGGATTATGTGTTATTATGCTTACGTGCATATACTCTATATGTTTACATTAATGTAACATGATAATTGGTATTACTCTTTGTGCGATGCTTACACGGATGATTAAATGTAGTTAAAAGTTATAACGATATAATATTGATAGCCTTGTGTAGTTACTTGTAATCTATGTATTTCATATTGACTACTTATAACTTATTTGATGTTGTGAGGTATTCTCCCTTATTCATTATCGTATTATCGATTCTTGGAGTTCTCTTTAATCTCTTGTTCGTTAAAAGAATTTTATAATTCCTTTGACTTGATTACGAGCATTTTTATCATACGATGCATTGATAAATGATTCAACCTTTCTTATTCTAGTGGAAATCATATAATTCCTTTGAGTTGATTATGAGCATTTTTATCGTATGACTCATTGATTAATGATTCAACCTTCTTGTTCTAGTGGAAATCATTTGAATCCATTGATTAATGATTCAATTTTTTTTTGTTCTCGTGTAAATCATTTAAGTCCATTGAATAATTATTCAATCTTATTATCTTGATATAGATGATTCGAGTTTATCAATTTCTTTGCTTAGTGATAATTATTTTCTACACTAGTAAATCTTGTAGTCACTTTTCTTAAGAAATATGCCTCATTATTTTCTGAAGCTTCTTTCACTAGTTTGTGTTGAAATGCCTAGACCGTTTTGATGGGTATGTTATTGTTAAGTTGTAGGACCATTTCCTTGAATTGATTATCGGTACCTACTAGAGATTTGTTGTTGACATTGTTTGGTTAACAATGGACCTTAATTTTAGAAACACTATTTATTTTTGTGTTCCTTTTCTTGTAAGTGATCACGGTTTCTCGCTTTGTAGTACTTATTTGAATTAGATCGATCTATTGATAGATCCTTGTAATCTTCGATTCTCGAAAAGTCATTTTTATTGCATTATTTTTAGCCTTCTTGGAAGAGGCACCCCTATCACATCCTTTTAAATTTTCTTGATGAAGAACTTATGCCTTCTTGATTCTAATTTTGTAATGCCCTGTATTTTTGAGTTTATTAATAAATAAGATTTGACATTATTCTGCATACGTATATAACCCTTACCCTTCATTTATTCAATTTGGTATACCAATTGATTGCTATCTTTCCTAATCAATCGCCATTCTGCTGACCTGAATTCATTAAGTGTCACTATCCTAATCGATTACCATCTTTCTCAATCGATTACCATTAGTGCCAATCGATTGCCACCTATAGAGATAAGTTTTCAACTTTGATTCGTGGGTTGACATGTGGCAACTCATTCCTCTCTCTATATATGAGGTTGCTTTATGTTTGTGAGGCTTGTTTGATAGGTTTGTTGAGAGAGAGAGATTTGTTATATATATACACACAAAAATACATACATATATACATATATACACAAGCATACACACACACACTATCATGGCAGAGAAGAAGAACAAGAAGAAGAAGAGAGGAGCAGGAATAAGAGGAGAAAAAGAAAAGACGGAGACAAAGAAGAGAGACGGAGAAGAAAGAGAGAATGAGGAGGGAGATAGCTTGGGTTCTATAGCCAAACACACCCCACACTCAACTAGGTGAGTTTAAACTCACTTAGTTTCGTTTACATGAATGCTTATGAGTATACTAGTAGGTTAGACGTAATTAATGCATCCCTTTAATGTTGATATATGTTGTTTTATAATTTTGCTGGAGAAGACAAAGTCCCAATTGATTAGACTTTTCCCAATCGATTTCCATCAGTCAGGACCCAATCAATTGGATATATTTCCAATCGATTGCCATTATTTGTATCCCAATCGATTACCAAAGTTTGCAATCTATTGGCATTGTTTTGGATCCAGTCGATTGCCATTTTTCTTCAATCGACTGTTGTAGTTTTTATCCCAATCGATTGGCAATCACAGAACACGGATTATTTCTTTTGTTTATTATATAAGGGGTTGATTGTTCAATTCTTGATTCAGACTTTCATTATATGACTATTGGGGTTAATCAGGGATAATGTGATACCAAAGATAAGTATGAGGATGAATAATGGATTAACTATAATGTTAGTTATTATGTTGTTCATTTATGAGTTCGATATCCGGTTCATTTTAATCAGAGTAGTCAGGCCACAATGAGAAAGTCATATATCAATGTTAGTACAGAACTTAAGTAGGTTTGATAAGTTCTAGGAATGGTACATAGGTGGATGCCTAGTCATGATATGCCTTAACATGCGGTGGATGGTTCATATTCTTAACGAGCAGTAGGCTGGACCAAGTAATCCTAAGGTAGCCAGACGATCCACGTTATATCCTTAATGAGTAGTGGATGGGTTATATCCTTAACGAGCGGTGGATGGGGATCACTGGTATATGTCGTTAAGTCATGGCAATTGAATGAGATACTATTATTTGAAACGTTATATCCCTGACATGTGGTGGATCGTTTATATCATTTATGAGCGGGGGATGGATTGACGTGGTGTCCATGACATGCGGTGGATGGTGTATATCCTTAACGAGCGATGGACAGAATGATGGTATGTCTATATGAGTTAAACGATCGAGTATGTTCTTTTGAGTCAGAGTATATTGGTTATCGGTCTTGGAATAATCAGATGATAAGGGTTGGTTACAATGTGTTGGATAAAGATAAAGATGCTATTGTAACACTATATCTTATTTAGTTCATAACATGTTACTACGTTATATAACTGGTATCCTATTAGTTTATTTCACTCAGCTCTCAGTAAGCTGACATCTGTTATTGCCTAGACATTCCCCATCCAGACTATCTTGTTCCTAACTTTGCAGGTGACGATCACTACCAGGATGATTACTATGTGGAGGAAGGCTATACTGAGGTCGTACCGGGGAAGAGAGGCGAGGACAGACAAGACTATTACACTGACGATGAGGTTTATGCCAGCTGAAGAACTAGATGGTTATTACACTAACATGGGTACTTGGGCATACGTTGCTTTCAGACATGTTATATTTCCTGTAGCGCACTCTGATGATTTGTAATAGCTAAAACTCTTGTAATATATTGAGTTTGATATTATTTTTGTTCTTGTTACTTCAAGTTGGCTAGTACTGTGCGGTGTGGACGATGAAGGAAAAATAGGTTTAAAATTTAATTTAAACGTGCAGCGAAAAGATTAAGTTACAAAAACTTATTGGTATGCCCGGATCTACTACTTATTAGCTTTATAGATCCGTAAACTAGAAGGAAAGAAGAGATTGTACCTTAGGTCTTGAACCCAATTCTAATTTTCTTCTTTCTTGATGTTGCAGCAGCCTACACTAGGTTATCTTCACTCTTATGACTCCTACGGATGCTTCCCGGAGAGGCTAGAGATGGTGTGATCTCTAATAGGGAGGATAGAGAAGGTTTGGGAAGCTTAAAATAGTTTCTGTAGCTTGTAGTTTATAAAAAAATGATGAACTCTAATTTCTGGACGCAGCTGCCCTATTTATAGATTCCCAGAATCGACCTAACTTTTAAGCGATTGAAGTGTCTTCGATCGATCAAAGATTCGATTGATTGAACCACTTTTGATCGATCGAACCTGTCTAGATTTCGATCGATCGAGACTCCTATGATCGATCGAACCTGTCTTGACAAGATCCTCTTGTGCCTTTCCAAGCATCCTAGTGGAGCTAAGAGTGGGACCTCCTAGGCTCTTTATTGTTGGCTCAAAACAATTGTTAATTCCCATGACCAAACTCTTTGATCAGCAAGCTAACCAATAGGTTAGTTAACGTTTACTCCACTATAAAGGATAACTGAACTCCAATGCAAAAGAACAAATCCGAAGCGATGCCTAGACTTGTATGGTGTACTAATGTCCCCCTACCATCAGCTTTTGTAATCATATTCAGGTAGTCGGATAAACAGTTGCTGTCAACCTAAATCATGATTACTTCTTGTATTTCTTGAGTCCCATTCACCTCTCATGATTACCAAACATGTTGATAACTACTTATCAACAAGACTACAGTTCTTAGTAATCAACTTGGTGACATTCTCAAGAGAATGCTTACTTTATATTAGAGGGTAGATTCTATCTTGACAATATATGTTCATAACCCTATGAAGATGACATACCCAAGATACCCAAGTGTTGATCTTAAGTCCTCGCTAATTGGTAAGTCAAAGCAGTCATATCCATAGTATGTGTTCATAATCGTCTCAAGATTGAGAAAACGTACCTTATACAAGTTATGAGTTCCTATCGACTGGTGACAGTCTTATGTGTTAATAGGAAAACTCAGGTCTGTTAATGGACTATAAGTACTAACATATTAACAAAGAGTTACACTCTAGTGATTGAGATTCATCACTCCATCCAATGGTAGTTAGTCATGCTACGGTGTAAACCTGATGATATATACAGTCTCACCATCCACTGTGACAAGTTCTAAGTATCAAAGAATAGTAATTTGTATCTCACTTGTATGCATCTCATACACACACGAATTACTTACTATGACACTTAAGGATTTACAATCATCTCATGAAAGAAACATTCACAATGAAACATAAAGCTGATATCCACATACTAAAATGTCAATGTCTAATACATATTGATGATGCCAAAACTGGTAAAAGAGTGATAAGAGAAGGATAATAGAAGTTTGTATGTTGTTCGGCCTCGTTAATGAGGTGACCTACGTCCACGTGTGCGTCGGTGTGCTTTTACTAACAGATCACTAGTAAATTTCGGTGAACACATAGGGAAGGCAGTACTACTAGAAACCGTCCAGGTATATGCGTAATAGTGTTGCGTTATGCTCTTTTATAAGTCAGGAATACGATCCCCTCTCATGGGGGTGGGTGGCCTCTTTTATAGATGCAAGAGACCACCAATACAAGGTATCTACCAGATTACAAAGCCTAATCTAATTACAATTCAATGAGCATAAATCATGGGAAGTTTCCTAAGCAGTTTAGGAAACATCTTCTACTTTCCATTAGTCTTCTAATTGAGTTAGGAACTGCTGGAACTGTTCAGCGCGAGTCACAGGGCCAGGCTCAGGCTGCGCCCATCTTGGTCTGTCAGCATTACGAACCCCCGAGCAGTATTAGCATATTGGGCGGTTCTGGGCTGGATAGCTTGGGATGGTTAAGTAACATGGTCCCGTTCTGGGTGACTTGGCATTCTGCTGATGACGTGGCAATTTTACTTTGACTGGATATTTTTGGACCTATCAGCTGCCCCCTATTTTTGAAGCTGATGTGCTGCTCTATTAGATGAGACTTTAAAAATCTACGCTGTTCAGTAGATCGCTCGGGAATCCTCCGAGAGCATTGCTCGGGAAGGGACCCGTCCCCTTGGTCGCCCGTGGGCTAGACCAGGTGGTACCCTTAGACACCCGGGGCCGGTGACTGCCATGTGTTAAAGAGTAATTGGCTTGGTTAGGATCCGATGAGGTTGGTGTGAGGGTAACTGAATAGTTACATGGTAACCAGACCGTCATGTCATGCATTTAATGTGCGCGTCTATTAAGGCGACGCTTCACGTGGCCGAGGGGACAGCTTGCAGTTGGCTTAGGCAGGAAAGCTTCCTGGCCATTGGATTTGATCTGATCTGGACCGTCCGCGCTTCCTATATAAGGGGTCCTTGTTCATTTCCTTCATTCCTTCTACCCTGAAACAGAGATTACCGAGCGATTTTGAGAGCAAAAGTCCCCGTTTAAGCTTCCCGAGCTCTTTTTCTGCTTCAATTTTTGTAAGTCCTTACTTCCCAAGCATCAATTCACTGTTCTCTTCCTTTTCTTCTTTTCCTTTTTAGGCGAGGCTGGAGAGGACGAATCCACTAGGTCTTTCACGGGAGTGGGATTTTTTCTTCCTTAGGTTTTGCTCCTTCTTTAGGTCAGGCGGTACACTAAGACAGTTGACCCGAGCGGGTTATCCCAGGGTAGTTTTGATTGAGTGTCACCTTACCTTAAGGACCCTATACTCTTTGCCCTTTAGGTTTGTAACCTTTCCCCCCTTGTATCTCAGACTTAGAGTTTCTGACTCGTATTAAGGCCATCACTTGCTTAACCGTTCCTCCGCAGGAGTATCGGAGATGTGTCACTCCAGCTTTGACTCCTATTCATGATCGGAAGATGAGCAGTCACGGTCTGGGACCCTAGACACTAGCCTAGATCCACCCTCATTCACCCCGTCGGATCACCATAGCAAGGGCAGGATCCCAATCTGGGTGTCGGACATTGAGCAAGACCAAGAGTCCCCAGTGGCTTCCGTCTCACGGGGTTTGAGAGATGAGTTACTAGAGGGTCCCAACCCAGAAGTAGCATTCACCTGCGAATTCACTCCATCCACTTTGCGTACCCAAGACCTCAGCCGAATTAGGGAGAAGTTTGCCATTCCTGATCATTGCTCACTTGCTGTTCAAGCCGGCGGGCCCAACTCTACCATCGGGGGTTTGTCACCTTATACGAGGACTCCCTCCTGGTTGGGTTTTGCATCCCCCTTCACCCTGTTGAACCGGACATCCTGATCTACCTCAGGATTGCTCCTAGGTAGCTAGCCCCTAACGGTTAGAGGTTTCTAATGGGGTCCATCTCCCTCTAACCTCAAGTTTTCGGGTATGAACTTACCCTCTAGGAGTTCTTGTGGGCACATTGACCGTTCCATGTGCACGGGGAGGTAGGGAAGAAAGATCATTATCAATTGCTCGATCAATAACAAGGGGTGGAAGAATATGTTCTTCCAAGTGTCCACCCCGGGCTCTACGATCGGGCTCCAGGAATCCAATTGAGGATTTCCTGGGCGGGAGGGCTGAGGGGTAAGCTCACCTAGCGTTTCTTTTTTTGTTTTACTTTGCTTTTGAAAGTAACCGCATGGGTAACTATTTTTATGTTTTGCTTTATAGGCAGGTCAGTGGATCCACCGAGGGTTCCCGAGGAGTGGCAGGATCAGATCTGGTATTTGGCAGGCCTTCCCACAAATATCTAGAATGTGCTAAGCTGGACAGGGGATTTTATCGCCACCTATAGTCCGAACGAGCCCGTTCAAGCCCCTATTTTTCCCCCAATCATTCCGGGTGAGTTATTTGATTTTAGCCGCACTTATTCCCCTCCTTTTTTTTACTGCTTTCCATATTACTAACTATATGACTCTCTTGTTCCTCTGCAGAAATGGGTCCCCAGAGAGACATAGAACAGCTGAGGTTCAGACAAGCTACTGTCGTCCGAGTGGCTAATAGGGGAAGAGGCCCATTGCTGAGACCTTGGGCAGCGATCGTCCGCTTCGATAGATAAGGCATGGGCCACGAGCTTTTTTGGCGCCTGGGAAGACGTTGGTTCCCCAGGTGGTAGTGGTTGGGGAAGCCGCTCGTCGGGCAGAGGTATCGGTGGGGACTCCGCTGGGAGAGTCGGCAGAGATTAGGGAGAGGGTCAGGCCTGGCCTCCTCCCCAGCCAGGTGGAGATGTGTGTAAACATATCTTCCCAAGTCTTCCAGAGGTAGCTGTACAACCTCTCCCACTTCATAAGTATCTCTTTGATCCTTCCTATCCTTTAAGAATTTTTTTCATCTTGCTTTGTTAAGTAACCGACTGGTTTTGCTTGTGTTTTGCAGGTCGGCTGAATGGCCGCTGGAGCTGAATCCTTCCTGCCCTCCTTAGTCGAGAGGGCTATTGCTGCTGAAGCCACCTTGTTGCAGGAGCGAGAAACTTCGGAGGCTAGGAAAACCTCCCTGGTCGTGGAGAAGGATAAGGTTAAGGGCTTAGCCCTAAACCTTGAAGCGGCGCAGGCGGAGTTGACGACCACCCTGGCTGATCTGGAGGCCGCCTAGGCCATCACGGCGGTAGCGGAGGCTAAGGCAAAGGCCCTGGTTGAGGCAACAGCGGCGGGGTTGACGAAAGAGGCCTTTGACGATGGATTCTTTCAAGGTTATAAAGATCTGAAGTGGAGGCTAGCCCGGGATCACCCCAAGTGGGATATCTCATCCTATGAGGGGATTGACTCAGATTACTAGGACGATGGTCCCTCTGCTGTCGAGGGCTCTATAGCTAAAGCTGGGCCTAGTGGAGGTGCTGCCCCAGGCGGGGGCTCTGCCTCGAGAGATGATGCTGCCCTGGGAGAAGAGGCTGAGGAAACCGAGGATGTTGTTGTTGTGGACGATTCCTAGTCCCCGGCCTATACCTTTAACTCACTTTGTTGTTGTTTTTTTTGGAGAGGCTACTACAACTGCCCTCTAAGTAATGTAAATATTTTTATTTAATGAGAAAGGTCCACCGAGGTCGCCCTTCTTCATAACTATTTAATATTTCGTACTTGCTTATTTGTGATTGCATGTGCCCAACTGGTTGTATATTCTGTGGAAACCCTGCCTTAGCCCTAGTTTAGGACTGTACAGGTAAGAAGCACTCGGTCTTTTAGGGACCTATTTAAAGGTCTCACCCGGTATAGTGTAGAATTAGTCCTGTTACTATTTGTTCGGCTTCTCTGGGCATTGTAAGTACTCGGGACTGTCTAACGGTGGCATCACGTGCCTAGCCCCGTGTCCTGATGAATGCCCGGTGTGATTACCTGTTTTGGTCTAGAGTTAGACACCAGTATCCTCCTGCCCCCCAAGCTTTTGCTAAGGCAGGCGTTGGTTGAGGGAGCTACCATAGGGAATCGACCTGGAACATGGGTGGTTGCAAGGTCTTTTGAGGCTTGCCATCATTAGTTACCTAGGGGGATTTTCCCCACATTTATGGTTAAGGACCTAGGCGAAGCCTGTGCCTCGGGTATGATCCCGAGGTCTTTTGTGCCTTGGGGTTTTGGACCCGATGTCTTTTATGCGTCGGGGTTTAATCCCGAGGTCTTTTGGATGCCTCGGGTTTGATCTTAAGGTCTTTTGGTATGATCGAACACAAGGAGAAGAATAGCTTATCAAAAAAAGGAAATTTTATTCATTATAAAAACTGCTTGGTAAGAGCTACAAGTTTCCTAACCAACACTGCTTCCATGCTTTACTGAAAGTACTGTGGAGGTGCTGCACATTCCAAGGATGAAGAAGGTCTTGCCCATCTAGAGTTTGTAGCTAGTATGTGCCCGGGCGGTTTACGCTGGTGACCCGGTAGGGTCCTTCCCAGTTTGGGCCCAATTTTCCATGACTTGGGACTTTTGTTGACTGGTTCACAGCCTTAAGGACCAGTTCCCCCACCTGGAAACTACAGTGCTTGACCTTGCGGTTGTAGTACTTGGAGACCCATTGTTTGTAGGCTGCTACTTTCAGATATGCCCAATCCCTTTTCTCTTCCACCAAGTCTAACTCTCCTCTAAGAGCCTTCTCGTTGCATTGTTCGTTGAAGCTTGCCACTCGGTACGTCGGCAATCCGAGCTTTGTGGGTACTATCGCCTTGAAGCCGTAGGTGAGGGAGAACAGTGTCTCTCCTATAGCCACTCGGGGGGTGGTACGGTAGGCCCAAAAAAGGGTCGGCAACTCATCTGCCCAGAGGCCTTTGGCATCTTTGAGTCTGGATTTTATGGACTGCAAAATCGTCCGGTTCGTCACCTCATCCTGGCCATTGGCCTAAGGATGCTAGGGCATGGAGTAATGATTGGATATGCCACATCTCGAGCAGAATTGCCTAAAAATTAGGGTATCAAACTGCTTGCTGTTGTCACTGATCAGGACCCTAGGTATGCCAAACCTACTGAGAATGTTTTTCTCGATAAAACCTTCCATCTTCTTCTTAGTGATTGACGCCAAGGGCTCGGCTTCTGCCCACTTAGTGAAATAGTCCATGGCTACGACCGCGAGCCTAACTTGTCCTTTCCGACCGGGAGTGGACCGATTATATCAATACCCCACTAAGCAAATGGCCAGGGACTAAGGATCAGTGTCTGGAGTTCTCCACGACTGTTGATCATGGGGGAATACCTTTGACACTTGTCACATCACTTAACGTATTCTTGAGAATCCCTAGCCATCATCGGCCAATAATAGCCTTGTAGGAGGGCTTTCCTGGATAGTGCCCGACTTCCTACATGGCTTCCACACACTCCCTCATAGATTTCACTCAATATTCCTTGCACCTGTCTGGGGTGGATGCACCGTAGGTATAGGATGGAGAATCCCCTTTTGGAGAGGATGCCGTTGACAAGGTGGTATCTGGCTACTCGGTACTTCATTCGCTGGGCTTCTTCCTTTCCTTCAGGTAAGGTACCATTTGTGAGGAACATTATTATCGGGTCCATCGAGCTCTTCTACCGAATCTTCTGGGTATGTGAACTCCACAAGAAAATCTGCTATGGCCTGTCCTTTCTTGGCTGTCCGAGGTCTATAAACTACCTCAAACTCCTCCAACTCCAACGCCCATTTGATGAGCCTTCTAGATGTCTCGGGCTCGCTTAAGATCCGACGAAGGGGATGGTCTATGAGGACTACAATGACATGGGCCTGAAAGTACAGGCAGAGTGTCCAAGCAGAGGTGATTAGGGCAAAGGTCAACTTCTTGATGCGGGACTACCTGCTTTCTGTGCCTTGGAGTGCTTGGCTGGTGTAGTAGATCAGGAATTGTACCCTGTGCTCTTCTCGAACAACTGCTGAACTCACTACTGAAGGAGACACCGCCAAATACAATAACAACTCTTCCGTTGGTATGGGTGTGGAGAGTAGAGGGGGCGATGTTAGGTACTTCTTGAGTTCCTGAAACGCCTCCTCGTGCTCCTCTGACTACTGAAAGGCCTTATGGAGGATCTTGAAAAATGGGTGGCACCGATCGGTAGCTCAGGAAATGAATCTGTTTAGTGCGGCCACCCGGCCGACTAAGCTCTGTACTTCTTTGGTTGACCGAGGTGACCACATGTTGATAATGGCTTGAATCTTTTCGCGGTTTGCTTTGATTCCTCGCCTACTGACCAAGTGCCCTAAAAGTTTCCTGGATGAGACTCCGAATGTGCATTTTGTCGGGTTTAAACTCATCCAAAATTTTCTTAGGATGCTGAAGGCCCTTGCCAGATGCTCGAGGTGGTCGGTCTCGTCTCGGTTTTTACCAAGAGGTCGTCTACGTATACCTGCATCGACTTCCTGATCAAGTCCCTGAACATGTAATTGACCAGGCATTGGTATGTGATCGGGAGAGAACTAATCCTATTTATACGCCTTAACGAGCATTTGTTAGTACATTTTATTCTGTTTTTGTATATTTTTACTCTGTTTTCTAGTTTCTGACAGGTTTTGGAAGAAATCAACTAAACCAGGCTAAACAGGGTGAAAAAGCATAGTTGAAGAAGCTGAAAAATCCAAGTCGCGCGCGCGACCCGCGCCCGCGAAATCCGAGAATCGCTCGCGCGATCCGCTCGTGCGAGAACCCAGAAATCGCTCGCGCGATCCGCGCGCGCGAAGGTCCAAATGTCGCGCTCGCGCGACCCGCTCGCGCGATATGTGGAAAAATCAATGTTGCGTATTTCAGTATACTGAAGACTCCTGTGCAAACGAGACTGCTAAACGACGTCCAGACTGTAAATTACATGCGTTTCAGTTCGTTTCGGGTTAGGAAGCCTTCCAAAGCTTGTACAAACTCTATATAAACTCCAAATTTACTCAATTATGGGGTTGGCAATTATTATACACACATTCTACAACCATACTTCCAGCCATTGAAGGGAGGGAAGCAAGGAGAAGAAGAAGAAGACCAAGGATTTCCATGGCCTCCTCCATCAACTACTTGTCGATCTCTACTCCTATGGCAGCTTAGATCATTGATCTAGGGTTTCAATGAAGCCCTAGATGAGTAATAGGGTTTTATTTATGCTTTTAGTTTAGTTTTATTATGTATGAATGACAGTCACATGTTTAGAGGATTTTTATAAATAAATCGTACTTCTAGTGATTAAATCATTACTTTCAGAATTTATTCTTGTCTTAGATCTATTTTGACTGTGATGTGCTCAACGATCTATTCTTGCTGTGCTTGTTTAGGTTGTTTACATGTGATGGTGCTTTATTGATTCGTGCTATCAAGTATCCGAATAGTCCATGCCTAGGTTAGACGGATTAGATCACAACCCTAGTTTAGTGTGAGATAATTCGTGCTATCCGCAGATGGATTATGTTGGTGCTTGAACCATGATTATCTACTTGTCGGAGGAATTGGGCTTGTAGCTACAATTCCCCATATTCATCCAACGTAATAAGCTAAAGTAATTCATAAATATTCCTATTATGAAGCTAGTGGTGGATTTGCAATCCTAGGTTCCCTTAAATATTATTTAAAACAACTTTAATTGCTTTCATAGTTTAGATTTACTTTTATTGTTATTAGTTTAATTAAATTCAAATTCAAATCCGTTTTTCCTAATTAATTAGACTTAGGTTTTAAAATTAAGAGTTGTAGTAATCAATCTCTGTGGGTTCGACCTTTACTTCCACACTGCAAATCCTTTGAAAAGTAAAGAATATTTTTATATCTTGATATTGACAACATCAGTATGTTGCTGACAAGCGGTGGTATTTGTAAAATACAACCGCGCTAAAAGAGGAAAAAATACTAGAAAAGTCTACAATTCCCCTGTTTATCTGCAGTTTGAATTACAATACCAGTTTTTGCACAAATTGATTAAACTATGATAAGTGGTATTGTTTTAGTGATTATTTGTGCAGATTACTGCTGCTGTATATAAGATTGAAGAATGTTGATAAAAGGAAGTGCTTGGTCCTGATGAAGACAACTCAAAGCTGAAATACAGGGTTCGAGCGATCGAGAAGGTTTCGAGCGATCAACGTTTCGATCGATCGAGTGTAGTTAAAGCGATCAAAGTTTCTGGAAGTTCAATCGATCGAGAGTTGTTCGATCGACCGAACATGCCTTTTATCAGATTATACGCGCACGCAGCAGAAACGATTTTTTTTAACCCTAGCATTAGGTTTAGGCTATATATAATCGTTTTGTTTACGTCCAAAGGGAGATACTTTGTTTTTCATCAGTTTTCATAGAGAGTAGAGAGTTTTCTTTGTATTTTTGTAGGTTTTATCAGGATTCACCATTGTGAGCTTGGATTTTTTTTCATAGTTAATACAAGTTTCTTCGTTCCAGGTTCCGTATTATTGTTTTGTTCATTTTCTACATCTAGTTAATCACAGTTTAGCTTTCAATCTCGTAGTATTGCATGCTAGCTAAGTTAAAATCATTGATTTTCATAGTTTTTATGAAAAACTTGCAACCAAACATGTCTTTAATGAACTTTTTCGTTAAAAATAAATCTGAGACTTCCCAGACCATGTCTGAGTAGTCCGGGGTTGGGAAATCGCAATGAAACCGTGATTTCAGGCCTCTGCCATGCAGTATTTTTATTCCTGTGTTCGATCGATCGAATGTAGTTCGATCGATCGGACCAGAGACATAGTCGATCGATTGAAGATATTTCGATCGATCGAGAGATGAAGAAGTTCGATCGATCGAAAGCGCGTCGATCGATCGAGACCTCTGATTCTTGAGGACATCTAATACAGTATCCCAAGACTTTCTGCTTTACTGATTCATTATCAAACTGTCCCCAAATGCTCAGTTTGTCAAAACAGTCTTTAAACGTTAAGCCTTAAGGCATTTTCTTTCAATATATTTTGCAAACCACCCTCAATGCTAATACCATTGTAGGTGAGAGTCTTAACTATTGAATTAAACCACCTTTGCGTATTTCACACTTAGTTGTGATGATATAGTCCCGGTCATCAAAGGACTATTGATTCTATATCCTTAGAGAAGTACGGGATACTGTAGAAGTTGCCCTCCGTTGAGCTTAATTGCATTTGCATGGTAGACGGCTGAGTCGTAGTGGATTCGCGTGATCCCAACACTTTCTTTTATTAAGAAAAACCATTTTCAAATCTTGCTCTAGTCAAGTAGTTAATCATTAGTTTATTTAATTTAGTTGCTTTTAAGTTTAGTAGTTGTTAATTGTAGGACTTTGTGTTCTGCACTTCTCTTAAAATATTGAATTTTCTTTTCTTTTAGGGTTTAATCTAAGTAATTTAATTCTCATCCTTCCCTATGGGATCGATCTGGTCTTACCAGTTACTACTTGCACGATCACCTACACTTGGGTGTTGCACAAGAGCGCACAAGATTATTCTCGTGTCAAGTTTTTGGCGCCGTTGTCGGGGAAGGCGACGATAAATTCCTTAGATTACCTCAGTCTCTCTTCATCTCTTTCTGTTTTTAGTTTCTCTTCCTTTCAGTTCTATTGGTAAACACCTACCTTAGGGACTCTCCTAGTTCATGTCCAACACTTCTATTGAAGGAATTTTTGGAAATCCTTTCTACCGCTCTGACTCTGATAGTTCCATTAACCCGATAGCCACTCCAACTTAATCAATGGATGATAATCAGAGTGAACATGGTGATAATGTTGTGGTACCAATTGATGAGGCGCTACGTCCTCTTTGCGATCTCATGCAACCAGAACACGCGCCTACACCCTCTTGCATCCAAATCCCACCACATAATGGCGAATTTCAGTTTCGCAATGGGATGATCCAACTGCTTCCCACCTTTTATGGGATGGAAAGTGAGAAGGCGTACTTACATGTCACTGATTTCGAGGATGTTTGCAAAACATTCTCGCAAAATTGTCCTAGGGAGGTGACGCATCTAATGTTATTCCCCTTCACTTTGAAAGATAAAGCAAAGGCGTGGCTCCACTCCTTCAAACCTAATTCAATTTTCACCTGGCATGCGATGAGCACCGCGTTTCTAAAGAAATTCTATCCTACTCGCATGACCACAGACCTTCAACGTCAAATCAATTCCTATAAACAAAAGAGCAATGAAACCTTCACACAAATGTGGGAGCGTTTCAAAGATTTGCTTCTCTCGTGCCCACACCATGGGTTTGAGAAATGGCGAACTATCAGCTTCTTTTATCAAGGATTAAATGGTGAAACGAAGAAGTTGGTAGAAACTATGAGTTTCGGACCATTTCTGTGTAAAAACACCGAAGAGGCTGAAGCTCATTTCGAATGGTTAGCCAAATACGCTCATGAATGGTTAAATTCTGACAATATCTCACGCTCACAGATATCCTGTGTAGAAGAGAAAAGCCTATACCAACTAACCAGTGAAGATCACCTCATGACTAAATATGCAGAACTAACAAAGAAGGTAGAGGAGTTAAGCATAAAAGGAGAGAGCTCTAGGCAAGTTATGCCTGAGGAACCATGCGGCACATGCAACATGTTGGGACATACAACTCAATATTGTCCCAATGTGCCGTATTTTCAAGAGCAGGCCCCTATGGAGATGAATGCCATGCAAGGTTTTCGAGGGGCGGGGAATTCCAATAATAACTTTCAAAGTAACAATAGATGGAATCACCCCGGTTTTGATTGGAGAAATAATGCTGGGACCCAAAATCAATATCAACAGCAGCCCTACAACAACAATCAATATCAAGGGCAAAACAATAGGCCGTCCCATCAATACAATCAAAACAGAACCAATACCTACAACCAAGCTCAACCCTCCAATGTACCACAGACCAATGCCTATGTGCCACCGCACAAGAAGGTACAAGAAGAAGAGCCACTTGCTAATGCCAATCTAACGCAGCAACTCATACAGATGATGAGTAGAATGTCTGCCACATTAGAAAGGATAGATGCACGGCAAGAGGGGTCAGGAGGAACATTCCCTGCCCAACCACTTTGGAACCCCAAGGGACATAATAATGGTCCTAACAATCAAGAACATGCTAAAGTCGTGACTACACTGAGAAGTGGAAGAATTATAGAGAAAAGCATGCCTCTGTCTACACCCAAAGTGTACAAAGAGGAGGAAGTGGTGGAAAATGAGCTTGAGCAACCATCTACTCAAGAGGAGGAGCCGTCTACTAATGACGAGGCAATAAAGGCAAACATTGAAGCTCCTAGAGTAGAGGAAGAAGTTGAGCGAAGGCCTGGAAAGGAGTCTGTGAAGGACGAACCACCAAAATGGCCATTTCCTGCACCTTATCCTCAACGGTTGAAGAAACCTAAGAATGAGACAAAGAATCAGGAGTTTTTGGAATTGTTTAAACAAGTAAAAATTAACCTTCCACTCCTAGATGCTATCAAGCAAGTGCCGGCCTATGAGAAGTATCTCAAAGATCTATGCACGGTCAAGAGGAGGCAAAGCGTGAAGAAACATGCTTATGTCACGTGCCAAGCAAGTGCGATCATTCAAAATGAGTTGCCTCCAAAACTCAAAGACCCTGGTACACCTATTGTCTCATGTAGAATTGGGAATCAAAGGATAGATAACGCACTCCTCGATCTAGGAGCAAGCGTGAACCTACTGCCATATTTAGTCTATAAACAGCTAGGGTTGGGTGAACTTAAACCCACCCGAGTCGCTTTGCAATTGGCAGACAGATCTGTGAAGTACCCTAGAGGGGTGTTAGAGGATGTCCTTGTCCAAATAGACTCTTTTGTATTTCTGGTAGATTTCGTGATATTAGACACAGAACCTGTGTCTAATCCTGGTACACACATACCGGTTATCTTTGGACGTCCATTCCTCAACACTATTGATGCCACGATCAAGATTAGAAGTGGTATCATGACTATCGTATTCGGGAACATGACATTGAATGTCAAAATTTTTTCTAATCCCCGACCTGAAGAATACGATGATGAGGAAGAAATTCATTACATTGACACGGTCATTGAAGATGAAGTTGACTTAGTCGACTACAAAGATCCTTTGGAAGTTGTGATGACTCAATTTGGCGATATCTATCAGCCTGCAGAGTCAACTCCATTGGATGCTGACCTGAACCAGACGTGTCTTATGATGGATACGATAGAGGAGGATAGAGCAGAATGCATGTGGGTAATGCCATATGAACAATTGCCTCCTAAAACTAAGTTGGCAATGCCTTCTAGTTTTCAGTTTCCGGAGTTAGAATTAAAGGAGCTACCCAAAGAGCTAAAATACGCATTCCTAGGGACTGGAAAAACTTATCCTGTGATCATCTCATCTGCTTTAACTCATGAACAGGAAGGTAAGCTAGTTCAAATGCTGACCAAGCATAAGGATGCTATGGGATGGACGATTGCGGACCTCAAAGGCATAAGACCATCCATATGCACTCATAAGATATATCTGGAGGAAGACGCTAGACCATCAAGGCAAATGCAAAGGCGTCTGAATCCCAACATGCAAGAAGTAGTTAAAAAGGAAGTGCTCAAACTACTTGATGTTGGGATGATTTATCCGATATCTGATAGTCCTTGGGTCAGTCCAACCCAAGTGGTTCCAAAGAAAGCAGGCATAACGATCATCCCAAATAAAGATGGTGAATTGGTACCAACACGTATCCCCACTGGATGGAGGATGTGTATTGACTACAGAAAGTTGAATACTGTGACCCGAAAAGACCATTTTCCTTTGCCATTCATGGACCAAATGCTAGAACGGGTGGCCGGTCACAAGTATTACGGCTTTTTGGATGGATATAGTGGATATAATCAAATTGAAATTGCTCCTGAAGATCAGGAGAAAACCATATTCACTTGTCCATTTGGTACATTTGCCTACCGTCGAATGCCTTTTGGCTTATGTAATGCACCGGCTACCTTTCAGCAATGATGCTAAGCATTTTCAGTGACATGGTCGAAAACATCCTCGAAGTCTTCATGGATGATTTCTCAGTATTTGGCCATAGCTTTGAAGATTGCCTCAGCAATCTCGAGCAGGTATTAATGCGATGTGAGGACAAACACCTAGTTTTGAATTGGGAAAAGTGTCACTTTATGGTGACTAAGGGAATAGTCCTCGGCCATATATTCTCCGATGAAGGAATCCAAGTGGATAAGGCCAAAATCGACATAATCTCAAATCTACCTGTCCCCCGTACAGTGAGAGACATCCGTTTATTCTTGGGGCATGCGGGATTTTATCGTCGGTTTATCCAGAATTTTAGTGCAATCTCTCGACCTCTTTGTCAACTTCTTGTCAAAGATGCACCATTCGAGTGGTCAGAAAGTTGCCAAAAGTCCTTCGAGGATCTAAAAGAGCTCCTCACCTTCGCACCTATAATACAGGCACCCGACTGGAGTTTGCCTTTCGAATTAATGTGCGATGCTAGTGATTACGCCATTGGCGCAGTCCTAGGCCAGAGAAAGGACAAGAAGCCATATGTGATATACTATGCCAGCTGAACTTTGAATGAAGCTCAAATGAATTATACAACTACTGAAAAGGAGCTATTAGCTGTAGTATTCGCCTTGGATAAGTTTAGGTCTTATCTGATAGGGTCACCAATAGTCTGTTTTACAGATCATTCGGCCCTCAAGTATCTGTTGTCTAAGAAAGACGCTAAACAACGACTCATTCGCTGGATACTCTTACTCCAAGAGTTTGATCTAACAATCAAAGATAAGAAAGGAGTAGAGAATGTGGTTGCGGACCATTTGTCACGGTTGACTTTTGTCGACAATACTGAATCCCAATCCATTAAGGATGAGTTCCCGGACGAACAACTACTGGCAGTAAGTAGTTTGCCGTGGTATGCTGATATCGTGAACTACCTTGTCACGGGAGAAACACCGAATCATTGGTCAAACCAAGACAGAAAACTGTTCCTCTCGTTCGCGCGTCATTTCTTCTTTGATGACCCCTATCTTTTCAAGTACTGTGCTGACCAGGTTATCAGGCGCTGCGTCCCCAATGAGGATATAACCGTAATTTTAGCATCATGCCATTCTGAGGCATGCGGTGGCCACTACACGTCACAAAAGAACGCGCAAAAAGTTCTACAAAGCGGTTTTTACTGGCCCACAGTTTTCAAAGATGCATATTCCTTTTGCAAGATATGCCAACGCTGTCAAAAGCTTGGAACTATTTCTAAAAGGAATTCTATGCCTTTAACCCCTATCATCACAATTGAGATATTTGATTGTTGGGGCATAGATTTTATGGGCCCATTTCCCAAGTCTAATAACTGTGAATACATACTCCTTGCTGTAGAGTATGTATCAAAATGGGTTGAAGCGATACCAACGAGACGCAATGACCATAGAACGATCTTGTCCTTCCTAAGAGAGCATATCTTGTCTCGTTTTGGAACTCCGAAAGCTTTACTAAGTGACCAAGGCAAGCATTTCTGCAATAGGCCTTTGGAGTCACTTCTCAAGAAATATGGAGTCCACCATAAAATCGCTCTTGCCTATCATCCACAGTCGAATGGGCAAGCAGAATTGGCTAACAGAGAAATTAAGCATATTCTCGAAAAGACGGTTAGCTCCAACCAAAAAGACTGGGCATACAAGCTGACCGACGCTTTATGGGCGTACCGTACTGCCTACAAGACGAATCTAGGTATGTCCCCATATAGATTGGTTTACGGGAAAGCTTGCCACCTCCCTGTTGAAATTGAACATAAAGCTTACTGGGCGACACGCTCATTGAACTTTGATATCAAAGAGGGAGGTCAGTTACGCAAGCTCCAACTTGCAGAACTAGAGGAGATACGACAAGATGCGTATGACTCTGCAAGGTTGCATAGGGAAAGGTTGAAGGCTCGCCACGATCGTACGATCTTTCGTAAATCATTTGAGCCGGGGCAGAAAGTTTTGCTGTATGACTCTCGCCTCCACCTTTTCCCAGGGAAGCTCCGTTCCCGTTGGACAGGCCCGTTCATTGTAAAAACTGTCTTTCCACACGGGGCGGTTGAGCTCGTCAATCCAAAGAAGGATGATTGTTTCAAGGTCAACGGCCAAAGATTGAAACCGTTCTTGGAGAACTTCCTAACTGAAGTTGAGCACATCCAGCTGGATGAGCCCAACTATTCTCCCACTTAAAATCCAAAGTGTAGTTCCATTTTGTTGTTGTATTCCTTATCTTTCCCTGCATTTTAGTTTTTCTCTTTTTTTTTTTTTTTTTTTTAAGTCTTTGTTTGTGATTTTGTTCTAATCCGTTATACCTTAAACCACTCGATTGCAGGTGCATAGATGCGAGGTGACGATGTTCATTCTATCGGTTCATGGGCTGATTCAGAATGTCGTTGTGGCACCTGGATAGAGGGTGAACTCACACCCTGCCCCTTGTTTCATCAAGGCCCTGAAGCTCACTCTCTCATTGATGCTGCTCAAGGGTACATTCCATACCCACCGGCCCTCCTCGACATCAATCTATATGAAAATATGGGATTTTAGGATGACGATGATGTGGATGAAGAAGAAGACCTGTACATGGGGAGAGTGGTGGATGATGCACTCATGGCGCAATGGGAAAATGATGATATGTGGGAGCCATGGGAAGATCATGACCTCCAGGATGTTGTCCCAGAACGCTACAATGCCGTTTTTGTTTTTGTCGATGACTTCCTTGTTCCCGAGTTGGTCCCATACCGCTATGTGCACCTGAGTTTTCTGCTATTCAGGCTTCAATGCCCCTTACCAGCTAGTGCATTTTGGGAATCTATGCCAATAGTGAGGTTGGAACATAGTCACATTTCTTTGTATTTTGTTTCTGTTCCTTGTTTTCTATTTGTGTTTAATCAGTGTTTCCTATGTTCCGTTATCATAATATCAGTTTGATTGTCTTTTGTTGTCCAGGATTGTCACTATGTTTTTCAATGGTATTCCGGTATTCCTTCCACATCAACTGGTTCATGGTTTTGGGCCCTACATCAGGCCCCCACACACTCCGCCGCAAGAGGACAGTCTATTGCGTAATTACACTCCTTTATCTGTGTCTCCATCCGGATCACCTCTTGCATGGGCTTTCAATTCTTTAGAGACGCCAGACTTGCTCGATGATATCCTTGCTGCTTTCCGATTGTTCTGGGAAAGGGAATCATCAAGTTTGGACTCCACTTTTGAAAATTCGGCGGATCCTGAAGCGATTGTGGAAGAGGAAATCTTCATGCTCGAAGAATAGTGCCGCATTTCAGTTGTTTCCATTCATTTCATCTTTCGTTTATCAATTGGAGTATAATCCTTGACAGAATTTTATTGGTTTTAGTTTTATTTTTGGTTGTCTTTCATTAAATAAGGGTGTTAATACCATTCGGGAGAATATTGTTATAATATGGATGCTATTAAAAGGATTTAATGGAAATTTTCAATTATGAGGATGAGTTTTGGTTTACATGTTCTGTCAAATGCATTGTTTTTCAATTTTTCTGGTTATCCAGAACATTGGTAGCTTGTTGGGGGTGCTAAATTTCTTAATTCAAGGTCAGTATAAAATTTGGGGGTTCGATCGATCGAGAGAGTTCGATCGATCGACAACATCAGATATTCGAGCGCTTGAAGAGACCTCGATCGATTGAACGTTAGATCGATCGAACTCTCTCGATCGATCGAGACTGATGTCAAAACGAGGCGTCGTTCTGAAGTTTTATAAAATTTCATTTTCTCTCTACACCCCCTCAATCGCTCGAGAACAGAGAAGCATCCCACAAGTTTTGGCCTCCCGTATCGTTATCTCATGATTCACGAAGCTCCGGGCTCCTCTGGTTAGTAGTGACACTGCGGGCAACCGTCCTCTTGCGCGTCTATCGAGGTGAGGCCCCATGTTACCCCTCGTAGTTCTCGTCTTTGCATATGTAAATGGGGGGTGCCCCCATTGATTGTTTAACTCGTATTCTTAGTTTTCTTCATGTTTTGTGTGTGTGGGCTCTTTCTGTTCTCGAAAGTAGTCACCGCATTTACGCTGTGCTCGATTGATTGAGATGGGTTCGATCGATCGAACCCGACTCTTTCTCCATCGATCGACAGAGTCTCGAGCGATCGAACTCTGTTCTTGCTCAATCAATCGAACAGTGTTCGATCGCTCAAACACAAGCAGTTTCAGTTTTTTTTTTCTTTTTTCTTTCTTATTTTGATTTATATTCTGCATTTCTTCTATTTTCAAGGACCCACGATGAATCCTATCACGGGCTACCATAAATCCAAACCTCTGGATCTCACTATACCGGACCCCATACCCGATCATGGGTTTCAGAGTACCGAAGAGCGTGTTTGGTTTAGCCGCTCTTATCAGACGCGCAAGGTGATGCTCGAGCGGCCATTGGAGTCCGTATGGCTTGCCGCTCCATGGTTCCTAGCACGAATCAGAGCCATGCCATTGTGGTACGACATGCTGATCCAGACCAAGAGGATAAATATTCACTGGGTTCGTTAAGCATGCTCTTCCATGATCAAGGATCCCGCGACCCCGTTCACCTACCGATCATTCTTTCGCGGGCGCGAGATCGTTTTCAGTCCTGCCACAGTCTCTGCAGCTCTGGGGGTTCCTGAGGTCCCTGACTGTTTCTATCCCTCATTACCAGGAGCCCCAGAGATCCCGTCCACCACCATTATCCGTGAGCTTACAGGAGGTGCCGTTCAGTTCTGGAATGGCAAATCAAATATCGAGGATAAGTTTCTGACTGAGAATTACCACCTCCTCCACCTAGCATTGGTCAACTGTATTCTGATGACGTCCTACCACGAGAAGTTCGCACCGTGGTATGCCCGTGCTCTGTACTCCATTGGGATAGGACAGCGTGTCTGTTTGTCTCGCCTGTATATTGACTTTTTCGTTCAGCCTACGCGGTACATTGCCGCCAAGCGCCATCTGAAGGGTGCTTGGCCTATACATAGGGTTATTGAGCGGGCCAGACTAGTCCCATTGGCCACAGATTCCATTCTTCAGGCCTCTAGTCGATTTGGGGAGACAGCGGCCCGCCGTTCTGATGCTAAAAAAAAGAGAAAAGCAAAGGGTAAGACGCCAATGAGGGTGAAAAGGAGACGTGGGGGCGGGACGGACATAGAAGGAGCCGCTTCTGGGATGCCCACTGAGGCTGAGGAGCATGATTCAGACGAGGAGGACGATCCCGTTCAGGAGGTAGCACGTTTTGAGCTGAGACAGAGATCTCAGGCTCCAGCCCAGGGAGAGTCTTCATCCGCGCCTCCTCCAACTATTCACGATTTGCTTTTGGAGGAGAGGGCAGCCCGGATGAGACTCGAGGGCAAGGTTGATCACATATCCTCGATGCTTACTACTCTCCTGGTGCAGCTAGGGTTTGACCCTATCATACCCCCATCTTCCACACCATCTGCACCTCCACCACCCACTACTGGCCCATCTTCCTCTGCACCTACTGATCCCTCTCCCACTGATCCCCCGGTTGATTCTTCTGCCCCATCGACATCAGCCGCACCCACTGCTTTGGAGACATCACTTCCACCTGCTCCTGTCATGGCCGACACATCAGTCACTACTACAGTTGCCACGACGAGCGATCCGACAACCGCTACTACGGGGGTCGAGAGCGGAGTTATGGATGCTCCCGATTTATTGATAGAGATTTTGTCTGATGCTCCCGATGAGGGGTAGTCATTGGGTGTATTTTGGGTAGATTTTTGGATGTTATGGGGTAGTTTGGGATATTGTTGTTTGTTATGTTTTTATTGGAGGTTTTTGGACACTGCGAGATTACTGTAGTTTGATTTGGTTGTACTTCCCTAATCACTGCTCTTTTAGTTTCTTTGTTTTATCTTCACAGTGATTAGTTATGTTATTATATATGGATCTTGTGCTTCATATATCTGTTTATTTTTCTTTTGATCCTGTCTGCTTGGAGATTGTTTGCTTCTTTACAGATTATTATGTGGGCAGTTGTTACGTTGCTTTATCAGGTGATATCAATCTATCTATCTATTTGAAAATCAACTTCTGAGGTCATCGCAATTTTCAGTTGGGGGTAGGATGTAGATAGACCATCACCTGTGCATATCTATACTTAGCAATCTGTATCACTCCATCTATTGCAAATCTCCATTATAATTCAAATTCAAAAATTGCAAAGTTTCAAATAGTTAACCAAATTTTGGAACTAAATTGGTAGAAAAATTTTGAATTGTCGCTCCTATTTAGCTGTTATCATGCAATGACATATTCATATTCATCTCATCCCTTTATGACTTAAGTTCACGCATTTTTCTAGTTTCACTAAGAGGAATGCATGTGTTGACTATTCTTGTATCCAAATCCATTTACACGTGTTAATAGCTATGCAGAAAACTGAAAATAGAGTTGATACGACTTTTATGCTTCAAAGAATAAATAGTGGAGACTAATGACCCTTAGTTAGCTTTTGAACCCAATCTTCAATTCTGAGGGAATTGTCACATTAATTCGAATTGTTTTTCTTGAATATACTGTAAATTTGTTGAATAGTCTCAAAATTCTTCATTTAGGCTGTTTATTAGAGGAGAACGTTCAGGATTTACCAATTAAAACTCAATGAACACTGAAGTGTTAAAACTAAGAAGTTAAGAAAATGATTTAAGCCATCGTTATTCATTTTGTTTATACCGATATCAACATCCAAGAACCTTCTAACCTCACACTGATTGAATATTGCCAATATGAAAGCCTAAAACCCCTCATCTTATACTTTAACCGTTATAAACCCGATTGCACATCTAAGGTGACTAAAAAAATTTTTTTTGTTGAGGTATGTGATGAGAAGGGAGCAGTTGTGGAAGTGAGTGTGTAAAAAGAAAATATGCAAGGACAAGTTCCAAAAAAAAAATATATATATATATGAAAATAGAGGATGGTTGGAATGAAGAAGAAATAAACGCAATCAAATGCTAAGGATGTGCAATTTCTTACCCCTCTTATTTTTCTGTCTCACTAAATAAAAGCCGAATTGTCTAAGCCTTAATGATTCTTGATGACGTAGTTTGAATATGAAAGTGTAAGTTGAGTTATCCACGGTATTTCGCTCCTCTAGTAAGTGGTATTCCTTTTATGAGACTATATTACTCTAAATGTTCGTCCTTTATCGAGTTCGGTGTGAAACACTAGTAGCCAGAACATCACTCTTATTAAAGTTTTCACACCATGAGCGATCATTTCTAAACAAGTTTCTGTGAGATGTTCATTTTTGAGTGTAAACCCATGTGAGAATCGAAGTTGAAACTACGCGTTCCAAGAATATGATAGTCTAAACAATTCTTAATAAAGTTGGATGCATAACTGTTGATTTCACACACACACGGATACATGAATGTAAAGCATATGTATATTTATCTTGGTGATATGAGGAACATGTGGATTCCTTCATGATTTGTATGAGGTTGATATGTTGTGTGGAGCTAAATTGATAGTCGAATGGGAAAGAATGGTTATAAGTTTTTCTATATCTTTTTAAGCTTAAAATTTAGAAATTTTGTGGGTAGATTCTCTGCAAACCCTCACGAGACAACACTCGTCCACTAGGGAAACCTAGGGGTTTAACGGCTTGTTGTATTTGCTAAATGCAACCGCGATTCCTGCGACAGTGAGTTAGGAAGTTTCCTTCATTTTATTAGATTAGTTGCTTTAGTCTTATTTTTGTTATTTTAGTCGTTGTAGTATTAGTAAGCTTGTTTTATTTTCGCTTAATTACTAGGGACTAGCAAATCGCTAGTTGGGGGTTGTGACAAGCAGGGGTATTTGTAAAATACAACCGCGCTAAAAGAGGAAAATATACTAGAAAAGTCTACAATTCCCCTGTTTATCTGCAGTTTGAATTACAATACCAGTTTTTGCACAAATTGATTAAACTATGATAAGTGGTATTTTTTTAGTGATTATTTGTGCAGATTACTGCTGCTGTATATAAGATTGAAGAATGTTGATAAAAGGAAGTGCTTGGTCCTGATGAAGACAACTCAAAGCTGAAATACAGGGTTCGAGCGATCGAGAAGGTTTCGAGCGATCGACGTTTCGATCGATCGAGTGTAGTTAAAGCGATCGAAGTTTCTGGAAGTTCAATCGATCGAGAGTTGTTCGATCGATCGAACATGCCTTTTATCAGATTATACGCGCACACAGCAGAAACGGTTTTTTTTAACCCTAGCATTAGGTTTAGGCTATATATAATCGTTTTGTTTACGTCTAAAGGGAGATACTTTGTTTTTCATCAGTTTTCATAGAGAGTAGAGAGTTTTCTTTGTGTTTTTGTAGGTTTTATCAGGATTCACCATTGTGAGCTTGGATTTTGTTTCATAGTTAATACAAGTTTCTTCGTTCCAGGTTCCGTATTATTGTTTTGTTCATTTTCTACATCTAGTTAATCACAGTTTAGCTTTCAATCTCGTAGTATTGCATGCTAGCTAAGTTAAAATCATTGATTTTCATAGTTTTTATGAAAAACTTGCAACCAAACATGTCTTTAATGAACTTTTTCGTTAAAAATAAATCTGAGACTTCCCAGACCATGTCTGAGTAGTCCGGGGATGGAAATCACGATGAAACCGTGATTTCAGGCCTCTGCCATGCAGTATTTTTATTCATGTGTTCGATCGATCGAATGTAGTTCGATCGATCGGACCAGAGACATAGTCGATCGATTGAAGATATTTCGATCAATTGAGAGATGAAGAAGTTTGATCGATCGAAAGCGCGTCGATCGATCGAGACCTCTGATTCTTGAGGACATCTAATACAGTATCCCAAGACTTTCTGCTTTACTGATTCGTTATCAAACTGTCCCCAAATGCTCAGTTTGTCAAAACAGTCTTTAAACGTTAAGCCTTAAGGCATTTTCTTTCAATATATTTTGCAAACCACCCTCAATGCTAATACCATTGTAGGTGAGAGTCTTAACTATTGAATTAAACCACCTTTGCGTATTTCACACTTAGTTGTGATGATATAGTCCCGGTCATGAAAGGACTATTGATTCTATATCCTTAGAGAAGTATGGGATACTGTAGAAGTTGCCCTCCGTTGAGCTTAATTGCATTTGCATGGTAGACGGCTGAGTCATAGTGGATTCGCGTGATCCCAACACTTTCTTTTATTAACAAAAACCATTTTCAAATCTTGCTCTAGTCAAGTAGTTAATCATTAGTTTATTTAATTTAGTTGCTTTTAAGTTTAGTAGTTGTTAATTGTAGGACTTTGTGTTCTACACTTCTCTTAAAATATTGAATTTTCTTTTCTTTTAGGGTTTAATCTAAGTAATTTAATTCTCATCCTTCCCTGTGGGATCCACCTGGTCTTACCAGTTACTACTTGCACGATCACCTATACTTGGGTGTTGCACAAGAGCGCACAAGATTATTCTCGTGTCAGTTGCCCTGGTGTTTTTGAGGCCAAAAGGCATCACCTTGTAGCAATACGTGCGCTGGTCGGTGATGAAGGAAGTCTTCTCCTCGTCCCTAGGGTACATGCTGATTTGGTTATACCCCGAGTAGGCGTCCATGAACGAAAGAAGTGAATGACCGGCCGTGGCGTCCACAAGGAGGTCTATCCTAGGCAACGGATAGCAATCCTTGGGACATACTTTATTGAAGTCGGTAAAATCCATACACAGCCACTCGTTGCTCAGGGCCATGCCCTCCTCTTCTGCTTTATCGGTCGGGAATCGGGGTTAATGTTGAGACGGTAAGACATGACCCGGGGGTCGATGCCCAGCATATCTTCATGGCACCAGGCGAAGATATCCTGGTTCTCTCTCAAGAACTCGATCAACTTTTCCCTTAGACTCGGGTCTAGGAGAGTGCCATACTCATGAACCGGCCGGGGAATGTAGGGTTGAGCACTACCTATTTTGATTCCTCCACTAGGTTTACTCTATCCTTCACGTCCCTCGGGTCTATCTCCTGAGCGTTTAACATTTCTGTTACTATCTCATGGCGTAGGGAGCTGACATAGCAACTCCGTGCGATTGGCTGATCTCCACATGGAAGGGCCTTTGGGGGTTGGGAACTTGACCACTAGAGCATAGGTAAACACGATCGCTTTGGCTTTATTGAGTGTCGGCCTCTCAAGGATGACATTGTATGCAGATGAAGCCTCTACAACCATAATGTTTGTGAGCACAGAGACCTGCTGGGGATGGGTACCCATAAGTATCGTGAGCTCAATCATACCAAGCGTTTGCATGCTAGAGTCATTGAATTCTACCAAAGGTATGGCTACCGACCGGAGTCTATCCCTTGAGATCCCCAATTGGTCGAACGCCGAGGCAAAGAGAATGTCAGAGGAGCTGCCATTGTATACCAATATTCTCTTCATCGTGTAGTTGGCTATGGAGATCGTTACTACCAGCGGGTCATCATGGGGGGAGTGCAAGCCCTTCACATCATTGGATGAGAATGTTAACACATCGGTTGGTCGATAGTCGATGGATTGGATATGCCAAACATCCGCTCGAGATGCCTGAGCATGCCTCTTCCTTGTCGATTGTGAGTCCCCTCCTCCCGAGGTTCTTCCGGAGATCACATTGATTTGCCTGAGTGGTTGAGGCTGCGCGGGGGTTCAGGTGTCCGGCCTAGGTTGTCTGTCTGCCGCAATAAACTTGGCCAGATGGCCCTATTCTATCTGTCTTTTGATGTTCATTTTAAGCTTAAAGCAGTCTTCTGTGTCGTGACCATGGTCCTTGTGATACTGGTAATATTTATTCCGATTTCTCTTCCCGGGAGGGCTCTTTAGCTTTTCCGGTTGTTGGAGGAGCCTCTGGGTTTCGACGGCGGCCATGACTTCATGAATAGGCTGGGAAAGGGGCGTGAAAGTAATTAGAGCCTGCTCTCGGCCACCTTTTTGCTGATTTAGCTTTGGCTTCTTCCCCGACCCCTTCTCAGAACCATCACGCTTCCATTTGGCCCTCGGGGACTCATCTCCTGTGAGGCTAGCATGCTTAGCTTCCAGGAATTCCTCCATGTAAATGTATTTTCCCACCCTTTCTGAGAGCTCAATCAAAGTGGCCGGTCGGTTGTTGTGAAACGACGTTGTGACTTTGGTGTGCTGTACTCCCGAGCAAAAGGCCATAATTGCTACTGTTTCGTTTAGGTTACGAATCTGCAACCTTTACTGATTGAAATGATCGATGTAATCTTTTAGGGACTCCCCCTTACGTTGCTTGACAGTCAGCAATTGAGTGTTCGACTATGACCGATCGAGCATTCCCACGAACTGTCCGATGAAGAGCTTACTAAGTGCTTTGAAGTCGCTGATCGTTTGGGGTTTGAGGGTGTGGAACCACTACGCTGCCACCCCCTTGAGGGTACCAGGAAAGGTAAGGCATAGTAGTTCGTCAGCGGTGGTAACCAGCTCCATTTGGGCCTTATAAGTCCAGACATGATCCACCGGGCTTCCCAAATCATCATAAGAATCGATGTACGATGACTTGAACTTCTGCGGGATTGGGAATCCCGTGACCCAAATGGTGAAAGGAAATTCTATTTTTGTATTGGTGTGATCATGTCATGTTTTACGGCTCAGTTTTTCAATCTACTTCTGCAGGTCCTCGATCTGGGCCATGACGTCCGTTTGACTGGTCTTTTGTTCCGTGTCTGAGTAGTGCGTCGAGTTGGACGATGAGGCCTCTTCCTCGAAGCGCGTTGTCCTCAGGGATAGGGCCTGGCTTCGGGTTCGGGTAATTATGTGCCTAAGATCCTCACAGCTCTTGGCAGGGGTCCTTGGCCGAATCTCGAGCAGTCCAGTCTTGCCCCTCCCCTTTGGCAGCATGCCTATTGTTGATGATTTCTCTGGCGTCCCCCACGTGGTGTGGGTTGGCCTGGGGACGTCGCCAGGTCTGCTCTGGAGCCTGGCTATGATCGTTGTTCCCAAACTGATTCAGATCTGGTGGAGTTATAGGCTAAGTATGGGCGCGCATTCGGACTCGGTCGTGCTCCCGGTCGTGCACGCCCTTCCCGGGCTGTTCCTCAATTTGAGGGAGCTTTTCCTGGCGGGCCAGCAATGCTTTGATCTGCTATTGAGTTTTTTACTGGCCCACCAAGAGCTGTGCAAGGGCCGCGGTAGCCTGCTCGAAGGTCATGGAAGTAGCCGGTTGCCCGGCTTGTGAATCTATCTGACCTTCTAGAGCATCGATTTTCTTACCTTTCTTCGACGGCATGTTTGTCAGTCAAAGATTTGTTTTTTTTTCTAAGGAATCTGTCGTTCCCACAGACGGCGCTAAACTGATGATGCCAAAAATTGGTGGAAGAGTGATAAGAGAAGGACAATAGAAGTTTTTATATGGTTTGGCACCGGTAATGAGGTGACATACGTCCACGTGTGCGTCGGTGCGTTTTTTACTAACAGATAACCAGCGAATTCTGGTGAATCCACAAGGAGGGCGGTACTACCAGAAACTATCTGGGTATATGCGTAATAGTGTTGCTTTATGCTCTTTTGTAAGTTAGGAATGCGACCCCCTCTTACGGGGGTGGGTGGTCTCTTTTATAGATGCAAGAGAGCACCTGTACAAGGTATCTACTAGATTAGGAAGCCTAATCTAATTACAATTCTATGAACATAAATCATGGGAAGTTTCCTAAGCAGTTTAGGAAACATCTTCTACTTTCCATTAGTCTTATGATTGAGTTAGGAAACTGTTGGAACTGTTCAGCGTGAGTCACGAGGCCAGGCCCAGGTTGCGGCCATCTTGGTCTGTCAGCATTACAAACCGCTGAGCGGTATTAACAGATTGGGCAATTCTGGGCTGGACAGCCCGGGATGGTTGAGTAACATATCCCCATTCTGGGTGACTTGGCATTTTATTGCTGATGTGGCAATTTGACTTTGACTGGATATTTTTGCCTATCACATATAGTAATGGTTTGAGGGTACAAACCTAACAGACGACTAGTGACAGTCACCTGTCATTCTCTATGCATGGACCCAAAATGGAAATTTATTTTTCTCTATTTTTTCTACTCCGGGGCATGACAAATTTACCACACCCTTACATTTTATTTGGGTGTTCCCATTTGCCATCTTTGGCATCGTGATGTCCTTCCTTTGGACTTGTTATGCTTGAAATTTATTTCAACTCCATACATTTCTTTAGTTGAGATTCTTCAATATATATATTTTTTAAATCGTATCAAGCTCGAGAGTGTCATACTTTTCACAAGTATTTTTCTTTATTCTTTTCTGATTTACCTCTATTGTAGCCTTACTCCTTTATAGATGAGGAGCAAATCGAATTGTTGAATTTTGTGAAATAATTAATTCTTGTTTCATAACTTAAGAGTCCTATATTATTCGAATTTATTTTTATCCCATGTTATTACTTGAGTTGATTTTATGAGACAAATTGGTTTAGTTGGGTTCTTTAACTTTATTATCGCGTTGAACTCGAACGTACGTACTTTTGCTAATTTGTGTTGTTCCTTATCTTTCTTAGGATGTTGGTTTGTGTTAAAGCTTACACTTTGGTCAGTAAGGAATCAATTGAGTTATGGAGGTTATGAAATAGTTCATTTTATTTTATAACTTGAGAGCCCTATTGTTTGGACTTACTTAGATCCATGTTGTTTCTTTCACTAGATTTTTTTTGGCAATTTATTTATTGTGTTGAACTCAAATATGCATACTTTTGGAAAGCCAGTGTTGCTCTATATCTTTTAGAGATGTTCTTTTGCGTTAACCTTACTCCTTGGTTAGTAAGGTGCCGATTGAGTTATTGAGGTTATGAGATAATTTGTTTTCATTTCATGACTTAAGAGTTTTTCCATTACTTGGATTGGTAGGCAATGTCTATTATTTTCACTGGATTCAGTTATTGATCCCTTGTGATTATCTGATTGATTATCATGGGTTGTTCACCATATTTTATTGGATCCTATCATTTGATCCCATTATTTCATTTCCTTTTCATTTGAGGGGAATAGAGTGTATAATTGGATTCTTCTATCTTTGATTCCGCGTTGGTATAGGGGCATACCTCTTGTTTTATAATAGCATATATTCTATTACTAGTATTTATGATTACTTGGTATTTGGAGGTAGACCGTTTGGGTTCTATGATCATTATCGATAACCCCGTTGGAGGTTTGACCTCGTTGGACTTGGTATATCTCAATTACGAGTTTGTGAGCATTAGACTTGAATCAGAATTTCATATTTAAACTCTATCACTGGTATTATATCAAGTTTTTCTTTTCTTGTGGCATGCATTAGTCTATGCATTTAATAACTTATTATTTTCTTTGGAAGGAGAGTTATCTTCTTTACCCAATTAGGGGATTGTTATGGCTTTTGGGAGATTTCTTAAGTCTTCTGACTTCATTTTTGCCTAGTTGAACAAGAGGAGTCACGGTGTTTATTTGATCTATAAATTGTGTGATGAGAGTAAGGCAATTCGTTAAGAATTCTTTCCAAACTATTTGTGAGTACTCAGACATGTTTCCATAGGACTTTTCTTGGTTGCCGTCTATCTGTGACGTTGAGATCATAATGGACTTTGTTGAAGATATGTTGCTTACTTTGGTCCCATTTTTTTGGCACCCGTGGAATAACGAGAGTTGAAGACTCACATTGAAGATTAACTGAGTATAGGAGTTCCCCTACCTTAGTGCTTTGATGTGAAGGCACCCATTTTTTTACCAAGCGAAAGACGTATTGTTTCAAGTTTTATATCGACTACTTCAAGTTGAATCGAACTACTATCATTTGAGGATTTGGGAGCAAGACATCTCGAAGATCTCCCCTTATTCATGTTTGGGGTAATACGAATACCTAGTGCCACCTTTAGGTTTGTCGAATGCACAGGTAGCTTTTTGGATTGAATGGATGGTACCCTTCGTCCACTTCTTGATCGATTTTGTGGTTGTCCTTGTCTTTTTACCTATTCAAGAGAAGCACAAGGAATGCCTTTACATTATCTATAGATTTTTGCGAGAGTTCTAGTTTTATGCTAATCTCTTTTCTTGTGTGACTTTGGGCTGGCGGAAGTGAGTTCCTTAGTGTATACACCCAAAAAATGCATAAGTCTAAATAGCCCGATGAGAATGAGCGAATGAGCATCATGCGACCTGTCTCTCCCATCAGTGTGACAAAATCTTCTTCAAGAAGCCTTGCACGGGTTCCAAAAAATAGAGATCTCCAAATGATGAGAGAAATCCCCAAAAGTTGTTAGAACTCATGATGAAAACACAAATGGCAAAATAGATAGAGCTAAAGTTCCAACCAATGAGAGAATTTGGAAGATAGAAGAACCATTGACATGGCCAAAGCTCATTGGGCGTGGTCTCCCAAGGTCGTTTGGCCTCAATCACCAGAAGCAAGGACTTTCCTTATAAATACAAGATATGGTCCAACCGAAAAAGGACCATGCATCTCAAAACAAAACCCCCAAAAGCATACCTAACACATTATACCTTTTATAAAGCATTCCTTTGTCTTTTTCATCTTTGTATAACTTTTGTTCAACTCATAATCTATTCTTAAGTCCTTACATTAATATTAGTCCAAGTTTTTAATCAACAGAATGTCTTTCTTTTCAAGGTAGTCTGATCAACCTTTAAAGCTTGTTGATTTATTTTGGTTGCTTTTCATATCTTTATGACATAATTTGACTTATGTGCTTCAGTACTGTCAAAGAACCTTAACTAGAGTACTTTCCTACTAGCTTTTAACAATCACCATTACGGTAGAAGTCAGATCATGCACCACTCACACAAAGTATTAGGAAAAACCATGTTTGCCTTCACACACACACACACACACACACACAATCGACCTTAAAACAGCTCTGGCACGCCTGAAGCAAAATAATACGAGCGAACAATTTTGGCATGCCCGATGGGACCACTTGTGTCTAAAGCCGTGGTTTGAAACCATCCCCCTAAGAAAACTGGTAAAGGACCAGAAGTAATAGGGGAAAAAACTGGACAAGAAAGTGAATTTTTCAGAGAAGGTGATGAAGAAGCTTTTGGCCGTCCAGAGACTGCCGTCATCACCTTCAATGAAGGAATGCTTTCCCAATGCTTAGAACATTCTCTCGCCCCTTTGTTTGATACTTTGGCTCCCCTAGTATCACAAGGGAGAGAAGCCATTGATGTTTCGAGGGAAACACGAGAAATTAACTTGGTACTTGAAAGGTCTATAACAAATTTGACCAGAATGATGGAGGCCGTCCTCTCGGCTAAATCTTTTTGTCTTAGCCCTGAAGCTAAAGATGAGGCCATCATTGAGTCAAACAAAGAGTCATCTCTCTCCCTTAAGTATGTGCCAGCAGCCAGCTTGTCTAGTTAACAAACTTGGAAAATTAATTTGTGAGTGTACGGACTCATTTAATGTGACAATGAAATTGTGATCCATGTCTAATTAACGAACTTGGGAAATTTATGATTGTACCTAAATTATATTTTAGGTTGCCTACGTATCCATTGTAGGGTGGAATCAAGTCAACCGTAATTCAAGAAAACATTAATTTAAAGAGTATATAAACGCATGAATTTTGACTGTGGATACATGACCCATGTCTTGAATTTGAGAAATTTGAATTTTGGGTGAGACTCACATTTGATTTGGATTTGTGACATAGGTAAATGACCTATGTAAGAGACTTGGATTTAATTTGGACTTGACATGGAATCACCCACGCAATTCATGAAGGGTTTATAACCCATGAAAATTTGAAATGGGTGAATTACCCATTATGTCTTTTATTTAATAAAATCTAGAATGGGTTAAAACATCAGTTTTTTTTTTCTTTTTTGTAAAAGGTTTGTAATCCATAAACCAAAGTTTGTTCACTCTTAACTAGCCCTCTTAAGATTGGACCGAACCAAATGATGCTCTGGGCATCTTTAACAATTTTTTTGGCGTTGAACAACTTCGATCTTTATGAAAAAGATTTTCACATAGAGATGGACAACTTCATGTCCCTTTCAACATTCATTTCTTTTTTGACCGAACAATGCTCTGGGCATTGAAAGGTCTGAAAGCATGAGTATTTTTTTTGTCTTATATTTTGAATTGGGAAAACAATTTCCAACCACATGGGTAACTCAAAATTTCTTAAGTTTTTTTTTAAAGATTTTTGGTTTTGTTTTATTATTTGATGAAATGGAGGTCATATGATACTTCTGGGCATCCTTGAAATCCAATACAAGGTCAAGGTGTAAGGTTTTCATTTATAAGGGTGCACAGAACATCCACAGTCTAGGGAAAAGCCACTGCCATTGGACATCAATTTATATGATGGCTTGTTCGTCATTTCTTTTTACGGAAAACATGGTGATGTGTAAAACAAACATCATTTTTTTTATAAGCTAGTGATGGTGTGGCCATCAAAATTTTCTAAATGATGCAACTGAGCATCTTCCAACCTTTAAGATGCACTGAGCATCAGATAAAACGAGATGTACAGAACATCATTATAGTAAAATCAAAGAGAGGAAATGCATTTACATTTTTGTCATTTCATGGATGTACAGGACATCCCAAACAGTACTTTTTTCAGAAATTTGGATTTCCCTTTTTGAAAGAAGTTGAAAACTCCAACATTTTTTGAATAGAGAACCATGAGAAAGAGAAGTATACCACTTTTCTCTTCTTCCTATGGTAAATCTACTCCTCACTTTTTCTATCACTTGTTCTTGTTTTTGCTCTCCCAGAATTTTTCCTTTTTCTTTTTCTTCCCGTCTTTTCTATGAATAATTTCTGTCTCCTTTTTTTTTTACTTTGCTCTGTGTCTCTTTTTGGTACAGCAATTAAGTGCCTTTTTGTAGGCATGACAGTAGCTGTTTGTGGAGTAAATATTGGATGAAATGAGGATACATGTGTTGGATTATTTTAATAAAATATATATTTGTGTATATGTACATGACATATAAGGGAAATACTATAATGAGCGGCTTCTCATATGAGAAAGTAATTTACAGCCATTGAATGAGAAAATAGCCATCAATACATCTCGAGATCATCTAGAATCCAATTGGTTTCTTTCTCATCCTATGACTATAAGCTGCTTTCTCATATGAGAAGCTGCTCACTATAGCTTTACCCGACATATAAATGTGTATCTAATTATATATAGCCGGTTGATAGTTTTGGTTCAAAGCTTTTAGTCTTTAGCATCTATATAATGTGTAATACACTTTAATATCCATAAGTTTAATTAATAAAATCTATAGATGAGCCAACGGCTATATGTTTTTATGGTGTCTAGTTTAGGCCCACTGACTATGTGAGTGGAGAGAGAAAATAGAAAAAGATAAATTTAATTTTGAGAGAGAGGAGAGGGGAAGTTACAAGTAGTTTTTTGCCTATAGAAAAGTTAAAAATAGTTTCTTGGGTATCATTACGACAGTTTTGTCCCTACATGTGAGATTTTGCTATAAAAGATATCATATTAGTATTTTGAAAATATTTTTTTTAGATAAAATATTTGTAAATAGTATAGATGTTTTAAGTACCCAACTGTTTCAAAGGTTTTCAGAAAGCTATTGGTCAAATGATCAAGCCTTTGGATTAAAAAGTCATCAAATGTTTTAATGCCCAACCATGCTAGGTTAAGGTTACTGTTGTGGGGTTTAAATGCCTAGTACTTATACTATTTGCATCTATTGCACTATACATACATGCATGTGAGAAATAGGTTTAAATGCCTAGCACTTGTACTATTAGCATCTATTAGACTATACGTACATGCATGTGAGAAATAAAAATAATTGTGATCTTGTCTTCGTAATTTGTATGACTAAACCATATATATTATTTTATAGGCCAGAATTAAAAGTCGTAGACTTTTTGGGTAAGTTGCAAAAGTCCATTTATGGGCTTAAGCAAGCATCCAAGAGTTAGAACATACGTATTGACCAAGCGATCAAGTCATTTGGTTTCATACAGAATCTGGATGAACCTTAGGTATACAAGAAGTGTGAAGGGAAAGTGGTGGCTTTTCTTATGCCTTATGTCGACGATATTCTACTCATTGGAAATGATGTAGCGTCATTGTCAACGGTCAAGGTTTGGCTAGCTAGTACTTTCGATATGAAGGATCTAGGAGAGACGAGCTATATTCTTAGAATAAAACTCTTTCGGGATCGTAAGCGAAAGATAATGGGATTATCTCAAGCTGGTTATATCGAAAAGGTGCTAACAAGGTTTTCAATGGATAATTTGAAGAAAGGTTTATTACCTTTCAGGCATGGTTTAGCGTTCTCCAAGGACCAGAATCCAAAGACACAGGATGAGAGGAATCGCGTGGCAGGAGTTCCCTGTGCTTCGATAGTGGGAAGTCTCATGTATGTGATGTAATGCACTAAACCAGATATATACTTTGCCGTTGGCCTAGTTAGTAGATATCAATCAAATCCAGGTCCAGAACACTGGACAGCCGTTAAGCACATTCTTAAGTACTTGAGAAGGACTAAAGATTACATGCTTATGGATGGTGGTAGTGAGTTAATTCTATTGGGATACACTGACTCAGACTTTATGTCAGATAAAGATTCGAGGAAGTCAACGTCCGGTCATCTCTTTACCATGGGAGGTGTTGCTGTTAGTTGGAGGAGCATTATGTAGAAATGTATTGCAGACTCAACTACAGAAGCTCATTATGTGGCTTCTTGTGAAGCCGCAAAGGAAGTTGTTTGACTCAAGAAGTTCCTTATAGATCTTGAGGTGGTACCAGCGTCGGTGTCACCTATTACACTTTATTGTGATAATAGTGGGGTAGTGGCTCAGTCCAATGAGCCAAGAAACCACAGAAAGGGAAAGCACGTAGAGCGGAAATATCATCTAATCTGAGATATTGTTCAATGTGGAGATGTGACTGTCACCTAGATTGCCACCGCTGACAATCTTGCCGATCCGTTTATAAAGGCCTTGCCACAAAAGGTCTTTGATCATCATCTAGATAGTTTAGGTCTCAGATGTAATCCTGTATGGTTGTGAGTGCATGTTGGAGTTTTTTGGGTTTGTGCCCTCAAACCATTACTTTATGTATGAGACATTGACACTTTAATATATGGATATCAGCTTTACATTTCATTTTGTATGTTTCTTTCATGAGATGATTGTTAATCCTTAAGTATCATAGTAAGTAATTCGTGTGTGTATTAAATACATACAAGTGAGATATGAATTACTATTCTTTGAAACTTAGAACTTGTCACAGTGGATGATGAGACTGGATATCTCATCAGGTAAGCAATGTAGCATGATTAACTACCATTGAATGGAGTGATGAATCTTAATCACTAGAATGTGACTCTTAGCTAATATGCTAGTACTTATAGTGCATTGACAGACCTGAGCTTTCTTATTGACACTCAAGACTGTCAAACAGTCGATAGGAACTCATAACTTGTATAAGGTACGTGTTCCCAATCTTGAGACGATTATGAACACAGACTGTGGATATGGCTACTTTGACTTACCAATCAGTGAGGTCTATAGAAGATCAACACCTGGGTATCTTGGGTATGTCATGTTCATAGGTTTATGAACATATATTGTCAAGATAGAATCTATCCTCTGATTCAGAGTAAGCATTCCCTTGAGAATGTCACCAAGTTGATTACTGAGAACTGTAGTCTTGTTGATAAGTAGTTATAAACATATTTGGTAATCATGACAGGTGAATGAGACTCAAGGAATACAAGAAGTATTCATGATTCAGGTTAATAGTAACAGTTATCCGACTACCTGAATATGATTACGAATGCTGATGGTAAAGGGACATTAGTACACAAATACAAGTCTAGTTATCGCTTCGGATATGTTCTTTTGTGTTGGAGTTCAGTTATTGTTTTATAGTGGAGTAAACGTTAATTGATCAGTTGGTTAGTTTGTTGATCAAAGAGTTTGGTCATGGGAATTAACAACTGGTCTGAGCCAACAATAAAGAGCCTAGGAGGTCCCACTCTTAGCTCCGTTAGGATGCTTGGAAAGGCACATGAGGATGATGTCAAGATAGGTTCGATCGATCAAAGTTGTCTCGATCGATTAAAGTCTGGACAGGTTCGATCGTTCGAATGTGGTTCGATCGATCGAAGGTTCGATCGATTGAAGACACTTTGATCGCTTGAATATTAGGTCGGTTCTGGGAATCTATAAATAGGGCAGCTGCATTTAGAAAAAGGGTTCGTCATTTTAATACGTCAGAAGCTGCAGAAACTATTTTTAAAGCTCCCAAACCTTCTCCTTCCTCTCTATTAGGGTTCCCACCAACCCTAGTCCTTCCGGCAGGCATCCGAGAGAGTCATAAGAGTGAAGACAACCTAGTGGAAGCTGCTGCACCATCAATAAGGTTGAAGATTTTAGAATTGGGTTCAAGACCTGAGGTATAATTCTTGTCCCTTACTTGTGTACGCATCGATGGAATTGACGAGTAGTAGATCCTGGGCTACCAATAAGGTAACTCAATATTTCTGCTGCACGTTTAAAATAACTTTTAAACCTGTTTTTCCTTCAGAAGCACCATTCTCAAACGCATATTTGATGTTGAGACCCTTGTTGGCGCGCTGGGCTTAGTTACTGTTTAAGGACATTTCTCTCTTAATTGGCATGAATATCTGAAACCTCCCTGCATTGCTGGTGATGATCTAGGCTTCCATTCGGGCCTAGATTGATTTTGCTTTGGTAATGTGAGCCTGTCATGAACGAACATCCTTGGGCTTTGTTCGCGATGTTCACTCACCCTTGGCCTCTTGTTTGGACTGGAGACCTCCTTCTTGATATCGGCCTTGTACCTTGGGCAGACGCCTTGCTCTATCAGGTCCAGTTGTCGCCGTAAATCGATGATCAAATTATCTGTATTTGATCAGGCCGTTTCAATCTCGGCCTTGCGTTCGGCTTTTTTCCTTTCTTGAAAAGTCTTTTGAAGCTCATGAATCGTTACCTTTGGCCCTTCCATAGCCAAAGCAGCAATCTGCTTCCCTTACCTCTGTCTTGGCCCTTCTTTTGGTACCTTTGTCAGGTCGACTTTTGGTCTTGGCCTGGTCAGCTTGGTCAGATCAGGCATCACCATGTTTGTGCTCGTGATCTGTGGGAACGGATTAACATCAATACCCATGGCTTTATCGAAGAACTTGAACACTCTCTTCTCTACGTTTTCCTGTATCACATTACAAAAAACCAAGCAATTGTCAGTAGAGTGCTTCCAAGAGTTGTGCCATTTACAGTATTCTTTATTTTTAATGTCATCGGCCTTCGGGATCCGATGACTGTCACTTAGCTTGATCATTTTTTCGGCCAAAAGGGTCTCGAAAATCTGATCGACCATAGCAATGCCAAAAGTATAATTTTTTCCTACCTTAAATGCCATTTTTTTTTTCAGCGGCGTTATTATTTATGGGCTTGCTTAAGGCATGGCCTACTAACGGCCATTTGCAAACTACATTGGCCATGTCAACTTCCTCTTCGAGGTCACAATCTGCCAGATGGACCTCGTAATTGGGATCTTTGGAGTATACCCTTGGAGGAATTTTTCTTTTCCTGTTCAATCAGAAGAATACGCTCATAGCGAGCAGCCTGGTTGGCCAGCAAGAACTAGGCCTATAAACGGTCCGGATCTGGACCGGATCTGCATAATTCATATCCATATCCATATCCGCCAAGATATACAATGTACCGGATCCGGTCCACATATCCGACGGATCTAGTATATGTGGTCCATATCCGGATTTGGTTAGATCCGTATATCCGGTCCATATATCCGGTCCGATCCGAATTTCTAAACTGCCAGTAATGCTGCTCAAAACAGAGGAATTAAATTTAAAAAAAAAAAAAAAAACAGAGATGGTCATGGTACCAGATGATCTGTTCTAGTTTTTTTTTCTACATACATCACTATAATAACATCATTCACATAAGTTTATACAAAACAAGACCACCAAATGATCTGTTCTAGTTTTTTTTTTCTACATTCATCACTATAATAACATCATTCACATAAGTTTATACAAAACAAGACCACCAGAACAAAAATAAGTTTTAAGTCTCCATGACAAAATATGATAGTCAAGTCTACATGATATTTAACAAAACAAGACCACCACCAGAACAAAAAAGAGTTTATATATCTTCTCCAAGCACATCCTTCATAGAGAATAACTTGATTCTCCAACTAGCTACGATCATACCAAAACCTACAAAATATATTTGGTTAGCAAAGTGAAGTGTGAAACTATGGTATTTGAGGGGGGGAAAAATACCACCACCAAGCATTAGACGTACATGCCGAAAGAGTAAAAAAGTAGCAAGGCAGCTCAATTTTTAGTCAAATCAATTGTTCTGGATTCTTCCAAACCTGTAGTACAATAAATAAAATCTAAAGTATCCAAGCACAAACATAAAAAAATACTAACAACGTGTTGAATAAAATGTATTATGAATATACTTGCTTCTTTTTCTTCTTGATTCAATCCAATCATCAGTGGTCACTAATGCCTCAACAATATCGGGGAGCAAAGAGGCACGTGACTCATCAATCACCCTACCACCTACACTGAAAGATGCCTCTGATGCGACAGTAGTTGCTGGAATGGTTAAAATATCACGAGCTATTTTTGACAAAATGGGAAGTTTTGCACTATTGATTTTCCACCAATGTAAAATGTTAAAATTGTCCTTCCTTGGAAAGACCGGCTCCTCTAAATATTGCTCAATCTCTGATTTTTGATAAGCATTAATGGTGCTACTACGAGCTTGCTTATACCACTGGTCAAAGTCATTGTATCTCACATCATTAGACGTACTAAAGTGGGGATTACCATTACCTGAACTTCCTTCCTCCACTATAGTACCATATGAATCAACTGAATTAGGAGCGTCACCTCCATACTCATTAAACAAATCAAGAAAGGCATTGCGAACTCTTTGAACATATCTACTTGAATCATCACCATAAATCTTATCATAGTAATACTGCACTAAATCCATTTTGAACCTTGGATCAAGTACAAGCGCAATTGCTAGCACTAAGCTACATTCTTCCCAATACTTTTCGAACTTGACTATCATTGGAATGGCCATCATACGAAGACATTCGTGCTCACTAGTTTTCCATTTTCTCAATTCGAGTTGAATTTCACAAATGTCGGGAAAAAATACATTAGAAGTTGGAAAATTGGTGCCACTAAAATGACATGTTGCATCATAAAAAAGTCTCAAACAACCTTTTATCACCTTTGCCACTTGCCACTCCTCTTCAGACGGGTTGTGTCGATAATTTCTATCAATTTGCTCTAACTGACAAAAGGCATCCTTCAAAGACAACGCAGCTTCAAGCATTAAAAAAGTAGAATTCCACCTAGTAGCTACATCCATTGGAACTTTCTTTCTACCTTTCAACTTAACTTGATTGACCACATTATCAAATTTTTGCTTTTCATATTTCAGTGTTAATTCATCTTCTGATTGTAATTGGTATAAACTTTTAGCTTTTTCCGTTCTACCAATTTCTTCTTTTTCCCACTGGGAAGCATTTTTGCTAAGCCAATCAAAATATGATTCAGCTTCATCGGCAGTTTTACTCAAAAATTCTCCTTGACACATAGTTTCAACCAATTTATTTGATTTTGGTTCTAATCCTTCATAAAAGAAATTAATTAGACGCCATTTTTCAAATCCATGATGTGGACAAGCTAGTAGGAGATCTTTAAAACATTCCCAAACTTCAAGGAATGGTTCCTTTTCTTTTTGAGTAAAAAGTTTAATTTGATGAATCATGCTATTAGTTAAATTTTTTGGATAGAATTTTTTTAGAAATGCTTCATTCATATCATGCCATGAAGTTATAGATCCAAGACGAAGAGATAAAAGCCAAGCTTTAGCTTTATCTTTTAAAGAAAAAAGAAAAAGCTTAAGACGCATTATTTCAATAGGACAGCTTTGATCAGATAACGTACTACAAACTTCTTCAAATTCACGAATATGAAGATAAGCACGTTCTGACCCCATTCCATGGAAAGTTGGTAAGAGTGGAATCATGCCATGTCTAAAGTGAAAATTTCCTGTGTGTCTAGGTAGAGTGATGCAAGAAGGAGTGATATTTCGTTATGGGGTAAATAAATCACGTAAAGGACGTTGTTCACGTTCTTGTAAAATAAATTGTGGTATATTTTCCCCCAGCTCACTATGAGCATCATCAGCTATTCCATCTATGCCTTGGATTTCAGCCATGATTCTTGGAAATTGTATACTAGATGAATCACTAGAAATATTAGAATTATGTGGTACTTGATATAAAGCCTCAGTAGTATCTAAGGACATATGAAGTAAACGAAAAACTAAGTGATAAAAATATTATTATTATTATTATTATTATTATAGCTACGTAAAAATAAACTCTTTGTTTTATATATTTTCTATTTTTATGTTTTAGAAGATAGGTTTATATAAAGATAAACACTTACGTACTTACAAAAATATATTTATATATATTTCACAAGGAAAGAAATTATATATAGTTTTTTTAAATTTATTTTTTTTATGTTATCATTTTTTTTAAAAAGAAAACTAGAATATTTATAAAGTAGAATAAATATATATATATAGATATAGATATAGTTATAATATGAAAATTAGTTTTAAGCCTAACTTTTTTATTTATTTATTTTTTATTAACCGTTCCCCGGCAAAGGCGCCAAAAACTTGACGACATCCTATTGACGCTCTTTCTTATCACACCCAAGTGTAGGTGATCGTACAAGTACTAAAGTTCTGGAAGTCCAGGTCGAATCCACAGGGAACGAGAAAATAAGATAGGCACTAACTATTTTGTCACGTAAAAGAAAATAAAAGATGATGGATTTTTGTAAGGTTTTACTAAACTACTAATTTTTATATTTTTGCAATAAAAGTAATTAAAGCTATTTTTTTTTAACAGTTTATGGTAAAGATTTTAACAGTGCAAAATAAATTAACTAAGATACTAGTAAGAAAATGAAGAAAAATATATAAAAGCTAAAATTTTTTGAGATAAACTTTTTTAGATTTAATAATAGCGAAAGATGGAAATAATACAGATATTTAAGCAAAACTATTATAAAACAGGAAATATTAATTAACTAGGGGGAAATGATTTAAAGGAATTGAGAATATGCAAACCAACACTAGTTCCCACAACTTTTGTGTATTTGAAAAGCATTTGGCATTTAAGACCGCAGAGTCATTCTTTATTTAAAAATAAACTTTCACTAGTCAGGGTCATATCAAGTGTGTCAGATTTGATATGAAACGACGTCGTTTGGTTTAAAGAAAAATAAAAAGGCAATTGGGCAGTAGCCAGGTTCGAACCGTGCCCCTCCGCGGACGTGGGTTATTCGGCGTCCAGTCCCCACCACTCTGCCACTACACAATTGCCTATCCATTATTGGACAGAAATATATATAAACACATATTTGAAATATTAACTTTGTCATATGAGTTGTTTGAGTATGCTAGGTGTTTTTTTATGACAAAAGGCATAGTTTGACAATCTACATAATTACACTTTTTATTTCAAATATGTACTCTTTTGAGCCCAATATAGTCATAGTATACAAACATGTTAAATTGTCATAAACTATAGATACATAGATATTTTTGGCCATAAATGAAAAAACAACCCATCTAGATAAATTTGCCCATTTAAGATTAGTGCACAGAAGCTGTGGTTTCTAAGTTTTTATTACATATCCCCAATTAAAAGTTTTAGCCTACCATTTTGGAATTGAAACTGTCTTCCAAATAAAATTTAAAGATAAATTAAATATGTGTAAACAGTGACTGCTCAATTAAAACTAAAGCTATAAAACCAAGGTAAAGATGAAAACTAATATTATTATATTATTTTCTTTACTTAACATGAGCTGGGGTTGAATTTGTGGAATCTGCAAAATAGCAAAATTTAGTACAACTAGGCTAATAAAATATACATAAATAGAAATACTGAACCAAAAATAAAATACTAAACCTTTGACTTTGGATTCTTGTGGGGTCACAGTGGTTGAACTCCAAGAACACAAATAAGGGCAAACCAAATCCTAATCTACTTTTGGAGTGAGATATGAATATGGTGTGCTTGGGGCTTTGGTAGGTGATTACAACAACTATGTGGCTAAGAAATATGATATTTACTTGCAAAATCTGTATTCTAGTGAATGAAAATATTGCTATAAAAACTGAAAATTTGGGATTTCAAACTATTTTAGGGGACAACTATAAGTACTACTACACTAAAAATATTAAATCTAAATTTAAATAGGACTATTTTTACTACTACAAAGTGACAAAGGTCATACAAGAAAACAAATTTTTTTATTTTAAGAAATACAGTACACAAAGTTTTGCTATATATTTTTGAACATGAAATCATCAATTACATAAAAGTAAATTTTTACAACTACTAGAACTAGAAAAGACAAAGAAAAACTAAAGTTTCCTAATTCTAAGGACAATATAAAGTGCTCACATAATAACCTCCCCTAAACTATTATCTCCCTAACAGTGATTGTTGCTTGTGTTCTCCGTTGTGTTGTTTTTTTTTTTTGAATGCTTGTGATGCCTCTCCTTTTATAAGCGAAATTTTTGATGTAATATCGTCACTCCCTTCGTCATTTGCGCTTGAGATTGGCAGTTTTTTTCTTCGCCGTCCCATTTTCTTCCCCTCCTCTGACAGTTGATCCGTGGCTCAATTCAGTTTTTCAAAGTTTACTGACATTGTTTTGACAATCTGCACAAATGAGAGAGAGAGAGAGAGAGAGAGAGAGAGAGAGAGAGAGAGAGAGAGAGAGAAAACTCATTACATATACGTTTCAGTGTCATTGTCATACCTTCATTTGGTTTTGGATTCTTTTGAAAATTTTGGCTTTGGTTTGATTTTTTTATTCTTTTCCTTTTTTTTTATTATACATACTTATATATATATATATGTGTATTGATTAGTTTACAGAATATCTACTATGCATTTTTTTTACTAATATATGAGAAATGCTTCGGTGTGGTTGCTACTTCTTTCCTTCCCTTTATTTCACTTCATTTTCCCTAAAGATATAAAATGTGTAAAAACAAATAATTACATGCATTTGAGTGACATCGCCGATAAATTATATTAATTCAAATATGCATGTAAAACTAAAAATTTGGGGGATTAAATAAGCACAATGTCTATTATATTGACACATAAATGTGCAATATTCAATGTTTGTCACCTGGTAAATCATCAGGAAACAACTCCAAAAATTCATTTACAATAGGTAAATCCTCTAGTTATAACTCCTTCTGTGAGGTGTCCTTGACCATAGCCAAATAACCCTTGCAACCTTTCCTTATCATTTGACCATCTTTTAAAGCTAAGATCACACGTGGAGGGGTATAAGCCTTGCTACCAAGAAAACTAAACTCTGGTTCACTGGGGATCTGAAACTTCACCTTCTTACTATAACAATCAACTAAGGCATGATTGGCTGCCAACTAGTCCATCCCTAAAATTACATCGAAGTTATGCATGTCCATCACTATTATATTTGCCCTGAGTTCCCTACCTTTAATTCTAATAATGCAAGACTTACAAATGTGATCAACAACAAAAACACCACCAACAGGGGTATCAACACACAACTCTACTTCCTTGGGTTCATGTAACATACTGTGTTTCCACACAAATTTAGTAGATATAAAAGAATGCATGGCTCCCGAGTCAAAAAGCATAAAAGCATAACTTGTCATTATTGGAATAATACCTATCACCACGGCATTAGAGGCACCTGCATCCTATTGAGTAAGGGCGTAGACTCTGCCCTGAGTCCTTGGTTTCTAATTTCTTCCCTTATTATGTCCTCCAGCTGGTGGTCGATTAGTTGGTTTCTCCAGATTTGTTGCGATGTCTGGGACTCCGTTTTAGAGGGATAATCAGCAATTCAATGGCCATAATCTCCACACACAAAACATGCACCAGTGTTCCAACGATAATCTTTAACTAAGTGATTTCCATTACACCTTGAGCAGCGTTTAGCATTTTCCTGCTGAAACCCGTTTCCATTTCGCTGTGTTTGTTGCTTAGATTGCCCTCCAAAGTTTTGGCATGTCTATGATCTTGAAGAATTTGGTCTTTTCCTTTGATTGTTATCTCTGTCCATATGCATCTCATTAAGTCCTTTTTCAATCAACATTGCTTTGCTCACCACTGCCCCATAAGTTTCTAACTTAAACGGTACCATACCATGTTTGATACGGGGTCTCAGGCCATCTTCGAACCTCCGAGCACGATCCTCCTCAGTTACCACAAGTTTTGGCTCAAACTTTGCTAACCTTTCAAATTCAACCTCATACTGAGTGACTACCTTACTACCTTGCTCTAGTATGATGATCCCTTTCCTTCTGAAGACGAATACTTTTGGGAAAGTATTTATCATAGAAAGCCTCCGTAAATTTTTTCCAAGTATGAGCCTCTTGATCACGCTCAACCCTACGTTTCTCCAGCTTCCACCAGTCATAAGTACTTCCTTGCAGCATGTAGGCAGCATATGTGTGGACACCGGAAGTGGACCACTTCTCTTGTTTGAGATTGTTTTGAAAAGGAATTTGACTTGGATCAAAGAAAAGAAAATGGTCTGTTGAAAACAGATACAGAGTCGCCACTTGGTCTTTAAGGAACCAAGAAACCTAATTTTGACTCACCCAAATGGATAAAGGGCACCGGCCCTTCATAACCAAAGAACTTGGTTCGGGGTTTTGGTACGAGAGAGGAAGGAGCCTTTGTCGCGACTAAAACACCCTCAACTCGCCCCATCTTTCGACGGGCCTCAATTAGCATCCAAATAATCATCTTATACTATGTATGGTTCGGCAATTAATACTATGATAGTATATTACATTACATAAGAAACTTGAAAATGGAAGATCTAAAGATAAGATATCATTCATAAGATCTAAGCCAAATATCACACAATGCAAAGTGAAAGATCACACAAATAAACCTAGGAAAAATCGTCTAATCATATATCAAATAATCAAGACTTCCTAATCTAAATGGGGACATGAATTGTTCTTGAAACAAATAACCAAAGAAATCTAAATATGCTTAGCAAGCTAGTATGATGCATGTTAATCTTTGAGAAAAGAAGATCCCTCAATCCCCGGGACGGATGAGAAAGGATGATTAGATCAAGGGGAAGCATGAACGTGTGATCGTGATCATTCCTTATAATCTCCTTAGATTAAGAGTTACAAAAATCCCAAATCTTGCATGAATGCAATGCGTGTATCTAAAATGTGCAAAGGTTGTAGTGTGTTTTTGTGTACATGGATTCCTAGAATGACTTAGAAGTCTAAAATATGCATGAATGAATGAATGAAATTAACATGGGATGTGTACAAATGTATTATGGACTACTTCCTAAGATATGAACTAATTTGGAATGCATATGAGCATCAAAACAAAGAATGAAAGTTGAAATGTACTTGCTGTGAATAGTGGACAGAACAGTAGCATGATCTTTTGGAATTTGAAAAGAGGGGTTAGGAATGTTTTCAATGCATGATTTTTTATGGAGATGTTCCTTATTGTGTCTAGAACACAACCCAAAAGGCCAATCTTGAATAGCTATCACAGATTGAGAGAAATTACATAAACAATAGAGGTCACTCAGAAACAGAGTTCGTACTGTCGACTGAAATGTTAGAAAATCTTAGAAAATGAAAAAGAAAGATATAGAGGCCCATTTTATACAGAAGGTTTCCTAAGACATTGAATTTTAAGGGAAAAATAAGTCAGGACCACCCCTTTTGGAAAAGGTTTCTGGAAAAGAGGTCGTAAGTTGACCTAGCTGCTGTGACAGCAAAAAACAGAATGTTTGGAAGGAATGTTGGGACCCAAATGGACCATTTCCAAGTACTTCCAAGTCAAACCAAAAATCATGGGTGTTCTCCAATGAGTTAGGAAGACTTTCCAAATGGCCTTGTATCCATATGTTGAGTATTGTGTTCTAGAAAAATCTTTGAACTCAACTCACTCACTGTTTTGACTCATTGTTTTGAAGATTTTGGAGAAAACAAAGTTTAGTTTCTTGAAACCAAATGAGAGGGATTGAGAGGGGTTTTGAAATGGATGTTTTGAAAACATGTTTTCAACACTCAATAAGGATCATAGCCACTTAGAATACCTACATCAAACTCATCATTTAAGAACCTCCAAGATTGTTGGAGAGATTTATTTTGTTTTTGGACATAACTTCAATACATTCCAAGAATACCTTGGAAGTATTGAGGTTATGGTCATCATCTATCAAACATGTTTTTGAGGTCAAGAGCTACTATCCATGAGGATTCACTCACCCCAAACTTCATGTCATCACTTAGATGATGATGAACTAGTAAGTAAATAAAGAAAATAAAAAGAAATGGGATGAGAAGAGATGAACAATAAATAAACAAGCAAGTAGATGATAATCAATAGATGATATTCATGAAGCATGAGACTTGTAGATTGGTGTATCACTCATATGTAATGACACTAGACATGGAAGAAGCTTCCACACTCTTGAATGCTCACTAAAATGGTGGTTGGGAGTATTGAATGTTGAAGTAAATGGAAGTAATGAAGTAAAAACAAAGTTAGAACTCACTTTTGTTTTGAAAAATCAAAGAAGAAAGCTTCTTTTCTCTCCACTCTAACCTTATCTCTACACTTTCTCTCCCAAACTTTCTCTAAACTTGCATTTGACCCCCCCAAAATGAAGAGCAATGGAGGGTTTAAATAGGCCAATTTGGGGTGATTTTGGGGTTTTAGAAGTACTCCCATTGGTCCCAAACAACTGTGAACATAAAACTATGTCGTTTTGGCTTTCAATTAATCAAATTGGACCCCCAAAAAAATTACAAAAATGGACTCTGCGAGGGATGAGTGCCGCGGCGGCACTGGGCCAGTGCCGCGGCGGCAGTGCTCCTCTGAAGCCCAGAAAATTACGTTTAGGCCCCCAGAGGTTCCGGTATTCGCGAAAAGGCCCTATTTCGTCCGAAATTCACAGAAAATGCATACGAACTCCAAATTGAGGTTGTGATATACCGTTGGAAAGGTAATGGAGTCTACTTTACATAAAAAATAGTTCGGGGATAGGTCACTTTGAAAAGTTTTACGGTATTCGCGATAAAAGCCGATTTGATCGTCTTTTTCGCCTTTGGAAATTCATAATAAACTCGTTTTAAATCCGAAAATTATGTGCGATATACCGTCGGAAAGCTGTTGACCTCTAGTATCCATGAAAAATATTTGAAAATTGTTTCGGTGCTCCGATTCCAAAGTCAAATCTTGGTCAAACTGGTCAAACCTGGGATTCCCGGGAAGTTCTGGGAACCTCCGGGAGCTCCCAGGAGCCGACGTTTTTGCTCGATTCTCTTTTAAAACTCATTTTAATACTTTTCTAATGATTCCGGTGAATTCGGAAGATTTTGGTCAAACATGGTCAAATTTGGTCAAACCTTGGTCAAACCTAGTCAAACCTTGATCAAACCGGTCAACGGGGACTTTCGGGGAACTTCCGGGACTTCCGGGGGTCTCTGGGAGCTGACGATTTCATCCAGTTTTACTTAAAAACTCATTTTATCATTTTTCTTACGACATAGCATGTTTTCAGAACTTCGGGACCAAATCTGGGAGTCTTCGGGCTTTCAGGGGCATTTTGGTCAATCTGAGCATTCTAAGAGATAGAGCTGACTTCCAGGAGTCCTTTTGAGTCTTTTACGATCATTGTGAACCACCAAGCTATGGGTCTCCTAAATATGATAGCCGACAAAATGGGGTGTCTACAGTTTGCCCCTCTTTGGCAGGAACTTGCGAGGCAACGCATGTCGCAAGCGAGTGCCAAAGTTTTGAAGAGACAGGTCTTTTGGAGGCTATAGATTTAGGATAAAAAGCGTTGCAAAAGATGCAATGATGCTGAGGCTAGTGCTGGTCGTGCTCTGCGTGAGCTGCCTACGTATCCCAAGGGGAATCAGACCAGGACGTAGTTTAGGGCACAAAGGAATAAATCACACATGCACATACACAACAATCAGGCGGATGCTATGCTATAAGAGTGATATGCTCTGCGTGGATGTGATATGAATTTTGTCCTAAGTCCTATCATGTCTAGTGTTATGATCCTAGCATGAATTGGTGCTGTGGGGTGTACCACTCCGAGTGGACTTGTGTCGTGCCTGTATTGTGTTCTAAAACGCTTGTGGTCCTAGTACATGTGTTCAGTGCATTTGCCACTCTCAGTGGGATTCGTGATCTATGCTTCACTATGACTAATAGACTTGTGAGGGAGCTCGACCTGGAGGTCTTACTCAAGGAAGAGCGTGGTGCTCAAAGTGATACTGTGGTGCTCAAAAGAATGCTTATGGTGTGTTTGCCACTCCAGTGGGCTTTATGATTTGTGTGTGCCGCAACCGATGGGCTATGTGTCATGTTAGGTGAAGTGATTCTTGACTCGTGCTCCTCTTAGTCGTGACACTATGGACTCGGTGACTCCCAAAGTCTCAACGGTGCTTCTCAATCCTCAATTCTCAATGGCGCTTACGTTGTTCCTCGAATCTTTGACGGTGCTTTCTCAAGGCTTCTTGATTGTCAACGGTGTTCTTCAAATCTTAACGATGCTTCTCGATTTTTCCATGATGCTTCTCAACAAATCTGATGTTCCTCAACCCATCCGATATTCCTCAACTCTTCAAAGACGCTTCTCAACAAATCTGATGTTCCTCAACCCATTCGATATTCCTCAACTCTTCAACGACGCTTCTCAACAAATCTGATGTTCCTCAACTCATCCGATATTCCTCAACTCTTCAACGACGCTTCTCAACAAATCTGATGTTCCTCAACACATCCGATGTTCTCTTCAACTCTTCAACGACGCTTCTCAACAAATCTGATGTTCCTCAACTCATCCGATATTCCTCAACTCTTCAACGACGCTTCTCAACAAATCTGATGTTCCTCAACACATCCGATGTTCTCTTCAACTCTTCAACGACGCTTCTCAACAAATCTGATGTTCCTCAACTCATCCGATATTCCTCAACTCTTCAACGACGCTTCTCAACAAATCTGATGTTCCTCAACACATCCGATGTTCTCTTCAACTCTTCAACGACGCTTCTCAACAAATCTGATGTTCCTCAACTCATCCGATGTTCTCTTCAACAATACTCTCTTCAGATGTTCCTCGACACATCTGATGCTCTTCCTCAACAACACACTTGGACTTTGGGCACTAAAACACATCTTATCAACACTCCTCATCAACATATCTAGACTTTGGGCCCTAAAACACCTCAACAACACGTCTCATCGACACACCTTATCAGCAATAGTTTCTCGGTGTTGGCGATATTTCCTCCGATCGGACGCCTTGAGAAACAACTGTCGGTTTGTAGTTTGCAACCACTTACGAGTTTATGCCACTCGTACCTAGGACATTCTCATGTTGTGACCTTGACTGGTGTAGTAATAATGTTTGGCACTTCTTCTTATATCCAAAGTTTTTTTTTTTTTTTTTTTTTTTTTTTTTTATAATTAGGAATCACCTTTAACCCACACATTTGAGACCATCAGGACAAATGGACTTAACAGGAACGACAAGGAAAGTTGGGTTAGTTTGTATGAAACCTTGGTCTCTGACACACTTGTGATCAGATTACTACTGACTCAAATAAAGAAGGATTGACTTGGACATGAAATTCTCAAATTGCCACGATCTAAAGTGCCTTTACCATGAATGATGTACCGCTCATCTTTTATGTTCACTCCTCATCTTGATATGTCAGCACTTTGCTAATAAATCTGGTTTTTTGAAAATTTCTCCCTACTTATCTAATCAATTTCTTTGCTTCTCTCAAGATGTGCTTTGAATTAGTGCCTTAGCTTATGGAATGAAAGACGCTCCATTTCCATCTGTTCAAGACAATGTTCTGACTTGAAGGCTTACCATTGGTGTATAGGGATCGAGTGGTAAACGAAGTTTGCCCCTAGTTTGAAGGGCATGAAGTGGGATCGGTAGGCAAACGAGGTAAATGACCGAAGTTTGCCCCTAGTTTGGAGGAAGGTTCATTGGAGGTTTTGGGCAAACGAGGTAGGTGACCGAAGTTTTCCCCTTGTGTGAAGGGTAGATAGTAAAAGTCAGGCAAACGAGGCGGGTAGCCGAAGTTTGCCCCTAGTGTGGAAGGTGATTTTCTGGTTTGAGGCATGGACCGTGACTTTAATCTCTCAAATGCTCATAACTTTTTTGCCTAGGCACCAGTGAGGTAACCTAGCGAGCTCTTTTCTCTCTTTTGTTATTGCTCACCTTAGATTTAGCTCTAACTTTTGCCTAGGCGTCCTTTCGGATTTTCGATCTAGCGAGCCATCCTTCTTTTCTTTTTGAAAGTCTGCCTACGTACCCCCAAGTGGGGATCAGGTCCAACGTAGTTCGGGCCGTGGTTGAAAAGAAGCGGGTTGATTTTTAAGTAGGTGGGGCGACCGAACCGTTGTGGTTGCCTACGTATCCCCGAGTGGGAATCAGGTCAAGCGTAGTCCAAGGCAAGGCTTGAAGGAAATTGGTTTGATTATGATGGTGTTGACCGAACCGATGTGGTTGCCTACGTATCCCCGAGTGGGAATCAGGTCGAGCGTAGTTCAAGGCAAGGTCTGAAATAAGGGGTTAGAGGTATGAGGGTTTTTCAAACCAATCGTCAAAGGAGTTCAAACTTGAGCCACTTGTGGTAGCTTTGAATGAAAGGATTTAGTTTCAATCTCCCTTTCTTTTCTTTTTCTTTTTCTTTTTGTTTTGTTTTGAGGATTGATCCTTTTCACTTTCGCCTAGCCAGTCAATTTTGCCTTTTAATGTAGTCGATTCTTGTGAAATCTTTCAATCGCAATCTCAGAATTTCAGAATGTGCATGTCAGCTCTCGGAATTTATTTGTGGTCATTCTGTGCCTTTTGAAATGTGATCTTGGCACGTTCTTAAGATGTATTTTGAAGCGTATGATTCTATCAAAATTTTCCTCCAACATTTTGACTGGCTAGGGTCAGATTTTGGAAATCAACACCTTTTTCAGCTCTAACTTTTGTCTAGGTGCCCTTTCGGGTTTTCAACCTAGCGAGCTTTTTCTTTTCTTTTCTTTTCTTTTTCTTTTTTTTTTTTGAAAGTGGAGATGAAACTCACTGAAATGTTTGGCTACCATCAAGGGCTAAGTTCGCATTGCTTTTCAATCAGACAGATTGCGTGACTCCCAATTGGATTGGGCTTAAGGCTTCGAAATGGTGGAAAAAGGGTGTTGGGCAAGCCCCAAGTCAGTTTCAAGTATGTGTTTTCAAGATTGAGGCAAGAGCATCTTTGAATTCTTAAAGTAAGGCTATTCAATTCTCAGCTCTTCATCAGTGTTAGCGTGAAATCGACTTTAACCTTTCAGGATTCTTTTTTGTTTTGTCGTAGAAAAATTATTAGCAGAGTAATATCCATAGTAATTTGAAAAGTGACACTTCAGTTTAGTGATTCATGCATTTATGACTAGGCACATCAGATTAAGCAAATTGAGACTTCATTCCATTCAGAAGAGAAGGATTACATTACTCGATACAGACTCACAACAACTCGATGACGGACGAACTTGACCATAAGACTAAACTTGAAATATACTCAAAACATAGAACAGACTCGACTTGGTCTCAAATGGAGTGTCTTTGTGACCAATTTATTATTATTATTATATTAGCAGAAGTTCCAAACACTATCGCTCCACTGCACGGATTCAACATTCATGGGTGTCAATGACAGGGATCATTTGAGAGGATAGGCCATGGGCTTAGGTGATATGGGGTTGAATGGGCGGTGGCTCGATGATTCCTCGATCAATGAGGTCTTGGATATCATGGCGGAGACGTATGCACCGGTCGGTGTCATGGCCTGGGCCTTGGTGGTAGGCACATCGTTTGGACATGTTACAGTTAGGTGGTGGGGGGTCAGCACGAGGCTGAAGGAGTTGGAGGTGTCCCTTTTTTAGCAGGCGGCCTAAGGCTACGGAGGGAGAGATATCCAGCTTGGAGAATTCACGGGGTACCCTATTTTGGTAAGGGCGGCTAGGCGAGCTGGTTTGGTTTGTGAACTGGTATGATTGGGGAGAACAGGCCATGGGTTGGTTACTAAGGGCGTTGACATTCGAAGGGTTTCGGGAGTAGTCGGGCCTCTTGGACTGGCTTTGCGATTCTTCATTCTTGATTTTCCCTTCCCTTATTGCATCCTCAATTCTAGTCCCAATCTCAAACAGTTCTTCAAATGTTGAGATGGATTGGTAGAAGAGTTTCTCATGGTACAGCGGCAGTAGATTCTTGATCAACATCCGGACTTGTTCCTTTTCGATTGGTCGGTGGGTCATTTGGGCCACTTTGCTCCTCCATCTGCTCAAGAACGCAGCGAAGGACTCATTGAAGTTCTGCCGGGTAGTCTCCAGATCCCGGATGGTGACATCGAGCTCTTGGTTGTAGGAGTAATGATCAACGAAGACCTGGACTATATCTTCCCAAGTCCGCGTCTTAGAAACCTCCAAGGTCAGAAACCAAGATAGAGCAGCCTAGGCGAGGGTTTGAGGGAACAACATTGCGATGTGCTCATGGCTGCAACCCATTGATTGGAAAACACTCATGCAGAACTTTACATGGCTCTTCGGATTCCCGGTTCCATCAAAACGATCAATTTCAGGCATCTTGAAGTTTTCTGGCAGTTTCAGCTTAACAGGCTCAAAAAGGCCTTCCAGATCTAGCATGTAGTCGTCGATCCCTTTACTCTTCCTTAGTATGTTCTCGAGCTTGTCGACCTTATCCATTTTCTCTTGGAGCTTTTTCTCATATGCAGGCGGCGGGACCCCTTGAAACCATACTTCTTCTCCGTCGTTCTCATGTAGGGGTGGTTCAAACCCAGGTGGAGGCTGCGGCCGCTGCTGCTTCAATTCCTCCATGAAGGATAAAACTTGGGCCAACCGTTCAGACTGTTGGTTGATCATTTCTGTCATTCTTGCTTCCAAACCTTCTGGATCCATAAAGCTGACTTTCGGCTGAGTGATTCTGACAAGGTGACTCCTTAATCCTCTGACTCACAAATGCAGATCCTGGGTGCTCAAAACTTGTACTGACATATAGGTGTGAAAAGACTGTGTTAGACTTGTAACAGTGATGATTGAGATGACAACTGTAGTGATGTTAACAGACGTGGACTGACTCGTGTACAGCCTGACTGAAACAGTGCGTGCAGATCGATAGGAACGGTGTATGCAAATGAGACAAGCATGCGGATGCAAGCCCTAATCTATATGATGCCCCTACTTCTAACAGATAGCAGTTAAACAAATAAGGTCCTAGCCATACAGAGTGTGCTAACCTTACTCTCCAGTATGATCACCAAGGGGATAACAGGGATTTCCGGGATACTTTGGGAATTTCGGATAGAGTTTCTGGGAGAAACATGGGTTTGGAAGATTCGGAGAAATTTCTAGAAGTCATTTGAGTTTCTAGGAGAAATAGGGATTTCTGGTTGATTTGGACTGAGCTTCTAGGAGAAACTGGTATTTTTGGGTATTTTTGAGGTATATGGATAGAGTTTCTAGGAGAAACAAGTATATCTGGGAAGATAGGACAGAGTTTTTGGGAGAAACTGGTATATCTGGGAAATCAGGGAGATTTAGACAGAGTTTCTGGGAAGAACGGGTTAGTACGGTTATATATGGGATATCTAGACAGAGTTTCTGGGAGAAACAGGTTAATATGTATCTGGGATGTCTGGACAGAGTTTCTGTGAGAAACAGGTTAATATATATCTGGGATGTCTGGACAGAGTTTCTGGGAGGAACAGGTTATGATGGTTATATCTGGGATATTTGGACAGAGTTTCTGGGAGAAACAGGGGTATCCTGATGAGTTGGGTAGAGTTTTTTTGGAAGGAATAGGGATATACGACGAGAATAGGTGATGATGGTGATCATACTGTCTAGCAAGTTTTCATACTCCTATGTCTCAAGACCGACAAACAAGGTTTGCGGTGTATATCTTTGCGAGCATGGAGCAGACATCCTTGTCATGATGCTTAGGCAGGTCAACTCAATGTGATCACATGTGAGTGATTGCCTTGGGAACCATAAGAAAGGGGTTCTGTTCTATGCCACATAAGCGTCTACACCGCGCAGGTAATCCCGTCAGGGCATACAACAGTTATATCACATTGTCCTATCTGAAAAGATAAATCAATAGCCCTATGAAAGGTTCTACAGGAATCTATATGCAAAGGCTGGGTTTAGTCAAAGAGGGTCCGTTGACGAGAGTTCCATTATACCGTCAGGGAGACAGTACGGAGGTTTTTACTCTTTTTGATATACCTTGGAAGGTACAGTATCAACGGTGACTTGTGCCCTGGCACAGCAAGACCTGAACAATGTCAGCGCCGCGTTTCAGACACAGTCGGAGGGGAAATGCAGAAGTGCAATGCGGTGAACCAGACACAGTAAAAAGATGATTTTAAGGATGCTTCTTATGAGTCAAACCTCTGTATTATTTTGTTTTAAAATAAAAATCCCCAGCAGAGTCGCCAGATTGTGGACACGCGGAATCGGACCACTTCTCTTGTTCGAGATTGTTTTGAAATTGATTTTGACTTGGATCAAAGAAAAGAAAATGGTCTGTTGAAAACAAATACAGAGTCGCCACTTGGTCTTTAAGGAACCAAGAAACCTAATTTTGACTCACCCAAATGGATAAAGGGCACCGGCCCTTCATAACCAAAGAACTTGGTTCGGGGTTTTGGTACGAGAGAGGAAGGAGCCTTTGTCGCGACTAAAACACCCTCAACTCGCCCCATCTTTCGACGGGCCTCAATTAGCATCCAAATAATCATCTTATACTATGTATGGTTCGGCAATTAATACTATGATAGTATATTACATTACATAAGAAACTTGAAAATGGAAGATCTAAAGATAAGATATCATTCATAAGATCTAAGCCAAATATCACACAATGCAAAGTGAAAGATCACACAAATAAACCTAGGAAAAATCGTCTAATCATATATCAAATAATCAAGACTTCCTAATCTAAATGGAGACATGAATTGTTCTTGAAACAAATAACCAAAGAAATCTAAATATGCTTAGCAAGCTAGTATGATGCATGTTAATCTTTGAGAAAAGAAGATCCCTCAATCCCTGGGACGGATGAGAAAGGATGATTAGATCAAGGGGAAGCATGAACGTGTGATCGTGATCATTCCTTATAATCTCCTTAGATTAAGAGTTACAAAAACCCCAAATCTTGCATGAATGCAATGCGTGTATCTAAAATGTGCAAAGGTTGTAGTGTGTTTTTGTGTACATGGATTCCTAGAATGACTTAGAAGTCTAAAATGTGCATGAATGAATGAATGAAATTAACATGGGATGTGTACAAATGTAGTATGGACTACTTCCTAAGATATGAACTAATTTGGAATGCATATGAGCATCAAAACAAAGAATGAAAGTTGAAATGTACTTGCTGTGAATAGTGGACAGAACAGTAGCATGATCTTTTGGAATTTGAAAAGAGGGGTTAGGAATGTTTTCAATGCATGATTTTTTATGGAGATGTTCCTTATTGTGTCTAGAACACAACACAAAAGGCCAATATTGAATAGCTATCACAGATTGAGAGAAATTACATAAACAATAGAGGTCACTCAGAAACAGAGTTCGTACTGTCGACTGAAATGTTAGAAAATCTTAGAAAATGAAAAAGAATGATCTAGAGGCCCATTTTATACAGAAAGTTTCCTACGACATTGAATTTTAAGGGAAAAATAAGTTAGGACCACCCCTTTTGGAAAAGTTTTCTGGAAAAGAGGTCGTAAGTTGACCTAGCTGCTGTGACAGCAAAAAACAGAATGTTTGGAAGGAATGTTGGGACCCAAATGGACCATTTCCAAGTACTTCCAAGTCAAACCAAAAATCATGGGTGTTCTCCAATGAGTTAGGAAGACTTTCCAAATGGCCTTGTATCCATATGTTGAGTATTGTGTTCTAGAAAAATCTTTGAACTCAACTCACTCACTGTTTTGACTCATTGTTTTGAAGATTTTGGAGAAAACAAAGTTTAGTTTCTTGAAACCAAATGAGAGGGATTGAGAGGGGTTTTGAAATGGATGTTTTGAAAACATGTTTTCAACACTCAATAAGGATCATAGCCACTTAGAATACCTACATCAAACTCATCATTTAAGAACCTCCAAGATTGTTGGAGAGATTTATTTTGTTTTTGGACATAACTTCAATACATTCCAAGAATACCTTGGAAGTATTGAGGTTATGGTCATCATCTATCAAACATGTTTTTGAGGTCAAGAGCTACTATCCATGAGGATTCACTCACCCCAAACTTCATGTCATCACTTAGATGATGATGAACTAGTAAGTAAATAAAGAAAATAAAAAGAAATGGGATGAGAAGAGATGAACAATAAATAAACAAGCAAGTAGATGATAATCAATAGATGATATTCATGAAGCATGAGACTTGTAGATTGGTGTATCACTCATATGTAATGACACTAGACATGGAAGAAGCTTCCACACTCTTGAATGCTCACTAAAATGGTGGTTGGGAGTATTGAATGTTGAAGTAAATGGAAGTAATGAAGTAAAAACAAAGTTAGAACTCACTTTTGTTTTGAAAAATCAAAGAAGAAAGCTTCTTTTCTCTCCACTCTAACCTTATCTCTACACTTTCTCTCCCAAACTTTCTCTAAACTTGCATTTGACCCCCCCAAAATGAAGAGCAATGGAGGGTTTAAATAGGCCAATTTGGGGTGATTTTGGGGTTTTAGAAGTACTCCCATTGGTCCCAAACAACTGTGAACATAAAACTATGTCGTTTTGGCTTTCAATTAATCAAATTGGACCCCCAAAAAAATTACAAAAATGGACTCTGCGAGGGATGAGTGCCGCGGCGGCACTGGGCCAGTGCCGCGGCGGCAGTGCTCCTCTGAAGCCCAGAAAATTACGTTTAGGCCCCCAGAGGTTCCGGTATTCGCGAAAAGGCCCTATTTCGTCCGAAATTCACAGAAAATGCATACGAACTCCAAATTGAGGTTGTGATATACCGTTGGAAAGGTAATGGAGTCTACTTTACATAAAAAATAGTTCGGGGATAGGTCACTTTGAAAAGTTTTACGGTATTCGCGATAAAAGCCGATTTGATCGTCTTTTTCGCCTTTGGAAATTCATAATAAACTCGTTTTAAATCCAAAAATTATGTGCGATATACCGTCGGAAAGCTGTTGACCTCTAGTATCCATGAAAAATATTTGAAAATTGTTTCGGTGCCCCGATTCCAAAGTCAAATCTTGGTCAAACTGGTCAAACCTGGGATTCCCGGGATGTTCTGGGAACCTCCGGGAGCTCCCAGGAGCCGACGTTTTTGCTCGATTCTCTTTTAAAACTCATTTTAATACTTTTCTAATGATTCCGGTGAATTCGGAAGATTTTGGTCAAACATGGTCAAATTTGGTCAAACATGGTCAAACCTAGTCAAACCTTGGTCAAACCGGTCAACGGGGACTTTCGGGGAACTTCCGGGACTTCCGGGGGTCTCTGGGAGCTGACGATTTCATCCAGTTTTACTTAAAAACTCATTTTATCATTTTTCTTACGACATAGCATGTTTTCAGAACTTCGGGACCAAATCTGGGAGTCTTCGGGCTTTCAGGGGCATTTTGGTCAATCTGAGCATTCTAAGAGATAGAGCTGACTTCCAGGAGTCCTTTTGAGTCTTTTACGATCATTGTGAACCACCAAGCTATGGGTCTCCTAAATATGATAGCCGACAAAATGGGGTGTCTACAATATGTCACCTTTTTTGTGTCCGAGCATTTCATCACCTCAAACGCCTTCTCCATCTCGTTTAACCATTTCTCTGCCTCAAGTGGTTCTGTAGTTCCCTCAAAAGATGGTGGCATTAGCTTCTTGAACTCCGTGATGCCACTATTATTCTATGGTTGCATTATAGTGTTTTGTTGTTGTTGCTGTTGGTGGACTACCCCAACCAATGTCTGCATCAGTTGAAATATGTCGGGCTCTTGCGGATTTCCTTGAGCATTTTCATTTCCATTATTGTTGGTCCCTTTAGGATGTATGACACCGGTTCGTGGTGCCCTAGCTCCCCGAGTGGTTGGGTTTCCAAAATTATCAGCTGCTTCTTCCATGACTGCCTACAATAACCAAATACAAATCTATAACTTCCAACTCAGTAATTAGTGAGCGTACCACTTAAATTTTCGAATACATTTCCTAACTTAAGTATGGTATTCGATTATTTTCATATAGGTCTAGGGACTCTAAACTTAGCTTTGATACCACTAAATTGTCAAGCCCCAAACCCGACTCCAAAGAGCATGAAAATGCCGCACATCCGTAAGGTTGGACCCCATGAATGTGCAAGGCCTAGCTAAGCATTCTTAGGAGAAATTTAATTGATCAAACAATACTTCAATAAAAAATTCCAAATTTTACAATTGCTATTTGTTCAAGTTCCAAACTTAAAAAGATAGACTAATGTCTCATACTCTCCAACTTATTGCATACCATCAAATAAAGGAACTTCTAGTCAAATAATATTATTCAAATGCCTCCCTCTTGATCTTCAGTCCACTCAATGATTTCTTTCTACTCATCTGCATCTGAAAAATGGTTATAAGTTAGCTTGACAGCACAGTAAGTAATCACCACCTTTATCTATGGACCAAGCAGGGTAAATAATTTTATACAATTTAAATATAAGAGTTTTCAAGAAGGAAAACAATTATCAAAATAGTAATCAATACATAAAATTAACAGAGCCTAAAGTCAAGTTGACTATGGTCACACATAACCCCTGTAACTGGGTCCAAAACAATATTCGTTGTGTCACATATAATCCCTATGACTGGGCCGATAGGTAGACTAGTCCCAATAATCATGCATGATACCAACGAATTATCCCATTGGCAGGACCCAGAGCATAGTCAGACTGAGAGTATCCAGCAAGTAATTTTTAACAAATAATTAGATTCATAACATTTTCATTCATAGTTACAAAGTAATCAATTTACATAAATCAAGAACGGTTCACTTTTAAAAGTGGTCACATACTTGATCCCATTTTATTTAAGAAAATGGTTTTGAAATAAATTTTATAAAACACAATAATATTTAGAAAATTCTAGTAGGGTTTAAATCACTTACTTTGATTACTTAAAATTCTGAATATACATACCAAGTTACCTTTTCGACCAGCTTATGAACCCTTCTGGTTGTTGCATATAGATGTCCTCCTCAAGATTGCCATTCAAGAATGCAGTCTTGACGTCCATCTACAAGATCTCATAATCTAGGCATACAACAATGGATAAGAGTATTCTGATGGACTTGAGAATGGCTACCGGCGAGAAGGTTTCTGTCGAGATAGTTTCCTCATAGTCAATGCCCTCCCTCTGAGTATAACCTTTTGCTACAAGCCTGGCCTTAAAGGTCTCAACCTTTCCATCATATCCTCTTTTACTCTTGTAGACCCACTTATAGCCAATGGGTTTAATATTGGCTGGAAGTTCTACAAGATCCTAGACCTGATTGGAATCCATAGATTCCAATTCAGCCTTCATAGATTTAACCCAATGAGCTGAATCAACATCAGCCATTGCCTCTTTGTATGTGGCAGGATCAGATTCAGATTCTATGGAGACAGCTTCAAAAACTTCTCCTAAGAATATGTATCTATCAAGCTGGCTGATAATCCTCCCACTACGACGAGGTACCGGTGCGAAAATAGGTGAAGAAGTGGTATTTTCTTGATTTACATCATTATCAACTGTGGGTTGACCTAAGGGCTCTCCTTCTATCTCTCTCCGATCTATCCTTCCCTTAGGTTTATGGTTAATGATATAATAATCTTCCAAGAAAACAGCATTTGTACTAACAAAGACTTTCTGTTCTCTTGGATCATAAAAATACCATCCATAAGTACCCTTTAGATACCCTACAAAGTAACATACTTCCGATCTAGAATCCAATTTGCTCATCTTTCCTTTCAGCACATGTGCCGGACACACCCATATCCGGAGATGTTACAAAGAAGGCTTGGGCCCAATCCACATATCTCGTGGTGTCCTGGGAATAGATTTTCTTAGTACTAGATTAGTATGTATACAACAGTTTCCAAAGAAACACCCCAAAGGAATAAAGGAAACTCTGAATAACTCATCATCGACCTAGTCATGTCTAAAAGAATCCAACATTGTTTCATCATAGTAGCTACAGACTACTTTACAAAATGGGCCGAGGCTATACCATGAAGTCGGCGAGTCGGGCTGCAGTAATTAAAGTTATAGAAAAACACGTAAAACACTGCTTCGGCCTCCCAAAAACCATAACGGCCGATCAAGGTTCAGTGTTTACAAGAATAGAGACCATGGCCTTCGCCCAGAGTAGAGGAATTACTATTCTTAATTTCACCCCATATTATGCCCAAGCAAACGGACAGGCCGAGTCAACTAACAAGATCCTCAAAGGGATCATTGAGAACATGGTTAAGGAGAACCTAAGAGAATGGGACAAGTTACTATTCGAAGCACTTTGGGCCTATCTGACTTCTAAAAGGTCTAGCATTGGGGTTACACAGTTTATGCTGACCTATGGGCATGATGCTATGCTACCTATGGAAGTCACAGTCTGATCATCTAGGAGGACGCTACAAAATCAGCTTGAGGCCACTGAATACACTAAGGCTATAATAGCTAAGTTGAAGGGACTTTATGAAATAAGGCTAACGACCTGGATTCATTAAGAGTGCAGAAACTCCGAACTGCCTAAGCATACAATAAAAGGGTGAAAGAGAAGTCTTTCTGCATAGAGGATTTGGTTTGGAAGGGCGTCTTGCCTATCGGAGACAAGGACAACCGTTATGGTAAGTAGTCAGTCAACTGGGAAGGTCCTTTCATTGTCCATCAGGTCAAGAGAGATGGGGCATAATTGCTGCGTGATATGGATGGAGAGGTTCATATTAGGCTAATAAACGGTCAGTATTTAAAGTCATATTATCCTACTTTAAGGGAAAACATTAATTTAGAGTATAGACCAAACCCTGGATTAGAATATGAGCTTCTTATTAACTATGAGCCTGAGTAACCAAAAGGGATCATTACATTAAATAAAAGCTAAGCACAACTTACTTATAAAATGAATAAACAAAATCTATACATGTAAGAGGTTATAAGTTGGCCTCTAGGCCAATTCAAAATTCCTAAGCTTCCCTCGCAAGTCCTCCCAAGTCCTGGCAGCTCTAGCCCGATCTTGTTTAGCTTTATCAAGCCGTTGAGACCAGATGCGGGCAGTTGGAGTGTTGGCTTATAGTTGGTCATTACACTTCTGTGCATCACCTCCCAGTTGAGCCAAGGCCCTATTAACCTTTACCAGGCCTACATCATTAGTAATGACACCAGCCTCACATTTTTCCAGTTGTGCCTTGAGCCTAGCAATACGAGCTTGAAACCAGGCATCTTATGCAATTACTTGTGCCCGAGTTACCTTCCCAACCTCATATTTTGTCTTGGCAAACTTCAAGAATTGCATCGCCTTCTGCCGAGCACCAAGATGAGCTTCAGCCTCGCTCTAAACAATTGAGGCCGCTTGATCCAAGACGCGGGAGCCTGGCAGCTATTCCTGGATTTCCTTAAGTAAAGTGAGCTGCCCAACAAAGATCGACACATCAGCAATAAGGGTGTTAAAGCAGCATCAATTTTATGGGTCGATGGGAGACTGCTCAGCCCGTGGGAAGTAAGTCTGAGAAATAAGGTCCTTGGATTGCTGTAAACTTGAAGGGGAGGCAGCATCAGGTTCAAACAAACCCAAGTCGAATGTCCCAAAGTCCAGGCCGGTGAAGAAATTGTCAAAGGGTATGAACGACTCTGGACCCAAGGGAATGTCCTGTTCAAAAGTCCAAAGCCAGTGGTTAGTAATAGTGAAGAATACAAGAAAAAAATAAGCCCGAACATAAAGTAAATTACCTGGGCAGGTGAGGACGTGGAGGCTAATACATCTTGTGACGCAACGGCCTCACCAGTTTGCTATAAAATTGGAACTTGGGTGGCTTAATTTGGTTCGTGAGCAGGAGCCATGACAGTATTGTTAGGGATAGATACTAAAAGCCATGCTTTATCTAGTTGATTTATTATTCATTTAATAAAATCAGTTAATCCATTTTTTATGAGAATCTGTGTGGGCAATGTTTGTATTATATTATTTATTTACTGTGTGTCTCTCATCCTATATAGTAGGTGGTTTGGTGTGTAGAGTTCGGCTTACACACGGAAGATCAGGCCATCAGATATTATAGAATGTAAGATTTTGGTTTACAGTCTTAGATGGGATTGGACACACCATCGGTAGGACTGCAGCATGGTGTTGTAGTAGGTCTGTCTTGACTGCGGGAAACGGTATAGTTTCAACTCACCATGCTGGTACATTTTGTGTATTAAACAGGACCGACTTGGGATAATTATCTTTATACTGACTTATAAGATAATTAATACCTCATGGCTATTATGAGTGCTTATGCTCTAAATTCTAATTTAATTTATAGACACGTACATTTGATATTTATACTTTGATCCCTAAAAGGGTGAGATCCTTAAATGGGTCAATATCTCATTGGATTGGGTGGCAATATTAATTGTGTGGTGGATATTAATTAATGATGGAATCCATGTCTCAATTTTGGGATTGATGATATCCCCTTGAGAAATCTTATAAGTTTTGATTATGTCAAACCCTGCAGGTGGATTTTGTATCCGACATATCAGATAAGTTAAGCAGAGGATCTCAAGGAATTTTAAGAAATTAATTAAATATGATTGTCAGTAATTATATTTAATTAATGGAAATCTGTAATCTTAACGTGGGGAGATAATAAGCATTTAATAACATGGAGCTCGAAATATATTTTTGAGATAAGGGTAGGAGTGCAATTATAATTCTTTAGTGGTATGAATTTTAATTTATGGAAATAGGAATCTGATTCAGTTCGAATTAGGGTTTCCTAATTCCATAAGGAAGCCTATTTCTTATTGACTTCTTATAGTCCCTATCGTAGCCTATATATATGCTGCCTTGGCTCTTCTCTCAAGTTGCATGATTTCATATTCTAAGCTTCCCTTGACCTCCTAGCTTTCTTCTAGAAGGGTTTCCACCAAACCCTAGTCTCTGTGAGCATTCAAGAGACATAGGAGTGTAGATTGCTAGCGTCGGACAACGCTCACTAAAAGAGCTTCGGACTACTCGATACTGATCGAAAGTTGCTGAACTTTTTACACAACGTTCCTGACGTCGAGACGGAGCTGCTGTTAAAAATTCAAGTAAATCGGAGATCGTTTAATCCTCCTGACGAACACATCTTTGTCGGATCAATGTGATCAGGATTGAATCGTCACAGCAATCAAAGAGAGTGTTATAACTGGGAATAGAAAATAGAACGTAAAGAGGGAAGAGCAGAAAACTAAAAGGATTTCAAAAGAGCCCACACTCAGTTCGATATTCTGGCAGCAAAGGAATACGGTAGAAGATCATGAGCTGTTATCGAGCCCGTGTTCTCGATTCGTCTACTACAGCAATCCAATTTTGCAGTTCAAGGTAACCCTAGTTCCGCCCTTATAGGGTTATTATAGATTTCATGAAATTTTTTGCAATACCAACTTATACCCACTGTCAACGGATTCTGGGAACGCAGTTTCCTAACAGTGGTATCAAAGCAACATTGATTCTGCGTATGGGTTGGACGCAACCATGTTGTCCAATAAAACAGATCTTATGCGTGTTTTGATAGATGGATAGAACGTAGAGCTGTACTAACCCTTGTTTTGCAGCGTTCTTATTCCACTATTATGGTCACTGATTTTGTGTGATTGGATCCCACGATGGTTTTATCCGTGGTTAATTTTGCTATTTTAATATAGCATGTGAACTCCTTTATGGAGGCATTGGATTTGTGTGTATTGGATCCCACGCTTGATTGATGTGTGGTTAATTTACTGCAAAGAAATAGCATGTGAACTCCTTTATGGAGGCATAGGGTTTGTGTAATATATCTCAAGTAAATCCGTGAAGACAGTTCGTGAAGATAGTTTACAACCAATTTCAGAAAGCAATCTAGAGGCAATTTCTGGAGGCTATTTTAGAAAACAGTTCTAGAAGGCAGTTGTGTAGTTGCGACATAGAGCTAATCGGGTTCCATGAAGATTTCTTCACAAGAGTTGCAGCTTGACCATAATAGTGGGATTCCTATTTTATTGTGGTTTCCTTATTTATGTGTGATTGAATGATTATTATTGTTTCATGTTTAATGAATAGGACAACATGGATAATTGTTCCTAGACCTATTTCAGATGTCTAGCTGCATGTTTAATTTATATTAATTTAAAATGATGGACAACTACATGTGTATTTAGAAATAAAACTAATTCCATAATTTGAAAACATAAGTACTTATTTTCTAAAATCATGAGAATAGAATAATTTTATTATCTACACATGTGGGTTTCACAAGTAAGGATGAATTAATCCTTGTCAAGTATTCCATTATTTTTTATTAATTAAATTAAAAGTTTTTCTAAAAAATTATAACTCTCAAATTTTTTTAAAAATTCTAAGTGGGAGAGGGAATTTATCAAGTATAAATCCCATGGTCTCCATCACTGGTTTGTAGATGATATGATTAATTTTATGTGATGGCTCTAGTGTCATCCTCCCCATCGGATGTAGTTGATCATGGAATCATCAGTACAAACTTCTTTAAAAGAATGTTTTGGGTGATTGTTGGTGTGGGTCACCTCTCCATCAGAGGTGTTCCTCACAGAACTCTTGACCTAGAATTAAGTGATGGTATACACTTAGCTATAAATAATAATATCCTCTCCATCTGAGTCACTGTTATTATTTATAGGACCAAAGCAAGTCAGCAGTTTAATTTTATTAGGCAAAGTACATTGCCTGGATAGTAAAATTAAAAGGCAATTGTCTATCTGAACAAATGATGGATAGTATATGGCTTCCCATCGAGTCATACTATTCGCGGTGTATCAGGTTGCTGGCAGATTCCTTTCAAATATGGTAGAGGGAACCAATATTTTCAACTCGAATCCATAGTAAATTTTGCCCAAACGTAATTATTTATGTTATGTGATTCTCAGGCTTTCAAATGGGTACTTTCAATCCACTTGCTGTTATACTTAAAGAAAACAAACTTACTGGACCAAACTATAAAGACTGGAAAAGGAATTTGGATATTGTGTTAACTGCTGAAGAGTACAAGTTTGTGCTTACTCAAGAATGTCCTTAGCAACTTGGTGAGGGGGCAACCGCTGAGGAAACCCAGGCTCGCAAGAAATGGGTCAAGGCTGATGAGATGGCGCGGTGTTACATTTTGGCATCCATGTCAAATGTTCTACAACATCAGCATCAGTCAATGATCAGTGCCTATGACATGATGGAGAGCCTCCGAGAGATGTTCGGGGATCAAAGTCGTGCTGCTAGGCAGGTTGCTATGAAAGACTTGATGAACACAACCATGGCTGAGGGGACGCCTGTAATGGATCATGTTCTTAAGATGATATCTCTTCTTAATGAACTAGAGATCCTTGGAGCTGAAATTGACGGGGAAACCCAGGTCGATATCGTACTCCAGTCACTGCCAGAGTCTTTTAAGCAATTCCGCCTCAATTACAACATGAATAAATTTAAATATACCTTGGCGGAGCTGCTTAAAGAACTTCAGGTAGCTGAGGGTCTCAACAGAAAGTCAGGGAGTGCTCTTGTATTTGAGAAAGGTTATACTTTAAAGCCGAAAGGAAAGAAGAAAATGAAAAAGGCTCAATAGAAGGCCGCGGGTCCTCCGCCAATCCAAAGGCCACGAGGATAACCGGGAAAGCCTAAAGGCAAATGTTTTGTTTGCAAGCAGCCAGGACACTGGAAGAAGCAATGTCCAGTTTATCTCGCCAGACAGAACAATCAAGGTAAATCTCATTTACTAGTTGTTGAATCGTGTTTAGCGGTCCGATCTACCGGTACCTGGTGTGTAGATACGGGAGCCACTGATCATGTATGCAATTCTTTGCAGGGGTTCCAGGGAACCAGGCAGCTCAGTGATGGAGAGATTTATCTATATATGGGAAATGCTACGAGAGTAGCAGTAGTTGCAGTAGGAGATCTACATCTTAGTTTTGGTAGAGATAGGAATTTAATATTAAGAAATTGCTTTTATGTACCTTCTATTAGAAGGAATTTAGTTTCAGTTTCTAGTTTAGTAAAGAATGGATATTAAGTTCATTTTAATAAAGTAGTAGTTATTAAAGAAAATAAACGTATTATTTATTCTGGTCAATTGGTAGATGATCTTTATATTATAAATCCTATCTCTCCTATACTGCAACTTAATGAATTGAATAACACAAATAGTTTACCATTTAAGAGAAAAGAACCTTCGAGGATGAACCAAACGCATCTTTGGCACTTACGCCTTGGTCATATTAATTTGAAAAGGATTCAAAGACTGGTTCAAAATGGGCCATTAGGCTCATTGGAAGTGGAGGCACTTCCAGTTTGTGAATCCTGCTTGGAAGGTAAAATGACCAAGAGGCCATTCTCGGCCAAGGGCTATAGAGCAAAAGAGCCGTTGAAACTGGTTCACTCTGATTTGTGTGGTCCTATGACTGTCCAAGCAAGAGGGGGATTTGAGTACTTTGTCACTTTTATCGATGATTACTCAAGGTATGGGTACATTTATTTGATGCGGCGTAAGTCTAAATGCTTTGAGAAATTCAAAGACTTCAAGGCTGAAACGGAGAAGCGTCTAGGTAAATGTATCAAGACACTACGATCTGATCGTGGTGGAGAGTACCTCTTGGGAGAGTTTAGGGAATACTTATTGGAGCAAGGGATTACATCCCAATTGTCTGCACCCCGTATACCTCAGCAGAACGGTGTTGCAGAAAGAAGGAACAGGACTCTTATGGACATGGTAAGATCTATGATGAGTTATTCGGATTTACCAATTTCCTTTTGGGGACACGCATTAGAGACAGCCGCATACATTCTAAACTTGGTACCTTCTAAGTCAGTACCTACTACTCTCACGGAATTGTGGACTAGGCGAAAGCCTAGTTTGCGGCATGTTCGGATCTGGGGTAGTCCAGCACATGTGCTGAAAGGGAACGCAGAAAAGTTGGAATCAAGAACAGAAGTATGTTTCTTTGTTGGGTATCCAAGAGGAACTAAAGGTGGTCTGTTTTATAGTCCTAAGGATCAGAAGGTTATTGTTAGCACCAATGCCATATTCTTAGAAGAGGACTATGTTATGGACCACAAGCCCAGAAGCCGTATTGTTCTAGAGGAAATGGGAGGAAAGACACCGAGACATACTTCTTTGATACCAACGGTACGAGAAGAAACACCACAAGAAAGAGTTATCGATATTCCATTACCACGTCGTAGTGGGAGGATTATCGAAACTCGTGTAGATCCCGAACCAACCATTAACACGCAGGTTCCTGAACCAGTACAACGTGTAGATAATGGTGTATTAGGTTCAGAATCTTCACAACGAAATATCAGTGATGCACAGACACAGGTTGTGCCTCGTCGTAGTGGGAGGGTTATTATTCGACCTGGCCGGTATATGTTCTTGGGAGAGTCTTATGATCGGGTCCCTGATGAACAAGGTACCGACCCCTATAACTACAATGAAGCACTCCAAGATAAAGATGCAGATTTTTGGCAAAAGGCTATGAAGTCTGAAATGGAGTCCATGTACTCCAATCAAGTCTGGGATCTTGTAGAACCACCCAATGAAATAAAACCCATTGGATGTAAGTGGATCTATAAGAAGAAGAGAGGAGCAGATGGTAAGGTGGAAACCTTTAAAGCAAGGCTTGTTGCGAAAGGGTTCACTCAAAAAGAAGGAATCTATTATGAGGAAACTTTTTCGCCGGTGGCAATGCTGAAATCTATCCGGATTCTCTTATCCATTGCTGCACATTTCGATTATGAAATTTGGCAAAAGGATGTCAAGACAGCATTTCTAAATAGAAATCTTGATGAGTGCATCTATATGATGCAACCAGACGGGTTCATTGCGAAGGGCCAAGAACACATGTTGTGCAAGCTTAAGAAGTCCATTTATGGACTTAAGCAGGCATCTAGGTCTTGGAATATCCGCTTTGATCAAGCAATCAAGTCTTTTGGTTTTGATCAATGTGCGGATGAATCTTGTGTGTACAAGAAACATGATGGAAGAGTGTTGGTGTTCTTAGTACTATATATGGATGATATCTTGCTAATCGGAAACGATGTGGGGGTATTATCTTCTGTAAGGGTATGGTTATCCAGTCAATTCGATATGAAGGACTTGGAAGAAGCCGGCCATATCCTAGGGATCAAGCTTATGCGAGATCGTAAGAATAGGATGTTGGGCTTGTCACAAGGCACTTATATTGACAATATTCTTGCAAGGTTTAGCATGCAAGATTCCAAGAAGGGATTCCTTCCCTTCAGACACGGAATTACTCTATCTAAGGATCAGTGTCCTAAGACACCTGATGAGATAGAGAAGATGAAGGCAGTTCCTTATGCCTCGGCAGTAGGAAGCCTAATGTATGCTATGCTATGTACTAGACCTGACATCTGCTTTGCTGTTGGCATGGTTAGTAGATATCAGTCTAATCCAGGGCAAGAACATTGGACTGCGGTGAAAAATATTCTCAAGTACCTGAAAAGGACTCGAGACTATATGTTAGTTTACCAAGCAGACAGCCTTGTACCCATTGGGTACACAGATTCTGATTTCATGTCAGATAGGGATTCCAGAAAGTCTACCTCAGGATATGTGTTTACCCTAGGAGGTAGAGCCATTAGTTGGAGTGAGGTGTGTCACTTCATGGCTTTGAGTCTAAGTGGGAGATTGTTAGGGACATATACTAAAAGCCATGCTTTATGTAGTTGATTTATTATTCATTTAATAAAATCAGTTAATCCATTTTTTATGAGAATCTGTGTGGGCAATGTTTGTATTATATTATTTATTTAATGTGTGTCTCTCATCCTATATAGTAGGTGGTTTGGTGTGTAGAGTTCGGCTTACACACGGAAGATCAGGCCATCAGATATTATAGAATGTAAGATTTTGGTTTATAGTCTTAGATGGGATTGGACACACCATCGGTAGGACTGCAGCATGGTGTTGTAGTAGGTCTGTCTTGACTGCGGGAAACGGTATAGTTTCAACTCACCATGCTGGTACATTTTGTGTATTAAACAGGACCGACTTGGGATAATTATCTTTATACTGACTTATAAGATAATTAATACCTCATGGCTATTATGAGTGCTTATGCTCTAAATCCTAATTTAATTTATAGACACGTACATTTGATATTTATACTTTGATCCCTAAAAGGGTGAGATTCTTAAATGGGTCAATATCTCATTGGATTGGGTGGCAATATTAATTGTGTGGTGGATATTAATTAATGATGGAATCCATGTCTCAATTTTGGGATTGATGATATCCCCTTGAGAAATCTTATAAGTTTTGATTATGTCAAACCCTACAGGTGGATTTTGTATCCGACATATCAGATAAGTTAAGCAGAGGATCTCAAGGAATTTTAAGAAATTAATTAAATATGATTGTCAGTAATTATATTTAATTAATGGATATCTGTAATCTTAACGTGGGGAGATAATAAGAATTTAATAACATGGAGCTCGAAATATATTTTTGAGATAAGGGTAGGAGTGCAATCATAATTCTTTAGTGGTATGAATTATAATTTATGGAAATAGGAATCTGATTCAGTTCGAATTAGGGTTTCCTAATTCCATAAGGAAGCCTATTCCTTATTGACTTCTTATGGTCCCTATCGTAGCCTATATATATGCTGCCTTGGCTCTTCTCTCAGGTTGCATGATTTCATATTCTAAGCTTCCCTTGACCTCCTAGCTTTCTTCTAGAAGGGTTTCCACCAAACCCTAGTCTCTGTGAGCATTCAAGAGACATAGGAGTGTAGATTGCTAGCGTCGGACAACGCTCACTAAAAGAGCTTCGGACTACTCGATACTGATCGAAAGTTGCTGAACTTTTTACACAACGTTCCTGACGTCGAGACGGAGCTGCTGTTAAAAATTCAAGTAAATCGGAGATCGTTTGATCCTCCTGACGAACACATCTTTGTCGGATCAATGTGATCAGGATTGAATCGTCACAGCAATCAAAGAGAGTGTTATAACTGGGAATAGAAAATAGAACGTAAAGAGGGAAGAGCAGAAAACTAAAAGGATTTCGAAAGAGCCCACACTCAGTTCGATATTCTGGCAGCAAAGGAATACGGTAGAAGATCGTGAGCTGTTATCGAGCCCGTGTTCTCGATTCGTCTACTACAGCAATCCAATTTTGCAGTTCAAGGTAACCCTAGTTCCGCCCTTGTAGGGTTATTATAGATTTCATGAAATTTTTTGCAATACCAACTTATACCCACTGTCAACGGATTCTGGGAACGCAGTTTCCTAACAAGTATCCCCTACCAAAACTCCAATGCCCATGCCTGCATTGGGTTAAACATCTTCTGCAGTGGCCGGAACTGCAGCTGGAGCTCAGTCCCTTCCATTGGGCTTGGTCCTTAGAGAGATTAGAAGTGACGAGATCGGCCTCAATCGTCTCTTCTATACTCTCTATGGCTGATCCTGTTGTAACAATAGGATCAGCCCGATCCGTCATAACATCTCTAGCCTATTCTACTTCCTGCTAGACCATTAGTTTTGCAACTGTTTCGAATGTGGTGCTGTCATCGGTCAAGTCCTCATTACTGTAGGACATAACAACTGGTTTTGGTATTGACCCTCTAGCAAGGTTCGAATCATCATCTCCGTTCGAGGGAGTCAAGGGAGGAACGACCCAGATCGGGATTAGTCCTCGTTCAACGACCTCCTAAAGTACGACTTTAGCCTGTTTAGAGGGCGTAGGAACCTGCAGAGGAGGCAGTGTAACTCACGGTTGGACTTGTGAAGGTAGAGCTGTTGGTAAGATCTGTTGGGTTGGCAAGGTTTCATCATCAGAATCTTCGTCCAGCAGTTGAAATGGAATAAGAGTTTGAATGAACAAGAAATCAGACAACTCGAAGGGAAAAGATAAAGCATTGTTCAAAACCTGAGTAGATGGGGCTGCAGTCTTTTTTCTTTTTGGAAGGTTCCTTGCCTGCTGACTTTTTGGAAGCTGGTCTCTTTGCGATTTATTTTCTATGTCTACAGTAAGTGTAGCAACAGGCTCATCGGCCATGATGGCTGATGAGACGTTGAATCGAAGCAACACTTCAGCGGCGGTAGTCTTGAATATCTGGGTAGTTCGCTTGGACCAGTACTTGTTAAATTTGTCCGAAGCAATTGGACGATCCTGAAACAGTTGGAAGGCAAAGGTTTTCTTCAACTTATCAGACCGGTCGCTATTTTTCTTCACTTGCTCATTGGTCACAAGCAAGTCTTGTTCTACCTAGGGGTGATTAAAATAACCGAATAACTGAATCGGCCGGCCGAGGCCAACCTCCACACACGGTTTTGGCCAGTTTCCCATTCCTGTAGTCAGCAGTCAGTTATCTAATGTACGAAAATTGAATTCTCAGTTCGGCTAACAGTTTCCCATTCAAATTTCGATTTACCGACCGTACCAACCCAATATATAACATTCCTTTAAATATAATAATAAACCTTTGGTAGGTTTGGTATCCTAGTTCCAAGATAACATTACTTTCAAACTTAAGCTTAACCGTAGCACAACTTACAAGAAATATATGACCTATTCTGTTACCTAACCCAATAAAGTAATCTGACACTTGTATCACTCAATCACTCACTAAGGTCACATTATCACATACATATAGTCTTATACATTTTTTTTCTCAAGAAAGAAAGCTTCTACAGTTCTACACTTTTACTCCACTCCATAATCCACATATCACACCTACTAAAATCCCTAAAGCTTCCACCACTCCATAAGAAATTCGACCAGAGGCATCCTTAGCGAGACTGAATCTACATCCGATCATTGGCGTTGTTTTCTCTCACCCTCTCTGTCACGCCCCGGAGCAACAAAAATAGAGAAAATTAAACTTCCTTTTTGGGTCCAAAGGAATGACGGGTGAATGTCACTAATTATCCACACCACATAGTACTAGTCCACAAGATAAACAAGAACAGTAAATAACTGAAATATAAAAACATTATCACTATTGTAAATCATCAGAGTGTGGTCCGTAGGATCACAACAAGTCTGGAGACAACATATGCCCAAGTACCTGTTAACTAAAACAAAACAGAGTCTAACAGAAATAACTAAATATGACTATCTTCAGATCTTCAGCTGGCGTAAGGATAGTCGTCAGCATAATACTCTTATCTAGTATAATTGTCATCAGTGGGGCCACCCTCTGCATATTCTAACCCCGGGTTGTAGCCATCACCGTAAGTTCCAATACTTGCATTATTATGGACAAGGTAGTATAGATGGGGAGTGTCCAGGCAATAAAGGCCATCAGCTCACTGAAAGCTAAGTGAGAACTAACTAACACGGTCTCATAGAAATAACGCAATTACTGGTTATGAACAATATATAGCAGTGGTACTAATAATATCTTGCTCTTTCATTCTTACTCATTATTAACCGATTCTCAACATCTTCCGACTCTAAGACTGATTGTACCAATTCCCAACTAACTATCTCGAAGTGATTATATCATCACAACATACCAGTGCTCTTGTTCACCGCTATTCTGCTTTTAAGAACTCTTGCGATCACCCATACATCGTTCTCATATAACGACTGGTCTATGGACGTATCCATAATCTTGTTCACCGCTATACCGCTTTAAAAATGCTTGCGAGTACTGCACATACATAGCTCTGGTAAATACAAACCATGGGCGTGTCACATCTACTCTTGTTCACCTCTGTTAAGAACTCTTACTATTCACAACTTTTAAGAATGCTTGCGAGTACTGTGCACCCATAATTCTCATGATCCTGATTAAATCCTTGTTACACACCTTTCGAATTCAACCTGAGTGAATCATCAGCTCAATAAACACAACCTCGAAAGTAACTAATGCCCCACTGACTCAAACCCTAATTATCCAGTGTTATTCATTGTTCCTCAAGCCTTATCTTGTTATCGCGTCGTACTAACATCAACGTCCCGAACTCGAGTACATTATTTACCATGACTATCTTGATCTTATTATCGTATCCTATTATCTATGTAACCCCTAATAGTAATTAAACAACTACGCGTTATGAATTATAAACTAAAAGAACACATCCATATTCTGCTAGGTTCGATCGATTAAAGTATTCTTGATCGATCGAAGTGAAGGTAGTCTCGATGGATTGAAAGAACTTCGATCGATTGAACTCAATTCGATCGCTCGAACTACGTCTTCTACAGATTTTGCAGTGAACGTCCATAATTTAGTAGGGCGTATTTGGGTAATTATTAATACATCCAGAATTCATAAAACATCATAACAAAGCTGCAGAGTAAGTTTAGAACTCACCCAACATTGCTAAGGGCACGTTTGGCTCGTCAAGCTTTGAGCTCCCTCTCTTCTATGGCCTCCTCTTTCTCTCTCTACTCCTTTTTTCATCTCTGTCTCTCCTTCTATTTCGCTTCTTCTTCTTCTTATTCTTCTTATTTTGTGCTTCTCTCTCTCTCCTCTGATAGTGTATATATCTAAGTGTGTGTATATATAGATGTAGAAGTATATATAACAAGCATACACACACTCTCTCTCTAACTCTCAAGTTTAGCAAACTCCTCACACACACGAACACAACCATATATATAAAGGGAAAAAGGCGTAGGTGGCTAGTTCTACGGGAAACCTAGAATTTCAAATGATTACACTTTCGATCGATCGAAGGTAGTTCGATCGCTCGAGAGCAGATCAGTTAGGTTTGATCGATTGAAAACAGTTTGATCAATTGAAGTGGGGACCACGTTATAAATTTATGTCGGTAGGGTTTCGATGGATTGAACAGGGTTCGATCGCTTGAACGAACTTTGATCGATCGAAGGTAGCATTTCAAATATGATCAAGGGAAGTATATAAAATCTCTGTGCATAAATACTTATTGAAAATACAGGGTATTACATCATCCACCACTCAATAAGGATTTAATCCTCGAAATCGAAAACAAACAAGGTCTAAAACAAAAACGGAAACTTCTCTCGCATCTCTGACTCTAGCTCCCACGAAGCTTCTCCTTCATCATGATGCTTCCATTAGATCTTAACTAACGAAATCTCTTTGTTTCTGAGCTTTTTGATTCCATGATCTAGGATACGAACTGGTCCTTCATTGAATGCAACGTTGTCATTGACTTCAATATTCTCAAAGTTGATCTCGTGCGCTGGGTTATAAGCACACTTCCTCAGCATACTGATGTGGAACACTTTGTGCACTCCTGACATCTTTGGTGGCATGGCATGGCGATAAGCAACCTTCCCAACACACTCTAGAATCTTGAACAGTCCGATAAAACGCGGTGATGGCTTGCCCCTCTTCTGACCAAAACGAACAATCCCTCAAACATGTAAAACTTTGACTAGCACGTAATCTCCAACGACAAACTGTAAGTCTTTGCATCGCTTGTCAACATAACTCTTATGTCGCATCTGAGCTGTCTTCATATTCTCACGTACAATCTGAATCTTCTCACTGGTCTCTCGTACCATCTCTATCCTAAGAAGTTGAGTATCTCCGACTTTGGCCCAACATAACAGCGATCGACAAGGTCTTCCGTAAAAAGCTTCAAACGGCACCATCCCTATACTCGAATGGTAGCTGTTGTCGTAGGCAAACTCGATCAATGACAGGTGCATCTCCCAAGACTTTTCAAAATCAATAATGCAAGTGCGTAACATGTCCTTCATCACTTGATTAATTCATTCAGTTTGTCCATCAGTTAGTGGATGAAAGGTTGACCTCATGTTCAGTGTTGTTCCCATTACTGTTTGGAGACTCTTCTAGAATTCTGCAGTAAAGCACGAATCTTTATCTGACACGATAGACACAGGTACTCCGTGTAATTATACAACGTGCTATAGATACATTCGGCTCAAACGTTCTACTAGATACATTATACTATAGGCAATAAAATGTGCCATCTTCATAAGTCGATCCACAATCACCAATATAGCATCGTGTTTTGCTGCGACTTCAGCAATCCTACCACAAAATCCATGGTGATGTGTTCCCATTTCCATTGAGGAATTGGTAACAACTGTAGAAGTCTAGGTGGTTTATGATGTTCTGCCTTCACTTGCTTACAAGTAAGACACTGAGATACATACTCAGCTACCTCACTATTCTTCCCTTCCCACCAGAAATTCCTCTTCATATCTTTGTACATCTTCGTACCTCTCGAATGAATAGTTATCCATGACTTATGTGCTTCATCTAATATTTCTTTCTGGAGATATTCGTCGTCAGGTGCACAGAGTCTACCTCTACATCGTAAGGCTCCTTCTGTACTAATACTCCAGACTTCTGGTTCCTTGGCTAACATCTTGGTAAACCATAACTTCAAATCTTTCATTGTCTACTGAGCTTCTATGATACGACTGATCAAAGTCGGTTGTACCATAAGACATCCAAAATGTAGTCCTTCCATTGTACCATACAACATTTGCTTTACCTGGATGGTATTGCAATGTAAAGTCATAGTCCTTGAGTAACTCCATCTATCTTTGTTGTCGCATGTTCAACTCCTTCTGAGAGAACAAATAATTTAGGCACTTATAATCAGAAAATAGATCGAATTTCTCTCCATAGAGATAGTGTCTCCAAATCTTCAATGCAAAAACTATTGCTGCTAATTCTAGATCATGCGTCGGATAATTCTTCTCATGTACCTTCAATTGTCTTGATCCGTATGCAATCACATTCCCGTCTTGCATGAGGACACAACCTAATCCTTGGTGTGATGCATCATTGTATATTATGTATCTTTCTCGATTCTTCGATATTGCAAGTACTGGTGCAGAAGTCAATCTTTCCTTTAACTCCTGAAATGTACCCTCATGCTGTTTGTCCATCCATACTTTATCTCTTTCCTCATCAAACTCGTCAAAGTTCCTGTAATATTGGAAAATCCTTCTACAAATCTTCTGTAATATCCTACTAAGCCGAGGAAACTTCTGACTTTCGTTACATTGGTCAATCTATTCTAGCTTAAGACTGCATCAATCTTAGATGAGTCCATAGAGATACCGTCTTGAGATATAACATGTCCCAAGAATTTGACCTCCTGTAGTAAAAACTCGCACTCGCTAAACTTTGCATACAACTTACTGTCTTTGAGTGTCTGTAAAACAATTTATAAGTGTTCCTTGTGATCCTCCTCCGTCTTTGAGTAGATCAAGATGTCATTGATGAACACAATAATGAATTGATCCAAATATGGTCTGAATATTCTATTCATTAAGTCCATGAACACTGTTGGCGCATTCATCAATTCAAAATGCATAACTAGAAACTCATAATGCCCATATCTTGTCCTGAATGCAATCTTCGATACATCCTCTGGTCGAACCAAAAGTTAATGATGTCCCGAACGTAGATCAATCTTTGAATAGATCCTGGATCCTTGTAACTGGTCGAATAGGTCATCTATCCGAGGTAATGGATATCTATTCTTGATCATAACCTTGTTCAACTCCCTATAGTCTATACAGAGTCAAAGTGTTCCGTCCTTCTTCTTTACAAACAGAACTAGTGCTCCCCAAGGTGATGTACTCGGACGCACAAAACCTAGATCTTCAAGCTCCTGAACTTGCTTCTTCAATTCTAACATCTGAATCGGTACCATCGTATATGGAGTCTTCGATATTGGCAATGTACCAGGTACTAGTTCCACACAAAAGTCTATTTTTCTTTTTGGTGGAAGTCCTTTAATATCCTGGAATACTTGTGCAAAATCTTGTATGGTTGGAATCTGATCCATCATTGGTTCCGTACTTCTACTCCCAATAGTAGCCAAACTACTAGTAAGAAATATGTCGATCGTCAGTTGACACTGGAATGTGATCGTTGGTTATCCTAGTATCGGAAATACAATCGTCTTAGTAGGGCAATCCAGGTTGGCCTCATACTTAGTCAACTAATCCATTCTTAGGATAATGTCGAACTCTAACATCAACAAAACTACCAAGTCAGCTGGAAGGTTCCTATCTCCCAAGGTCAAAGGGCAATCTTTACACACTTTACCCAACTTAATAGTCACTTCCAACGGTGACACAGCATTCAGTGCTGGCTCAATTGTTTGGGGATCTAAACCCAATTGATGCACAATCTTAACAGTAATAAATGAACGTGCAGCTCCAGTACCGAATAAAGCTTTATCTGGACTATGAAAGAGTACAAGCGTACCTTCCAAATGTTGTTGTTCATATCCATTAAAGCCTGCTTCTGCTGAGATGATAGCATTCATCTTTGTCTGATCTGGGGTTGAAATGGTGCCCCATAATACCCTCTGCGCGGTGCACGGCAATCCTTGCTCAAATGTCCTAGCTTGTTGCAACTTCGGCAAACGAGATCCATTCAACGATTACCTTTGAAAGCTGTGCAGAACTTGGCAATGTGTCCTAGATTTTCGCAATTAAAACATCTTCCACTATTGCTTGGCAGAGCTGTTAGCAGTGCTTGAGGTTGTGATCCCTGCTAGCAGTATTGTTGAGCTCGAGAATAACCTTGCTGAGGCTTTCTGGTTCCTTCCCAGGTTCTCTTGTTCCCTTGAAAATTTCACTGAGGTCTCCAACTCTGGATATTCGTTAGTGGTTGGTTTTGGAAATTTCATAGCTGAAAACCTTTTGACGACTGAGGTCAGTTTATATGTGGTTGCTGTGTTGGATAAGCATCCTTTTCCAACCCTGCAGCAAATCTAACAATGTCTTCAAATGACTGATTCAAATGACCGACCATCATATGAGGTGAAGGTTCAATCCTTGGTGAAATCTCTTCACCTTGTTTTGAGGAATATCTATCATATGTTGAGAAAATCGAGATAGAAGCTTGAACTGTGTCATGTATTCTCTCAAAATCCACCCTCCTGAACCATATTGAGAAAGTTTCTCTCCTATTGATCCCTCTCATCTTCTGGGAAATACTTTTCCAGAAATCTTTCTCAGAATGTCCCCCAAGGCACTCTCCTTATAGCTTCGGCTCCTACCATAGCTCTTTCGGCTTCCCACCAATCTATGACAGCGTAAGTGAGTTAAAATATAGCAAGGCAACGTTTTTCTTGTTCGCTGCACTCTAGTGCGTCAAAGATTAATTCCATCTCCCTTATCCACTGTTCGGCTTGCCAAGGTTCCCTTAACCCGTCAAACTTTTTGGGACGTAATCCACAAAAATTTGCTTGAAACTTATCACCCGTCTGTCTTGGTGGCGGCGGTGCAACAGGCCTTTGGTGAGTAGAGTGATTATAAGTATCTTCCACATGCTCCATCCTTTGCATGAAAGCTTCAAAAACTCCCGTTGGATCCATGCCTTTTGGAATAGGGGCTCATAATCGTGCTTGATTCCTTGGTCTAACCATGATGATATTGAGTGAAACGTACCTACAAGAGACCTATTGATTAGCTGGAAGTCTTCTCGGAGAAACAAAATCACGATAGAGCTAGAAGCAACAAGAATTAACAGTTCTACTAACAGCATCTAACAATACAAACACATCATCAAAATATAAAAAATATTGCTCGTACATATATATATATCAAAAGATGTACCACATAGTACACACCAGTCAAACTGTGTACCACATAGGACATAAGCAACAACAATGCTAAGGTCAGCTATTTACAATACTACTATTATTGCTAATATCTATACAAGCTATGGTCAAATAGCTATATCTTAAGCTCCCAAAATCTGGTGGACAACATGTCCTGATAAAAGTAACAAAAATCTAACCCTACGGATCCTGACTCAAGAATCGTCAGAATCTGATCCTGCTGATGCCTCATCCTTAAGTGCAATGTCCATATCTATAGGTAGGTCATCCTCAGCTGGTGCTACTGCTCCTACTACTACCACCCCAATATCCCAATCCTCGACAATCATGTCGTCAACCTCCATATCCTCAATGCCGAAAGCTGGTTCGGCGACATCGGCGACCAACTCAGCAAAATCTCTAACTAGGGTCATAGCATCTGCTAATGCAACCTGTCCTATCGAAACTCTAACTGGCTGTGCAACCATTGCTACTACCACTCGGCCGCCATATTGGCAATAGCTGCAACATTCGGGTAAATCGAACACAACAGGTATCTCAGGTGCTATAATCTCCTCTAGCGCAATGGCAACATTCTCTATACCCTCATCTCCTACTATGTCATCCCTTTCGGCCATAACATCCTCATCGCCTAAATCTGGGTCCTCCTCTGGCTCCTCACCATCCTCGACAGGCTCGATGTCCTCGGCGGGATCTTCTTTTGGGTCAGCATCAACCATCAGCTCGGCCTCTGGTGACTCTGGCTCCTCAGGCTGCTCATATGGCTCTGGAATGGGTACCTCAAGTACTGGTGATGGTGGTGCTACTGGAGGTACTGCCTCACTAGGACCTCCAAGAATTGCTCGAAGCTCAATAGTGTCCATCTCCAGCTTACTCTGTATTAAACGTAAAATCTCCTAGTAAATATCCCTACCAATCCTCGTTGAATGTTAAGCATCCATACACATCTCCATAAGGTAAGTCTTCCCGGTCACATAAAGAGCCTTCCACATATCCTCCTCGAGGTACTGACTAGCTATCTGCTGTATGCGGTCATGATAAAACTCCGGGGCAACTGGCTCTACGGTATCCCCGTGAATCATATGTCCTCCATATACATCAGTCACAAACTTATGGAACTCTAGATCCATAATGCTAACCTGCAAGGGAAAACTAACTATCGTCAAAAGGACAGACTTATCTTAAACTCATATTTCATCTCAGGGAAACTCAATTACTAGGACCAGATGGTGTGGAGTCTATCACTGAGCGCAAGTATCACAACCTGAGGCTCTGATACCAAAAATCCTGTCATGCCCCAGAGCAGCAAAAACAGAGAAAAATAAATTTCCTTTTTGGATCCATAGGGAATGACGGGTGAATGTCACTAATTATCCACCAAAAATGATAGGGATACACACCAAATGACCCACTAAACGACACACATGCTTTAAATGCATGTACCCTGTGCTATGTAAGTGATGCACAGAAAAGGGTGAAAAATTCAAATAGCACATGGTACATACATTTAAAGCACAGTGTGTTGTTTGGTGTGTCGTTTGGTGTGTATCCCTATCATTGTTGATTATCCACACTACACAATACTAGTCCACAAGACAAACAGGAATAGTAAATAACTGAAATATAAAACATTATCACTATTATAAATCATCAGAGTGTGGTCCGCAGGATCACAACAGGTCTAGAGACAACATATGCCCAAGTACCCGTTAACTAAAACAAAATAGAGTCTAACATAAATAACTAAATATAACAATCTTCAGGTCTTCAGTTGGCATAAGGATAGTTGTCATCATAATACTCTTCTCTAGTATAACCGTCATCAGTGGGGCCATCCTCTGCATATTCCAACCCCAGGTTGTAGCCATCACCGTAAGTTCCAATACCTGTATTGTTAAGGATAGGGTAGTCTGGACGGGGAATGTCCAGGCAATAAAGGCCGTCAGCTCACTGAAAGCTGAGTAATAACTAACTAATACAATCTCATAGAAATAACGCAATTACTGGTTGTGAACAGTATATAGCAGTGGTACTAATAATATCTTGCTCTTTTATTCTTACTCATTATTAACCAATTCTCAACATCTTCAAACTCTAAGACTGATTGTACCAATTTCCAACTAACTATCTCGAACTGATTATATCATCATAACATACCAGTGCTCTTGTTCACCGCTATACTGCTTTTAAGAACTCTTGCGAGCATACATCGTTCTCATATAACGATTGGTCTATGGACGTACCCATACTCTTGTTCACCTCTATACCACTTTTAAGAATGCTTGCGAGTACTGCACATACATAGCTCTGGTAAATACAAACCATGGGCATGCCACATCTACTCTTGTTTACCGTTTTTGAGCACTCTTACTGTTCACCACTTTTAAGAACGCTTGCGAGTACTGTGCACCCATAATTCTCATGATCCTGATTAAATCCTTGTTACACACCTATTGGATTCAACCTGAGCGAATCATCAGCTCGACAAACACAACCTCGAAAGTAACTAATGCCCCACTAACTTAAACCCTAATTATCCAATGTTATTCATTTTTCCTCAAGCCTTATCTCATTATCACGTCGTACTAACATCAATATCTCAAACTCGACTACGTTACTCACCATAACTATCTCGATCTTATTATCGTATCACATTACCCCCATAACCCCTAATATTGCATAATAGGAACACATGATAGCAATTAAACGACTACGCGTTATGAATTATAAACTAAAAGAACACATCCATGTTCTGCTAGGTTCGATCGATTGAAGTCCTCTCAATGGCTTGAAAAAAGTACGGTTCGATCAATTGAAGTATTCTCAATCGATCTTCGATCGATTGAACTCAAGATTATTCGATCGATTGAACTCAGTTCGATCGTTCGAACTACGTCTTCTACAGATTCTGCATTGAACATCCAGAATTTAGTAGGGCGTGTTTTGGGTGATTATTAATACATCCAAAATTCATAATACTTCATAACTAAGCTACTGAGTGAGTTTGAAACTCACCGAACGTTGCTAAGGACACGTTTGACTCGTCAAGCTTTGAGCTTCCTCTCTCCAATGGCCTCCTCTTTCTCTCTCTGTTCCTTTCTTCGTCTCTGTCTCTCCTTCTCTTTCTCTTCTTCTTCTTATTCTTCTTCTTATTCTGTGCTTCTTTCTCTCCTCTGACAGTGTATATATATAAGTGTGTGTATATATAGATGTAGAAGTATATATATATATAAATAACAAGCATACACATACTCTCTCTCTAACTCTCAAGTTCAGTAAACTCCTCACACACACGAACACAACCATATATATAGAGGGGAAAGGGTGCACGTGGCTGGTTCTGCAGGAAACCTAGATTTTCAAATGATTACACGTTCGATCGATCGAAGGTAGTTCAATTGCTCAAGAGTAGATTAGTCAGGTTTGATCGATTGAAAATAGTTTGATCGATTGAAGTGGGGACCACGTCATAAATTTTTTGGCTGGGTTTTGATCGATTGAATAGGGTTCGATCGCTTGAACTATGGAATGCTCGATCGCTTGAACGAACTTCGATCGATCGAAGGTAGCATTTTAATTATGATTAAGGGAAGTATGTAGAATCTTTGTGCATAAATACTTATTAAAAATACAGGGTATTACACTCTCTCTCACTCACTCACTCACTCACTCTTACACTATCACACACATGCATACTCACGGTCTCACGCATAGCACACACATACCCACGCAGACACAGTTTTGTAGAATCTCTCTCACTCTCACTTTCTCTCTCTCTCACACATACACACACATGCACACGGTTTTGTAGAATTTTCTTTTTTACTTGTTCATTGTTTGTTGAAAGAAGGGTTTGTGATTATTTTTTGAAAGTTTGTGATTAGTTTCTATTGTGATTTAAGTGTTTTTTGGGAATACTGATTGGAAAAATATTTGTTTAGTCGATTTTTTTAATCATGTTTTCAATTAGTTTTTTTTACTATCTTAATTGTGAATCAATCTAACACATTGAGTTTGTTTGATCCAGAATAATAGACCCAAAATAAGAAAATGGACACAAGGATGTAACAGGTCCAATTTTGGCCTAAACAACGGCCCAAACTGAGAACCGTCTGTAACCGACTGCTTCATCAATTGGTCGGTTGTTTATATAGCACCGAACATATCGGCCCAAATCGGTACAACATTAGTCATTATTGAACATATTGGTTCGTCTAATATTGCTTGTGTAAAACTGACCAAAATCGACCGATATCATCCCTAGTTCTACCCAATCTTGATTAGCAATTATAGCAGGAGGGACAAGTAATATTTGAGAAAGCCTGAATTGACGGGAAAAAAGTGGGGCAAAGTTGAATTCCACCCCGCACTTATTGTTGCTACGAGGTATGGTTGGGCTATATATAATGTTTCTAGCTACCAGTAGCTAAAGAAGACTTCATTATAAGTGGATTGGCTGCCTAGTTCCCAATTAGAAGGGTTGTTAGACAATTGAAGAAATGGGTGAAAATGAAGAGAAAAGAAAGGAAAAGAAATTCAAAAGGAGTCTGATTGGAGCACCCCTCGTAGAAATTGGTAAAAATGGGAACGTCGGCCAACTCTCGGGATGGAGGCCAATGTGCAATAAAATAAGACTACAGCCAAAGCTGCAGAATCCAGATCGAGCTGCCTCCAAATCGAAAGCCCGAGTCAATGAAATCTGTCATACCTCGGATAAGGTGTGCCCATACCAGAGTGGCTAAAGCCAATGGCTGACCAGCAGCCAGGGCTAAGGCCAGGGTGGTGTGTTCCTTAGTAATAGCCTGACTGGCCGATCAAAAGAGATACATGCTGAGCCAGTAGATTAGAAAAGTAGTATGCTCAGCATCGGACACATCTGTCCCCTCTGCACCCATGCAGGCAGCAAGGAATGGCCCATACGCGGTAATGTGTTTGAACGAAATGGCCCCATCTTTGACTGATTCGCTCTGAGGGTAAGTGAAGCTGGCCGTTCCTACATCAAGACCTGGTCTGATCTCCTGCCCGTGAGGATGTAGTCCGGTGAGGTAGCTGATGTCCTTGATAGTAGGCCCCATTGGCTGGCAACAGAAAAGGAATCCATTGCAGGATTGAGACCAAAATAGAAGAGTAGAAACAAGAGAGGCCGACCAATCTCGAGCCTTGACTGATTCAGCATGATGGCATCATGGATGCCTGTTCTCTTCTAGAGGTCGGCTTTGGAGGTCGATACTTTGAGGAACCATTTTTCCCACTCTACTGAAGGCAGAGGGCAACCTCTAATTGGATGAGTGGATGTCCATACATCATTCCAGTAGAAAGGGAGTTGTAGGAAAGATTCATTGGCTATTAATGAGAAGTAGGGTCAGAAGGTCGCCAGAGTTGCCGTGAAACACCGTGCCAAGGCCATGCACTGCCAGTGTGCCATCGAAAGTGCAGTGGTTGATGAGGTAATCTGTGGAAATCTCTGATGCATGAGTCTTGTCCAGTTGTCTCACTTCTCTGCACCAGTTCTGTGGAGGGAGAGCGTCCAAAAATGTTTTCTTTGCTTTAGATGATGATGCTAGAGCAGTTTTTGGGGCCATTAAAGTGGGTAGTAATGGACGTTTGCTCGCCGGAGAAGATGGAGTTTTTAGAGAGAGAGAGGCTCTGAGTTGTTGAGTTCTAGAGAGAGAGGAAGATGAAGAAGATGATAAGAAAAGTGAAGAGATTTGAAAAATACCATCATTTTATATGCTTAGCATTAAATGGGGAGTGACTAGTGGGATTCTCAAGACACCCTGAATGACATACACGTGGCAACTTGTAAAATTCAAAATGTCATATCAATCAAGGTGGGACGTTTGATATGACCATTTGGGGGGCAATTGTTTGCACTCAAAAACCACCAAAGGTTTTTGAGCCCGAGTGAGTTGGAATGGGCTGGTATCTGGCCAACCCAAGGTTGCGGATAGTGATCGGGCTCAAGAAGGCACGTGGTTCATAAAAACAAAGCACAAGTAATATGGAGCCCAATAGTGATATGGGTCAAATACTTAACGATCGGGCACCATACTTGGAACAGGTGAGCAATGGCAAGTGTTGGAGCCCGATTTATTTTTTGGGCCACCATTATTTTGAGTGAGTTTAGAAGACTTACCGGTTACTAGATTGGGCGGCTTAAGAGACCGAAGAATTTTTAAAAAAAGACCGAAATAAAGCTCTGAGCTATATCAATGGATTCTTTGAGCTTCTACTGTGATAATTTTTCTTGCTGTGATTTCCATAAATGTAAGTGTACTGGTGTGTAGCGATTGAGAGTGAGGGAGATAGTGTAATGGAGAGAGAAATGTTGAGAGTTGTAAGTTTAAATGATTGAATGTGTGTGTACTGTTTGCAATGAATGTTGTGTTTATATCAGCAAATTAACTAAGTCGAGTAGTTAGAATTTATGGGTAAGAAGTGAAGCACCCCTCTCACAATTTACAACCATGAAAACGTGATGATGGCATTTCAATCATTAAGTAATTTATGTGGCCGGTTAAAAGGAAGCATACACCTCTCATTTGAATTAACCATACAGTATCACTCATAGCTTTCAATCAGTTGATTCAAGTGACACGGCTTAGTTCATTGCTTAGTTAGTCTAGCTTAGTCAGTTAAGCTAGTTAGTTGGTCCGATTAGCTAAAATATCCCAAATATAATTATTAGGGACAAAAATATAAGCAATGAAGATATTGTATTTTATTAAGACTTTTATCTCAATTCATAGGGTATCTTAGGGGCGCAATCTTAAGTAACAATAAAATTAAATCTTATTAAGGGGTTACAAAATTAAAGGCATTATAGGCATTTTATTAATAAATGTTAACACAAATACTATTTATTTATTATAAACAATACCATAACTATAAATAGTACACACTAATAAAATAGAAAATGGCATTTTATTTATTAGGGTAAATATCACTTACCTCCCTCAAGGTTTGGCCTAATAACACTTACCTCCCTCCACCTTTCAAGGGTAACACTTACCTCCCCTCTCAGTAGACGCCGTTAATAGAGGTCGTCTCTTTACTATTTTACCCTTATACTTTGTTCAAATAAAAAATCAAAATTGAATCCCATTTTCTCTTTCTTCTTCATTCTCTTCTTCCCTATCCTCTATGTGTGTGTGTGTCTATTTGATTTCATCTCTCTTACTATTAATTTCCTCCACAAACAAATAAACAATCCATCTCCAACTAATCATCCATAAACAAATGCACATGGCTCTATCTATGTACAGACATATATATATGTATACATTTATACATGCATAGATATATAGATACACACACATATCACCAATGGAAATGAAATTATAACACAGATTGAACAATCAGATCCACCAAACCATTAAATTCATAGAAAAGTTTATAGTAGATCGCATTAAAGAACAAACAAAATGGATCACTGAGGATCATCGTCCCACGAGCGACGAAGCTATAAATCAGAGATTGTTGGCCCATTTCTTCAATCCCCAAACCTTATAAAAAAGCCGATTTCTTCTATCCCAAAACCCTGTAAAAAAATCGATTTCTAAAAAAATCAGAGATTGATGAGATCGGAGAGAAATGAGCTGGGTTTGCAGTGGGCTTGTATTTGCATATAGATATACATGTGTGTGTATACATATATATATAGAGAGAGAGAGAGAAAGAGAGAGAAAGAGAGAGATGACCTAACTTGATGCATTTCTTCCAAATTTGGTCTTTCTTGAGTTGAAATGGTTTTATTCTAATGAATGCATTTCTTCCAAATTTGGTCTTGTAATCCCAGTTGCCATCATCAAACTCACCCCTCTCTTCTCTTCACTATATGATCGGCAGTATTGATTTTGATTATTAGGTTTCAATTGAAACCAAATTGGGTTTCACTATTTGGGTATCATAGATATGTGTGTGTGTATATATATATATCTGTGTATATATTTGTGTATGGAGGATAATTTGGGTTTCAATTTTAGAGAGAGAAACGAGAAAGAAGGATTAAGTGGTGAGAGAAAAATGATGAACAGTAATAGAGGGTATTTGTGGTATTTAAAATTATTATTAAGTGATGTCGTCATCATTCTATTAATTTTTTAACGGTTTGTTGACGGAGGGGAGGTAAGTGTTACAGAAATTCAAAAACAAGGGAGGTAAGTGTTACTCGTGAAATGTCAGGGGAGGCGAGTGTTATTAGGTTAAACCTCAAGGGAGGTAAGTGATATTTACCCTATTTATTATTATGGAAGCGAATAAATAGGTTGCTACAGGTTCGGTTCAGTCCAAATGACCTGGTTACCCTGGAACTGGTCTGGTTGGATTCTGACTTGACCAACCCTTAAGCGACACGTAGCAGGTCGGACCAGTGGTTAGACCGAGTTATAGACCCCGAATTACTGAAGCGATCGGTCCGTGTAATACCCTGTATTTCTGTTATATATTATGTGAATAAGACCCCGTGTGTTTCTTTTAATACTTGTATGAGCTTGGCCTTACCTTTGGTATAATTTGGATACCAATCGATTGACACTTTTATCAATCGATTGGAGCATTTATACCTAATACCAATCGATTGAACTTTATACCAATCGATTGCTTATATCAATTGATTGACACGAATACCAATCGATTGGAAGCAGCTGGGCAGATTCTTTTGCTCTGGCTGGGGTTTGTCCACGTGAACACTTCCCCATCTATATATATGCGACCCAATCTCGCCCATTTTCTATTTCCAGAAACTAGAGATTGAGAGGAAGTGTTTGTGTGTGTTTATATATATACACTCATATATATATATACACACATATATACATATATTCATACACTCACACACACACACAGATGGAGTGAGAGAAGAAGAGAAGAAGATCAGAGAAGAAAGGAGAAGAAGAAAGAAGAAAGAAGAAGGCAGAGCAAGATAGAGAGCGAGGAAGACCACCATTGGAGCTTCCAAAGCTCAAACACACACAACCAAACACACCCTAAATGCCTAAGGTGAGTTTTAAACTCACTTGATAGCTTTATATTGATGTTAGAATGTGTTTTGAATGAAGAAATGGAGCGTAAACCATGTATTCCCGCTTATATGTTGCTGGACAGTCCTCACTGTGAAGAAGACAAAGTACCAATCGATTAAACCTCTTTCCAATCGATTGAACCTCTTACCAATCGATTGACATCTTTCAGGTCCCAATCGATTGACACTTTATGCAATCGATTGGCATGGATTATGATCCAATCGATTGAACCTCTTATCAATCGATTGACATCTTTCAGGTCCCAATCGATTGACACTTTATGCAATCGATTGGCATGGATTATGATCCAATCGATTGAACCTCTTACCAATCGATTGACATCTTTCAGGTCCCATTCGATTGACACTTTATGCAATCGATTGGCATGGATTATGATCCAATCGATTGAACCTCTTACCAATCGATTGACATCTTTCAGGTCCCAATCGATTGACACTTTATGCTATAGATTGGCATGGATTATGATCCAACCGATTGAACCTTTTTCCAATCGATTGATACTACTTTTATACCAATTGATTGACCTCTATACCAATCGATTGGAAGTTTCAGAATACTGTTTCCTTATAATAACTATTTAGTTGTTTATTTCTTGTTCAGCATTTCCCAGCATGCTTTATTATTGTAATACAGACATAATGATGAGTTAATGCGGCGTAGGATCGTAGTAACAACATGATTAACGGATAATGTTTATGATGTTAGATAACGGAATAGTCGTGAATCCTTTGGAGTTAACGTTCATTTCATTCAGAGTAGTCGGGCCACATTGGGATTGTCATGTATCGGTGATAGAGTTGAACTTAAGTAGGTTTGCTAAGATTCGGGAACGTCCTTGCGTGGGCGTGTGGATATCGCAGTTTTCTTACCCACAACTTTTCTTTTAAAGTTCTTTTAAATGTCAAATTCAAAACAAATGAGTCGCCACTTAATTTTTAAAAGGAAAAATTAAGAAACCATTTTAAAAGCAAACTGATCTTTTAGAAACCATGTATTCCCGTTTATATGTTACTGGACAGTCCTCACTGTGAAGAAGACGAAGTACCAATCGATTGAACCTCTTTCCAATCGATTGAACCTCTTACCAATCGATTGACATCTTTCAGGTCCCAATCGATTGACACTTTATGCAATCGATTGGCATGGATTATGATCTAATCGATTGAACCTCTTATCAATCGATTGACATCTTTCAGGTCCCAATCGATTGACACTTTATGCAATCGATTGGCATGGATTAGGATCCAATCGATTGAACCTCTTACCAATCGATTGACATCTTTCAGGTCCCAATCGATTGACACTTTATACAATAGATTGGCATGGATTATGATCCAATCGATTGAACCTTTTTCCAATCGATTGATACTACTTTTATACCAATCGATTGACCTCTATACCAATCGATTGGAAGTTTCAGAATACTGTTTCCTTATAATAACTGTTTAGTTGTTTATTTCTTGTTCAGCATTTCCCAGCATGCTTTATTATTGTAATACAGACATAATGATGAGTTAATGCGGCGTAGGATCGTAGTAACAACATGATTAATGGATAATGTTTATGATGTTAGATAACGCAATAGTCGTGAATCCTTTGGAGTTAACGTTCATTTCATTCAGAGTAGTTGGGCCACATTGGGATTGTCATGTATCGGTGATAGAGTTGAACTTAAGTAGGTTTGCTAAGATTCGGGAACCTTGCGTGGGCGTGTGGATATCGCAGTTTTCTTACCCACAGCTTTTCTTTTAAAGTTCTTTTAAATGTCAAATTCAAAACAAATGAGTCGCCACTTAATTTTTAAAAGGAAAAATTAAGAAATCATTTTAAAAGCAAACTGATATTTTAGAAACCAGAGATTAACTAGGTCCGGGGATTATGGAATGAGAGAGGAAGGAGCCCGTCGGACTAAAACACCCTCTCTCATCCTATCTTGCGATAGGCCTCTACTCAATATCCTTCTAATCGAATTATTAATTTAAACATGCCCTCAACTAATATATATATATGTATAGATATACGTTACAAAAAGCATATCCAAAGGGGTGTAAAATTGCAATTCATAAAATATTATTCAAAAATCACATATTTCAAGTAACAAGCAACATGATATGCACTAGGGAACAAGAGAACTTACCCGGGATCCAGCTGCGATATTAAACGTGCAATGCATACAAACAAAAGAAAATCCTAAAAAAAAAGTCTCTAATCACATATACATATAAGGCAAGATCCTAATTCTAATGTGTCGCGCATGAGGTTGAAAATCAATAAAATCAACAAATAGAATAAATTAGAGAAGAGATGCGAAATTGTACCTCAAATGCGCTACAAAACAATGAGTTAGTCCACATGATGTACAAAATGTAAAGTTGGATCTAAAATAATAATCCTAGACTTCTAGCTTAAATCTATAGATTATAGTTTAAATCTAAAACAAATAAATCTTAACTACAAATGTCGATCCATACGGATGAATATGTCATGAGCAAGAATGAATTATGAAATACTCAATGGTTTGGTTCACTTAAACTTTGAATTCAAGCTTAACTAATCATTATTGAAATAGGGTTTGAACCTTGACTCATGAAAATTTCATCTAATCCATTATTCACAAGATTTGATGAAAACTAGTGCAGAGTTCTGGAAATTGCTGAGAGCAGATCATAACTTTAAAAAATGCAAAAGTATGGTTCCCGTGGTTTGATCTTGATGAAGTTTGGACACAAGATGCCTCTGTGTGTCTAGTTATTAACCAAAAGAAGCAATCAAAGTTTCAACGATTGGATCTCCGGGAATTGGACAAAAACCAGACAGCACTCAGCATTCTACCACCTTCTGTCCAGAGTTCTTAGACGATTTTCTACAAATAGCAAAAAAATCAGAAATGCTTTGTTCTTTTTAGGGTGACTTCCTAACACATTCATCTACTTAGAAAAAATTATTTTGGGTCACAAACACTTTATTAAAGCATTGGTTTACTTATTTCAAAAGAGTGTTACTATGCTGAAACTCTGGACAGATTGTAGTGACCTTACAAAACTCCTAACCAAACCACTTTAGACATGAAACCACCTTGAAACAAAAATTACAGTGGTAGAATATTGTGTTATTGACACTTTCCCGTTTGTTTCACTCGATTCCGACGGTTAGATTTTGAACTAAAAATCTTTGATCAAAAACAGTTTGTGAACTCACTGTTTTCATTTGTCAAGTTCAAATCTTGTTTGTTAATTCCAACTATTGAACCATGAAGTTGGACTTAAACTAAGTCATCTTCACCTACCATTTGATGGTCATTGGAGATAAAGACATGACTATACTCATGAGTCTCAAAGGAATATAGAAAGGATTCCATGAAACATCAAGTTTAGAAGATCCAAGTCATGAGTGTGGACTTGGATCCACCTATTTGCCTATGAAATGGAGTGATGATAAAACTTTGATTCCCATGTGAAGCACAAGCTTACATGGGATTCAAAAGATCATGTTCAAGAGATTTCAAGAGAGATATGGAGAATCTCTAAGAGTCTCAAGAAGGAAGTATGATCAACAAAAGAAATGGAGCAAAGAGAAATAAAAAGGTTTGAGGATTAAAGATTCAAGAAAAGGAAGAATGTAAATAGACAACTGTAGACACCCCATTTTGTCGGCTATCAGATTTAGGAAACCCATAGCTTGGTGGTTCACAATGATTGTAAAAGACCCAAAAGGACTCCTGGAAGTCAGCTCTATCTCTCAGAATGCTCTGATTGACCAAAATGCCCCTGAAGGCCCGAAGACTCCCAGATTTCGTCCCGAAGTTCTGAAAACACGCTATGTCATGAGAAAAATGATAAAATGAGTGTTTAAGTTAAACCGGATGAAATCGTCAGCTCCCAGAGACCCCCGGAAGTCCCGAAAGTTCCCCGAAAGTCCCCGTTGACCGGTTTGACCAGGTTTGACCAGAGTTTGACCAAGTTTGACCAAGTTTGACCGAAATCGTCCGAATTCACCAGAATCATTAGAAAAGTATTAAAATGAGTTTTAAAAGAGAATCGAGCGAAAACGTCGGCTCATGGGAACTCCCGGAGGTTCCTAGAACTTCCCGAGAATCCCAGGTTTGACCAGTTTGACCAAGATTTGACTTTGGAATCGGGGCACCGAAACAATTTTCAAATATTTTTCATGGATACTAGAGGTCAATAGCTTTCCAACGGTATATCGCACATAATTCGTGGATTTAAAACGAATTTATTATGAATTTCCAAAGCCGAAAAAGGCGATCAAATCGGCTTTTATCGCAAATACCGTAAAACCTTTCAAATTGACCTATCCCCGAACTATTTTTTATGTAAATTAGACTCCATTACCTTTCCAACGGTATATCACAACCTCAGTTTGGAGTTTGTACGCATTTTCTGTGAATTTCGGACGAAATAGGGCCTTTTTGCGAATACCGGAACCTTAGGGGGCCTAAACAGCATTATCTGGACGAGGGAGGAGCAGTGCCGCCGCGGCACTCCCCTCGGGAACAGTGTATTTTTGTAATTTATTTTGTGGTCCCATTTTGTTTAATTAAAAACCAAAACGACATAGTTTTATGATTTCAGATGTTTGGAGCCAATGGGAATACTTTCTAAATCCCAAAACCACCCCAATTTGGCCTATTTAAACCCCCCATTGCTCTTCATTTGGGGGGAGTCAAATGCAAGTTTAGAGAAAGTTTGGGAGAGAAAGTTGTAGAGATAAGGTTAGAGTAGAGAGAAAAGAAGCTTTCTTCTTTGATTTTCAAAACAAAAGTGAGTTCTAAACTTTGTTTCTACCTCATTACTCCTATTTACTTCAACATTCAATACACCCAACCACCATTTTAGTGAGCATTTAAGAGAATGGAAGCTTCTTCCATGTCCAATGTCATTACATATGAGTGAAACACCATGCTACAAGTTCAATACTTCATGAATATCATCTATTGATCATTATCTACTTGCTTGTTTATTCATTATTTATCTCTTCTTACCTCATTTCTTTTTGATTTTCTTTATTTACTTACTAGTTCATCATCATCCAAATGATGACATGAAGTTTGGGGTGAGTGAATCCTTATGGATAGTAGCTTTTGACCTCAAAAACATGTTTGATAGATGATGATCATAACTTCAATACCTCCAAGGTATCCTTGAAGTGTATTGAAGTTATGCTCAAATAAAAATGAGTTTCTCCAACAATCTTAGAGGTTCTTGATGATGAGTTGAATGTTGGCATTTTAAGTGGTTATAATCTTTATTGAGTATTGAAAATACACTTTCAAAACCTCTATTTCAAAACCCCCCTCAATCCCTCTCATTTTGATTTCAAGAAAGAAAACCTTATTTTCCCCAAAATCTTCAAAACAGTGAGTTAAAACAGTGAGTGAGCTGAGTTCAAATATTTCTCTAGAACTCAATACTCAACATATAGATGCAAGGCCACTTGGAAAGTCTTCCTAACTCATTGGAGAACACCCATGATTTTTGGTTTGACTTGGAAGTACTTGAAAATGGTCCATTTGGACCCAAACATTCCTTCCAAACATTCTGCCTCTGCTGTCACAGCAGCTTGACTAACTTCCAACTTCTTTTTCAGATATATTTTCCAAAAGGTGTGGTCCCAACTTATTTTTCCCTTATAATTCAATGTCTTAGGGAACTTTCTGTATAAAATGGGCCTCTAGATCATTCGTTTTCATTTTCTAAGATGTTTCAACATTTCAGTCGACAGTACGGACTCTGTTTCTGAGTGACCTCTGTTGTTCATATGATTTCTCTCAATCTGTGATAGTTATTAAAGATTGGATTTTTGGGTAGTGTTCTAGACACAATAAGGAATATCTCCATAAAACATCATGCATTGAAAACATTCCTAACCCCTCTTTTCCATTTTTACAAGATTATGTTACTGTTCTGTCCACTATTCACAGCAAGCACATTTTAACTTTCACTCTTTAATTTGATGCTTATATGCCTTCCAAATTAGTTCATATCTTAGGAAGTAGTTCATACTACATTTGTACATATCCCATATTGATTTCATCCATCCATTCATGCACATTTTAGACTTTTAAGTCATCCTAGGAATCCATGAACACAAAGCACACTACAACCTTGGCACATTTTAGATACATACATTGCATCCATGCAAAGATTTGGGGTTTTGTAACTCCTAATCTATGAAGGTTATAAGGAATGATCATGATCACACGTTCATGCTTCCCCTCGATCTAATCATCCTTTCTATCCGTCCCGGGGATTGAGAGATCTTCTTTTCTCAAAGAATAACATGCATCATTATAGCTTGCTAGGCATCTTTGTTTTCTTTGATTTATTTGTTTCAAGAACAATTCATGCCCCCTTTAGATTAGGAAGTCTTGATTATTTGATACATGATTAGACGATTTTTCTAGGTTTATTTGTGTGATTTTCACTTTACATTGTATGATATTTGACTTAGATCTTATGAATGATATCTTATCTTTTGATTTTCAATTTCAAGATTCTTATGTGACGTAATATACTATCATAGTATTATTTGTCGAACCAAACATAGTATAAGATGATTATTTGGATGCTAATTGAGGCCCGTCGAAAGACGGGGCGAGTTGAGGGTGTTTTAGTTGTGACAAAGGCTCCTTCCTCTCTCGTACCAATACCCCGAGCCAAGTTCTTTGGTTATGAAGGGCCGGTGCCCTTTATCCGTTTGGGTGAGTCAAAATAAGGTTTCTTGGTTCCTTAAAGACCAAGTGGCGACTCTGTATCTGTTTTCAACAGACCATTTTCTCTTTCTTTGATTCAAAAATCAAACAAGTTTCAAAAGCAAGCAAAGCGGTGGAATCCCGGTATCCACAATCTGGCGACTCTGCTGGGGATTCTTTATTTTAAAACAAAATAATACAGAGGTTTGACTCATAAGAAGCATCCTTAAAATCATCTTTTTACTGTGTTTGGTTCACCGCATTACACTCTTGCATTTTCCCCCTCCGATTGTGTCTGAAACGCGGCGCTGACATTGTTCAGGTCTTGCTGTGCCAGGGCACAAGTCACCGTTGATACTGTACCTTCCAAGGTATATCAAAAAGAGTAAAAACCTCCGTACTGTCTCTCTGACGGTATATTGGAACTCTCGTCAACGGACCCTCTTTGACTAAACCCAGCCTTTGCATATAGATTCCTGTAGAACCTTTCATAGGACTGTTCATTTATCTTTTCAGATAGGACAATGTGATATAACTGCTGTATGCCCTGATGGGATTACCTGAGCGGTGTAGACGCTTATGTGGCATAGAACAGAACCTCTTTCTTATGATTCCAAAGGCAATCACTCACATGTGATTACATTGAGTTGACCTGCCTAGGTACCATGACAAGGATGCCTACTCCATGCTCACGAAGATATACACCGCAAATCTTGTTTATCGGTCCTAAGACATAGGAGTATGAAAACCTGCTAGACAGTTTGATCACTATCACCACATATTAACCTGTTTCTCCCAGAAACTCTGTCCAGATATCCCAGATATAACGATATTAGCCTGTTTCTCCCAGAAACTCTGTCCAGATATCCCAGATATAACCATATTAATCAATTTTTCCCAGAAACTATGTCCAGATATCCCAGATATAACCATATTAGCCTGTTTCTCCCGTTAATCAATTTTTCCCAGAAACTCTGTCCAGATATCCCAGATATAACCATATTAATCAATTTCTCCCAGAAACTCTGTCCAGATACCCCAGATATAACCATGTTGACCAGTTTCTCCCAGAAACTCTGTCCAGATACCCCAGATATAACCATGTTGACCAGTTTCTCCCAGAAACTCTGTCCAAAATTACCCGAAGTATCCCAGAAATTCCTGTTATCCCTTGGTCGTCATATTGGAAAGTAAGGTTAGCACACTCTGTATGGTTAGGACCTTATTTGTTTAACTGCTATCTGTTAGAAATAGAAGCATCATATAGATTAGGGCTTACATCCGCATGCTTGTCCCATTTGCATGCACCATTCCCCATCAATCTGCACGCACTGTCCCGAGTCGGTCCACATCACTGTCTTTGTCTGTCTAAAGTCATCACTGTCAAAGATCTAATCTAGTCCTCTCAAAATCTGTCAGGTCAGTATAGATTCCCAAGGTCAGCATTCAGGGTCCTCTTCGTGGGTCAGGAGTTCGGATAATCGATTGATCAGAATCAGTCCGACATCTTACTTTAGCATGAATAGGGAAGAGTTGGAAAACAAGGTTACTGAACTGGAAGCGACCATAAGCCAGCAGTCCGACAGCCTAGCCCAAGTTCTGAAGTTCATGGAAGAACTGAAGCAGCAGTAGCCGCAACCTCCACCCGGGTTTCCACCACCAGGATTTGAACCTCCCCCGCATGAGAATAATAGGGAAGAAGACTGGTTTCAAGGGGTCCCACCATTCGCGTACGAGAAAAAGCTCCAAGAGAAAATGGACAAGGTCGACAAGCTAGAAAGTGTACTGAGAAAAAGCAAAGGGGTCGATGATTACATGCTAGACCTGGAAGGCCTCTTCGAGCCTGTCAAGCTAAAACTGCCAGAGAATTTCAAGATGCTTGCCATCGACCGTTTTGACGGAACTGGGAATCCGAAAAGTCATGTGAAGCTATGTATGAGTATCTTCCAGTCCATGGGTTGTACCCATGAACACATCGCGATGTTGTTCCCGCAAACTCTTGCAAAGTCTGCACTGTCATGGTTCCTAACCTTGGAAGCCTCCAAAACCCGAGCCTGGGAAGACATCGTTCGAGTCTTCGTCGACCATTACTCCTACAATCAAGAGCTAGATGTCACCATCAGGGATTTGGAAATGACCCGGCAAAACAACAATGAATCCTTCGCTGCATTTCTGAGCAGATGGAGGAACAAGGTAGCCCAAATGACCCACCGGCCAATTGAAAAAGAACATGTAAGGATGCTCATCTGGAATCTGCAGCCCCTCTACCATGAGAAATTGTTCTACCAGTCCATCTCCACCTTTGAGGAGTTGTTTGAAGTCGGAACCCGGATTGAAGACGCTATCAGAGAAGGAAAGATAAAAAAGGAAGAGCCCCCGAGTCAGTCCAGAAGGCCTAACTACTCCCGGAATCCCCCGGATGTCAATGCCCTTAGCAGCCAACCCATGGCATACCCTCTTAGGCCGTACCAACCCTCCAGCCAGGCAAACCCCTCCAAACGCCCCTTCCAGAAAAAGCCCCCTCGCAACTTCGCCAAGTTAGAAATCTCTCTCTCCTCAGCTTTAGACCGCCTCCTCAAAAAAGACCATCTCCAACTACTCCAACCCCGAAACACCCCCCTCCCACCAAACTGCGATATGTCCAAGCGGTGTACCTACCACCAAGCCCCGGGCCACAACACTGACGATTGCGTGCGCCTTCGCCATGACATTCAAGACCTTATTGACCAGAACATCATCGAGCCGCCACCAAAGCAGCCCCATATCACCCAAAATCCTCTACCAAACCACCAAAATGTCAACCTCATTGAGTCCAACCCCGTACCCTTCAACCCTGCTACTTATATCACCCCTCTAGGACAACCCTTGCCTTTCATTGACATCCCGAATTCTGTGGGAATTCATCTGATTGAAGGGGAGAATGACGAGTGGCAGCAACAGCTAGACGATGAGCAAGACTTGTTCTTTCTGGAAGAGCACGATCTGGGGGTGGTAGACCTCAAATGGTATGATCCCAATGATGAAAGTGATGCTTCTATCTGGGACGAGCCAGAAAAACCATATGTGGGAACGGATTGTGATTGGTTCAAAAAGGATAGGACTGTAGAAGGGCGTACTCCTGCTGAAATTGATCACCTGACCAGGTCAGGCCGTCACTACCAGCCTCTGCAGCCTACTACTGAAGCCATCGAGAAGGGTCCAGTTAAAGACAAGGAGAAGGGTAAGATGGATGAGATCATCGAAGAGGATAATGAATTGATAAAACAGCTAAAGAAAACCCAAGCACATCTCTCAATGTGGGACATCATGGTAAGATCCTATAGGCATAGGCAAGCCGTGTTGAATGCCTTGGTTGGAATTGAAGTCCCCATCGACGCCGCGCCGGAGGACATGGTAGCTTTCTTGGGCGCGCTTACCCCCCACCCAATCATTACATTTTTTGATGAGGACCTGCCACCAGAAGGATCCGCGCATAACAAGGCATTGTATATCACCGTGGGATGTAAGGGACAACAGGTGCCGTTTTGTCTAGTCGATACGGGCTCGGCCTTAAATGTCTGTGCCCCTAAGGACTGCCACCGCCTTGGGGGTCAATGTCCTTGATATCACACCATCTGTGCAATCTGTGAGGGCCTATGATAACACCAGGAGAAATGTGATGGGAACCGTTTCTCTCCAAATCCGGGTAGGATCTTTGGTGAGCACCGAAGTCTTTCAGGTCATGGACATACCTGCCTCTTTCAACTTGCTGATTGGAAGCCCTTGGTTGCATGTCAACAAAGCTGTATCGTCCACTGTGCATCAAATGATCAAGTACATCCATGAGAAGGAAGTGAAAATCATCCTCGATAATAGTTGGGGTAATGAAGCTTTCCTGAACTACGCTCCCGTCTTTGAAATCCAAATACCTGAGTTAGAAGAAGGAGAAATTGGGGGATTCTTCATGGAAGAAGTCCACATGATCAATGATGAAGACACGTTCCCTGAGATCCACTCTGCGGTTGTCAACATCGTTCGCAAAATGAACTACTTCCCTGGAATGGGATTGGGCCGACGACAGCAAGGGATTCGAGAATTCCCTCAGATCAAAGGACAGCAAGGTACTTTTGGGCTAGGATACAAGCCCACTAAAGAAGACATCGAGCTACAAAGGCGATAGAAGAAAAGGGTAAGGGGTCTCCCACCATACCGTAAGACCTTGAATGGACAGTTCATCAAAGAGGGGGATGACTTCCCTTACTTCGGGTTCCCCGAACCCTGGATCCATCAAACCACTGGGAAAAGGCACCCCGGACTTGAAATCTTCGCTGACTGCGAGAGGCCTCCATATCAAGATCCGTTCTATCCCGAAGAAATTGAGAAAACCCCGGAGGAAGACTGGTTGAAATACCTGGACACTGAAGCCATCGAGAAAATGTGGGAGGCATCCGTTGAGAAGAAGGAAGAAAAGAGGGCCAAGAGCCAAGATGATCAGATCAAGCCAACTGAGGAAGGTCTGAGCAACCAGGCTGTAGAGTCATCTGTCTGTGTCTCCCTATCCCCTGTTCCCCCAGAGTCTGTACTGCCGATTATCGAGTCTGTACCAGAGTCGGCTGCTGTAATCCCACCACTGTCCAATGTAGTCACTTCACCTATCATGAATGAAATGAAAGACGATTCTGCTTACTCCTCCGTGTCTAATACTTGTGAATGCACAGATCCCTCCGAGGATCTCCCAATTGAACTTAAGCAACTAATTGAAAAACCACCTGCTTATGAAATAATCGAAGATACTTTATCAGTTAACCTAGGTGAAACAGATAATCCCCAAATTGTGCAAATTGGCTCAACTCTTAATAAAGAAGAAAAAGAAAAATTAACCCTCTTGCTAAAAGAATTCAAAGATGTTTTCGCTTGGTCTTACGAAGACATGCCTGGGGTCGACCCCGACATTGTCCAACATCATATTCCCCTCCTCCCTAATTCAAAACCTGTCAAGCAGAAACTGAGGCGCATGAGGCCGGAGTGGGCACTCAAGGTCAAGGAAGAAGTGGAGAAGCAATTCAAGGCGGGATTCATCATTGTCACTGAATATCCGGAATGGGTTGCCAATATCGTACCAGTCCCGAAGAAGGATGAAAACGTTTGTGTGTGCGTCGACTTCCGTGATCTAAACAAGGCCAGTCCCAAGGATGACTTCCCGCTTCCCCACATTGACGTTTTGGTAGATAATACCACAGGACATGAGCTACTATCATTCATGGATGGTTTCTCAGGGTATAATCAGATTCTTATGGCGCCAGAAGATCAGGAAAAGACGACATTCACCACCCCCTGGGGGACCTACTGTTATAGAGTAATGCCTTTCGGACTCAAGAATGCTGGGGCAACCTACCAAAGAGCTGCCACCACTCTGCTGCATGACATGATTCACAAGGAGGTAGAAGTATACGTAGACGACATGATCGTGAAGTCCAAGGATAGAGAAGGACACCTAGTGGCACTGGAAAAGTTTTTTGAAAGGTTGCGTAAGTACAAGATGAGGTTGAATCCAAAGAAATGCACTTTCGGTGTGACCTCCGGTAAACTCCAGGGTTTCCTCATCACACAAAGGGGGATAGAGGTGGATCCCTCCAAGATCAAGGCAATCCTAGAAATGACACCACCACGGAATGAAAAAGAGGTAAGGGGGTTCCTCGGAAGAATCCAATTCATCAGCTGCTTCATTTCCAAGCTCACAACTACGTGCGATCCTCTGTTCCGATTGTTGAGAAAAGGGGAGAAGTTCCAATGGGATGACCAATGCCAAGCCGCTTTCGACAAAATAAAAGCTTACCTTCAAAATCCGCCTGTCCTTTCACCACCAACGCCTCATAAGCCCTTATTCCTTTACCTATCCGTCTCTGAAAATGCCATGGGTTGCATGCTAGCCCAAGAAGGAGAAGAAAGCCACTCCGAAAAAGCCATATATTACCTCAGCAAGAGGATGACTGGGTATGAGCTCAACTACTCTACCCTAAAAAAAACATGTTGGGCCTTGGTTTGGTGCACCCGTCGACTGAGGCACTACATGCTAGCCTTCCCGGTTGTGCTCATATCCCGTATGGATCCTCTAAAACACCTCCTCGAAAAACCCGCCCTGACCGGTCGTATATCCCCCGTTGGTTACTTCTACTATCTGAATTCGATATCAAGTATGTTACAAGAAAATCGGTAAAAGGGAGAACCGTGGACGAGCATCTTGCGGAACACGCCATTGACTCCGAAGAAAGTGGAGACTTCCCATTCCGGGACAAAAATATCATGGAGATCAAGGAAGAACAATGAAAGTTGTACTTTGACGGAGCAGCCAACATGAAAGGCTATGGAGTAGGAATAATTCTAGTATCACCAAACGGGGACCACACCCCACTGGCAGTCAAGCTCAATTATAACTCCACCAACAACACTGCTGAATATGAAGCGTGCATTCTGGGGATGGAAGCGGCCATAGAATTGAGAATTCAAAAGCTAGATGTCTTCGGAGATTCGAATCTCATCATGTCACAAGCCAGAGGGGAATGGAAGGTGAAGGAAGAGAGGTTGAAGCCCTACCATGACCATCTCGATGGACTTAAGAAGCACTTTAAGAGCATAACGTTCTTCTACTTGCCTAGGGAAGAGAACCAGCTAGCTGATTCGTTGGCTACCTTAGCCTCTATGATCAAAATTCCTGTGGGAGTCATGATGATGCCTTTGGTAATTGAGCAAAGGTACGAGCCTTCGTTCAACATGATCACCGCAATCGAAGCAGAAGAGAATGAAACACCGTGGTATCAAGATGTCTGGAACTTCATAGAAAAGGGGACATACCCCCAAGAATCTACCGAAAAAGACAAAAGGGCCATTCAAAGATTCGCAGCGCAATTCATCGTTTGCGGTGGGAAACTGCTGAAGAAAGGATACAACGGTCACAACCTGACTTGCTTGTTTGGGAAAAGCTCCAGAAGAATGATGGAGGAAATACACGAGGGGGTATGCGGCCCGCACATGAATGGTCACATGCTGGCCAAGAAAATCGTAAGACAAGGGTACTACTGGACAACATTGGAGAAAGATTGTTGCGAATACGTGAGAAAGTGTCACAAGTGCCAGATCCATGCAAACATGATGCATGTACCACCATCCCTTCTATACAGCATGACCTCACCTTGGCCATTCTCCACCTGGGGAATCGATATTATCGGTGAAATCACTCCGAAAGCTTCAAATGGAAATCGATACATTCTGGTGGCCATAGACTACTTCACAAAATGGGTAGAAGCTGCATCCTACACCAAGTTAGGAGCCAAGGAAGTGGCCAAATTCATCAAGAGAAATCTCATCTGCCGTTATGGAGTTCCCCATGAGATTATTTCGGATAATGGAAGTCATTTCAAGGCAGAAGTTAGGGATCTGTTCGAGAAATACAAAATCACTTATCATAAGTCATCACCGTACAGACCACAAACTAATGGGGCGGTCGAAGCTGCAAACAAGAATGTTAAGGCCATACTATAGAAATCAGCCGATACTTACAAAGACTGGCATGAAAAGCTACCGTTCGCACTTTGGGGATACAGAACCTCGATAAGGATGTCCACATGAGCAACTCCTTACTCACTAGTGTATGGGATGGAAGCGGTACTTCCGGTCGAGATAGAATTACCGTCCCTACGCGTGATGGCAGAGTGTGAAATTTCGAAATCAGATTGGTTGAGGGAAAGGTATGAAGAATTGGCCCTCATAGATGAAAAGCGCCTAGCGGCAGTCGACCATGTTCGAATCTACCAAAAGAGGATAGCCCGTGCTTTCAAAAAAAAGGTTCGTCCGAGGAAGATTGTCAAGGGTGACCTTGTCCTTAAGGAGTTGCGAGCTCCGATCTTTGATCTCCATGGGAAGTTTAAACCTAAATGGGTCGGCCCTTACATCATCAAGACTGTTCTTTCCGGAGGAGCAACTTATCTCATGGACCTCGATGGTGTCGAATTCAAAGAACCAATCAACATGGATTGTCTCAAAAAGTACTATGCTTGACTATTCAATAACATTTTCTTTCAAGCTTTGCCCTGAACTACGCTCGACCTGATTCCCGCTCGGGGATACGTAGGCAACCACATCGGTTCGGTCGCTCCACCAACAAAAATAACCATTTTCTTTCAAGCTTTGGCCTGAACTACGCTTGACCTGATTCCCACTCGGGGATACGTTGGCAACCACATCGGTTCGGTCATTCCACCCACAAAATAGCCCAATTTCTTTCAAGCTTTGGCCCGAACTACGTTGGACCTGATCCCCACTTGGGGGTACGTAGGCAGACTTTTTTAAAAAAAAAAGAAAAAGAGGGATGGCTCGCTAGGTCGAAAATCCGAAAGGATGCCTAGGCAAAAATTAGAGCTAAATCCAAAGTGAGCAAAAACAAAAGAGAGAAAAGAGCTCGCTAGGTCACCTCACTGGTGCCTAGGCAAAAATTATGAGCATTTGAGAGAATAAAGTCGCGGTCCTTACCATAACCCCGAAATAACCCTCCACACTAGGGGCAAACTCGGCAACTCGCCTCGTTCGCCTGAACCTCTTCTAAACTAGGGGCAAACATCGGTCATCTACCTCGTTTGCCTCACAACCATATATGTCTCAAACTAGGGGCAAACTTCGGCCACCCGCCTCGTTTACCTCTAATCGTCTTAGCATGCCCAAGCAAGTACCAAAAGCAACATCTAATTGAAATCTCGATTACAAAATGTTTTTAAAGCTAAAATGCATAGAATGAGATTCCCAAAGTAACCAAGGTTCACCGATAAACAAACTCTGAATATTACATAAGCAGGAAAGATCAAAATAAAAAGTCTTTCGAAAAGCAATCACACATGTTCAAAGACACTGGGAGGAATGAGCAGAATCAGTCAGGTCTAGTTTTATTTTTGTGTCTTTTATTTCTTCAAAGGTCTTTAGAAATAGGCCCTTGCTCGGCTGGCCCAGCCCCTGATGAAAGCAGCAATGGTAGTGGCTCTGACTCTGGAAGCAAAGACCCTCTTAGTAAACCCCCGGGGGACTTCTTGAACTTGCCCATACTGTCTGGCCAACAGACGAGGATGATAGAAGGAAGTCTCTCTCAGTCCCATCAGCCACACCCTCTGAAAATCTCCAAGACTGGTGGTCACAGCATAAAGACCCCAACGCCTCACAATCCAGCAAATGTCAGCCTCAGATAAGGCGGCCATCATACCCACCCAATCAGCAGAAGTAAAATGAGTATGAAGCACAGCTCTGTGAAAATAAACTGGCGGCACATTACCGGTCCATAACTGAAGATGCTCGTAGAGCCAAGCCTGTAACACCAGAGGCGCCCCAGAAAGTAGAAGCATTCCCTGACTTGAAGCGCGATCCAAACCATTCAGGGTCTCGGCCAAAACCATGGCCATGGGGTTCTTACCTGCCTTCAGTCCGAGACATACATGCACTAAGTCGCTAGAAGCACTCGAGAACAAGAAGTGTGAAGTCATGCATAGAATCAGAGCAGCCCCACGAGTAGCATCATACACGCTGGGATTCCCAGGACTGGCATATCGAGCAATTATGGAAGCAATGTCGAGAACCTCACCTTGAAGCAGCCGGCGGGAAATAGTGATGGAACAATTCAGATACTCAGCCAAGCCTCGCGTAGGACTGAGGGTATCAACAGAAGGGAGAATCAGATCCAAATCAGAATCATAGCCGAGGATGGCACAGAACTCCTCAAACAAGGGGCATATCTCCAAGCCATTGAAATTGAAGACATGGTTCACCAGGTCCCAGTGAGCAATAACAGCGCGCAAAAACTCAGTGTTCAGGGTCATCTGGCAAAGAGAGAATAGCTCGGTCTGGCCGTAGCTAAAGAGGTTGATCTGTTCCACACCATCCGTGATGTTCAGCCAAGCTGTGAGTTGAGCGGGATCATACAAAGCCATGTTTTCGGTCGCGGCTCTAGGAAAATTCAAAATTTTGGCAGCACCTCCCCGTTTTACGGACTATCCCACCTGCAAGGCAAAAACACTCACTATTACAAAACTGCCCATCGCAGTAACACCCAACAATCACAGTGCACATGTATCATCATCAACTAAAACAAGCACACAACCGCGCCTCCAAACCGGAAGCTATCCGGCCTAAAAGGAAAAACATCATAATAATTTGTTAAAGGTCACAAAATGTTCCACACATCATCCTACACTGTCCGAACAGTCACATCACCATTACAACCCGATCGAAAACATAAAATATAATAATAAAGCAAAGTCCCCGCTTGAGGGGCAGCCTCAGTCCTCCTCTTCTTCGTCCTCCGTCGGACCGCCCAGAGTGTATGTCGGCGACGGCCTCCTCCTACCGCCCCTGCACCTTGGACCAGTCCTCGATGAGCCAGCTCCGCCTCCCCGGTACTGCACACACAAATAAAATAAAGGCAATCAGTAAGGGAACAACAAAAAGTATAAAAACAGAGTCGAGTCAGAAACCTACCAAGGACGCCATCTGGTTAGTGGCAAATTGCCGCATGCCATCCATCTGTCAAGGGTAAAATCCAGGGTTAGTACCTCATAACTTTAAGGAGCGCAAGATTAGAAACGTACCCGATGGTCTCGTGTGAGGACCAAGGACCGTAGGCTAGCCGCCAAGGTGTGACCCTCCTTAGCATAACTCTAAGGAACATTGAGGACGCCCGCTGGCTAAGTAGGGTACCCACATGTGACTCGCGGCACCTCCATCACTTGGGGACTGTCATCAGCGCCTAGGACGTTGACGGTCCAATCCCAGGGAGGGATAGGATCGAAAGTCGGAGGAGCCTGTCTCCTATACATCTCGCGGAGCTGTAGGCACAAAACAAGTTAAGAAAAGAAAAATAAAAAACATAGGCAATGGATAAAAAACAAACACATAAAACTCACCTCCAGGAGTGGGAAGTTGGGCATCAGGAAACGACCACGGTAAGCCTCGTAACCGGTCTCAGAGAAGAAATGGTCCCAAACATCGGTGCCAGCCAAGCCCGCCAGCAGGGCATCACCAGAAAGGTCACTAGCATCCATCGCAGGGGGATTATGAGGGACCCGATACCTGGAACCACCAACCACCTGCCGAGACACTCGCTCACCAAGAAACCACTGCCTGCACTCGGTACTCTCCATCAAGAGTCGGCAAGAGGAAAGAGGCTTGACCGCTTGAATCTCCTCTAGGGCAGCATAGGCGACACGCTCCCAAGGCGTCCAATCGACGCTAGCAGCCGTCAGTTCGATTAGGAAGTTTCTGAGCAAAACAATCCAGTGGGCCCCACTCTTCACTCCAACAACATCCCTTCTCCATCTCAAGCCTCGTGGGAACAGAGGCACAGAAGCCATGCCATCCTCGTCTTCGCCTGATTCATCTGTAGGGAATGGAGCTAACATCTTCAGGTACTCGAAGCTCCAAAGCTGCACAGACAAGGAGGAAAGTCAGAAAGAGTACAGAAATAAAAAGCCAAGTCAAGGAATATAAAGCAAAATGCAGTACATACCTCCCAAGCTCGCCAAAATCCCCCCGTCGATTTAACATCACCTCGGGAAACATCACCCATGTGCTTGTAAAGATGGGCCAAGGCAGCACCGCCCCAGTCGTAAGAAGGGATCTCATCGATGGTCGCCAGGCAAGAGAGAAGTCTCAAGTTCACCCGGTCATTCCGAGTCGCAAAGATCGAGCAGCCAAGGACATACAGAAGATACACGCTCAAAAGCTGGGAATTGTTCAAGTTATGATTCCCTCTGCCATAAGCCCGGTAAAGCCAGCCACAAGGAAACCAGTGCCTCTCCAAATTGGGGGGAACAGCCCCAATCAACATCTCTACAGCCTCAGGGTCGATCTCATAGAAATAATCCAGAATTAGGCGTTTCCCGCCTACCCTCAAACCGGTAATCATAGAGAAGTCGAAGGGCGTCATGGTCATCTCGCCGAACGGCAGGTGGAAAGTATTGGTGGTGTCCCACCACCTCTCAGCGAAAGCATAAAAGTGTGCCAAATCATTGCTGCTCTTCGAAACCAGACGGACAAAGCCTCCGAACCCGGCGTCATCGACCATCCTCTTAACGGTGGGCGAGAGTTGAGTATACCACAGGAAAGCATGAGCGAGGCTATCATGGCCCTTCAGTGCTACTTCTGGCACCTGTACATACCAGAGACGACAAAAGCAATGCACAAAATCACTATTTACTACCCGAGGTCCAAATTCGCAAAATCAACATTTGAGCACAAATTGAACTTCTAACGATCTCTAGGTGCGCACTACGGCTCACAAAACTAGCACAATACATGGAAATAGTCCTAAAATGCCAAAGGTTTCACATACCAAGCTCGCTAGGGCCGCGGCCGAAAGATGATGTTGGGGGTCCCGTAAAATCAATTCCGGGGTTTGCATCTCGGCTTTCATCCGTTCCTTGGCCTTCTTAGACGGTCTCCTCGAGCTCGAAGCCATGGATCTACAAAGAAAATGGAAGTCAAAGTTAAACTTTCTTCTTGCAAAATTGAGCAAACCAAAACACCAATCAAAATTCCAACTACGGGGTAGGATTACTCACCTGAGCGCGCACAAGCTACGTTTTGGCAATTTTTGGCTCCAAAAACACCCCAAAATGGCCAAGAATGAGCTTCAAAAGCTCAAAAACCCGAGATATACAAAGATGGAGTCTGGCCACCCAGTGCCGCCGCGGCACGGGCCCCGCTTCGCTCCGTTTTGCTCCATTTTACTCCGTTTTGACCTGTTTTGGCCTTTTTCAGCCTATTTTTGGCCCCGATCAGCCCTGGTGGCCCATTCCAAGCAAGATTTGTAAGGTTTTACCCCAAGCAGGCTAAAAGTTGTCAGAACTACCTCCAGCAGGCAGAAACTGGGAAAATTTGACTCCCGAGGACCCGAATCGGCTAGTTCAGAACAACCATCGTAAATTTTGATCAAACATGAGAGTTCCGAGAACGAATCCCGGATTTTGGCCAAGGCACCGAAAAATAGAAAAAAAGATTCCCCGAGAACCCCGCATCATCCCCCGAGGACAGAAGCAGAGAGATACCAGCTCCCGGAGGCCCCGACCGGCCCTCTTGGATTGAGCACCGCAAAATTTGATCAACCGTGAGAGATTCAGAGATGGGTCCTGGTTCCCGATCAAGAAAAGAGATTCCCCGAGAACCCCGTATCATCCCCCGAGGATAGAAGCGGAAAGATACCAGCTTCCGGAGGCCCCGACTGGCCCTCTTGGATTGAGCACCGCAAAATTTAATAAACCGTGAGAGATTCAGAGATGGGTCCTGGTTCCCGATCAAGAAAAGAGATTCCCCGAGAACCCCGCATCGTTCCCCGAGGACAGAAGCAGAAAGATACCGGCTCCCGGAGGCCCCAACCGGCCCTCTTGGATTGAGCACCGCAAAATTTGATCAACCGTGAGAGATTCAGAGATGGGTCCTGGTTCCCGATCAAGAAAAGAGATTCCCTGAGAACCCCGCATCATCCCCCGAGGACAGAAGCGGAAAGATACCAGCTCCCAGAGGCCCCGACCGGCCCTCTTGGATTGAGCACCACAAAATTTAATCAACCGTGAGAGATTCAGAGATAGGTCCTGGTTCCCGATCAAGAAAAGAGATTCCCCGAGAATCCCGCATCATCCCTAGAGGACAGAAGCAGAAAGATACCAGCTCCCGGAGGCCCCGATCGGCCCTCTTGGATTGAGCGCTGACACATTTTGATCAATTGTGAGAGATTCAGAGATGGGTCCTGGTTCCCAATCAAGAAGAGAGATTCCCCAAGAACCCCGCATCATTCCCCGAGGACAGAAGCGGAAAGATACCAGCTCCCGGAGGCCCCGACCGGCCTTTTGGATTGAGCACCAAAAGATCTTGATGAAATCAAATTTCGATCAAAAGAAGCAGTTGAAGAGAGATCCCAGAAAGAGTCATTTTTATCCCCAGTAGATTCAGATTAATCTTTAGCAGATTCATACACCGTTAGTTCAATCATAATAGTCCATTGTCGACTCATCATCTCGATTCAAACATCGTCTGTTCATTAATCATCATCGCTCTCATTCAAAATATGCCATGGGCCTTCCATGTTCATCGTGTGACATCTCAGGATTTCATGATCATCCCTTGACTTCTGTGTCCGTCTCTTAATTTCCAGGGCCCCCGTGTCCGTCGGTTATTTGCCAAAAGGCGTCTTCGATTATAGTCCTCTGAAACCCCACACCCAATTACGTTCTCTTACGAAGCACACTTCCCAAAATTCAGAAGTTTGCCCCTAGACTCAGAGCCTTCTAAAATCTTGGTATCCCTATTCGGGTCAATAACTGCATCATAGTCAGAAGCACCAGCACGACACCAGCCCACTCAGAGTGGCACACCCTACAACATACTAGGATCATACAGTAGGCATAATAGGATTCATAACACAACTCGTATCACATCCCCGCATTGCATACCATCCTCATAGCATAGCATCCGCTTGGTTGTTGCGTGTGTACATATGTGATTCATTCCTTTGCACCCCGAACTACGTCCTGGTCTGATTCCGCTTAGGATACGTAGGCAGCTCACGCAGAGCGCGACCAGCACTAGCCTCAGCATCATTGCATCTTTTGCAATGCTTTTTATCCTAAATCTGTAGCCTCCAAAAAGTCCTGTCTCTTCAAAACTTTGGCACTCGCTTGCGACATGCATTGCCTCGCAAGTTCCTGCCAAAGAGGGGCAAACTGTAGACACCCCATTTTGTCGGCTATCAGATTTAGGAAACCCATAGCTTGGTGGTTCACAATGATCGTAAAAGACCCAAAAGGACTCCTGGAAGTCAGCTCTATCTCTCAGAATGCTCAGATTGACCAAAATGCCCCTGAAGGCCCGAAGACTCCCAGATTTGGTCCCGAAGTTCTGAAAACATGCTATGTTATGAGAAAAATGATAAAATGAGTTTTTAAGTAAAACTGGATGAAATCGTCAGCTCCCAGAGACCCCCGGAAGTCGCGGAAGTTCCCCGAAAGTCCCTGTTGACCGGTTTGACCAAGGTTTGACCAGAGTTTGACCAAGTTTGACCAAGTTTGACCAAAATTGTCTGAATTCACCAGAATCATTAGAAAAGTATTAAAATGAGTTTTAAAAGAGAATCGAGCGAAAACGTCGGCTCCTGGGAGCTCTCGGAGGTTCCCAGAACTTCCCGGGAATCCCAAGTTTGACCAAGATTTGACTTTGGAATCCGGACACCGAAACAATTTTTAAATATTTTTCATGGATACTAGAGGTCAATAGCTTTTCAATGGTATATCGCACATAATTCCTGGATTTAAAACGAATTTATTATGAATTTCCAAAGCTGGAAAAGGCGATCAAATCAGCTTTTATCGCAAATACCGTAAACCTTTTCAAAGTGACCTATCCCCAAACTATTTTTTATGTAAAGTAGACTCCATTACCTTTCCAACGGTATATCAAAACCTCAGTTTGGAGTTCGTACGCATTTTCTGTGAATTTCGGACGAAATAGGGCCTTTTCGCGAATACCGGAACCTCAGGGGGCCTAAACAGCATTATCTGGACGAGAGAGGAGCAGTGCCGCCGCGGCACTCCCCTCCAGAACAGTGTATTTTTGTAATTTGTTTTGTGGTCCCATTTTGATTAATTAAAAACCAAAACGACATAGTTTTATGATTTCAGATGTTTGGAGCCAATGGGAATACTTTCTAAATCCCAAAACCACCCCAAGTTGGCCTATTTAAACCCCCCATTGCTCTTCATTTGGGGGGAGTCAAATGCAAGTTTAGAGAAAGTTTGGGAGAGAAAGTTGTAGAGATAAGGTTAGAGTAGAGAGAAAAGAAGCTTTCTTCTTTGATTTTCAAAACAAAAGTGAGTTCTAAACTTTGTTTCTACCTCATTACTCCTATTTACTTCAACATTCAATACACCCAATCACCATTTTAGTGAGCATTTAAGAGAGTGGAAGCTTCTTCCATGTCCAATGTCATTACATATGAGTGAAACACCATGCTACAAGTTCAATACTTCATGAATATCATCTATTGATCATCATCTACTTGCTTGTTTATTCATTATTTATCTCTTCTTACCTCATTTCTTTTTTATTTTCTTTATTTACTTACTAGTTCATCATCATCCAAATGATGACATGAAGTTTGGGGTGAGTGAATCCTTATGGATAGTAGCTTTTGACCTCAAAAACATGTTTGATAGATGATGATCATAACTTCAATACCTCCAAGGTATCCTTGAAGTGTATTGAAGTTATGCTCAAATAAATATGAGTTTCTCCAACAATCTTAGAGGTTCTTGATGATGAGTTGAATGTTGGAATTTTAAGTGGTTATAATCTTTATTGAGTATTGAAAATACACTTTCAAAACCTCTATTTCAAAACCCCCCTCAATCCCTCTCATTTTGATTTCAAGAAAGAAAACCTTATTTTCCCCAAAATCTTCAAAACAGTGAGTTAAAACAGTGAGTGAGCTGAGTTCAAAGATTTCTCTAGAACTCAATACTCAACATATAGATGCAAGGCCACTTGGAAAGTCTTTCTAACTCATTGGAGAACACCCATGATTTTTGGTTTGACTTGGAAGTACTTGAAAATGGTCCATTTGGACCCAAACATTCCTTCCAAACATTCTGCCTCTGCTGTCACAGCAGCTTGACTAACTTCCAACTTCGTTTTCAGAACTATTTTCCAAAAGGGGTGGTCCCAACTTATTTTTCCATTAAACTTCAATGTCTTAGGGAACCTTCTGTATAAAATGGGCCTCTAGATCATTCGTTTTCATTTTCTAAGATTTTTCAACATTTCAGTCGACAGTACGGACTCTGTTTCCGAGTGACCTCTGTTGTTCATATGATTTCTCTCAATCTGTGATAGTTATTAAAGATTGGCTTTTTGGGTAGTCTTCTAGACACAATAAGGAATATCGCCATAAAACATCATGCATTGAAAACATTCCTAACCCCTCTTTTCCATTTTTACAAGATCATGTTACTTTTCTGTCCACTATTCACAGCAAGCACATTTTAACTTTCACTCTTTGATTTGATGCTTATATGCCTTCCAAATTAGTTCATATCTTAGGAAGTAGTTCATACTACATTTGTACATATCCCATATTGATTTCATCCATCCATTCATGCACATTTTAGACTTTTAAGTCATCCTAGGAATCCATGAACACAAAGCACACTACAACCTTGGCACATTTTAGATACATACATTGCATCCATGCAAAGATTTGGGGTTTTGTAACTCCTAATCTATGAAGGTTATAAGGAATGATCATGATTACACGTTCATGCTTCCCCTCGATCTAATCATCCTTTCTCATCCGTCCCAAGGATTGAGAGATCTTCTCTTCTCAAAGAATAACATGCATCATTTTAGCTTGCTAAGCATCTTTGTTTTCTTTGATTTATTTGTTTCAAGAACAATTCATGCCCCCTTTAGATTAGGAAGTCTTGATTATTTGATACATGATTAGACGATTTTTCCTAGGTTTATTTGTGTGATTTTCACTTTACATTGTATGATATTTGACTTAGATCTTATGAATGATATCTTATCTTTTGATTTTCAATTTCAAGATTCTTATGTGACGTAATATACTATCATAGTATTATTTGTCAAACCAAACATAGTATAAGATGATTATTTGGATGCTAATTGAGGCCCGTCGAAAGACGGGGCGAGTTGAGGGTGATTTAGTCGTGACAAAGGCTCCTTCCTCTCTCGTACCAAAACCCCGAGCCAAGTTCTTTGGTTATGAAGGGCCGGTGCCCTTTATCCATTTGGGTGAGTCAAAATAAGGTTTCTTGGTTCCTTAAAGACCAAGTGGCGACTCTGTATCTGTTTTCAACAGATCCTTTTCTCTTTCTTTGATTCAAAAATCAAACAAGTTTCAAAAGCAAACAAAGCGGTGGAATCCCGGTATCCACAACAACTTATGGTTAGAGGATCACCTCCAAACTATCCTCAAAGTTTCTTTCCTTTGAAGATCTTCCAAACTCTTCTTCAAGCTCTCCCAAACTCTCTCTTGTCTTTCAAAAATATGTTAGTATAGTGGTGGTTATCTCTCATGTATTGTGTTGTATGTGTCCCCCTCCTCAAGGAAGATCCTCCCTCTTTTATAGACAAAAATTACCAAGTATTTTCAGTGAATTCAGAGTAAAAAACATGTGTAAATATCTCATTTGGTGGTACAATACGTACTTCCTGAAATTAGACAGACTACTGCCCAGGGCAGCATTCAAAAGTAATCTGCGGCAGTCCGTGGGTGCCGCCGCGGCACTTCATGACTGTCACTGCGGCATTCAATGACTGCTGCGCGGCACTCAGTAAGCGCCGCGCCAAATTATTGATTGCCGCATTTTCGTCAGCCTTACTTTATCAGTTTTTTTGTTTTTACCCGCATACACACACGTATTGTACCACAAAATACGGACTGTTAAAGCAAACGGCAGTCAGAAATTGTCGGCAGCACTCAGTAAATGCCGGGCCGGCACTCACTGGGTGCCGTTCGGCACTCACTGAGTGCAGCGGAATACTGCCGTGTGCCGTTTTCTGTTGAACTTCTCTTTTTAGGTCTTTTCTTTCTTCCCTTTTTCTTAAAGAAACTTATTTTTGAAGATTTTTTCCAAAAATGGTGTTTTATACCTGAATTCTCCCAAATACCTGGTATTTCCTTCTTTCTGTGAAATTTTATCGCGTTTGGAGAACTTTATGAAGAGCTTGGAATACTTCGAATCTTTTCGGTCCTTATCATCATTGGACGTGGAGGTGACGCTCTCCTAAATTCGACGGTCGGTCAAAATTGGGGTGTCTACAGTTTGCCCCTCTTTGACAGAGCTCGTGGGGGCAACGCGTCCCATGAGTGAATGTCAAAGCCTGTGTGAAGACAAGCCTTTGACCAGACTGCCGAATTTAGGTAAAACAAAATGCGTTGCAAAAATGGCTTCACAAACGGTTCATGTTGGTCGTACTCGATGGTGAGCTGCCTACGTATCCCATCAGGAATCAGACCAATGCGTAGTTTGGGCAAGAACCAAACACACACAAGCACAAGTAACTATACGGATGAATGCACCTATCCTGTCGTGATGAGACGCAATGGTGTTTTCTGAATTGACCTGGTTTTGCAGGTGCCATGCTTAGCATGTCTTCTCTACGTACGGCGCATTTTACGCGACGTGTTAGTCAGGGAAAATCACCTAATTCTTGACCAATGCAAAATCTGTTACGGGGGTCACGAAGATGCGTTTGATTTGATTTCGAGGGTTGACGTAAATCTATTGCGAGAACCAAGAATGTAAATTCGTTACACTCCCAACAAGGATCGGCACAAATCCGTTACATGGATCGAGAATATAAATCTGTTATATTTCCACGACGAGGGTTAACGCAAATCTGTTACGTGGACTAAGAATATAAATCTGTTATATTCCCACAATGAGGGTTAACACAAATCTGTTACGAGAACCGAGAATATAAATCCGTTACACTCCCAAAACAAAGGATCGACGCAAATCTGTTACGTGGATCGAGAATATAAATCTGTTATATTCTCAAAACGAGGGTAAATGCAAATCTATTGCGAGAACTGAGAATGTAAATCCGTTATATTCTCAAGACAAAGGATCGACGCAAATCTGTTACGTGGATCGAGAATATAAATCTGTTATATTCCCACAACGAGGGTTAACGCAAATCTGTTGCGAGAACCGAGAATATAAATTCGTTATATTCCTGAAATCTTTTTTCAATTTTCAAAAAATCAGGAGCCCACGGGCTCAAATCTTTTCAATTTTCAAAAAATCAGGAGCCCACGGGTTCAAATCTTTTTCAGTTTTCAAAAAATCGGGAGCCCACGGGCTCAAATCGTTTTTCAATTTTACAGGAATTGGGAGCCCACGGGCTCAAATTTCTTCGTAAATTTTGAAATTTGTAGTCAATTTGAACCTAAAAACGACCCCGAGGGCCAAAAGTGCAATGAGGGCAAATTTTGGGGCCTTAAATTCAATTTTTGGGACTTGATTTGAATTTTTGGGGGGAAGTGAAGGATCTTTGAACCGACTTAGCTGCTGCACACGCGGATTTTTGCGACAGTCCGTGACTGTCGTGCGGTACTCACGGAGTGCCGTTGCAGCACTTGACGAGTGCCGTTGCGGCACTTGACGAGTGCCGCCTGGCAGTCAATCAACTGTCGCGCACGAAAAACTGAGTGCCGCGTTTGAGCGGCAGTGGCTAAAACCGGCGGTTTCAATTCATTTTTTCTCATTCTCTCAACCTTCTCTCTCTTGATTCCTCTCTGGAGAAAACTTTCCCTTTTTCTTTTCTCGCTTGGATCGATCTACTGGGGCTTTCAGGTTAGTTCTACTTGATCAAAACTTGAATAATCTCTTTTATTTCTTCATTTTTCTGAAATTTTTGTGAATCTAACGCGCGAACTCTCTCTTTTCCTTGACAGATTATGGCGAGCGGTTCGGGGAGAAAGAAAAAGGCCAAGTATACGGCCACTCACCATCCAGACGCCACACTCCTGCTCCGGGACCCGGATGAGCACTTATATGTCCGCGCGTTCAAGCGCGAGGTAAATGCTCCCTTTTTCTTTTTAATTTTCAACTTTTAGAACTTAATGGAACGTATTGTGAATTACGACTTTGAATGTCTCATTTCAAAATGTAAATGCCATGCTTGCAACATTTTTACGCGTACTTTATTCAAGATCTCGCATTTCATTTTACTTCTCATGAACTTTATGAATATTATGCTTGATGAATCACAATTTATTATTCTCACTCGTGTTTACTGAACTCGTGAATTTTCTTGAGCGTTCCAAACGCCTTTTATTGTTCAAAACTGATTCTTGATGGCTTGTGACTCAAATTATGCCTTTTATTATTCTCACGAACTTCTCTTTAAAACTACGCTTCTTTTGGACTCAAATTTCTTTTGCGCCTTCGTATGTTTATATATGCATGTATTTTAAAAAAATGTGAACAAACTACTCTTTTCTTTCCCCTTTCTTCGAAACCTTGCTAGAACATTGAGTGCTTTCCCTTATTTCTTCTTATTATTTTGTGAACATCTGCTGAACTGAACGCAAATGAGTGCTATGCTTGTGAAATTTATGCGAGTATTTCCAGATTTTTTATTTCTTTCCTTTTCTCTCTCTTTTTTATGACGCTTTTCCTCGTTTCTTTACTTACCATATGTTTCATTTATTTATATATTTTTTACTTTTCTTTTTATCCAATTACTAATTTAAAAAATTTATGATTCTTTCTTGCAGCTGCAGCCCAAGGTGCTGAAGGGGCATGGCAGCCTCGCCCACGGGTATGAGTGGTACACACAGCTGAGTGAGACGATGAGGGCCTTGGTTGATGCTGCCGGGTTTGGAGACTTCGTCAAACTCTTGATGGAGAGCTCCAATGACTTGCGGCAGATTCATGCATTGTCGGAGCGGTGGTGGGACACCACCAGCACTTTCAATTTTGACTTTGGGGAGATGACGATGACTCCTCTGGACTTCTCGATGATCATGGGGGTTGCCTTCGGCGGAGAGCGCTTACGGTATCTGACGGATCAGGAGTGGGACCAGGTGGAGCCATTGTTGGGAGTGGTCCCGGAGGAGTCTTTGGTTACAGCCCGATGGTTTATGGATACATTTAGGGGCCAGCCGGGCTTTATCGACGAGCAGATGGCCCGGGGCTTTCTCATGTATATGATGGGGTGCTCTCTGCTGAGCACCAAGGGTGATCGGGTCGACGTTTCCCTGGTAGCGTCCCTGGAGCACCTGGACCGGGTCGAGGAGTATGACTAGGCTGGTGCAAGATTAGCCATCTTGTACAGGCATATGGGTGATATTTCCCGGGACAGGCCGTCTTCCATCAGTGGCTATTGGAGAGCGTGGGAGGTATACCTTTTCTATATTCCATTACTTATTTCATTTTCAGAAACTTATTTAAATTATGAGACTAACCCCTTTTCTTCTTTTTGCATTACAGATTTGGTCCCACGAGTATGTTTGCATGATGTCCCCTGAGACACGTGATGCTGATTCCCTTATCATGCCCCAGGGCCTGAAATGGGCGAAGGATAGGGTCGGGCGGAAGACTGGGGCCCATGACTTTGTTTCGTTCAGGAATTTCCTGACGAACTTGACGGAGCAGCACGTTCATTGGCAGCCCTGGCTTAGGGTGCTTCCTGAGGCTCGTGCGGAGATCCAAGAGTCGGCTGGATATGACCCGACGAGGCAACTCCTTGATGGGCCAGAGGGCCAGGCGTGGTATTTAGGAGAGAGGGTGACTAGGCAGCCACTGGCGGCCCTGGGATTCTTTGTGCCGTTCCCTCCTCCCGACTCTATGAGAGCTACAGACACCCTCCAGGGTAGCGACCTGACGGTTGCTCTGATGGGCTTGGGTATTTATGACTTTGTGGATTCCCCCACCGAATACCCAACCTTCTGCGCCGCTAAGCTGATGTCGAACTTCCCTCTGATGAAAGTGACTCGGGTGAGCAAATGATTCCTTTATTACTATTTTTTATGAATTTCCTTTCGTTTTTTATTTATGCTTTATTATTTTTGGTTTGCAGCCTGTTCTTGCCGCGGCTCGTCCTCTTGCCTTGCCCGAGTGGGATTGGACCATGTTGACCGTCTCGTTTGGCGAGCCCTTCTTGACGACGATCCCTCGGCTTTCACAGGGTGCCCCTACTATTCCCCTTCACTATGACGTCGTCCCGCGTGCTTATGCGGAGGAGGGCTTGACGTATGCCCACAGCGTGCGGCAGTGGGTTCTTGGGCGAGAGTGGATGGTAAGAAACTTATCCCTTTCTTTCACTTCAACTTTGATTGCCTCTCCTTTTGCTAATCTTTATTTTTGGTTCTTGTTTTTAGGCTGAGGGAGCTTGGGCGACTGCCGCGGCTCAGTTGAGGGCCCAGGTATGATTTTTATTCCTTTTATTCTCAGTATTTCATCCGTCATTTCAACACTTTTTGGACTTATCCTCTCTTATTCCAAACGAAGGAGATTAGAGTCCTGTCCCAGCAGGTAGGGCAGCTCCAGCAGCGGCTTCAGCAGTTCGGCATTCCCCTTAGCGACACTCCCGGGGATGGAGGTGTTGGACGAGGCGTGGGGCGAGGCGGTGGTAGTGGCGCTGGACGTGGCGGAGGCGGCGGTGAGGGCACCAGTAGCAGCAGAGGCAGAGGCGGCGGTAGCGGCGGACGTGGAGGGAGCGGTGGAGGTAGCGGGACAGAGTCGAAGGAGGAGCCCCTCAGGCGTACGACCCGTCAGACTCGCAGCCGGGGCTGAGGCTGATTCTACTTTTTCTTCGTTTTTTTTTATTTCTTTTGAAAGGATGCATACTTTATTTGGTGGACTGTATATATATGTTCACTCTCATCTTGATGATGGCTCTACGATAGCCGGTAGGATAGGCACTCTTGATACCTTTATTATTATATTTTTGCTCTTTTATTCACCGTATGTGTGACCATAGCTTGGTCCTTTTTCCATATGTGGGACCATAGCTTGGTCCCTCCTTTATTTGATTTTTTTTTTGAATGCTTTTATCTCTCTTATTTATGAATGAAATGAATGAATGTTTGTGATCATGGCTTAAACTTTGTTGCACGTGCTGCATGAAGCGCACGTTTTATTGTCCTTTATGTATTTTTCTATTTGCAGGTGGGCTAAAGGTGTTACAAACAGATCCTGGCCAATAAAAACCCGGAACGGCACTCGGTGAGGTCTCTGCGGCACTCAGTGAGAGCCGTGGCGGCAGTCAGTGAATGCCGCAACGGCATTCACAGACTGCCGTGCGGCATTTCATTGAGTGCCGTTGCACTTTATCGAGTGCCGCGGATAGGTAGGCAGCTTTTATTCCCCTATTTATACCCCTTCTTTCTCAAGGCTTCTCTTTTCTTCTTTACTTTTTTCCCAAATGGCCCCCATCAGGTCCCAAATCCTTTTCCCATGGATGGATACCCTTTCCGGCGTTGATAGGCTCAACTTTGAGTGCTTCAGGCTAAATGATCTTTTCTCTTTTCGACGGATGAATTTGAATGAGGGCCTACTTCGAGCTGCCATCCAATGTTGGGATCCTTCTTTCAACGTCTTTCATTTTGGCTCTCAGGAGATTTGCCCCTTGTTTGAGGAATTCAACGCCATTCTTCACACCGATCCTTCTGCTGAATTAACGGTTCTTCCAGTTTAGGCTGGGCATGTCCGGGATTTAGCTACTCTTCTCCACACATCTCGGAATGCGACGGGCTCCTTTATTTGTGACAGGCAGATTGATTTTGAGCGCCTTTCTTCCGTTTATGCTCCCATAGGGGACCCTTACGATGGTGAGTATCAGATCATCCGACGTAGTGCCCTGTCGATTGCTATGCTTTCTTACTTTCTCTTTCAGTCATCCTTCGACATTCTCATACCCATTGCCTGTGGTTTGAGTGAGATGAAGAGTGCAGTTATGCTGGTTCTTGGCGAGACCTTGATAGGACTGGGTCATGCTCATGCTACCGGGGCCCTATTATCTGCCGGAGCACCTTTTGTCCTGTAGATTTGGCTCATGGAGTGTTTGGATCTCTTTATACACCCTTCCCATCTTCGCAGGTCACTTCCCATATGATCGTGTGGAGATTCACAGCTTATTTCATTCTGCCGATGAATGGCTTGGTTGGCTCCAAGGCCTCTCTTCCAGTGATATCTACTGGGTCTGTCCTCAGTGGTTTCATTGCTCTATTGCCGTACGCCTTCTTGGGCGACCTGGCATCTGGCTGCCAGGTTTGCGTACTACAACCTTCTATATTCCTGATCGGGTTGTCCGTCAGTTTGGACTTTTGCAAGATACTACTGAATCTGTGACTGCTGATTTCACCAGGTGGTCCACTTTGTGCCCTTCTACCGTGAAGGCTTTCATCGAGGCTTGGCACAGTAGGATGGCTGCTCCGTGCCTGAGGATTCCTGCTCCGACTATGCCTACTGTCTAGTACCTTCTAGAGATCCAGGCCTTGGTTGCGAGACGAGTTTGACAGACATATAATAAAGTAGATGAAAATAGGGAAAAGCTTTCCATCTTACAAAACTTTCTGACATACCCTGCCTACTCTTTTTACCCTTTTGAATGTGATTTTCCTTATTTTTTTATTTTTATTTTTTTTCAAGAAGTGTTGTTATCTTTTAGGAAAGTTCTAACATGCTTAATCAAAATGCTCACTCCTTCGATTAATCTTTTATAGAGAATTCTCCTTTTAATGTCTTTTCTTGGCTCTCTACTTTTTTCTGTGCTTAAAGCTTTACTCCTTCTATGTCATGAATTCTCATTTGTTTCTTTATAGTACTTATTTGATAGCCAGGTGATCCAAAAGGGGGTCCTGTATCTGGGTTCTTTGGCTAGCAAACGAAGTTTGCCCCTTGGTTTTAGGGCTTCGAAGTGATTCGGGGCAAACGCCAGTTTGCCCCTAGTTTAGCACAGGTTTTTTTTGTATGGACCAAGGGCTTTGGAAAGCCCGCCTACTTATCCCCAAGAGGACGTCAGGTTCCAAGTAGTTCGGCTTCAGGCTGCAAAGAAAAGGTGCCAATCAGGCAATTATTTACTGACCGAACCGAGTAGGTTGCCTACGTATCCCCTAACGGGAATCAGGTCGAGCGTAGTTCATCAAGGTAGGAGGCTTTGGAAAGAAAGGTTTCAAGCAAAGTATTTCTTGAGGCGATCGAGGTTAATTGGTTGCTTAAATTCAATCCCGTCCAGGTCCATGAGATAGGCCGCTCCTCCGGAAAGGAGAGTTTTAATGATGTATGGCCCGACCCAGTTGGGTTTGAATTTTCCTCTGGGGTCATAAACAGGCACTTTCAGTTCTTTGAGGACCAGGTCACCCTCAGCAAGCTTCCTTGGGCGAACCTTTTTGTTGAAAGCACGAGCTATCCTCTTCTGGTACCTCCGAGTATGGTTTACTACGACTAGCCTCTTCTCATCGAGTAACATCAACTCCTCATACCTTCCTCGTACCCATTCTGATTCGGTGATCTCACACTCTACCAAAACCCTAAGAGAGGGTATTTCTACCTCGACTGGGAGAACGACTTCCATCCCGTAGACCAACGAATACGGCATAGCGCCCGTTGAAGTTCTTACCGAAGTTCGGTACCCCCACAAAGCAAACGACAGCTTCTCATGCCAATCCTTATATGTATCCGTCATTTTTCCCAAGATTGCTTTAACATTCTTATTTGATGCTTCTACTGCTCAATTCGTCTGAGGCCAATACGGGGATGATTGATGGCGAGTGATCTTATACTTTTCTAGGAGCAGGATAACCTCTCCCTGAAAATGACTGCCATGATCGGAGATAAACTCATTTGGGATCCCATACCTGCAGATTATGTTTTTCTCGATGAAACTCACCACGTCCTTGGCTTTCAAAGTTGCATACGAGGCTGCCTCCACCCACTTTGTAAAATAATCAATCACCATGATTATGTATCGGTGCCCATTGGAAGCCTTCGGAACTATCTCACCAATGATATCGATCCCCCACACGGAAAATGGCCAAGGGGTGGTCATGCTATAGAGCTGTGACGGCAGGGTATGCATCAAATTTTCATGAATTTGACACTTGTGACACCTTCTAACGTATTCGCAACAGTCTTTGTCCAAGGTCGTCCAATAGTACCCCTGTCGGATGATCTTTTTTGCCAGTATGTGCCCGTTCATATGGGGCCCACACACTCCCTCATGTATTTCCTCCATCATTCTCTTAGCTTCTTTCCCATATAGGCACTCCAGATTGTACCCGGTGTAGGATTTCTTCCATAGCTTATCTGCATAATCACAAATTGAGCGGGGAATCGTCGAATCGCTTTTCTGTCCTTTTCTGAGGCTCCTTCGGGGTATTCTCCTTCTTTAATGAATTTCTACACATCCACATACCACGGTATTTCCTCTTCGTCTTCCATGGCCGCGATCATTTCAAATGACGGTTGGTTCCTCACTTCTATGGATAGCGGGATCATGGAAGTTTTGGAGGGGATTTGGATCATCGAGGCTAAGGTAGCCAAAGAGTCGGCTAGTTGGTTTTCTTCACGAGGGAGGTAGTAAAAAGAAATCTTTTGGAACTGCGCTTTCAGACTTTCCAGATAGTCATGGTAAGGTCTCAGTCTCTCATGCTTTACCTTCCAATCTCCTCGGACTTGGGATATGATCAAATTGGAATCTCCGAAGACATCAATCTGTCCGACTTTCAAAGCCAAGGCTGCTTCCATCCCAATTATGCATGCTTCGTACTCCGCAGTGTTGTTGGTTGAGTTATACTTGAGCTTGACGGCTAATGGGGTAGGGGCCCCATCGGGTGCTATAAGAATGATTCCAACTCTGTAACCTAATTGGTTGGCTGCTCCATCGAAGTACATTTTCCATAAATCCTCCTTTACCTCCATTATTCCCTCATCCGGGAACTTGAATTCTCCCTCGTCTTCAGATTCTATGGCGAGGTTGGCTAAAAACTCAGCGATAGCCCTTCCTTTCACAGACTTGGCAGTGACATACTTGATGTCGAATTCGGCTAGCATCATGGTCCAACGGGAAATCCTACTGGTCAAGACGGGTTTTTCGAATAGGTATTTTAATGGGTCCATTCGGGATACCAGGATTACAGGGAAGGCTAGCATGTAATGGCGAAGGCGACGGGTACACCAAACCAAGGCCCAATAGGCCTTTTCCAAGGGCGAGTACTTTAACTCATATCCGACCATTCTTTTGCTTAAGTAATAAATGGCCTTCTCCACGTGCCCCTCTTCTCCTTCTTGGGCCAACATACACCCCATCGAATCTTCGGATACGGAGAGATAAAGTAGCAGGGGTCTCCCAGGTGAGGGTAGTGATAGGACAGGTGGGTTTTGGAGGTAGGTTTTGATTTTATCAAAGGCTTGTTGGCAAGGGGCGTCCCATTCAAATTTCCCTCCCTTTCTGAGCAGTTTGAAAAGTGGGTCACAGGTTAAGGTGAGTTTGGAAATGAAGCGGCTGATGAACTGTATTCTCCCCAAGAATCCTCTCAGTTCTTTCTTACTTTTCGGTGGGTTCATTTCTGTTATGGCTTTTATTTTAGTAGGGTCTACCTCTATTCCCCTCTGAGTAATGAGAAATCCCAATAATTTCCCAGTAGTGACTCCGAATGTGCATTTTTGCGGGTTTAGCCTCATTTTGAACTCCCTCAATCTCTCAAAGAACTTTCTCAAAGCTTCTAGGTGCCCTCCTCTCTCTTTGGATTTCACAATCATATCATCCACGTATACCTCCACCTCTTTGTGGATCATGTCGTGCAGTAAAGTGGTGGCAGCCCTTTGATAGGCCGCACCTGCATTCTTGAGTCCGAACGGCATGACCCTATAGCAATATGTCCCCCACGGAGTGATGAACGTGGTTTTCTCTCTATCCTCGGGTGCCATGAGGATTTGATTATACCCAAAGAATCCATCCATGAAAGATAGAAGCTCATGTCCCGCAGTGTTATCGACCAACACGTCGATGTGGGGTAACGGGAAATCGTCTTCAGGGCTTGCCCTGTTTAAATCTCGAAAATTAACGCAAACCCTAACACGACCGTCCTTCTTTGGGACAGGTACAATGTTGGCAATCCACTCCGAATACTCGGTGACCATAAAAAATCCAGCCTTTAATTGCTTTTCAACCTCCTCTTTTACTTTAAGTGCCCATTCTGGCCTCATTCGCCTCAATTTTTGTTTTATGGGTTTTGAATTGGGAAAGAGAGGGATGTGGTACTGGACTATCTTTGGATCAATACCTGGCATATCATTATAAGACCATGCAAAAACATCTTTGAATTCATTTAATAGATTGATTAGTTCTTTGCTTTCTTTATTGCTAAGTGTGGAGCCAATAAAGACATTTTGAGGATTATTTTCATTTCCTAGGTTAACTGTTAGAGTGTCCTCAATGATTTTACATGCAGATTCTTTTTCTTTTTTAATTAACTTTTGTAATTCATTAGGTATTTCATGATCATCACATTCATCACATTCATTAAGCGCGTTCGAGTAGGCAGAATCAGTCATACTTTCATTGATTTTCTTTAGAGTGATTACAACAGTCATAGAAATTGATAGACGCCTCATTTGGGCCATTACAGACTCTGGGTGTGGGGGAAACCTATCACTAGACTCAAAAACCCACTCTCTCTTGTTCTCTCCCCCCAGATCAGTGATGAAGCATTCTTCCAGATCCCCCGCCTTGGTAATCTCTTCCATTTTTTCTTTCTCGGCCTTCCCCTTATCGGCCTTTCCCTGATCTTCCTCATCTTCTCCACTCTCGACTGCTTCCTCCACCAGACCTTCGGTGTATTCGCCTTTGGCTTTTCCAAGATCCGCTTTCATAACCTTCGTGCTTCCCTCATCCAGCAGATCTTTCATAACAGAGCCGTCTAGCGCACCGATCCAATCCTTGGCAGCAACGGACTTTTCAGGCATTTGTAAAAACAGAAAATTCATGGGAGAAAAAGATCTCAAACCCTGGCTTTAGACTTTTGTCTTTCTGGTCCATCCATGGTTCTGGGAAGCCACAGAAGGGGAAATCTTCTCCTTCCTTCATAAAATATCCATTGAGCATCTTTTGGTAAGGGTCTAGCGGCGCATCGACGGCCTTCCTCTTCGCCCTCAATTCCTTCTTTGTCAGCAGGTACCCCAGGCCGTGAGTGTGAGTCTGAGTAGGGATTCTTGGAAACTCAGGCAGGCCCTGGAGGTTCTTCCCCAGTCCTAATCCTGGAAAGAAACCCATCTTCTTTATGATCCCTGCGACCACTGGACTGGCATACTGATCAAAATGGAGCGGTAGAAACTCTCTCGGCTTTTCCTCTTCCAACATGCTGATGAACTCGAACCCTCCCATTTTTGTTTCTTCTTCTTGCAGCTATAATTCTAGAACCAGTGTGCTTGATGATGCTTCGGGCGAATGAACCCAGCTGTCCCCAAGGATGTCACAAACTTTATTCTCCCAGACATACTTAACCTTCTGATGGATTATTGACAGTATAGCACCCAAACTGTCCAACCAAGGCCTACCTAGTAGCAGGTTGAAAGAAGCGGGGATGTCGATGACCTGGAATTCAGCTTCTTTTCCAAAAGGACCGATAATCAGATGAAGAAGGACTATCCCCATGATCGTTCTCTGGGTGTTGTCGTAGGCTCTTACCCTTTGCTTCGATGGTGTAAATGTCGACTTATCTAGGTCCATTCGCTTAGCCGTTCGGAAGGGACACACGTTGAGAGCCGATCCATTGTCAACCAGGCAAGTAGGCACGACGTTCCCCAAGCATTCGATAGTGACATATAATGGTTTGTTGTGAACGGGCCCTCCCGGAGGCAAGTCATTTGACGAGAAGGTAATAGCCGAGGTCGGAATTTTGTCAATCAGCCCTATGAGGTCCTCCGGGGTGGTGTCGATAGACACGTCAGATTGGTTCAGAGCATCTAGAATCACCTGCCTATGGCGTTTGGAGGCAATCAGCAACCCGCAAATGGTGATATTGGCCTGAGTTTTCTTCATCTACTTTAGAACCCTGTCTTCTTTCTCTTCTTCATTTATCTTCCCTTTTCCTTTGTCCAATTCTCTCCCAGGATGATCCTCCTCTAGCTCATGTAGTTTAAAGTGTCTGCCTGACCGAGTTAAATGACTGATTTCTTCTCTTGCCCACAGATTGTCAACTTCTGAATCAACTTTCAAAGTACCCTCCACTATCTCTGTTTCTTTATCGCTCTCGTACCAGAGGTCATCTTTCACCTTGCTCACATCTTGATTGTCACTCCCTTGGGTCCACCAGTCTAAGTGTCTCATTTCATTCTCCTTCGGCTGATCCTCCAAAGCACAGATTGTCAAATCCTCAGGTAGCTGGTATGGCTTTCGTGGTGTCCCGGCCTTAGTGATTAGCCTAGACGGATCGAAGGTTGCTTCTTCTATCCCCAAGAGATAAAGGCCCTGCGGTGGTGGCACGGCTCGATGATTCGGAAACGGATTTCTAGTAACATTCGGGGCTTTGGTGGGGGGTTCTGAATCTCGTGCCTTAATCTCATACACCTATCCGTTGAGTGATCCTTCTACTGATGAAATTTGCAAAAGAGGTCCTCTTAAAAATTTAGCGGAAGCGGACTTGGTAGAGGTCGGGGTTCCAACTAACGGAGATGCCCCTTGGCTAACAGCCTATCGAGGGCGCTTGACAGTGACACTCCTAATTCTGAGAACTTCCTTGGCGCTTTATCCCCTCCTCTTCTCGGTGCTATGTCAAATTTCCTTTCTGGTCCATTCAGTGCATTGACATCGGTGGGGCCAGAGTGACCCTCTATTTGTCCTCCGTTGGACCCATAGTTTGGCCTCCTGTACCGGTTTGGTTGCTCCTCCTTCTTGATTACCACTTCTTGGATTGCATCCTCTATCCTTGTCCCAACATCGAAAACGTCAGCAAAGGTGTTGATCGACTGGAATCTCATCTTTTCTTGATACACTGGTTGTAGATTCTTCATCAGCATTCGGATCTGGTCCTTCTCAGACAGCCTTTGTACCATTTTAGCTGCCTTTCCCCTCCATCTGCTCAGGTATTCGGTGAATGATTCTTTATTCCCTTGCCTAGTGGTCTCCAAATCTCGGACAATGACATCTAAATCTTGATTGTATTTGTATTATGCCACAAATGCCTTAATCACTTCTTCCCACACCCTGGTTTTGCTTGGTTCGAGAGTAAGATACCAGGACAGAGCAGCTCCAGTCAAAGTTTGTTGGAATAGGACTGCCATCATAGTTGTGCTCAAGCCGCTCGGTTGGAAAGCCCCAATACACATTCTTATATGACTGCGAGGATTTTCGGTGCCATCAAACTTATCAAAGACCGGCATTTTGAACCCGACAGGCAGCGTCTCATGGACCCCGTCGTACAGGCCTTCTAACTCCATTAGATAGGTATCAACCCCCTGAGCCTTGCGCATCACCCTTTCCAACTTCTCTATTTTCTCGGTCAGTTGCTTCTCTTTCTCAGCTTTCTCTCTGTCTCTGTTGGCCCGCAGTGCATTAGTCCATTGCGCTTCCTGATCGTCGAACCAATCTCCTTCTCCTCCTCCAAAAGGTGGGTCTATAACGGGCAGAACTACATGTGGTGGTCGACGATTCAGTTCTTCTATCATCCCCATCATACGGTTCATATTTTCCACCTGTCGCCTCATTTGCTCTGCTTGTTGTTCTACCAGTATTCTTAACCCGACCATTTCTTCGTTGTTTCTCTCTTCGGCCATGTTAACGTATTCTCTCCTTACTAGTCTCGCCGTGGGATCCCTAAACCATGTTTGATTTGCTATTTTTGCTCCTACAAATAAATTTGAAATGTCCTCTTTTAAAACCCTTTTTATCTTCATTTTATCACACAAAGTCATTTAAACAAAAACTTTCCTTTTGTATGTCACGCGGATGCAATGCATGTGTGCGTGTGTGCCTACTCTGTATGCCAGAAAAAAGAAAAAAATCCTAATCCTAACACATAAGCACATAAGCACATAAAATCCTCGCCCATGTCAAGTGCGCTGATTTCTCCTCTCATTGTGATCCTCACTACCTTCTCAGAGGTTGGTCATTTCAAAATTTTCAAAATTTATTTGAAAAACATTTTTTTGGGTAGTAAAAAGGCCTTTGAAAACAATCCTTGGGAGTGCTTTTTTGAGAACATTCTTCTACCAAAATAATTTTCAAGGGTTTTCGAATTTTTCTTTTGAAGATGATCAAGTGAAATATGCCTTAACAAAGGTTAATTTGGGAATTTTTATTTGAAAAGAGGAAAAGATTTTTTTGAAAAGGTAATCGAAAACCTTGAGAAAAAAACCTTTGGGTAGGGGGATCACATGATCGGATTATCACCGTACTTTCCATGAATTCGGATACATACGAGGTCAATGATGGTTAGCTAAACATGATATAAGAAGTATAATCTTAGAATCAAGGTTCGGCATGTTCTCCAAATGTCGTGGAATATGAGGAGAAATTTCTAAAAGGTGATTAGAAGATTATACATCTTTCATCAAGCAAGTATCGTCATCATCTCAAGTAATCCCTTCCGGGCATACAAAACTTCCTAGCACATAATCCTAATCAAGAGTTGATTTCCTAAGATTGAGAGGTTCTATAGAAACTACTGGGCAAAGGCTGGGTTTTGGTCAAATAAGGGACCCTTGACACACACCCGATAGGATGCTTCATATACCAAATCATGGTACGAGATCAAGGATGACCACACAGTCCCATGATGACTTGACCGACCGGGTTGCCCCAAGCCTCCAAGGTCATAGTTCCGTGCAATCGACTGGCTGGACATGCAAGTGAAATGCAACAGGCATACAAAGATTAATTAATTTGATTAAAATGATATTTTTCAAGTCTAATCCTCGAGTGAACCCAAAATCAGAATTCCTGGTCTGCGAAACCAGAGATTCTGGGTTCGATCCCCAGCAGAGTCGCCAGATTGTGGATATCGCAGTTTTTTTACCCACAGCTTTTCTTTTAAAGTTCTTTTAAATTTCAAATTCAAAACAAATGAGTCGCCACTTAATTTTTAAAAGGAAAAATTAAGAAACTATTTTAAAAACAAACTGATCTTTTAGAAACCAGAGATTAACTAGGTCCGGGGATTATGGAATGAGAGAGGAAGGAGCCCGTCGGACTAAAACACCCTCTCTCGTCCTATCTTGCGATAGGCCTCTACTCAATATCCTTCTAATCGAATTATTAATTTAAACATGCCCTCAACTAATATATATGTATAGATATACGTTACAAAAAGCATGTCTAAAGGGGTGTAAAATTGCAATTGATAAAATATCATTCAAAACTCACATATTTCAAGTAGCAAGCAACATGATATGCACTAGGGAACAAGAGAACTTACCCGGGATCCAGCAGCGATATTAAACGTGCAATGCATACAAACAAAAGAAAATCCTAAAAAAAAAAGAGTCTCTAATCACATATACATATAAGGCAAGATCCTAATTCTAATGTGTCGAGCATGAGGTTGAAAATCAATAAAATCAACAAATAGAATAAACTAGAGAAGAGATGCGAAATTGTACCTCAAATGCGCTACAAAACAATGAGTTAGTAGTCCACATGATGTACAAAATGTAAAGTTGGATCTAAAATAATAATCCTAGACTTCTAGCTTAAATCTATAGAATATAGTTTAAATCTAAAACAAATAAATCTTAACTACAAATGTCGATCCATACGGATGAATATGTCATGAGCAAGAATGAATTATGAAATACTCAATGGTTTGGTTCACTTAAACTTTGAATTCAAGCTTAACTAATCATTATTGAAATATGGTTTGAACCTTGACTCATGAAAATTTCATCTAAGCCATTATTCACAAGATTTGATGAAAACTAGTGCAGAGTTCTGGAAATTGCTGAGAGCAAATCATAACTTTAAAAAATGAAAAAGCGTGGTTCCCGTGGTTTTATCCTGATGAATTTTGGACACAAGATGCCTCTGTGTGTCTAGTTTTTAACCCAAAGAAGAAATCAAAGTTTCAACAGTTGGATCTCCGGGAATTGGACAAAAACCAGACATCACTCAGCATTCTACCACCTTCTGTCCAGAGTTCTTGCATGATTTTCTAAAAATAGCAAAAAATCTGAAATGCTTTGTTCTTTTTAGGGTGACTTCCTAACACATTAATATACTTAGAAAAAATTAGTTTGGGTCACAAACACTTTATTAAGGCATTGGTTTACTTATTTCAAAAGAGTGTTACTATGCTGAAACTCTGGACAGATTATAGTGACCTTACAAAACTCCTAACCAAACCACTTTAGACATGAAACCACCTTGAAACAAAAATTACAGTGGTAGAATATTGTGTTATTGACACTTTTCCGTTGGTTTCACTTGATTCCGACGGTTAGATTTTGAACTAAAAATCTTTGATCAAAAACAGTTTGTGAACTCACTATTTTCATTTGTCAAGTTCAAATCTTGTTTGTTAATTCCAACTATTGAACCATGAAGTTGGACTTAAACTAAGCCATCTTCTCCTACCATTTGATGGTCATTGGAGATGAAGACATGACTATACTCATGAGTCTCAAAGGAATATAGAAAGGATTCCATGAAACATCAAGTTTAGAGGATCCAAGTCATGAGTATGGACATGGATCCACCTATTTGCCTATGAAATGGAGTGATGATCAAACTTTGATTCCCATGTGAAGCATAAGCTTACATGGGATTCAAAAGATCATGTTCAAGAGATTTCAAGAGAGATATTGAGAATCTCTAAGAGTCTCAAGAAGGAAGTATGATCAACAAAAGAAATGGAGCAAAGAGAAATAAAAAGGTTTGAGGATTAAAGATTCAAGAAAAGGAAGAATGTAAATAGACAACTTATGGTTAGAGGATCACCTCCAAACTATCCTCAAAGTTTCTCTCCTTTGAAGATCTTCCAAACTCTTCTTCAAGCTATCCAAAACTCTCTCTTTTCAAAAAAATATGTTAGTGTAGTGGTGGTTATCTCTCATGTATTGTGTTGTATGTTTCCCCCCCCCCCCTTTTCCTCAGGGAAGATCCTCCCTCTTTTATAGACAAAATTACCAAGTATTTTCAGTGAATTCGGAGTAAAAAACAGGTGTAAATGTCTCATTTGGTGGTACAATACGTACTTCCTGAAATTAGACAGACTGCTGCCCAGGGCGGCATTCAAAAGTAATCTGCGGTAGTCCATGACTGTCGCGCGGCATTCAATGATTGCCGCTGCGGCATTTAATGACTGCCGCTGCGGCATTCAATGACTGCCGCGCGGCACTCAGTAAGAGCCGCGCCAAATTATTGATTGCTGCATTTTCGTCAGCCTTACTTCATCAATTTTTTTGTTTTTCCCCTCATACACATACGTATTGTACCATAAAATATGGACTGTTAAAGCAAACGGCAGTCAGAAATTGTCGGTGGCACTCTGTAAATGCCGGGCCGGCACTCACTGGATGCCATTCGGCACTCACTGAGTGCCGCTCGGCACTCACTGAGTGCGCGGAATACTGCCGTGTGCCGTTTTCTATTGAACTTCTCTTTTTGGGTCTTTTCTTTCTTCCCTTTTTCTTAAAAAAACTTATTTTTGAAGATCTTTTCCAAAAATGGTGTTTTATACCTGAATTCTCCCAAATACCTGGTATTTCCTTCTTTTTGTGAAATTTTATCGCGTTTGGAGAACTTTCTGAAGAGCTTGGAATACTTCGAATCTTTTCGGTCCTTATCATCATTGGACGTGGAGGTGATGCTCTCCTAAATTCGACGGTCGGTCAAAATTGGGGTGTCTACAGGGCGGGCTTTGGTCGATCATATGTTCTTAAAAGCGGTAGACAGACGAAGGTGTCTATGACTTGCGGTGAACCGTACCATTTGCGCTAAGATAGCCAGATGATCTAATCATATGTTCTTAAAAGCGGTAGACAGACGAAGGTGTCTATGACATGCGGTGTACCGTGATCACTGGTAGACGTCGCTAAGTCGTGGCATAGAATGATGTATTGTTGTTTAAAGCGTTATATCCCTGACATACGGTGAACTGTGCATATGTTCTTAAAAGCGGGGGATGGACTAACGTGGTATCCATGACATGCGGTGAACTGTGCATATGTTCTTAAAAGCGGTGGATGAGCAATGGTATATTTATAGAGTTGAACTATTGTTGAGTCTGTTCCCCATCAAGACGTGTTATCGGTCTTAAAATAAGTAAGACGTTAGTAATCGGATAATCGGTTTGATGTAAAGGAGTTACCCTCACTAAACTCTAACTTGGTTACTGTTTATAACTCGTAATAACTTCAATAGTCGATACCCTGTTAGTATCTAACTCACTCAGCTTTCATTAAGCTGACGGCGTTTATGCTGCTGGACATTTCTATGTTCCAGCGCACCTTGGTTATGACTATATAGGTGAAGGGCCCGCAGGAGAAAAGTACCATGCTAGTGACGACGTCCCCGTGGAGAATTTCCCCGACTGAGGTCAGACCGAAGAAGACTACTACGCCGAGGACTACCTTTACGCCAACTGAAGACTAGACTATGATTCTAGTTAATTCTCTTTACCGTTTTAGAACCCTTTTTGTAGTCAGGCATATGTTTCCTTAACATTTGTACTTTTGCTGTGTTACATTTGATTCGAGACTCTGATGTGTAATAGTTAGTAACTTCTGTTGACTTTATGTTATATTGTGATCAGAACCTAGACTTCATTCTTGTTACACTATTACTTCTTGTTGCTTAGTACTGTGTGGTGTGGACAATCATGTGACTTCACCCGTCGCTGCCTTTGGACCCAAAAAGGAAATTTATTTTTCTCTATTTTTGCCGTTCCGGGGCGTGACAAGATTTTTGGTATCAGAGCCTAGGTTTTATACCTTTTTTGCTCACAGATTGTCCCACACCATCTGGTCCTAGAACCTTGAGATTCTATAGATGAGTATTAAGGTTAGTTCTGACTTAAGGTAGTCCCTTTTCAGGTAGCATGGCATCGCCGCTGTTCGTTCCAAACGATTTTGGAGGACACTATGTGTATGAGAGGAGTATTGCACCAGCAGATCCATAGTACTATGCCTGGAAGGTTAAGAAGAGAGCTATTGCAGAGACAGAGCGAGACATGCGGATTGAGCAGCAGAGATTTGGGACTCAGGACCCAGAAGTGATACGTCAGGAGATGATCTATCGCAAGGAGACCTTCAAACGCATCGAGGAGGATTCTCTACTAATGTTACAAGACCGTTCATCGAACCAGGTTCTACTTGCAGAGATTAGAACAGCGCCTCCACCACCCCCGATAGAGCCACCACCCCAGACACCTCCACCCCCACCAGAGGAGGACATGGCTGATGCACCCCCAGCAGATGAGGAGATGGAGGATGATGAGAGCGATGGCGACAATGAGCCAGAGGATGACGTTGAGGAGATGGAGGATGAGGAGGACGAGGACACCGATGACGAGGAGCCAGAGTATGATTCGGAGGAGGAGGACCCCGAGGACCCAGCTGATATCGTAGTTGCAGAGGGTTATCCGATAGGGGAGGATGAGGTAGCCGCAAATGATGATGCAGGTGATGATGCAGTAGTACCAGTCTTACCAGGAGGAGTTGTAGCACAGCTGGCAGCTGAGTGGGCTGCAAAGATGGCTGTACATCCCCATGGATTCGAGATTGGAGCACCGGAGTTGGCACATGCTATGGTACAGGCTGAAGCACTTGCAGCCGCATTTGATGCAGCCCAGGCTGACATGCCCGCTGATGCAGGAGATTCGGGAGCTGTTGTGGAGCATGATGGACCCGAGCTGATTGAGGATGTTGTGATAGAGGATGAGGACATGGTGGATGACGATGATATGGATGAGGATGATGTTTTATCTGAGTTTACCCCAGAGGACGAGGCTTCCATCTATGGATCCGATATGGACAAATTTTGAGTCCAGCACCTTTAGGACTTAGACTTTTATGTTTGACTTTAGGACATGTTGTCCACTTACTTTTGACGCTTACATAGACAGCTATTGACCATAGCCTTTTGTATAGGTAGCCACCAGTAGTGGTCTTGTGTATATCTTCCTTTTGTTTAGATCTTGTATAGGACCATGTACTACGCGGTACACAGATGATCTGTTGTGTACTCCGCTGTACATCTTTTGGGTATATATATATGGCAGATCGTTTCTCTTGGTTATTTTTGTTATCGTCTCATTATTATGTTATGGTTATGATTTTGATTCATGTTATGCTTTCTGTTATTTAATTATGGTCATTTCCCCGAGAAGATTGTCAGCTAATCGTTAGACCCTTCATAGGTACACCTCACACGGATCACTATGATGGGACCCACAAGGAACCAAGCATGACTAGGAGCACCCATTCCCGAGGGTATGGACCCAACTGGAGTCTTCGAAGCCTTCATGCAATGGATGGAGCACATCGGCGATACCTACAATCATGCCACCAACAACAACGGCAACAACCACGTTGTCCCTCCAAGACAGGCAGGCGAGAAGCTGTTGGAACGATTTCGTGGCCTGCGACCCGAGAAGTTCGACGGCATGGCAGAGTCTGGGAAAGCAGAGCAATGGATACGAGAGTTGGAGCAAATCTTTGAAGCCCTGGAGTGCATTGAGCTTGACAAGAGACGTCTAGCCGCATTTCAACTGACTTGCTCTGCTACAGACTGGTGGGAGGCCGAGAGAGCCACGATTGGGATTGACGCTACAAGGAGAATGCCTTGGGAAGCATTCAAGACTCGATTTCTCGAGAAGTATTTCCCTGAGGACGAAAGAGACTCACAAGAGAGGAATTTCCTGAGTCTAACCCAAGGAAACTGGACAGTCAGGGAGTATACTACACAATTCGAGCGACTTTCCCATTTTGCTCTGCATATGATAGACACCTCCGCGAAGAAGGTCAAGCGATTCCACCAATGACTCAACCCACACCTTCGGCACATGATGATAGGCCATCTGGGCCAGTCATTTGAAGGGATTGTCCGTCTTGCTTCAAGTTTGGAAAAGGATGCTTACTCTATGCAAGGACCACAAGCGAATCGACCTCCACCCAGGACCTTCCAACCAAGGAACTTTCTTGTGCAATCATCAAGGAACAATCAGGGATGGAAACCCCAGACCAACAACTATCAGGGAACCAAGCACACATGGGATGGGACAAGGAAGCCCCAAGCTAATTTTCCTCGACAACAGAATCAACAGCGAGGACCACCTCAGGCACAGCCCGCTGCCCAGCGACAAGACACTGATGGATGTTTCAACTGTGGAGTGCCCGGACATATTGTAAGGTATTGCACAGCCCCCAAGACCAACCGTCGTAATGACCTCGTCTGCCGCAACTGTAACAAGCCTGGTCACATATGCAAGGATTGTCGAGCACCACGTGGAGGCTACTATGGAGCGCCTGCTCAAGGACAGCAAGGACAGGTTAGGGTGAATGCCATCATCCCTGACAATGCAGGGTATAATGCTGAGGAACAGCAGAACTTGAAAGATACACTCATTTTATTTCACTGTCAAGTTAGAGCTTTGTTTGATACCGGTGCCGCCCGTTCTTTCATAGCTATTAAGATGGTACGTGATTTGGGTTTGCTACCCCTAGCACTTGAGCCGACCCTTAATGCCATTTCGCCCTTGGGTGTATCCATTAAGTTAGGTAAGGTGTGCAAGGATTGTCCCTTGACACTAGAGGATAGAAATCTTCCAGCAAACTTGATAGTCTTGTCAATGTCTGAGTTCGACGTGATCCTAGGAAAGGATTGGCTTACTAAGTATGGTGCTAACCTGGATTGTGTTAGTCAGACCATTGTCTTTTCGACGCCTGGTTACCCGCAGATCAGATTTTAGTGCCAACCGTTGAGCGACATGTTTATCATGAACTACCTAGCCACGATTAAGACTTCAAGCACGGAGCTTACTATCAACCAGATCCCCGTTATTCAAGACTTTGAAGATGTGTTCCGAAGTATCTCAGGACTTCCACCGAAGAGAGAGATAGACTTCTGCATTGAGTTAGCACCCGAAACGTTGCCGATTTCCAAGACTCCGTATCGGATGGCGCCAACAGAAATGTTAGAATTGAAGAAGCAAGTTCAGGAACTTGAAGACTTAGGTTTTGTTCGCCCGAGTACGTCACCTTGGGGAGCACCAATTCTATTTGTGAAAAAGAAGGACGGAGAGCTACAACTCTGTATCGACTATAGGGAGCTGAATAAAGTCACAATCAAGAATAGATACCCACTTCCCCGGATAGACGACCTGTTCGATCAACTGCAAGGATCAAGGGTATTCTCGAAAATTGATTTGCGTTCAGGATACCATCAATTGCTAGTTCGACCGAGAGACATACCGAAAACTGCCTTCAGGACGAGATATGGACACTACGGATTTCTAGTGATGTCTTTTGGATTGACTAATGCCCCGGCAGTATTCATGGACCTAATGAATAGAGTATTCAGACCCTATATGGATCAATTCATTATAGTATTGATCGATGACATTCTAATTTATTCAAGGGCGGAAGAAGAACATAAGAAGCATCTATAAATTGCTCTACAGACTCTCAGAGACAATAGTCTGTATGCGAAATTCAGCAAGTGTGAATTCTGGCTTCAGGAAGTTAAATTCCTGGGACATATGATATCACAGGATGGGATTTCCGTAGACTCATCTAAGATTGATGCAGTCTTGAGCTGGAATAGACCAACCAACGCGACTGAAGTTTGGAGTTTTCTTGGATTGGCCGGGTATTATCGGAGATTTGTGGAAGGATTCTCCAAGATCGCAGGACCGTTGACGAGCTTGACTAGGAAGGAGACAAAGTACGAATGGACTGATAAACATAAGGATGCATTTCGGGAATTGAAAGAGAGACAAACCTCAGCACCCGTGCTTGCGATACCTAAGAGTGGTGAACAATTCATAATCTATAGTGATGCATCACACCAAGGACTTGGTTGTGTGCTAATGCAAGAGGGGAATGTCATTGCATACGGATCAAGACAATTGAAGCCGCATGAGAAGAACTATCTGACGCACGACTTGGAACTAGCTGCAATCGTGTTCGCCCTGAAGATTTGGAGACACTATTTGTATGGAGAAAAGTTCGACTTGTTCTCAGATCACAAGAGTTTAAAGTACCTGTTCTCTCAGAAGGAGTTGAACATGCGACAACGGAGATGGATGGAACTACTCAAGGACTATGACTTCTCTTTTCAATACCACCCGGGTAAAGCAAATGTTGTAGCCGACGCTCTGAGTCGGAGGCCACGCCTTTTGGTTGCTTCGATTTTGATTAGAGAATGGCTAGCATTAGAGACATTAGCCGAATTCGACCTTCGACCAGTGGAATCAGGAGAAGGACAACACTTTGGATGTCTTATCGTGCAACCGACTCTCATCAGCCGCATCTTGGAAGCTCAACAGTCGAACGAGGATTTCAAGTTATGGTTTGCCAAGATGTCCGCAAAGGAACCAGAGATATGGAGTATTAGTACGGACGGAGCACTGAGATGCAAAGGTAGACTCTGTGTGTATGGATATCGCAGTTTTCTTTCTTTTACCCATAGCTTTTCAAAATCAATTTAAAAAATAAAAAAGTTGCCACTTAATTTTTAAAAGGAAAAACTAAGAAACCATTTTAAAAGCAAACTAATCTTTTAGAAACCAGAGATTAACTAGGTCCGGGGATTATGGAATGAGAGAGGAAGGAGCCCGTCAGACTAAAACACCCTCTCTCATCCTATCTTGCGATAGGCCTCTACTCAATATCATTCTAATCGAATTATTAATTTAAATGTGCACTCAACTAATATATATGTATAGATATACGTTACAAAAAAGCATGTCCAAAGGGGTGTAAAATTGCAATTGATAAAATATCATTCAAAAATCACATATTTCAAGTAGCAAGCAACATGATATGCACTAGGGAACAAGAGAACTTACCCGGGATCCAGCAGCAATATTAAACGTGCAATGCATACAAACAAAAGAAAATCCTAAAAAAAGAGTCTCTAATCACATATACATATAAGGCAAGATCCTAATTCTAATGTGTCGAGCATGAGGTTGAAAATCAATACAATCAACAAATAGAATAAACTAGAGAAGAGATGTGAAATTGTACCTCAAATGCGCTACAAAACAATGAGTTAGTCCACATGATATACAAAATGTAAAGTTGGATCTAAATTAATAATCCTAGACTTCTAGCTTAAATCTATAGAATATAATTAAATCTAAAGCGAATGAATCCTAATTACAAGTGTCGATCCATACGGATGAATATGTCATGAGCAAGAATGAATTATGAAATACTCAATGGTTTGGTTCACTTAAACTTTGAATTCAAGCTTAAATAATCATTATTGAAATATGGTTTGAACCTTGACTCATGAAAATTTCATCTAAGCCATTATTCACAAGATTTGATGAAAACTAGTGCAGAATTCTGGAAATTGCTGAGAGCAGATCATAACTTTGAAAAATGAAAAAGCGTGGTTCCCGTGGTTTGATCTTGATGCATTTTGGACACAAGATGCCTCTGTGTGTCTAGTTTTAACCCAAAAAAGAAATCAAAGTTTCAACGGTTGGATCTCCGGGAATTGGACAAAAACCAGACATCACTTAGCATTCTACAATCTTCTGTCCAGAGTTCTTGCACGATTTTCTAAAAATAGTAAAAAGATAAAAAAAAAATGCTTTGTTCTTTTTAGGGTGACTTCCTAACACATTAATCTACTTAGAAAAAATTATTTTGGGTCACAAACACTTTATTAAAGCATTGGTTTACTTATTTTGAAAGAGTATTACTATGCTGAAACTCTGGACAGATTGTAGTGACCTTACAAAACTCCTAACCAAACCACTTTAGACATGAAACCACCTTGAAACAAAAATTACAGTGATAGAATATTGTGTTATTGACACTTTCCCGTTGGTTTCACTTGATTCCGACAGTTAGATTTTGGACTAAAAATCTTTGATCAAAAATAGTTTGTGAACTTACTGTTTTCATTTGTCAAGTTCAACTTTTATTTGTTAACTCCAACTATTGAACCATGAAGTTGGACTTAAACTAAGCCATCTTCTCCTACCATTTGATGGTCATTGGAGACTAAAGACCTTTATATTTATAGATTTCAAGTGAAGTATAAATGGACTTCATGAAATCTCAAGATAAGGAATCTAAACCATGGATATGGGCTTAGACTCAAAACCACTTTCTCCTACCATTTGATGGTTATTGGAGATGAAGACATGACTAATACTCATGAGTCTCAAAGGAATATAGAAAGGATTCCTTGAAACATCAAGTTTAGAGGACCCAAGTCATGAGTGTGGACTTAGATCCATCTATTTGCTTATGAAATGGAGTGATGATCAAACTTTGATTCCCATGTGAAGCACAAGCTTACATGGGATTCAAAAGATCATGTTCAAGAGATTTCAAGAGAGATATTGAGAATCTCTAAGAGTCTCAAGAAGGAAGTATGATCAACAAAAGAAATGGAGCAAAGAAAATAAAAATAGTTTGAGGATTAGAGATTCAAAAAAAGGAAGGATGTAAATAGACAACTTATGGTTAGAGGATCACCTCCAAACTATCCTCAAAGTTTCTCTCCTTTGAAGATCTTCCAAACTCTTCTTCAAGCTCTCCAAAACTCTCTCTTTTCTCAAAAATATGTTAGTGTAGTGGTGGTTATCTCTCATGTATTGTGTTGTATGTCTCCCCCCCTTTTCCTCAAGGAAGATCCTCCCTCTTTTATAGACAAAATTACCAAGTATTTTCAGTGAATTCGGAGTAAAAGACAGGTGTAAATGTCTCATTTTGTGGTACAATACGTACTTCCTGAAATTAGACAGACTGCTGCCCAGGGGGGCAGTCAAAAGTCATCTGCGGCAGTCCGTGGATGCCGTCGCGGCACTCCGTGACTGCAACGCGGCTGTCAGTAAGTGCCGCGCCAAATTATTGATTGCCGTATTTTTGTCAACCTTACTTTATCAGTTTTTTGTTTTTATCCGCATACATATACGTATTGTACCACAAAATACGGACTTTAAAAGCAAACGGCAGTCAGAAAATGTCAGCGGCACTCAGTAAATGCCGGGCCGACACTCACTGAATGCTGTCCGGCACTCACTGAGTTCCGCCCGGCACTCACTGAGTGCCGCGGAATACTGCCGTGTGTCGTTTTCTGTTGAACTTTCCTTTTTTAGGTCTTTTCTTTCTTCCTTTTTTCTTAAAGAAACTTATTTTTGAAGATCTTTTCCAAAAATGTTGTTTTATACCTGAATTCTCCTAAATACCTGGTATTTTCTTCTTTCTGTGAAATTTTATCGCGTTTGGAGAACTTTCTGAAGAGCTTGGAATATTTCGAATCTTTTCGATCCTTATCATCATTGGACGTGGAGGTGACGCTCTCCTAAATTTGATGGTCGGTCAAAATTAGGGTGTCTATAGTGTGCCAAATGACGATGGTCTCAGGAAGAACATTCTGGACGAAGCACACAAGTCAAGGATGACTATCCACCCAGGAGGAAACAAGATGTATAAGGACTTGAAGAGAAACTTCTGGTGGGAAGGAATGAAGCGAGAAGTGGCCGAGTATGTATCGCAATGTCTTATTTGCAAATAAGTAAAGGCAGAGCATCAGAAACCACCTGGACTCCTACAACCGCTACCGATTCCCCAATGGAAATGGGAGCACATCACCATAGATTTTGTAGTTAGACTGCCAAAGTCTCAGCAAAACCACGACGCTATTTGGGTAATAGTGGATCGACTCACCAAGTCAGCACATTTTATCGCCTACAGCATGACGTACCATGTTGAAAGATTGACCTGGATGTATCTACAGCAAGTAGTACGACTGCAGGGTGTACCTGTCTCAATAGTTTCAGATTGAGATTCACGCTTCATCGCAGAATTCTGGAATAGCCTTCAGACAGCAATGGGAACTTCATTGAACTTAAGTTCGGCCTTTCATCCACAGACAGACGGTCAGACAGAATGAGTCATTCAAGTGATGGAGGATATGTTGCGAGCCTGTGTCATTGAATTCAAGAGTTCATGGGAGATGCATCTACCTTTGATCGAGTTTGCCTACAACAACAGCTACCACACGAGCATAGGGATGGCACCGTTTGAAGCTTTGTATGGAAGACCTTACCGATCGCTGCTATGTTGGGTCGAAGTCAGAGATACTCAACTACTTGGACCTGAGATGATTCGAGAAACCAGCGAGAAGATCCAGATTGTACGAGAAAAGATGAAGACAGCGCAATCCAGACACAAGAGCTATGCCGACAAGCGACGGAAAGATCTAGAGTTTGCATTTGGAGATCATGTGCTACTCAAAGTCTCGCCAGTTCGAGGTATCGTCAGATTCAGACAGAAGAGAGGCAAGTTGTCACCGCAATTCATTGGACCGTTCGAGATCTTAGAATGTGTTGGAAAGGTTGCTTATCGAATTGCATTACCGCCAAAGATGTCAGGAGTGCACGACGTTTTCCATATCAGCATGTTGAGGACGTGTGCCCATAACCAGCGCAAGAGATCAATTTTGAAGATATCGAGGTGAATGAGAACGTAACATACAACGAAGGACCAGTGCGTATTCTGGACCGAGGAGTGAAGAAGCTCAGAAATAAGGAGATTCCGCTAGTGAATATTCAGTGGAAGCACCACGACGAAGGAGAAGCTTCATGGGAATTAGAGTCGGAGGTGCGAGAGAAGTTTCTATTTTTGTTTTGAACCCTACTTACTTCGGATTTCGGGGACAAAATCTTTAATAGGTGGTGGATGATGTAATACCCTGTATTTCTGTTATATATTATGTGAATAAGACCCTGTGTGTTTCTTTTAATACTTGTATGAGCTTGGCCTTACCTTTGGTATAATTTGGATACAATTCGATTGACACTTTTATCAATCAATTGGAGCATTTATACCTAATACCAATCGATTGAACTTTACACCAATCGATTGCTTATATCAATCGATTGACACGAATACCAATCGATTGGAAGCAGCTGGGCACATTCCTTTGCTCTGGCTAGGGCTTGTCCACGTGAACACTTCCCTATCTATATATATGCGACCCAATCTCGCCCATTTTCTATTTACAGAAACTAGAGATTGAGAGGAAGTGTTTGTGTGTGTTTATATATATATACACTCATATATATATACACACATATATACATATATTCATACACTCACACACACACACAGATGGAGTGAGAGAAGAAGAGAAGAAGATCAAAGAAGAAAGGAGAAGAAGAAAGAAGAAGGCAGAGCAAGATAGAGAGGGAGGAGGACCACAATTGGAGCTTCCAAAGCTCAAACACACACAACCAAACACACCCTAAACGCCTAAAAGGTGAGTTTTAAACTCACATAGTAGCTTTATATTGATGTTAGAACGTGTTTTGAACGAAGAAATGGAGCGTAAACCATGTATTCCCGTTTATATGTTACTGGACAGTCCTCATTGTGAAGAAGACGAAGTACCAATCGATTGAACCTCTTTCCAATCGATTGAACCTCTTTCCAATCGATTGAACCTCTTACCAATCGATTGACATCTTTCAGGTCCCAATCGATTGACACTTTATGCAATCGATTGGCATGGATTATGATCCAATCGATTGAACCTCTTACCAATCGATTGACACTTTATGCAATCGATTGGCATGGATTATGATCCAATCGATTGAACCTCTTACCAATCGATTGACATCTTTTAGGTCCCAATCGATTGACACTTTATGCAATCGATTGGAATGGATTATGATCCAATCGATTAAACCTTTTTCCAATCGATTGATACTACTTTTATACCAATCGATTGGAAGTTTCAGAATACTGTTTCCTTATAATAACTATTTAGTTGTTTATTTACTGTTCAGCATTTCCCATCATGCTTTATTATTGTAATACAGACATAATGATGAGTTAATGCGGCGTAGGATCGTAGTAACAACAAGATTAACGGATAATGTTTCTGATGTTAGATAACGGAATAGTCGTGAATCCTTTGGTGTTAACATTCATTTCATTCAGAGTATTCGGGCCACATTGGGATTGTCATGTATCAGTGATAGAGTTGAACTTAAGTAGGTTTGCTAAGATTCGGGAACCTTGCGTGGGCGGGCTTTGGTCGATCATATGTTCTTAAAAGCGGTAGACAGACGAAGGTGTCTATGACTTGCGGTGAACCGGACCATTTGCCCTAAGATAGCCAGATGATCTAATCATATGTTCTTAAAACCGGTAGACAGACAAAGGTGTCTATGACATGCCGTGGACCGTGATCACTGGTAGACGTCGCTAAGTCGTGGCATAGAATGATGTACTGTTGTTTAAAGCGTTATATCCCTGACATGCGGTGAACTGTGCATATGTTCTTAAAAGCGGGGGATGGACTAACATGATATCCATGACATGCGGTGAACTGTGCATATGTTCTTAAAAGCGGTGGATGAGCAATGGTATATTTATAGAGTTGAACTATTGTCGAGTCTATTCCCCATCAAGACGTGTTATCGGTCTTAAAATGAGTAAGACGTTAGTAATCGGATAATCGGTTTGATGTAAAGGAGTTACCCTCACTAAACTCTAACTTGGTTACTGTTTATAACTCGTAATAACTTCATTAGTTGATACCCTGTTAGTATCTAACTCACTCAGCTTTCATTAAGCTGGCGGCATTTATGCCGCTAGACATTTCTATGTTCCAGCGCACCTTGGTTATGACTATACTGGTGAAGGGCCCGCAGGAGAAGACTACCATGCTAGTGACGACGTCCCCGTGGAGAATTTCCCCGACGGAGGTCCGACCGAAGAAGACTACTACGCCGAGGACTACCTTTACGCCAATTGAAGACTAGACTAGGATTGTAGTTAATTCTCTTTACCGTTTTAGAACCCTTTTTGTAGTCAGGCATATGTTGCCTTGACATTTGTACTTCCGCTGTGTAACATTTGATTCGAGACTCTGGTGTGTAATAGTTAGTAACTTCTGTTGACTTTATGTTATGTTGTGATCAGAACCTAGACTTCATTCTTGTTACACTATTACTTCTTGTTGCTTAGTACTGCATGGTGTGGACAATCATGTGACTTCACCCGTCGTTGCCTTTGGACCCAAAATTGGACGGTTTATCAGGTCCTACTAGGCTCGACCGATAGGTCAGGAATGTTGGCCAAACTCGGCTCATCTTGGGCACGATTCATCCAGCCCCGTGGACATGATCCAAAACCTCCCAGGCAGTTTCCTATGTCAATAAGAAGACTTATGGAATGTGTAAACAGTTTCTTAATCCCATTAGGAAACTTGCATGATTTGTGTCAATCAAACCTAATCTGATTATATTTACCTTATCTGTATTAGTTTCCTTGCTCGAGTGCGTCTCTTGCATCTATAAAAGAGACGACTCACCCTCTTAAGGGAAGAGGATTTTCCAGTCTAGAGAGCACATCTAAAGCAATACATAATATATAATTGTGATCAGGCAACCTCTAGTAGTTCCGGTCATCTGTCTGTTCACCAGTGGTCTCCGACCATTTTACAGCCTAGTGCAAGCCCTCAGACGCACCCGTGGACGTAGGTCTCTTAATTAACAGAGCCAAACCACATACAAATCTTTTCTTGTTTTCTTTCTTTTACTTTATACTAATTTTGGCATCAATTGCTATTTACTTTCTATGTTTCCAACATATGGATTTTATTTTTTTTTCCACAGGGCGTTGGTTAACAGTTGTATTTGGTGTGTTTTTGCTGTGTTTTTTTATTCATTGTTTCTTTGTTTCTAATGTATTACCTTTGACCATTTTTTTTAAAATAAAAACAATATGGGTTTAGATACTTCCTCGTGTATAGCATGAGTTATTGACTAGTTTATATACCTAAGAATGAAACCTATTGGACTTACAATCCTTCAATTCTTTCATTTAATATTTTGTTGACTTCTTGATTATTTCAACTTCATTACTAATAAAAATGGTAATTAAGACTAAATTGATTCCCCACTTGTGTGTAATATATGAGATGTATCCAGAGAGTTAGTACTCCAGTTGCTAAACTAAGATGCGACATTATTTTATTTTTGGGATACTAGGCACAACATGTGCGTTACACGTGGTAGATAAGTTTTTTTAAGCAAATGTCAATAGACTAATATCCAGATCATTTTTAGATGACTACATTATTAATAGCTATTTTAAATAATAGTTGATCCCGAAACTCAGAATGTATTTGAAACTTTTAACCGAAAAAAAAATTCAATTCAAGTTCGACAAAAATTCCACACTACTCCAGCATTTTGCATCGAAAGCGATTGACCTTTTATATAAAAGAGAGAACCAATCCATTTGGGACTTTTTTTTCCACACCAATTAATTTTATTTCTCGAACCCATCAACTTTTTAAAGTCGCAATTTAAAAATGCGACTTCTGCCAATTTTTTTCTGCTGATTTTCATAGAAGTCGCAATTCCAAAATTTATGCTAAAGCTACAACTTACCTAAACATGTACCATATTTGGTCATAAATTCTATGCTCTCAACAACAGTTGGAACTTGGAACTAGCAGTGCCAACAAAACCAAGTGATGCACGGCTGCAAAATAGCTGCTGCTACTTTAAGAAAGAAGAATATCTAATATTTAAGCAAATTTCATGTCATGTACTTCATTGCAACTATCTTTGCAGTTCTCATAACTAAATCACCTCTTCATTCAGAACATACATCTTAAAGAAATCTGATTCTCTTGTGGAAGATCAGTCATCACAAAAATATAAATTTGGAAAGAAACCTTCTTTCTCAACAACTCCAAATCGTTTCTTTTAACCACAGAAAAGTAGACTCCCAACGGTTTTTGAACTGTCCATCTAGCAATCTTAGACATGCATAGAGAAAGAGTTCGTCAATTTATTGTCTCAGAAGCGCGTGTGATTTCTGGAATGAACGGAAGAAATTCAATCCTCTCAATCAAAGATTGCATTCTTTGATCTGTGGGAGCTTCATGGATATCAATGTATGCCTTAGGACAGGACCTTTATATGGGGTTACTGAAAAGGCTTCCAAATGCGAAAACAGTGGCTAAATCAGCTCTAGAATCAGGTCCAAGTGTCTTATATACATCCCCCCTTCTCCTGACACATGAAATGTTCTTTTCCTTCTTGAGATTTACATCCGGTTGGAATGAGTCTAAAGCCCCAAATTCATCTTCTTTTTGGTAAGTCCAAACTTTTGTCCTACAATCTTCTTCTACAACATGCAAACGCTTGTATATATTAATATTGTACCAGAATAACAGAGAAATAATGGGGTTCCTACATTTGAGTCACTAGACCAAGCAAAGTCTATGTCAAAAGTTGAAACCACACCACCAAGCTATAAAAACTGAGAAATTTGTTAATTCTAATGGAAGAAGTATATAACTGCAAGTGTGTAGCTACAACTAGGGCAAAAGGTTTGATCTAACCCCACAATCACATCAAGCACCAATTTACCAAAGATTCAATTAGGTCTTGTTTGGGCATACTTGAACATAATTATTGAAATCATGATGTTAATTAGCATTTTTTGTTTATAAAAATGATCTTTTACTAAATGGTGTTCACTTGAAAAAAATGATGCCTAAATATGAGTTTTGCTATTCGAAGAAAACATATAAATGGCCCTATGAAAAGAAAACAAAATGAAGTGTCCTATTTTTATTGTTCAATTGTTTTACACTAAAATTCTATACAAATAATGAATGATACGACTCAAGTTCCAGTGATGGCCTAACACGCTACCGTATGATGACAATATCAATAGAAAACAAAATCCCAAACAAACCTTAATTTGTGCGAGACGAACAATTGTGCAAATATTACATACATTTATTATGCAAAGTCAATGTGTTTTGCATGAGCATGAGAGCCAATCTTACTTGATTGTGAGTCTGAAATAGCTTGCTGATTTGATTCCAGAACGAACTCCGAGGCTCTTTGGAGTTCAAAACCTTACATTTTGGGCAACTTCCGAAAGCAACCGCATGGTGATCCAGAACCGGAGGGACAATTTGGGTTTGATTCAATATTGCAGCATTCAAAAGAGCGATCTTCAACACAGACATCTAGCATGTTGAAATTGCCCGGTTTTGCAAGAATACCCTTTGAAGTCATACTGTCATGGATAACCAAATGAACAAAAAGTAAATTCATCAAATTTCTATAAGAACGTATAGACTGAAGTAAAAATGCGTCAATATAATGTAAATTAAGTAAAAGTACATCAACATGGCTAAAGTTTATTAACACACTGCTAAAATAGAAACAGCTAAACATTCACAGCGTCTCTCTTTTACTAGCCATATCAGACGTCATGTAATTTATAGACTACAAATGTACAAACTACGGACTAAGAACTATGAAGTGTAGCTGATTTTGTAGTGAGACCTATTTGTTCCATACTACCTTAAATTCTCTCTCCTCTCTTTTTCCTTTATCACATCTTTTACTAGAACAATTGATACAACAACAGAGCTTCTAATTACCACCTACAACACGGGACAAAGTTTAAGTCCTTGGCAAATTTCTTCTGACTATTGAGGAAGTAAACTTTTCTGATTCTTGAAAAGCCAAGGGTAGAAATCAATCAGCTAATTCATACCATTTGAAGTTGGGTTTTAATCAATTCACCATCCAAAACCAGAAGATACAGAACATAGAGAACCACAAGGAATTCCTTTGGGAGAAAAATGGATGCTAAACACGACCCTGTCAAAGAACCCAAAAACATCTAACAAGGCTGGCATGAGTTGGGATATACGTAGTTGTCTATATTACCTAGAGTCTCCTACTGGTACGCCTAGAAATATTCTGCTACAGTCAAACTACCACATCGGCAGTTAAGGACCCGAATTATCCGACAAGGGAGCCTATGGCACACTGATCCTAAGGTCTTCGAGTGCTACCGCTCAGGATGCTCGCACAGCCCGGGAATGCGACTCAGTAGCTCTCCATGAGGGGCAGTTTGACAGCCAAGCTACTCAGCAGTTTCCTAAATCAGTCAGAAGACTAATGGAATGTGTAGATAGTTTCTTAAGCCATTTAGGAAACCTCCCATGATTTATGCTCATCAACTTGTAATTAGATTAGGCTTCCTTATCTAATCAGTTGCCTATTGCGGGTGATCTCTTGCACCTATAAAAGGGGCCACTCACCCCCATTAGAGGGGATCTCATTCTTAACTTAGAGAATAGCATATACACTTATCTCATACGCATACACTCGGCCGGTATTACTAGTAGTGCCGCCCAATTGTTGGCTCACCTGGCCCGCCGGTGATCTGCTAGTGAAGCGCACTGACGCATCCGTGGACGTAGGTCACCTTATTAACGGGGCTGAACCACACACAATTGATTGTGTCACCATATCTCTCTTCTTAATCCCTCTTACCAGTTTTTGGCATCATCAGTTTGGCACCGTCTGTGGGAATCGACAAGTTCCTCATCAACAAAATTCTTGACTGATCAATATGCCGCCGAAGACGGGTAAGAAAAACACTGCTCTGGTCGGTCAAGAGAACTTGTAGCTCGAGCAACAGGCCGCCTCCATGACCTCCGAGCAGATGACAGCGGCGCTCGCGTAACTCCTGGAAGGCCAATGGCAGACCCAGCAGCAAATCAAAGCGTTGTTGGCCTTGCAAGAGAATCGCCCTCAATCAGAGAACCAGACCGGGAAGAGTGCCCCCGACTGGGAGCATACAAGAGTCCAAAACTATACCCACTCTGCGCTGGTATCCCCGTCGGATTGGGAGCATGCCCGGGATGGTGACCATAGCATAGCGCCCAGGCGCCCCAGGCAGCGATCTCGTACCAATCCTTATCGGGTGGAAGATGCCAGAGACATCATCAACAGGCGCCGTGCCACCAGGGGGGAGGGATCAGGGCCAAAGCCCCAGGAATTAGCCAAAGACCCTCCAGCTCGGAGCCGGGGAGATCTTAGGCATATGATTACCCAGAGCCAGAGTCAGGTTCTATCCCCAAGGTCAACACATTTCAAAGAGGAAGCCTCATCGTCTGATCCGACTTACCACTCGGACATTGACAAAAGGATCAAGCGGGAAGACGTGAATGCTCAAATACAGGGTTTGCAAAAATAGATCGAGCAATTGAGCCACAAACAGCGTCCTGACCATACCAACACGAAGACCAAGTCGCCCTATACCGCTCAGGTCACTGGATTCCCCATCCTACGGATGTTCAAGCCACCACACCTCAGTTCTTATGATAGGACAGGGAGCCCATTGGATCACATCCGCACCTACAGGACCCAGATGACGTTGGTTACCACTGTCGATGAATCACTATGTCTGGCCTTCCCCAGCACTCTCAAGGGGCCAACCGAGCAGTGGTTCCACACCCCCAAGCCGCAAACGGTTGATGACTTCAAGACGCTGAGCAAGCTGTTCATTAGCCAGTTCATAGGGATGCTCGACCGGTCGTAACCGGACATAGGGATTGTCAAGCAGCGCAAGGGCGAATCCCTAAGTGAGTATGTGGATCGCTTCAATCAGCAGAGGCTCCAGATCCGCAATTTGAACAAAACAGCAACCATCATGGCCTTCTGCTCGGGAGTTCAACACACCAAGGTTGCTACGTCATTCCATCAAGACCGACCGGCAACCCTGGTGGAGCTCTCGGAGAGGGTCAGAAAATATATAGACACAGAAGAATTTCTGAAGTTCAAACGCACCGATTTCGTGGGAGACGAATCCCCGAAAGCCAAGCGGAGGCGTGAGGGCTCTAAGAAGGGCCCGGTAAAAAAGCCCAGGCAAGACCAGCAGAGAGGAGCTCGGGATCAGCCCCAGATCGCTTTCACACCTCTATCTCGACCAATCCACGAGGTCATGGATGCCGCCGAGGCGCAGAGGTTACTTCAACAACCGGCAAAACTAAAAGCCCCGCCCAGGAAGAGGAATCGGGATAAGTTTTGCCGCTTCCATAGAGACCACGGCCATGACACAGAGAATTGCTTCAAGTTGAAGATAGCCATAGAAAAACTGATCGAGCAGGGTCATCTGGCAGAGTATGTCACGACAGATGGACGGCCTGTGCAAGGAGCCTGAGCTCCCGGTCAAATCCAGCCTCTTGGTCAAATCAACGTGATCTCCGGAGGAACGTCGGGCGGCAGGGACTCACAGTCGGCAAGGAAGAGGCATGCTCAGGCATCCTAGGCGGATGTCTGGCAGATCCAATCCACCGGCTCCCCGCCAACTGACATACTGACGTTCACCTCCGACAATATACAAGGCATCCACTGCCCCCATGATGACCCGTTGGTTGTGACACTCTCCATAACCAATTTTGTGGTCAAGAGGGTGTTCGTGGACACAGGCAGCTCGACCGATATCATGTTCCTGTCAGCATTCGATCAGCTCGGGATGTCCAGGGATCGGTTCTGCCTGGTTGGTACTCCCCTAGTGGGTTATAACGGATCCAGTACCCAGCCGCTCCGTACCATGGAGCTCCCCGTGCTTATGGGAACTTACCCTCAGCAGGTCTCCTTGCTGTCAAACTTTGTAATAGCGGAGGCTCCATCTGCCTACAACGTCATTCTTGGGAGGCCCACACTCAATAGAGGCAGGGTCGTCGTCTCCACCTATAGCCTGACAGTTAAGTTCCCGACCCCATAGGTACCCGGGAGCCTGCCATTCTTCAAGATCTACCTATAGTCCGTCATTCTTGGGTTGCCGCACTGAATAGATTTGTCTCCAGAGCTATCGACCGGTGCCTGCCATTCTTCAAGATCCTCTGTAAGGCATTTCAGTGGTCTGAGGAGTGTGAGGAGGCGTTCCAGGAACTCAAGAAGTACTTGGCATCTCCCCCTCTACTCTCAATACCCGTACCGGGGGAAGAATTGTTCGTATACCTGGCAGTATCACGCTCAGTGGTCAGCTCGGCACTCGTTAGGGAAGAGCACGGGATACAGTTCCCAGTGTACTATACCAGCCGGGCGTTACATAGCGTAGAGAGCAAATACTCCCGCATCGAAAAACTTGCATTCGCTCTCATCAACTCCGCTCGGAGACTCCGTCCGTACTTTCAGGCCCATGTCATTGTGGTCCTTGCTGACCAACCTCTCCGCAGGATCCTAAGCAGGCCTGACACGTCCGAGAGGCTCGTCAAGTGGGCCGTTGAGTTAGAGGAAGTTGAAGTAACCTACCACCCCTGGACGGCAATCAAAGGGCAAGTAATAGCAGACTTTCTGGTTTAGTTCACATATCCGGAAGACCCAACTGAAGAGCTTGACCCACCGGTCCTACCATCCGGATTATAGGCTGACATCCCCACCTGGGTGCTATATGTGGACGGTTCCTCAAACCAACAAGGCAGTGGGGCAGGAATCATCTTGACTACTCCTGACGGCATCCAGCTCGAGTATGCCCTAAGGTTTGGGTTCCGTGCCTCCAACAACGAAGCTGAGTATGAAGCCCTATTTGTTGGATTGCAGTTGGCCACTTTTATGGGTGCGCAACAGGTCCAAAGTTACAGTGACTCTCAGCTCGTGGTCAAACAAGTCAACCAGGAGTATGAAGCCCGGGGAGACAACATGGTAGCCTATCTAGCCCTTGTCTGAGTGGTTTCGAAGAAGTTTCAGGGTTTCTGTATCACATAGATACCCAGAGAGGAAAACACCAGGGCCGACCAATTAGCTCTCCTCGCTTCATCTTCTGAGTCAGACTTGCTCGGGATAAGGGTAGAATACCTGCCCAAGCCAAGTGTGATCAACTCAAAATGCATGGAGGTGGAACCAGATGACTTGGGACCCGGCTGGATGGACCCGATCGTGGCATTCCTGACAATGGGTGTGTTACCAAATGAGAAAGAGGAGGCCCACCGAGTCAGGTACCGGGCAGCCCGATATCACCTTGTAGATAACGTCCTCTACAAAAGGGGATTCTCTGTACCGTATCTCCGCTGCGTCCATCCCGCATAGGTCCAATTAGTGTTGTATGAAATCCATGAAAGAGTGTGCAGGAATCACATCGGAGGCCGGACACTCTCTAGAAAGGCCTTACTGCAAGGGTATTACTGGCCAACATTGGCTCGGGATTCTCAGGAGTATGTCAGAAGATGCGACAAATGTCAGAGATACTCTCCCATGATCAACCGACCAGGAGAGCTTCAGACACCAATCCAAAGCCCCTGGCCCTTTGCCCAGTGGGGTATCGACATTGTCGGACCCCTACTGACGGGAAAAGGACAGGTCAAGTTCGCAGTCATCGTCGTGGTCTACTTTACCAAGTGGGCGGAGGCCGAGCCCTTGACAACAATAACCGAGCAAAAAATGGAAAGCTTCATGGAAAAGAATATCCTCAATAGGTTCGGCATTCCCCGGGTTCTGGTCAGCGACAACGGCAGGCAATTCGACACCCCATTGATCAGACAGTTTTGCTCGGGCTACGGGATATTTAATCACTACTCCTCCCCCGAGCACCCTCAAGACAATAGTCAAGCCGAGGTGACAAACCGGACGATCTTGCAGTCGATCAAAACAAGACTCGAGAGCGCCAAATGACAGTGGGCTGAAGAACTGCCAACCCTCCTGTGGGCCTACCGAACTACGCCCCGAGCGGCGACAGGTGAGACGCCGTTCTCCTTAACGTACGGGTTCGAGGCAGTGGTCCCTATAGAGCTCGGGTTGCCTACTTACAGGGTGGCAAACTACAGCGTGCCAAATAACGAAGATGCACTCAAAACAGAGTTGGAATTGGTAGAGGAAAAAAGAAACTGAGCCTATTTAATGTTGGTAGCCTATAAGCAACGGGTCTCACGATATTACAACAGCAAGGTGAAGCATCGTAGTTTTCAAGTAGGAGACCTCGTTCTTAAGGTAGTGAACCAGTCTACCCGAATCCTGAGCCATGGGAAGTTGGGGCCAAACTGGGAAGGTCCATACACAGTTACCCAAGTCAACCGACCGGGAACTTACTGGCTTCGGAGCCTGGATGGACGTGATCTGTCTCACCTTTGGAATGTGCAACACCTCCGCAAGTATTATCAATAACCCAGAGACGAGGGCAGTTTAGCACTGATTAGGAAATTTTTGCATTCATTATAAATTTTTGAATAAAATAAAAGACTTTACTTTGCAAAATTACTCCTATCAGAGCCCCGTCCAATATTGACAGACCTCGGGCCTAACCCCGAGGCAAAAGACCTTGGCTCAAAACCAAGGCACAAAGACCTCGGGCCTAACCCCGAGGCAAAAGACCTTGGCTCAAAACTAAGGCACAAAGACCTCGGGCCTAACCCTGAGGCAAAAGACCTTGGCTCAAAACCAAGGTATAAAGACCTCGGGCCTAACCCCGAGGCGACGGTTTCGCTTAGGCCAAACCAGCGACGGGGCAAACCACCTAGGTGGATGATGATGGCAAGCCTTAAATGACCCTGCAACCACCCATGTTCCAGGTAGGTTTCCCACGGCCACTCACTCCCACACACCCGCCTTAGTAAAATGCTTGGGGGGCAGGGACTGGACCAAAACAGGAAATCACACCGGTCATTAAAAGCACTTGGAATCCTAACATTCCTAAGTCCTTATAGTGATCAGAGATAAAACATCCCGGATAGTAGAACATAATTTTCCTATAATACACCGGGCCATCCCAGACGGTAAAATAGGATTTTCCCATAATACACCGGGCCATCCCGGACGGTAAACAGGACAAGTTCCTATGATACTTCGGGCAGTCATCTTTAAAACAGGTCGGTAAGACCAGCTGTTCTACCAGTTACGGTCCTAAACCATTTGCTAAGGCAGGGATCGATCAAAACTAGGTAGGCACTGGCAATCACAAACAGGCATGCAAGTACAAAAATGGTAAACAGTTAATGGAAAAGACGGTCTCAAGGACCTTTTCATTAATTAAAAACTATTTGTACAGGGCCTGGGGGGCAGTTGTAGTAGACTCCCCCAAAAAAAAATACAAAAGAAAACAGGTCAGGTACCTTAGTCGTTCACCTCGACCATGTCTTCGGTCTCCCCAGCCTCTCCCGTCGGGTCAGCTACTACTCCCGGGACGGAGCCCCCGCTCGGGGCAGCCTCCTCAACGAGTCCGACATCAGCAGCTGGGCCCTCGCTTGCAGCAGGACCTACATCCCAGAAGTCCGAATCAATCTCCTCATGGGACGAGATGTCCCACTCGGGGTGATCCCCGGATAGCCTGCACTTCAAGTCTTCGTAACCCTGGAAGAAGCTATCATCGAAAGCTTCCTCCCGGGCCCCCGCCACTGCCGCCTCCTCCAACTCCTTCTCTTGTGCCTCCGTCGTCGCTGCGCTGGCCCGAGCAGCCTCTAGGTCAGCCTAGTGGTAACTAGCTCGGCCTGAGTAGCGCCAAGGCTCAAGGCCAAATCCTTCACCTTTTCCTTCTCCACTGCCAGAGCGTTGCCCCTGGCCACTAAGATCGCCCACTCCTCAGATAAAGCGACTTCAGTAGCAGTGACCCTCTTGGCCAAGGAAGGTAAGGAAGGACTCGGCCTCGGCGGCCATGCATCCGACCTGCGAGAAATTAAAATCGATCGGTCAGAGAACAAGCGCAGTTGTGAAAATAATTGAAGAAAAAAAAACAGAGGCAGGAGAACTTACCATGTAGGAGAGGCTGTACAGTCAGCTCTAGAAGACCTCAGGAGATATGTTTGCACATGCCTCCACTTGGCTGAGGAGCAGACTGGGCTTCACCCGTTCCCTGATCTCGGCCGAGGTAGCCATCGGTGCCACGACCGGCACCCCTGCCCGGGGGGCAGTCTCTTCAACTACAACCACGTGGGGCGTTGAGGTCCCCACTGGCTCCGGACAGTTGGCTACACCATGCCAGATCCGCCTCAACTGATGGTCTCCACCCGGGGCCTCTGTGGCGGGCCTTTTTCCTTGGACCACCGCCATCCAGGCGGCAGCAGCAGCAGCAGCAGCGACCTGCCTCTCCCTCAGTTGTTCAATATTTATCTTCGGAGCCATCTTTGAAAGGGCAAAAAAAAATTGAATGGTTAACAACCAATGTAGAAGATGGGAAATGAGTATCACGGGAGATGGCAGAGTCTGAGCACTTACCAGGAAGAATAGCGGGGAATACCGGAGCTTCGATGGGTTGAGCTGGATCGTCTGTAGCTCGGAAGTCGCTGGTCCGAGTCAACACGTTCCAGATGTTTATCGATCGGTCTTCCAAACTCCTGATCCGGGCTTGGCACTCGTCGGGAATGCTCGGTGGGCTGGTTGATCCTGCTGTAAAGCCAAGTACAAAATGGTTAGTCTCAGAAACTGAAAGCAAGGCAACGAAGTAAGCAATAAGTGAAACCGAACGGGCTTACCCCTCAACTCTTCTACCCAGGAAGTCCACATCTGGATCCCGGGGGCCGGTTCGCAGAGCCCGAGGGTGGACACTTGGAAGAACCTGTTATTCCACCCTTTGTTGTTGCTCGGGCAGTTGACTAAGATCTTCCTCTCCTGGCGAGCCCCGAGAGAAAAGAACCCGACCTCTCTATGTATGGGGAATGGTCAGTGCATCCAGAGGAATTCCTGGATAGAGAGTTCATATCCGAAGACTTGGGGCCACAGAGAGATGGACCCCATCAAGAACCTCCAACCATTCAGGGCCAACTGGCCCGGGGCAATCCTCAGGTATATTAGGATGTCCTGAGCGACCGGATGGAGGGGGAAGCGAAACCCAGCCATGAGGATGTCCTCTAATAGGGTAGTGAAACCCCGCTGGTAGAATTGGGCCCCACCGACACTCACAGCCAAAGAGTAGTAGTCAGGAAGGCAGTACCTATCCCTAATGCGCCCAAGATCTTTAGTACGTAATGTGGACGGGATGAATTCTCTAGAGAAGGCCACCTCGGGGTTGGGTTCCCCTAGTGTTTTGTCGCCTGAATCCCTATAAACGGAAGCAACGGGGGCTTCCTAGTCCGACTCATCATCGGAGAGACAGATCGGGATTCTGCCTTCGCTTTGGTGGTCAGAGGGGGACATGGATGGCAGACTCAGACTTGTGTCCGGCTCCTCTGACCCGGACCGCTCATCCTCCGACCGAGAGGATGAGTTAAAACCAGAGTGACACATTTTTAAGGTTTCAGTAACTGGGCTGGGAAGAAGATGACGATCGAGATATGGGTCAGAAACCCTGAGCCTGGTATACAAGGGGGGCAAGGTCACTAACCTAAAGGTAAAGAATAGATGGTCCTTAACACAAGGTGACACTATCTCAAGACTACCCCAGAAACACCCGCTCGGTTCAACTGCCCTAAGGCGCCTCCTGACTTGAAGAAAGAATAAAACCTAAGGAAGAAAAAATCCCACTCCCATTCTAACCTAAGTGGGTTCGTTCTCTCCAGCCTCGCTCAGAAAAGAAGAGAAGGAAAAGAGTGAAGAACTGAAGCTGGAAAGGAAAGACCTACAAAGTTTAGCGCAGAAAAGGGCTCGGGAATCTTGCTCGGGAACTTGCTCGCTCTCAAGCCGCTCGGGAATATATGTCTTTGCAGCAAAGAGTTGAAGAAATGAACAAGTGTTCCTTTATATAAGAACCACGGAAGGTTTAGATCAAAATAGATCCAACGGCTCATACGTTTTCCCATCCAAAGTGGCTGACAGTTGTCACCTCGGGCTCGTGAAGCGTCACCTCAAAAGGTGCGCGCATTAAATGCACGACGAGACAGTTTGGTTACAACGAAAATGGTTCGGTTACATCCACGCTGGCATCGTTTGATCCTGACTAGGCTAGTCATAAGCTAACACATGGCACAGGTAGGACTCGGGCCCTCAGGGCCACTGCTCAGTCCATACCCCGGCTGACCACTATAACCGGTCCCACCCCACGTTGTGTCCCGGCCTCTTACCGGACGGTTCCTCGAAAGCAGTCTTAATTTTCAAACTTCATCTAATGGGACATCACATCAACTTCAAAAATGGGGAGCAGCTGGTAAGCCCAGAAATATTCTGCTATAGTCAAACTACCAAGTTGGCAGCTAAGGACCCGGATTATCCGGCAAGGGAGCCTATGGCCCACTGATCCCGAGGTCCTCGAGTGCTGCTGCTCGGGATGCTCACACAGCCCGGGAATGCGGCTCAGTAGCTCTCGATGAGGGGCAGTTTGACAGCCAAGCTGCTCAGCAGTTTCCTAAATCAGTCAGAAGACTAATGGAATGTGTAGATAGTTTCCTAAGCCATTTAGGAAACCTCCCATGATTTATGCTCATCAACTTGTAATTATATTAGGCTTCTTTATCTAATCAGTTGCCTATTGCGGGTGGTCTCTTGCGCCTATAAAAGGGGCCACTCACCCCCATTAGAGGGGATCACATTCTTAACTTAGAGAATAGCATATACACTCATCTCATACGCATACACCTGGCCGGTATTACTGGTAGTGCCGCCCAATTGTTGGCTCACCAGGCCTGCCGGTGATCTGCTAGTGAAGCGCACTGACGCACCCGTGGACGTAGGTCACCTTATTAACGGGGCCGAACCACACGCAATTGATTGTGTCACCATATCTCTCTTCTTAATCTCTCTTACCAGTTTATAGCATCATCACCTACTACTCCCAAGTGCCCGATCCCAGTGTCCAACACCCATACCCAATTTGGACGCTCAGATCCTTAAGCTACTGAAAAACAATGTTTCAAGTACTGAAATACACTGTTCAATGATTTTTTTTTCCGATAAAATAATTTTTACTTAAAAAATTTCAATAGGTTTTTCACTACCTTTATACATTATCAAACACGCTGAAAAATTAAGCGTTTTTGGAGCTTAATTGGGTTATCAAACACACCCGTAGTCTGCTAGTGGTTGAACTAGGCCTGTAAACGGTCCGGATCTGGACCGAATCTGCATAATTCATATCCATATCCGCCAAGATATACAATGTACTAGATCCGGTCCACATATCCGACGGATCTGGTATATGTGGTCCATATCCGAATTTGGTTAGATCCGTATATCCGGTCCATATATCTGGTCCGATCCGAATTTCTAAACTGTCAGTAATGCTGCTCAAAACAGAGGAATTAAATTTAAAAAAAAAAAAAAAAAAAAACAGAGATGGTCATGGTACCAGATGATCTGTTCTAGTTTTTTTTTCTACATACATCACTATAATAACATCATTCACATAAGTTTATACAAAACAAGACCACCAGAGTTCTAGTTTTTTTTTCTACATACATCACTATAATAACATCATTCACATAAGTTTATACAAAACAAGACCACCAGAACAAAAATAAGTTTTAAGTCTCCATGACAAAATATGATAGTCAAGTCTACATGATATTTAACAAAACAAGACCACCACTAGAACAAAAAAGAGTTTATATATCTTCTCCAAGCACATCCTTCACAGAGAATAATTTGATTCTCCAACTAGCTAGGACCATACCAAAACCTACAAAATATATTTGGTTAGCAAAGTGAAGTGTGAAACTATGGTATTTGAGGGGGGGAAAAATACCACCACCAAGCATTAGACGTACATGCTGAAAGAGTAAAAAAGTGGCAAGGCAGCTCAATTTTTAGTCAAATCAATTGTTCTGGATTCTTCCAAACCTGTAGTACAGTAAATAAAATCTAAAGTATCCAAGCACAAACATAAAAAAAATACTAACAACGTGTTGAATAAAATGTATTATGAATATACTTACTTCTTTTTCTTCTTGATTCAATCCAATCATTAGTGGTCACTAATGCCTCAACAATATCGGGAAGCAAAGAGGCACATGACTCATCAATCACCCTACCACCTACACTGAAAGCTGCCTCTGATGCGACAGTAGTTGCTGGAATGGCTAAAATATCACGAGCTATTTTTGACAAAATGGGAAGTTTTGCACTATTGATTTTCCACCATTGTAAAATGTTAAAATTGTCCTTCCTTGGAAAGACCGACTCCTCTAAATATTGCTCAATCTCTAATTTTTTATAAGCATTAATGGTGCTACTACGAGCTTGCTTATACCACTGGTCAAAGTCATTGTATCTCACATCATTAGACGTACTAAAGTGGGGATTACCATTACCTGAACTTCCTTCCTCCACTATAGTACCATATGAATCAACTGAATTAGGAGCGTCACCTCCATACTCATTAAACAAATCAAGAAAGGCATTGCGAACTCTTTGAACATATCTACTTGAATCATCACCATAAATCTTATCATAGTAATACTGCACTAAATCCATTTTGAACCTTGGATCAAGTACAAGCGCAATTGCTAGCACTAAGCTACATTCTTCCCAATACTTTTCGAACTTGACTATCATTGGAATGGCCATCATACGAAGACATTCGTACTCACTAGTTTTCCATTTTCTCAATTCGAGTTGAATTTCACAAATGTCGGGAAAAAATACATTAGAAGTTGGAAAATTGGTGCCACTAAAATGACATGTTGCATCATAAAAAAGTCTCAAACAACCTTTTATCACCTTTGCCACTTGCCACTCCTCTTCAGACGGGTTGTGTCGATAATTTCTATCAATTTGCTCTAACCGACAAAATGCATCCTTCAAATACAACGCAGCTTCAAGCATTAAAAAAGTAGAATTCCACCTAGTAGCTACATCCATTGGAACTTTCTTTCTACCTTTTAACTTAACTTGATTGACCGCATTATCAAATTTTTGCTTTCCATAGGGAGATTTATTCAAGTATTTCACACTATCTCGAATTTTGTCGAGAAGACCGTCAATCATTTTTAACCCATCATGGACAATCAAATTAAGTATTTGTGCACTACAACGCACATGAAATAGATCCCCACCCAAAGTTAACAATGACTTATCACAAAGCCAATTTTTCAAAATCCTAACCATGACATCGTTACTTGATGCATTATCTACAACCATCGAAGATAGTTTCTTATGAAGATTCCACTCCAAGATTATATCACTAATGAATCTAAACAAGGATTCACCATCATGTGGGTATTCAATACACCTATATGCAAGAATTTTTTTTTTCAATTCCCAATCATCATTCATATAATGAGCTGTCAAACAAGTGTAAGCAAATTTTTGATGATCTGAAGTCCAAATGTCAGTTGTAAGTGTGATCTTACAAGAAATATTGTCTAAAAACTTATACAACTTAGCCTTCTCTTCCTGGTATACACTTAGGACATCATTCGTTACTGTGTTTCGAGATACAAGCTTGAACATTGGCTGAAGATTGTTACAAAAGGTTTCAAAGAACTCATGCTCAGCCATGTTAAATGGATAGTTATGCTTGATGATCATTTTTGCAAAATCAGTCCTACTTTTCTCTTGATCAAACTTGAAATTTTGAAGTTTAATTTTAGAATCAGCAACATTCTTAGAAGCCATTAACATTTGTTGTCTTATATCTTTAGTCTTCCCTGAGCATTTTAGTTGATGTTTTAGCAAATGACTAGTTCCTTTGCTGCTATCTCAAACAAAACATCTAGAACATCTCATACACTTAGCAATATCTTCTCCATTTTTGCCTTTAATTTTTTCAAAATCTTGCCATACCTTTGATGTCAATTTTTTCTGCCGCTTTTTAGGACCTTCAGTTGGCTCGTCATTGTCTTGTTCCACTTCCACTTCCACATTTTCACCACCATCATTGGCCTGAGACGTTTGAGTAACTTGAGTGGCTTGAGTAGGTGTTGACATTTACATAAAATTGTCAAAAGTAGTCCCTGAAAATCTGAAACAACAAGAATTAAATAAACTAGAATTTAAACAGAAAATAAACATATGATAAGCAGAAAATAAATAGATGAAGAAGAGGGGAAAAAATAGACAAAATATAAAGAATAGAAAATAAACTAAAAATAAATAACAGAATAAATGTAACATTAACTTAGCAATATGCAACCCCAAAAAGAAGAAGAAGAAGAGGAAGAAGAAGAAGACGAAGAGAGAATAATAAGGAAGAAGAAGAAGAAGAAAAAGAAGAAGAAAACGATGAAGAAAGAGGAAGAAGCCGAAGATAGAAGAAGAAGAAGAAGAAGAAGAGAGAAGAAGAAAGAGGAAGAAGCCGAAGATAGAAGAAGAAGAAGAAGAAGAGAGAAGAAGACGAAGATAGAAGAAGAAGAAGAGAGAAGACGAAGAAGAGAGAGAGAGAGATGAGAGAGTGAGAGACATACCTGAGTCCCTGACTGAGAGGCTGAGAGCCTAAGATCACTTTCAATCGTGAGGCAGTGAGTGTGAGGCTGAGGAGGCTGATTCTAAATGTTAGGGTTAGGGTTGCCCAAACTTCACTTATAAATCATATAAGTTCAACCGTTGGATAAAAGAATCAATGGTGTAGATGTTATAAGTAATATATATATTATATTTATAAATATATTATATGCTATTCGGATCGGGTCTTATACGGATCGGATCAAACAAATCCATATCCGGACCATTTTTCTTAAATTCTTTTCGGATCTGGATCCGGATCTGGATCTAGATCTTAAAAAATGCTCAGATCCGTCTAAGAGGGCCGGATCTGGACCGGATCCGGGCCTAGATCCGGACCATTGACAGGCCTAGGTTGAACAGTCCATCTAACAATCTTAGTTTGCATATAGAAACGGAGCCTTAATTGTCTCAAAAGCAAACTCTCAATCAAAGATTGCACTCTTTGGTCCTTAGGAACTTCATGGATATCAATGTATGACTCAGAACCATTATACGGGCTAGTGAAAAGGCTTCTAAATGCCAAAACAATGGCTAAATCCAGTGGCGGAGCCAGGAATGTGCACTTGGGGGGGCCGAGCTTGTCCTATGGGGGTTCGGGGGCACTGCTCCTTAGAAATTTTTTTTGGGTCTACTTAGTATTTATCCATATTTTTTGATAAGATTTCTATGTCAAAACAATTACATATTTGCAAAGAATTGGTAGTGCAATGCACACATTTACATAGACCATATTAATTCATTTGTAGGGGCCAAGATTTATATTACCCTAAAATTTAGAGGCAAAATCAGAATTAGTGGTGCAATATGTACATTTACATAGTTCATTACATAGAAAATAAAAATTAAGGGGTGAATATATAAATTCATTTCATTTGCAGGGGCCAAATGTATAATATCCAAAAATTTAGAGGCAAAAATGAAAATTCTTGAAAATTTTGGGGGAGACCTCCATGTGGCTCCGCCACTGGCTAAATCAGCTCCAGAACCAGGTCCAAGTGTCTTATATACATCTCTATGTCTCCTAACGTATGGAATTCTCTTTTTCATCTTCAGATTTTCATCGGATTGGAATGAGTCTAAAGCCCCATCTTCACCATCTTTTTGGTAAGTCCAAACAATAGAATTGGGAAAAGATAAATTTTTTTACTGTACGTCCCAACGTATATATAATGTTACAAGGTGAATAAAGAAGGAAAGGAAATAAATAAGAAAAAAGGAAAGAAATAAAACTACTTAAATGTGGTCAACATGGCCATAAATAACAAGATAAAATCCGGGATAAAATCCCCTAATTCCAACACTCCCCCTAAAGCTGTGGCGAAGATGTTGACGAGACCAAGCTTGCCAAGAGACGACTATAGAAGTGCTGGACCAACGGACTTAGTGAACATATTAGTGGTCTGATCTGATGAAAGAACAAAGCGCGGTGTGATGACTTCTGACTGAACTTTCTCCCGAATGAAATGGATGTCAACCTCTATATGTTTAGTTCTCTCATGAAGAACTGAATCAGACGATAACATAATTATAGACTTGTTATCACAAAATAATGTAGATGCATCCACCACTGGGAAGCCTAACTCATTAAGAAGATAACAAAGCCATATGAGTTCACATGAACCCTGAACCATCGCATGGAATTCGGCCTCAGCAGAAGACCGTGAGACAACAGCTTGCTTTTTACTTTTCCAAGAGATAAGATGACAACCTCGAAAAGTACAAAAACTAAAAGTAGAGCATCTATCACCCTTTGAGCCTGCATAATCTGCATCAGTAAAATAGGAGAGACCTGATTAAGCTCATATCTTAAAGAAAAGACCAAGAACAGGACATGTCTTGAGATATCGGAGAATATGATAAACATCAAGATGTGAAGTACGTGTTGAGTGCATAAATTGGCTCACAACACTAACAGCAAAAGTCAGATCCGGTCTTGTGTTCGTCAAATAGATGAGACGACCCACAAGACGCTGATAAACAGATGGATCTAGTAATGGCTCTCCCAATTCAGCAGTCAACTTATGATTTGGATCCATAGGAGAAGAAGCAGGTCTACACCCAAGCATTCCCATATCTTGGAGGAGATCAAGAGCATACTTTCGTTGGGATAATGAAATACCTTGGCAGGACCGAGCCACTTCAATGCCAAGAAAATACCTCAGAGGACCCAAATCCTTAATATTGAACGATATTCCAAAAGAACGCTTTACTTGTACAATGCCAAATGCATCATCTCCTATAATAATAATATCGTCAACATAAAAAGAGATAATGATACATTGCCCTTTGGAATTACGACAAATAAAACATGTATGGTTGGAATGGCAGCGAATAAATCCCATAGTAAGCACCACATCACTAAACCGGCTGAACCATGCACGAGGAGATTGCTTCAATCCATAGAGAGAATTTTGGAGGCGACAAATTTCCCTGAATACTCCCCCTGAGCCCGAAAACCAGGAGGGGGATCTATATAGATAACTTCAGACAAATCACCATTAAGTAACGCGTTCTTGATATCAAGCTGATGAAGAGGCCAAGAATAGGAAGCAGCAAGAGAAACAAGAAGCCGGACTGTGGTCAGTTTAGCAACCGGAGCAAAAGTGGCCCCGAAATCCTTACCTGAAACCTGGGTGAAGCCCTTAGCCACAAGACGGGCCTTATATCGGTCAATGGTGACATCTGTCAAATACTTAACACTAAAAACCCACTTACATCCAACTATACGTTCACCATTTGGGAGAGAGACAAGATCCCAAGTCTGATTATCCTGAAGGGCACTCATTTTTGTTTTCATAGCTGCTACCCACTTTGGATTCTGGAGAGCTTCATGAACAGAGCGTAGAATGGAGACAGAATCAACTGCACTAACAAAAGAGCTAAATGGTTTTGACAGACCCTGATAAGAGACATACTTAGAAATTGGATGGTTAGTACTACTAGAAAGAATATAACGTGAAGGAGGACGATGAATACGGGTATAATAATGAGGAGGAGCAACATTAGAGACTAAAGGAGGAGATGAGATACCTGATTCTGGAGAAGATGATGGCATGGGGTCCGGAGCGCGAGGACGACGAGAGTACACCTGTAACGGGTCAGTTGTAATGACCGGAGGCAAAGAATCACTGGGTATCTCACTGGGTGTATCAAGAATAGGCACAGGGCGAGGAATGACTGAGATATCATCCACAACATGCTCTAGTGGAGTTTCCAGAGAGGAAGAAACACCTGAAAAAAAAGGAACCATTTCCAAAAAAGTAACATCCAAAGAGTGATAAAAGTGACGAGTGACAGGATCATAGCAACGATATCCTTTGGACATGGAGGAATACCCTAGAAAAACACATCGTACAGCCTTATCATCAAGTTTAGTACGTGTTGAGATTGTCTATCCCACATCGGGGACATATAACCTAGCTACTCAATATATAAGTTCAAGGGGCTACTATTTTGGACAAAACAAGTGCATCCAAAAACCCGGGGGACAATGGGAAAAACTCTACTACTAGGCTTAAGGGCATGAATCTGGGCCTGGCCTTGTAGAACACGGCTAGGAGTACGATTAATAAGGTAAGTAGCAGTAAGGATAGCACAATGCCAAAAATATTTAGGAACATCCATACCACATAAGAGACACCGAACCATAGCCATAAGATGACAATTTTTACGTTCGGCAACCCCATTTTGTTCGGGGGTATAAGGACAAGTGAGTCATTGAAGAATTCCCCCTTTATTAAGTTCGGCCTGAAACTCATCAGTTAAGTATTCCCTATCATTATCAGACCGAATATTACGCACAACGGTATGAAATTGAGTTTTAATCATTTGAAGAAAATTTCTAAAATGAGAGAAAACTTTAAATTTTTTCTTCATAAGATAAACCCAAGTACAACGAGTAAAATCATCAGTAAATGTAACATAATATCGGTGCTGTGACATAGATGTGACGGGGGAAGGACCCCACACATCGGAGTGAATAAGATCAAAGGCACTAGATGCCCTATGCATGCGAGGAACATAAGAGGTAAGAGTGTGTTTTGACAATTCACAAACCACGTATTTAAAATAGAAATCCTTACAAGCTTTTTTTAATGGAGGGAATAACCAACTGATCGGGAGAGAACAAATCCTATTTATATGCCTTAACGCGCGTTTGTTAGTACCTTTTAATCCTGTTTTTGTATATTTTTACTTCGTTTGCTATTTTCTGACAGGTTTTGGAAGAAATCAAGTAAACCAAATTAAATGGGGTAAAAAAGCAGAGCAAAAGAAGCAAGAAAAAGCACCTCGCGCGCGCGACCTGCTCGCGCAAAACCCAGGAAATCGCTCGCGCGACTTCCCCATATCGCGCTCACGCGGCCCGCTCGCGCGACATATGCAAAAATGGAACTTGTGTATTTCACTCTACTGATGATTCCTACGCGAACGAAACTGCCTAATTACGTCTGAAAAGCTAAATACAGCAGTTTTAGTGCATTTCGGGTTAGGAAAGCTTTCAAAACTTGTTGTAAATCTATATATACCCTAATTTAATTCAATTTAGGGGTTGGACAATTATTATACACACAACATACAACCATACTTTCAGCCATTGAAGGGAAGGAAGTAAGGAGAAGAAGAAGAATACCAAGGATTCCTATGGCCTCCTCCATCAAGTACTTGCTATCTACCGCTTCTATGGACAACTAGACTCTAGATCTAGGGTTTCAATAAAACTCTAGCCAAGTAATAGGGTTTTATTTATGTTTTTATTTTAGTTTTATTATGTATGGATGACAGTTACATGTTCCGAGGATTTTTATAAATAAATCGTGCTTTTATTGATTAAATCGTTACTTTCAAAGTTTACTCTTGTCTTTGATCTATTTTGATGGTAGTGTGCTCAATGATCTATGCTTGCTGTGCTTGTTTAGATTATTTACATGTAATGGTGCTTAAATTGAATTTTGCTATCAAGTATCCGAATAGTCCATGCCTAGATTAGACGGATTATACCACAACCCTAGTTTAGTGTGGGACAATTCGTGCTAACCGAAGATGGATTATGTTGGTGCTTGAACCATAATTATTTTCTTGACGGAGGAATTGGGCTTGTAGCTACAATTCCCCATTATCATCCAACTTAATAAGCTAAAGTAATTCATAAATACCCTTATTATGAAGCTAGTGGTGGATTTGCAATCCTAGGTTCCTTAAACTTATTATAAAAACAAATATTTAATTGCTTTCATAATTTAGATTTACTTTTATTGTTATTAGTTTAATTCAAATTAAATCCAAAATCCGTTTTTCTTAATTAACTAAATCTAGGTTTTAAAATTAAAGCGCGGTAGTTAATCAATCTCTGTGGGTTCGACCTTTACTTCCACACTGCAAATCTTTAGAAAAGTAAAGTATACTTTTTATATCTTGATTTTGACAACATCAATTTTTGGCGCCGTTGCTGGGGATTGCAAATTACTAGCTTTAGTTTTAGAATCTTAGTTTAGTTAATTCGTAAATATTAGACTAGGTTTTCTTTTTCTTATTTTTCGTTTTATTTTGAGTTACTAACTTTTTATTTTATTTTGTAGTTTCTCGAATCGTCAAAATTCTAACGTTTCCGGGAGGATTAGCTCATCACATCAAAGGAGCTTACGCAAATTGATAAAATAATAATAATAAAAAATTCAAGTAAATTGCTTCTTGTGAAACTCGCTTTAAACCACTGTAAGTCAGGGCGCTGTGACCCACTATTTGCATTAGTTTAGGGTTAATTGCACTGCATTAGCTAGGAAACCCGGGGCGCTGGGCTTGACGCGGTCATTGTATTACAGGATAATATTCATGCATCACAGTAGTTGAGTGCTTGTTATCTTAGTTGCGTGATTGCTAGTTTTTTTATTTGAGTCAGTTTTTATTTTAGTTTAGTGTTTTGTTAAGTTTATGTTTGGTACGCGTTCAAGTAAACCTGAATTACATTCTATCGATCTTGAACTTGAACGTACTTTAAGAGTTAGTAAGTCCGCAACCCAAGCTTCTAGAGCTAGGTTTTAAGACGATGAATCAACGCTGATTCCGTCGTCGTTGTTTGAGGCCGAAATTCAAAGTACCCTTAAACGATTAAGGAGAACTCGAACTTTTACAATCGAACCGATTAAAATGGCTGACGGAAACAACGGAAATAATATGAATAATCTTAATATACCGCCATCTCCTCCACTTAAATATTACTTTATTCCTACGACTTACACGCCGCAAACATGTATCGACTTACCGGAGGCGACGACATCTCACTTTGAGATAAAGTCATCTACCATCTCGCTACTTCCATCTTTCCATGGCCGTCTAAATGAAGATCCATATCAACACTTAGGAGATTTTCAGGATATATGCTCTACTTTAAAAATTCAAAACTTAACTGATGATGAATTGAAATTGCGGCTCTTTCCATTCTCTTTAAAAGATTAAGCTAAATACTGGCTCCAATCTTTGGAGCCAAACACAATTAGAACATGGGAAGCCTTACACACCTCATTTTTACAAAAGTTTTTCCCTATTATGCGTACGAATCAGATAAGAAAATCCATAACAAACTTTGTGATGCAAGATGGGGAATCACTTTACGACACGTGGGAAAAATTTAAAGAATTATTACGCTCGTGTCCACATTATCAAGTTCCTACGTGGCAGTTGGTACAGGTTTTTTATGAGGGACTTATTCCCTCAGTCCGTAATACTATCGACGATGTTTGTACGGGTACCATCCTACACAAAAGCGCCGACGAGGCATGGAAAATTTTTGAAACACTGAGCGAGAATTCGATGCATCAGACTGTGTTGGTACGTTCTGAGGGGTATCATTCACAACCTAAGAGAGAGGTAAAGTTCGAGTCAAGTCAGTCAATTGAAATAAAAGAACTATCTAAAAAACTTGACCGACTTTTAACAATGAATCAAATGATTACCTCACCCGCTCATGAAATTTGTGCATTATGTTCTGATCCGTCACATTCTATCCTTGCATGTCCATCGGCGAGTCAATTTTCGAAATTCGTGGAGCAACACATTAATTCGATTCAACAATACCCACGAAATAATTATAATTCAACTACTAATAATCCTGACGCGCCATGGAGAAACCATCCTAATTTTTCATAGAAAAATAATAATAATAATAATAATAATAATCATAATGAGATGAGTTATTTCCCTAACGCTTATAGACCTCAACAATGTCAATACCAACAACCTCCTCCTCCACCTCCACGTAATAATGCATTTGAGGAGAAGGTGTTGGCCTCACTTGAAAGTTTTGGTCCGGTGATCCAGTTAGTACATTCTCATACCCAGTCCATTGCAGAACTGGAGTCCCAAGTGGGACAAATAGCTAACACGCTAAATCGTTTAACCGAGAGTAAGTTGCCAAGTCAACCTATTCCGAACCCTAAGGGACAATATGAGGTGGGTGGTACAAATGAGCAAGTGAACGCTGTGTCAACTAGGATGACTATTCGAGATGAAGAAGTTGTTGAGATTCCGAGAGAGGTTATGAGGGATGAAAACGTTAACTCGAATAAAGAGAGAGGTGAGGATGTGAATCAAAGTAGAAAAGAAAAAGAACCGATCCCAATGAATTGTATTCCAAAATTGCCCTTTCCACCTAACGTTGAGGGACCGTCACATTTGTCTAAGAAAGGGTCAAAAGCTGAAGATATACTCGAGGTATTTAAACAAGTAAAAATCAATATTCCATTCCTCGATGCTATAAAACAAATTCCCGCTTACGCTAAATGTCTTAAAGACCTATGCACTCAAAAGCGCAAAATACGCAGTCATACTCCAAAAAAGGTCTTTCTCACGAAAAAAGTAAGCTCAATTTTTTAGCACGCTACTTCGAAATATAAAGATCCAGGTACGCCTACGATTTCATGTCTCATAGGTGATACTATCATTCATAGGGCTCTCCTTGACTTAGGAGCTAGTGTTAACCTCTTACCTTATCACGTCTATAAACAATTAGGACTAGGTGAACTTAAACCTACGGCCGCTACTATACAATTAGCGGATCGTTCTATTAAAATACCTAGAGGAATCGTCGAAGACGTCTTGGTTAAAGTTGATAAATGTTATTATCCTGTCGACTTCATGGTCCTTGACACTGAACCCGTACTAGATGTTAGGAAGCACACTCCTGTCATCCTAGGTCGTCCATTCTTAGCTACGGCTAATGTGCGTGTTAACTGTCGGACGGGGGTAATGAAAGTGTCATTTGGGAACATGAACTTAAAACTAAACGTCTTTAACGCTATTGATCAACCTCCCATGGATGACGATTACCTATGTGAGGCGGAGAGTGAGTTAAGGCGAATAACTGAACCTAATAACATAATAAAGGTGAGTGAGGAGAATAATAAATTGGAAAATGAGCGGATGAATTTTAATAACCTGGACCCTAATGACGAATTTACTCGGAAGGTACGAAATCGATTGGAAACCGAAAAGGATGAACCATTGAATGAAGTAATACAAAGCGATATTCTTTCTGCTTACCACCGGGCTCTTCCTGATATCCTAAGGGGTACAAAATCTGAGTTACGACCTCCATAAATCTTGAGCTAGAACGGTCTAGCTGAAGACGTAAAAATTAGCGCTTCTTGTGAGGCAACCCAAGCTTTATTTGTCTGTTTGTCTTATTTTTGCATGTTTTTGGGTCGTTTTGAGTCCTTTTTGAGTTTTCTGAACAGGTTTGGGGGTCGTGAATAATTTATTTTAAACTTATATACATTTTTTATACTAAAAAAGAGGAAAATACCACAGTCGCGCGAGCAGACCACAGTCGCGCGACAGGTCGCTCGCGCAGTCCGCTCGCGCGAGATTCCCCCATAGATAAAATTTTTTAAGTTTTTTTTTTATATAAAGCCTCAGTATCTACTCGCACTTGAGTTCGCGCGCGCGAGGGGGTCCGCTCGCGCGAGCTTGTGCCTTAGAAACTTGTCTAAAAATAATAAAACAGAGGCTCAGGTTTACCTCGCGGAGGGATTCGCTCGAGCAATGGTCGCTCGCGCGGTCCGCTCGCGCGAGGTGGGGATTTTCCACTAATTCTTGTTGTTCTTTTACCTTCTGTTTCCCGCTCCTGGTTAATTATTTTCTTTTCTGTTTATTCTTTTCAGTTCTTTTCATTTAAGTTTGTCTTTGTTTAGATAGTTTTATTTCTATTTGTTTTCTTTTCATTACGTTCTTTTACTTATAGTTTAGTTTCTATTTAAAAAAAAAAAAAAGAAAAAAAAACATATGTATTACGCATTATCTTTTATTATTTATTTGTTTGTTTAATTTTCTTTTGTTAAGTAGTAACAGGTAACATTGAACTTTCTTGCCATATTCCTTTGTGTTCACCTGTTCTATGCTTGTCGAGATCGAAGTAATATCGTTCTTTCTTTACGTACTTCCCTTTCTTTCATTTTATTGTTTCATTGGGGACAATGAAAGGTTTAGGTTTGGGGGTATCCACACACATGCACATTATTATGCACTAATTTTGAAAAAAAATTTTGATTCTTGTGCTTAAATAAACGATGTTACCGACGTTTTTCCAATCTCAATTATGTAACTATGATTGTTATAGAATGGTAAACAAGAGAAGATGTGATTAAACATTTGCTAATGTTATGATATAAGTTTTAGGTCATGTATCGTTCGAATCGTAGTTTTATATCATAGATTTGTACACAAACCTATGCACTGCACGTAGTCGCTTGAATACATGTTTGATGTGAACTATAATATGATTCGGATTTCTAGATAACACATGGTGGAGACTAAACCCGGTGAGCTTTTGAGCCTATCTTTTCTTTATTGAGGGTTATAAATACATCTTGTGTTTGTCAAATTTCATTAAATAGCGCATTAACTTGTTGTTTAGTCTCATTATTCTTGTTTTGGTTGATAGTCAAGTTAAAATATTTGTACCATGCTAAATAATCTTCCGTTGTAAACATTGAAGAACCATATAACCATAGGACATGATTTTAGGCATTCTTTGTTTGCTACTCGCCTATAAATGATAAAGTTTCCTTAGTTCGCCCCTTGAGCCGTTAAAATGCCATTTCTTCCTTTAATTACCATTATCCTGTTTTTGCTCCAATTTGGCCAACTTGGAGTTCACCATTGAAAGATTGATCAACTTTTAGTGGTGTTAAGGCGGTGTGTTGATTGGGAAGAAGAAGAAAATAAGATGGTGTTTGGGGGAGTTATTTTGGTATTCACTGAATATTCGTTTCAGAAGAATGAAAAGGAAAAGAAAAGAAATATTAAAAAAAAAAGTTTGAAAGAAGAATCAGGTTGAAAAAAAAAACAGAAAAAGGAGAGAAATTAAAAAAGAAAAATGAAAAGAAGGGAATGAAAAGATGAAGTTGGTAGAAGAGATCACGAATGAAAGAAATCGAACATGCCTTACAATGCCATTCTGAAAACTACCTAATGAATCCTTTCTATCCTTTTTCATTGCCTGAGCCACGTTACAACCTTTGAAAAGTCCTATTTGATCCTAGGAAACATGGTTTGGATATGAAAACGATGGGAGGGGGATTAAAACATGGTAATGGTTAATTTTTCTTGATTATTGGCATCCTATCCATGAGACTACTATTCTTTCGTGTCATGCGTCCTTTTTTAGTCATGTGAGCATTTCTCTTTTTGAAAACATATTTCCTTTACTCACATATTTTAGAGAGATTACACATGCTTCTGAGTGTTTTATTTTAGAGTGTAATTGACATTGTGAGATTCGTAGTCGAGACATAGTTAAATGGTTATCCGAAGTATGTTCCAAGTTCATGACATGCACATGTTCATTTGACTATCATATCACACACGTGCAATTGTATGAGGAACTCTATTGATTTATACGATGCATGTGCTTGAGATTGCTTTTCATGACGTAGGTAGACGCTTGATTCCGTTTCTTCTTGTTCGTTATTCTATTTCAAATCCTTGTTATATGATAAGGAGTATTGAATATTATGTTCTTTGTTTTTAATAAAACTTTTCTTTACAAGTTAATAAAGATGGTTGTGGGAGACTTGTTGACGAGAACCCTCACGAGACTTCACTCGTCCGACTAGGGACACCTAGAGGTTTAAAAGGCTTGTTGCATATGCTAAATGCAATCGCAATCCATGTGAAAATGGAGTAGTATGTTATTAGTAGTTTAGTTTTTATTTTTAGTTTTGCTCGAGGACTAGCAAAATGTAGGTTTGGGGGTGTGATCGGTAGAGAACAAATCCTATTTATATGCCTTAACGCGCGTTTGTTAGTTCATTTTTATCCTGTTTTTGTATATTTTTACTTCGTTTGCTATTTTCTGACAGGTTTTGGAAGAAATCAAGTAAACCAAGTTAAATGGGGTGAAAAAGCAGAGCAAAAGAAGCAAGAAAAAGCACCTCGTGCGCGCGACCCGCTCGCGCGAATCCTAGGAAATCGCTCGCGCGATCCGCTCGCGTGAAGATCCCGAAATCGCTCGCGCGACTTCCCCATATCGCGCTCGCGCGGCCCACTCCCACGACATATGCAAAAATGGAACTTGCGTATTTCACTCTACTGATGATTCCTACGTGAACGAAACTGCCTAATTACATCTAGAAAGCTAAATACAGCAGTTTTAGTGCGTTTTGGGTTAGGAAGCTTCCAAAACTTGTTGTAAATCTATATATACCCTAATTTAATTCAATTTAGGGGTTGGACAATTATTATACACCCAACATACAACCATACTTTCAGCCATTGAAGGGAGGGAAGTAAGGAGAAGAAGAAGAATACCAAGGATTCCCATGGCCTCCTCCATTAACTACTTGCTATCTACCGCTTCTATGGACAACTAGACTCTAGATCTAGGGTTTCAATGAAACCCTAGCCAAGTAATAGGGTTTTATTTATGTTTTTATTTTAGTTTTATTATGTATGGATGACAGTTACATGTTCCGAGGATTTTTATAAATAAATCGTGCTTTTATTGATTAAATCGTTACTTTCAAAGTTTACTCTTGTCTTAGATCTATTTTGAAGGTAGTGTGCTCAATGATCTATGCTTGCTGTGATTGTTTAGATTATTTACATGTAATGGTGCTTAAATTGAATTGTGCTATCAAGTATCCGAATAGTCCATGCCTAGATTAGACGGATTATACCACAACCCTAGTTTAGTGTGGGACAATTCGTGCTAACCGAAGATGGATTATGTTGGTGCTTGAACCATAATTATTTTCTTGACGGAGGAATTGGGCTTGTAGCTACAATTCCCCATTATCATCTAACTTAATAAGCTAAAGTAATTCATAAATACCCTTATTATGAAGCTAGTGGTGGATTTGCAATCCTAGGTTCCTTAAACTTATTATAAAAACAAATATTTAATTGCTTTCATAATTTAGATTTACTTTTATTGTTATTAGTTTAATTCAGATTAAATCCAAAATCTGCTTTTCTTAATTAACTAAATCTAGGTTTTAAAATTAAAGCGCGGTAGTTAATCAATCTCTGTGGGTTCGACCTTTACTTCCGCACTGCAAATCTTTAGAAAAGTAAAGTATATTTTTTATATCTTGATTTTGACAACATCACCAACATAAATATTGAAAATTGATATGGCCTAGACGGGCATGCCACAAATCTAAAGTTTGAAGTGAAAACACATAATTATTTTAGTCGGGCAAAACGAAATTATTTAAAATGGGTAACACGGAGACTTGAAGGCTAGAGGACGTCCTTGACACCAAAGGATCACCGAAGTAGTAGAGGCCGTCACGCTCAAACCCCCTGCCAAAAATCTTCTTCGTAGTCAGGTTCTGTAAAGAACAGGAATGTGGTAAGAATACTACAACACAATTATGATCTTTGACAAGGTTGTTAACAGAGAGTAAGTTAAAAGCAAAATTGGGAACATAGTACACAGATGAGAGGGTGATGTCTGGGGATAATCGGACATCTCCCTGACTACAAATGGGAATGAAAGATCCATCGGTGATACATACAGACTGTTTAATGGAGGTAAAAGGTGAAGTAAAAATAGAAAGCTCACCGGTCATATGATTATTTGCACCAGAATCGAGAATCCAAGTGGTGTGGCATGACTTACCATGAAGAGCAGTAGGAGTACCTGCAGCAATGGTGGTCGTGGGGCCAATGGATGAGGGAGGAGCTCCTAAACCTACATGTGACTGCATCTAACCATAATCAGGTGGAAGAGGAAGCATCTCAACAATCGCTCATATACGAGCACCCCGGCCGAGACTAGGACCAACGTTCTTACCAGTATCAGTCATGATGTTGTGAAGAATGACCAGAGGATAGATGAAGACTTACCGAAAAAGAAATCACCAAAAAAAAAATGGCAACAAGACAATCAGAGCTGGAAACTCGGCAGACGGGGACAACCGGAAACTCGATTATCCAAGCAACATAGACAATAACAGCCGGAAACTTGGCAGACGTGGGCAACTGGAAACTCGGTTACCCAGACTGACGATTAAGAGCGCACGACCTGCTCTAAAACATCACAAAAGTGCCCAACACGGGCATAAAAAGGCAGCTCTGACCAAGCTGAGAGGCTTGCTGAAGGCGCAGGGTTGAGGGAGACTTCGGCAAGTGCTGGAATAGGGAAGGTGGTGGTCAACTAGGGCTTACGCAGGCAGGTGGTGGTCTGCAGGGGCTGCCGCAAGTATGGTGGTAGTCGGCTGGGTTGGGTGGCCTAGGGTTTGGTAGTTTTGGCTTTGATACCAAATAGAATTGGGAAAAGATAATTTTATTACTGTATGTCCCAAAGTATATATAATGTTACAAGGTGAATAAAGAAGGAAAGGAAATAAATAAGAAAAATGAAAGAAATAAAACTACTTAAATGTGGTCAACATGGCCATAAATAACAAGATAAAATCCGAGATAAAATCCCCTAATTCCAACACAAACTGTTGTCCTACAATCTTCATTGACAACATATAAATGCTTGTTTATATATTTTTTTTGTACCCAAATAACCGAGACCCACATTGTTTTGGGCCGTCAAATAATGGGGATACTATATTTGAGTCACTAGAATCTAGAGCAAGCAAAGTCTATGTTGAAACCACACCACACAGATATAAAAACTCTGAAATCTGTTATTCTAATTGCAGTAATATATAACTGCAAGTCTGTAACCACAAGCTGGGTAAAAGGTTTGATCTAACCCACATCAGGCATCAATTTCCAAAAGATTCAATTAAGGCTTGTTTGGGTAAATTTGAATGCAACTATTGAAATCATGATGTTAAAGAGCATTTTTTTTTTATTAAAAAGACTATCTTTACAAAAATTGTTTTCATTTAAAAAATGATGCCTAGGTATGAGTTTTGCTATTCCAAGAGAACAGATTGCAGAATTTTATAATAAAGATAAGAAAGAGTTTGTATTCAACTGGATAATATTCTTTACAATACTTCAACCCTTTATATATATGGTGAGAATAAGAGATAAGTTCAAATCTCCTATGATTACAATCATATCAATTTAAATCAAATTAATTTGGATATCTCTAAAAAATTCTGGGATTTCTCTCTCTGGAATGTCTTCTGGATTTATCTATATTTTCTTCCATATTTTCTAACACTCCCCCTCAAGTTGGCACATGGATTCTTGTTGAAGTGTCCAACTTGCACACGAATATGAAAGAAAATCTTATACCTAACTATCCTCTCTAAAACTCCACCTTGTAGACTGTTGCAGCGGCCCCTCTTAGGTAGTCACTCGTCCACGTGCGACCCCTTCTTGGGTGGTCCACATGCGGCTCCTCTTAGGTGGTCTCATCATACAAACATCCAAAGATGTGTCCACGGAATAATCCATCATGTGACACGTAAATAGAGGTAGATGTCTTGTCTTCAACACTCCCCCTTAAGTTGAAGGGGGTGGTTGTTCAAACACATCCAGGTGGAGTAGTGGGTCTCTTCCGGTGGCTTGTTTCCCGTGTGGTAAAGCGGGCCCCCTCCTCAAGGTCCCGTGATCCGGTCATGTCTCCTTATATTCTTCCCCTCAAACTGAATGTGAGAGTGAAAACGAACACCAAAGTTTGGAAGATTATAGTAAAAAACCATTAAAGCCCAAAGCCAAACATGGCTAAAAAAAATCTAAAATTTTTTGGAAAATTTGGGAGTGATTTGAAAAGTTTGAATATTTTGGGACAATAGGGTATGCTGATGAACAGTCCACAGTGGCCAATGAACAGTGAACAGAAATCTTGAATAGTAGTTGATGAACAGTAACTTTGATGAATAGTAATTGTGTGAAACATGTTCCGATAAACAGTGCCTCCGTGAACAGTACTCGATGAACATTGTTCTCTCTCAATCTCCTTTTTTTTCCTTTATTTTTGGGAAAAAAAATAATAATAAAATTATGAGAACAAATTTTTTTTTTTGTATAAAACAATTTTCAACCTCATATTTGGGTTAGTAAAAAAAAATATTTCCAGCAATTATCAATGTCCGGCGGAGCGACTAGATCACTGCCCGCAGGTGAAGCGGAAGACTAAAAATCACCAATACCTTATGGCTCTGATACCATGTAGAATTTTATAATTAAGATAAGAGAGAGAGTTTGTATTCAACTAGATAATCTTCTTTACAATACTTCAACCAAATATATGGTGAGAATGAGAGATAAGATAGGAAATGAGAGAAAAAGATCAAATCTCCTATGATTACAATCATATCAATTTAAATAAAATAAATCTGGATATCTCTAGAATATTCTAGGATTTCTCTCTCTAGAATATCTTCTAGATATATCTATATTTTCTTCCATATTTTCCAACACATATTGATGGCCATATGAAAAGAAACAAAATGAAGTGTCCTATTTTTCTAAAGGAGAATCGTGGTGATAGATTTCTATTGTTTAATTGTTTTACTCTAAAAACTCTACACAAATAATAAACGAGACTGATCAAATTCCAGTGATGCCTAACATGCTACCAGACATTTTCGATAGAAAACTAAATCCCAAACAAACCATAATCTTGCGAGTGAAAAATTCTGCAAATGCTATATACATATAATACACATAGTCAATGTAGTTTGCACGAGCATGGAATCGGAAGTTTACTTGCCTGTGAGCCCGAAGAAGCTCAACGATGTGACTATAGGCCGAAATTCGAAGCTCCATCGGGCTCTAAAATTTGGGCAATTTATGAGAGCAGCCAAATGGTGATCCAGAACAATTAGGTGTTCGATTCCATATTCCAGCCATCACACTAGCTTTCTTAAAATACGCTCAATTATTACGGGTTGCATTTGGACCTAAAGTCGTCTAGAACCCAACTATTTAGATCCCGCCCAAATCCAATCCCACCTGCGCCATTGCCATTGCAAAAAGAAGGTAAATTAAACTACGGAAAATGAAGAGTAAATTTTTTCTATCACAAATTCATAACCATTAAAGACATGAAAGCAAACAATATTTTCTCGTCAGTTCTACACTCTCAGCAACAGTTGAACCAGTAGTGCCAACAAAACCTAGTGAAGCACAGCAGCAAATAGCTTCCTCTATGTAAAGAAGTACATCTGGTATTTGAAGATACCAATGCATCTGTTATTCTGTGATTGATTATCATGTGATTGACTATGTATTATGTTTTGTCTTAATATTCTAGGAGCAAAAATAAATGAATTGTTTTTATCAAAAGAAGACTACAAGTTGTCACAATTTTCTGATAAACTCTTGCCAACTTCAAGAGACTATAAGTCGTCTACTTTTTTCTGATAAACACTTGCACTTTGATTATGATATTTATCAAATGTGATAAATAAATGTCATAATCAAAGTGCACAACTTATATATTCTGATCCAAAAAAATAAATATATAAATGTGACCTATGGTCTCTTTGGAGGCGGAACCTTCTGTGATAAAGTAACTCTTTTATCACCTTTGAATCTCACTAAACAAATCATATCCCTGGATGCGAATAGCTTTGCGAAACCGATAAGGCGATTACTACCTTTTCTTAGCCAATTCCCACATTTTCAGTAAATCTTTCACACCTCTCTCCCCAGATGTTGAGAAAAGATCAAAGTAAACTTCATATGAAATAATGGTCAATACATGAGAATGTATATTGCGATATTGAGAATATAATATAAAAAATGCTGTCTAGTGTATGTATTACGACTTTGTAATAGTTGAAAGTATACACCGACGTGCAAGTATAGTAGAAAGTACAAGGGAACTAGTTTTCCTTCTACTACTACATGGATTTACTTTCTGCTTCTGTCCTCTAAATGCTCAAGCCAAACAGAGCCTCAATATCTCAGCACTCATTGTACAAGTTATTACATATAACCCAGAAAAACAACTTCAGTGAGACCCAAGTAAAATCATTTTGTGTAGATTAGAACATGAAAATCAATTTTTATTTTTAACTTCCGAATGTGTAGAGCACAAAAATACATTCAACCAACTCATCTCGATTATATAACAAATTACCCAGTCAGCTCGACCATGGTTGAAATTGTCCACTGGCAAAGCAAGCATCTCTTGAAAGAAGCTTACCTATATAATCAATTGAATTGAGAAGAACTAATTCATGTTGTAGCTTAACTTGTAGAAATATCTTCAGTTTCACAGAAGTGCAAGCTCGGCCAAATTGAATTCGGATACAAATGTACCACTCTTCCAGAACTGCAATTTCCTTGCAACAAATTCTCTAAGTTCACTTTCACCCAAGAGTATTAATAGTTGTGGCTTTTCACGCTCACACAAGCCGATGAAAGTAACCAATTTCAGATGTGCTTGCAAATGGTGACATTAATCCCTGAAATGACAAGATAGAGTTCACTACAAGTTCATCATTAAAACAAATCTGGATCATTTCTAATCAAGTTTTGATTCACTCTTACTTTTATATGGCTTTATAAAAGCTAGCATTGTATTAATTTGTTAAATAACCAATTCTCGGGGTGTTTAAAGTAAGGCACGGATCCTTATGCAACCAAAATGCAACTATACAACCGCAGAACTATTTAGATCTAGTTATTTCTGCAAAACAGACCTAATTTCTACAACTCAAAACAGCCTCTCAATGTCTAACTTTACCTAGGCAATGACCAGAACATTTACCATATCTTCTCATCAGTTCTATTCTCTCAGCAATAGTTGACCAGCAGTGCCAACAAAACCAAGAAAAGCACAGCTGCAAATAGCTTCCCTTATATAAAGAACTATATATAATATTTGAGGATAACTGTGCATCTGCTTCTCATCAAGACCCTCAGGTACATAACCAAATTTCATGACATGTCCTGCATGTGTAACTTTCTTAGAAGTTCTCATAACTAAATCGCCATCTTCTTTCAGAAGTCAGAACACACATCTTACGATTCTTACTCGAATCTGATGCTCTCGCTAAATCTCCCAAATAACTTCCACTCCAATTACCTTGTGGAAGATCAGTCATCACAAAATTGTAAAGTGGGAAAGAACCCTTCTTTGTTGACAAATCAACCCTTCTTTGTTAATCTCCGAAATGTTCACCACAAATTCACCAGCTACAATGAATTTGGATCATTTTCACATAAGACTATTTCGGAATGCTAGTCTCACATATATGTGGTTTTATAAAAGCCAGTCTTGTATTGGTTTGATAAAGAACCAATTACTAGGGTGCTTAAAGTAGGGCACAGACTATTTAGAATCGGTTCTATTCTGGACAAAAAAAAACCCGATTCCCTATTATCTAGAATTTACCAAGGCAATGACCTGAACATGTACCATATTTTCTAATTCAGTTCTATGCTCTCAGCAACAGCTGACCCAACAGTCCCAATAAAACCAAGTGAAGCAAAAGCTAGAAACAACTTCCTCTACACATATACGTATATTGAACAGTTGAGGACGATAATGCAATTTTTTTCATCAAGACCCTCAAGCACAAAACCAAATTCATGCCACGTCCTGCATCTGCAACTTTCTTTTAAGTTCTTACCACTAAGGCTCTGTTTGGTTCGTGGATTTCATAAGGGAAAAGAGAGGGGAAAGGAAAACATGATGGGAAACTATTCCCTCTCTTTCCCCTCACGAAATAATCCATAAACCAAACAAAGCCTAAATCATCCTCTTCATTCAAACATACATCGTCAAAGGAATCTGATTCTCTTGCTAAATCTCTTAAGTAACTTCCAGTCCAATAACCTTAGGGAAGATCAATCATCACAAAAATTTTAAATTGGGAAAGAACCCTTCTATGTTTACAACAAAATCTTTTCTTTCAACTCCAGAAAAGTAGTTCCCTTTGATAAAACTGAAAATTTTAAGCTATTGAATTTGCAATATTAAAAACAATCTTTCAAGTATTGGAATACACTGTTCAGTAATTTTCTCCAATAGAATATTTTTACTTAAAAGTTTTCATTAGGTTTTTGCTACCTTTTAAATTAAGTGATACATTATCGAACGCACTAAAAAATTAAGTGCTTTCGGCACTTAATTGGGTTATCAAACACACCTTAGTCTTCCAATGGTTCTTCAACAGTCCATCTAACAATCTTAGCTGTGCACATAGAAACGGAGCCTTAATTGTCCCAAAAGCAAACTCTCTATCAAAGGTTGCACTCATTGGTCTTTAGGAGCTTCATGGATATGAATGTATGACTCAGAATCTTTATATGGGCTAGTGAAAAGGCTTCCAAATGCCAAAACAGTGGCTAAATCAGCTCTAGAACCAGGTTTAAGTGTCCTATATACATCTCAAAGTCTCATAACCTATGAAATAATCTTGAGATTTTCATGGGATTAGAATGAGTCAAAAGCCCCATCTTCACCATCTATTGGTAAGTTCAAACTGTTGTCGTACAATCTTCATCTATAGCATACAAACACTTGTCTATATAACCATTATACCCGGATAACAGAGACCCGCATAGTTTTAGGCTGTCAAACAATGGGGATCCTACATATGAGTCACTAGAGCAAGCAAAGTCTAAGGTGAAACGACACCTCAAAGATATAAAACCTCTGAAATCTATCATTCTAATTCCAGTATACCAGGATTTAAATATGAATTATGGCGGCCATGGATATATAACTGTAAGTCTGTAACCACAAGCAGGGTAAAAGTTTGGATCTAACCCACGTCAAGCATCAATTTACACAAAATTCAACTAGGGCCTGTTTGGGCATACTTGAATATGACAATTGAATTCATCCTCCTATCTAGCATTTGTTTATTAGATATTGAATAGACGATCTAGGAAAATTGTGTCAATTTCAAAAATGATTCCTAAATCATAATTTTTTGCCATTTGAGAAGAAATATCATGAAGTGTTCAATTTTAAACGAGTTCCATGATGATAGCTATTTATTGTTTAATCGTTTTACTCTAGATTCAATACATATTATAAATGAGACTACTCAAATTCAAGCGACAACCAAACAAGCTACCATTTGATGCTATAACTTCGATAGAAAACTAAATCCCTAACAAACTTTAACATTAAATGCGGGGTGAACAATGCTCTAAGTACTAATTGTGCATATATACACGTATTCAAAGTAAATTACATTAGCTTGAAAGTCGAAGTTACTTGCTGTGAGTTCAAATAAGCTAGCTGATGTGATATTTGTAGACCGAACTCCGAGGCTCTTTGGGGTTCAAAACCGTAAACTCTGGGCGACTTCCAATAGCAACCGCATGGTGGTCCAAATCTGGAGGGACAATTTGTGAGCAATTCAATATTGCAGCATTCAAAATAGCGTTCTTCAACTCAAACATCGGATATGTTGGGATTGCCCAGTTTTGCAAGAATACCCTTTGAAGTCAAACTGTCATAGATAACACAAAGGAAGAAACATTAAATTCACCAAAATTTTGTAAGAACATACTTAAGTAAAAGTACATCAAGAAGCAATGTAAAATAAGTAAAACTACATCAACATCTAAACATAAACATGGCTCAGAGTTTATTAACATACTGTTCTAAAAGAGAATAAGATACAGCGAAAATACATTGCTTCTCTCTTTAACTAGCCATATCAGAGATCATGTAATGACAGACTACGAACATCCAGAGTACAGACTAAAAACTATGAAGTGTTTCTGATTCTGAAGTGACACCAATCTTTTCCACACTACCTTATTTTTTCTCTCCTCTCTTCTTCATCACATCTATTCCTAAAACAATTGAGACAACAGAAGAGCTTCTAACCACCTAATCACGACACAGGTTAGAGTTTCACATACCACTAAAACATCAAGTCATTGGCTAATTTCTTCTAACTATAGAGGAAGTAAATTACAAGACAAACCAAAACACGAATCCGTAGAGAAAATACGGAAAACAATAATGAAAAGAATAGCAATCACATGCGACACAAATATACGTGGATCGACAAACTTGCCTACGTCCACGGGCGAAGCACTACGAAGAATTCCACTATATCAAAAAGAAGAAAGAATTTAAACTCTTAACCTGGGAACACCCCAAGAAACAAACACAAGAAATTCCTCTCCGAGTATATCTCCCAAAAGGCTCTCCTAATGTCTCACAGAATGTGTCTCACACTCATACACAATGTTTGACACTAAAAACGTCCTCTAGGATACCTTTTTAAAGGCCCAAGACATCCAAACCTTTAGGAAGCTGAAAACAGTTTCCTAAACGAACTAAGAAAGCAGATTTGAGTAAACTCACTCGCGCTATCCGGCCATTGAAATCTCATACTGCCTTCACGCTTGCGAAAACGGTGTCACAGCTCACTGGAACAGAGCCACGTACTCAACAAATTGGGAAAGAAGACAAGACAGTGTTATCAAAGTTTCTGAAAGCAGAGTTGGTATTGAATATGTGCAAAGACAAGTTCATCTTTCTAATATTTATATAGGCAACAAATAAAGGAATTGAAATTTCAAAGAAACTAACTAGATCTACTTCAAGATGGATTTGGGTACAACTGGGAAAACTTAATTGCTCTTTTCTCATTTCTCACCTTTGCATGATTTCATTAATGGCCTTGTTCTCTCCGTATGCACTTTGCTTGATTTGCTAAAGTACCTTTTCTTTATTTGGTACCTTTCTCACCTTTGGAGCACAGTGACAAAGTGACAAATCACAACCCTTGATTACTCAAAATAGAAAGGGTAGAGTTACACTTTCATCCCCTTAACTTAAGATCAATATCAGGTGGGAATGTTTAAATTTCCAATTTTGGAAGAATACCCTCTATTGTCAAACTAACATATAGACAATACAAACGTTGGATTCAATGACTTAAAGATTGTAAATTCATCAAGATGTTCAAAGAAATGACGATACTAAGAAGCTCCTCTCACTAACATCAACAAGGCACAAGTGTAACTTCTCTCTCTTCAATTATTAATTTTTTTTCTCTGTCATATTTATTCCTATTACAATTGAAAATAAGACACAACAAGACATCATATAATCACCCATATATTTACAATCTCATATACTAATAAACAACAGTTGATTGGTTAATTTCTAAGAATGAAAGAGAAAGAAAATTTCTCTAATCTCTGAAAAGCCAATGGTAAAGATAAATTGGCCAATTCCAAACCATTTGGAGTTGGGTATGAATCAATTCACCAGCCAAAAGCAGAAAGCACAAGACAGAGAGAACCGCTAGGAATTCTTTTGGGAAACAAATGGATGCCAAACACGCCACTGTCAAAGAACTATAAAGTGTACATAGCTTATCTCTTTAACTAGCGATATCAGACATCAAGTAATGTACAGACTAGGGAAGTACAAACTACAGATTAAGAACTATGAAGTGTAGCTGATTTTGTAGTGAGACCAATTTTTTCCAACCTACCTTAGTTTCTCTCTCCTCTCATTTTTCTTCATCACATCTATTCCTACAACAATTGATACAACAACAGAGCTTCTATCACCCACCTTCAACACACGACAAAGATTCAGATATCAGACAAACAAGAAGTCATTGGCTAATTTCTTCTAATTATATAGGAAGTAAATCACAAGACAAACCAAAACATGAATCCATAGAGAAAACACGTGAAAATAATAATGATAAGAATAGCAATCACAAGGGACACAAATATACGTGGATTGACAAACCTACCTACATTTAGGTGCGAAGCACAAGAACAATTCCATCATATCAAAAAGAAGATTACAATCTAAACAGAAGAAAGGATTTTAAGCTCTTAACCTGGGAACACCCCAAGAGCCAAACACAAGAATTCATCTCTCCCTCTCTCTCTCTCTCTCTTTCTCTCTCTCCTTGAGTATATCTCTCAATAGGCTTTCCTAATGTCTCACACAGTGTGCTCACACTCACACACTCTATGTCTGACACTAGAAACATCCTCTCGATATCCATATAAGGGTCCAAGACATCCAAACCTTTTAGGAAGCTGAAAACACTTTCCTAATTGAACTAGGAAAGCTCGCTCGAGCTCGACGTCACAGCTTGCCTGAAGCGAGCTTCCCAGTATTCCTAAAACAGAGCCACATACTCAACAAAGTTTTCCAAGGAACTACCTACATCTACTTCAACATGGATTTGGGTCAACTGGGAAGGCTTAAGTACTCTTTTCTCAGTTCTCACCTTTTCATGATTTGCTTAATGGCCTTATTCTCTCTGTCTGCACTTTGTAAGATCTGCTAAAGTGCCTTCTTTTCGTTTTTTGTACCTTTCTCACCATTGGATCTCAGTGACCTAAGTGACAAATCACAGCCCTTGATTACTCGAAATAGATATCCCCAATTTCAAGCAGAGAGAAACAATTTCCTAAGAGGGGGCAAATTAAGCAAAGTCATACAGAGAATTCCTTTGTTAAGTGGCCATGTTTAAATTGCAAGTTTTGGAAGAATACCCTTTATGGTCAAGCTGTGACAGACAATACAAATGTTGGATTCAATGACTGAAAAATAGTAAATTCATCAGAATGTTGACAGAAATGACAATAATAAAAAGCTCATCTCACTAACATCAACAATGCACAAGTTAAACTTCTCTCTATTTTTTTTTTTTATTCTCTTATCACATTCATTGCTATTACAATTGAAAATAACATATAACAAGACAGCAGCATATAATCACTCAATCTCTAGTTAGATGACCAAAATTTCAGATACTAATAAACAACAGTAGACTGGTTAACTTCTAGCGATTAAAGGGGGAGTAAATTATTTCTCTGATTTCTGAAATGCCAACAACGGTAAAAAAAGATTAATTAGCCAATTCAAAAGCATTTGAAGTTGGGTATGAATCAGTTTACCAGCCAGAAGCAGAAAGCACAGCACATAGAGAACCACTAATGGAAGCCAAACACGCCACTGTCAGAGAACCCAAAAACATCATGCTTCGGGCTAACAAGTAGGGTGGTTGACCAAAACTTCAACTCGATCAGATGCCAAGCAAACATACATAAGAAGGCTCGCAACGGCAGTGGACATGGTCTTATGGTGAGTTTGGAAGGGAGAAGAGTTTTTATTTTGGTACATTATTTGGAGCTCACCGAAACAACGAAGGCGAAAATGGCATTACGGTGTCAGGAAGTGGCAGCCGCCACGTCTTTTTTCTGGTCGGTTGTTGTACTAGTAGTGGTATTGGTATTGGTATTGGTATTGGTTAAATACTACGACAAAGATTACTGAATTGTCCATTCGAAAATGTTGATCCACAAAGTCTTTGATTAATAGACATAAATTCGTAAATTGGTGAGAGTTAGAAAACAAATTAATGGAATTTTAGAGAAAAAGAAAGATAAGAATTGGGGAAGAAAAGAAGTGAGAATTTCCGGTGAAAACCGGATTTGATACGATTCAATGGAACTCACTTCTGAGTTTTATACAAAACCAACAGGAGCGATTTGTGAACAACAAAATATCACTGGGCCCCCCAGATTCTTTATGCCCAATTCTTTGCACCCAACCTTGTGTATTTGCATTGAACTCCCTAAATATATCTAACTTTCAAATCACAGCTATCAAATAAGAGTAATGCTACACTCTATACCCACAATCAAAACCACAAACCACACAATCATGACCACCCTATATTTAACATTCAAAAATTGGAGGTTGACCAACAAAAATATGAGTAGGACTCACTCATTTTGAGTCTATTTTTTGATCTCATGTGCCGGGACAGACCTATGAGTGTAGTTCAGTGGGAGCAGAAGCTTATACAGGGATTCTAGAAAATATCACTTTATTTATTTATTTATTTATTTTTTATAGATAGAAATAACATAATTCTATGTGATTTTTTTGTACAAACTAATATATCGCATAAATAACTTATAATCTATTAAACAATTTGATACACTTAAGCTTATAATATGATAATATCTTACATTCTATTAAACCATCTGATAATATCTTATAATGTTTAAACAATCTGATACATTTCAAACCAGACACGCATTGCTACAAAAATATCAAAGTGATAAATATAAATAACTAATTAAGCTTGTAATACAAATTTTTTGTGAAAGAATTATGGGATGGATTAGTTTGTACAAAAAAAAAACTCATAGAATTATACTATTTCTACAAAAAAATTTATAATAATAATTCGGGTTGGGGTGCTGCTCCTTGAATCCTCATATAAGCTCCTGCTCTCACCGAACTACACTCCTGGGTCTACCCCCGCACATGTGGTTATTTTTTGCTGGAAATAATATGACATTCCCATTGTGCCCTTGCTCTTTTTTTTTTTTTTTTGGTAATTGGGTAAATTTTGCACAATTTTCAAATTATACAGTGTAAATTGCCAAAAATGAGTGGGTTCTACTCATATTTTTGTTGTCCAACCCCCAGTTTTTGAAAGTTAAATATAGGGTCATGATTGTATGGTTTGTGCTTTTGGTTATGAGTGTAGGGTGTAGTAGCATTACTCTTATTTGATAGTTGTGGTTTGAAAGTTAGATATATTTAGGGAGTTAAATGCAAATGCACAAGTTTGGGTGTAAAGAATTGGGCGTAAAGAATCGGGGCACCCAGTGATATTTTGTTGTTCACAAATTACACAATTTGATAAAAAGTGGGGACACTTGTCCAATTTTTTTGTATCCGTAAATAAACCATGAGCAACCCATCGTGAGCAAAATCGCTCCCCAAAACCAACCACGTTTGTATCTTTCTTTCCTTGAATTTTTCGGCCATTTGGGTTTTCCTATTTTTGCATGGAGGACATTCGAAGTTTTAACAATTCTGAGTTTTCGTCAATTGAAGGGTTAAATACTCCTTTATCTATGTTTAATGCTACAATAATGATATACCCACTCCCCCTAACCACATTCAGCACATTTTATCCCTTGATTTTAGTGGATCCTATGTGGAACAAATGTGGAACCCACCAGAATTAAGGAAAATCAAGGGTCAAGATGTGCTGAATGTGGTTGGGTGTATGGATAAGAGTGTGGGTGTATCATTACTCTTAATGTTGTTGCTGATTCTACCTATTGGTCTCTGACTAGTAACAACAATGATATGGTCTCTGACTAGTAATAGTAAGTATAGCCCCAAAAGTGCTTACTTGATGTTAACTGAAAATCTTTCCTATTCAAGTGACATGATATAGAAAGCTTTATGTAGATGGAAAACCCCTAATAAATTTAGATTTTTTGTTTGGAAATGTATTCATGACAGACTCCCATCCAAACACTTGCTTCAAATCCAAAATATTGTTATTGATGCTTCTTGTCATAGGTGTATAATCATTGAAAGGAGGATACTCTACACATTACCAGAGATTGCCCTAAAGCCCGCTCAGTTTGGGCTCTTCTCCTTCTATCCCCACTGAGTTGGGGCTTGATCTTTCTTCAATGAATCCATAACTGGATATCTAATATGACTTTTTTCTCTAAATCTTCTCTGTCGAATGACTATTTGTTTCTCATAGGAATGTAGTATCTCGGAAGGATAGAAACAACTTTGCTTTCAATAGCAAATTTGCCCTTGATCACATTTTAGCTATTATGGCCACTAATATGGCTTTTGATATTCAAAAAGCTTTTAAAAGAAACTCTACCCTTCACCAACCCCATTATAGAGTTGATTAGTTGGTCTCCCCCTACTGCAGGAACTTTCAAGCTCAACACAGATGGTAGTTGCAAAGGAAACCCGGGAAGATGAGGAATCAAAGGCCTCGTCCGTGATGATCAAGGAAGGTGGAGGGCTAGTTACTACAGATCAAACAAGTATTGTACCAGTCTCCAAGCCGAAATCAAAAGTATTAGGCGCGGACTCAACCTCTTCCTCCAAGAAGGAATCGAAGGATCCGTAATTAAAACTGATTCTATGGTGGCCTGTCAACTTTTGGCTAAGGCAGAAGAGAACCATCCCTTAAAAACTCTCTTAGTTGACTGTATTTTTTTGTTATCTAGGTGTAAAGATACCCTCGCTCATGTGAAGAGAGAGGGGAACAAATGCGCTGATATGTTGGCTAACCTTGGGGTGAACCAACCAAACCCTTTTATTTGTTAGATTCTCCTCCTCAGTAGCTTAGTACGCCTTTATTGGCGGATATTTTGGGTATTAGCTTCCCTCATGGCAACTAGTCCCTTTTCTTTTTTCCTTTTCCTTTTTACCAAAAAAAAGGGTTAAATACATTTTACAACCTAGTAGTTTGTCACCTATGTCAGTTTGGTCTCTATAATTTAGAAAGTGACGATGCCTACTTTTGGTATAACGCAAGAAAAGAAGATAAGAGAAGATTTGTATATGGTTAGGCCCTGTTAATGAAGAGACCTATGTCCACGGGCGTGTCTAAGCACGTTCACTATACTGTAAAATAGCCGGTGACCTTTGGTGAACCAACAATTACGACTGGGACTACCATAGGTCGGTCGGGCAAGATGTTTGCTATAGAGGTACTGTGTAAACTGAAAAGTGTCTCCCCTTTGAAGGAGGTAGTGGATGAGTATAAGAGTCCTACTCATACATGGTAATTATGCAGATAAGGCAATACAATCTGTTTAGATTGGATTAACACAAATCATGCTTGTTTCTTAATTGGATTAGGAAACTTTCTAAATATCTCATTTGACTCCTAGCTGGCGTAGGAGACTGCATGGAACAGTAGTCTAGGCCACGTCGTACAGGATTGACTAAGCTGTGCCCGTGATGAACTGTATCCGCACTGCATTTCTGACCTGTGGGTCGGGCCATGATAACACTGGATTTACCGCTTAGTATTGCGCTGGGGATGATGCGGTCAGGTCCCTTGCTAATCTGACGCTACTTGATGTAGTCACAGGGCTTTGCTCTCATTGTCTGAATTATTTTTGTGCATATGAGAAAGTACCACTTTAGTCTCCCTGTAGTTTCATAAGTGTGTAAAATAAGTCTAATAAGCCCTTTAGTGGCGAATAATTTTGTCACAAAAAAGTGTCTGAGAGACTAAATGACACACTTATGAAACTACAGGGACTACAATGACACTTTCTAAACTGCATGGACCAAATTGACACAAAGGGCAAACTAGAAGGGTGTAAAATATAGTTGAGCCTCAATAGAATGGATAGCTTGTTTGTATCAATGGCATTCTCAGAAATATTAAGTGGGCCTATTTCAAAAATATTAAGTGGGCAAAAAAAATGTCATTCTTAGAAATATTAAGTGGGCCTATTTCAGAAATATTAAGGAAAGATAGCCGAGTCTGCCCTGACACTCGTTCCTGAGTCCAGGTAATATAGCCTAGAGGACGTTTTTAGCATCAAACATTGTGTGCAAGTGTGAGACACATTCTGTGAGACATTAGGAGAGCCTTTTGGGAGATTTACTCAAGGAGAGATAGAAGAACTTCTTGTGTTTGGCTCTTGGGGTGCTCCCAGGTTAAGAGCTTAAATTCTTTCATCTTTTTGATATATATATTTGTTGTGATTCGACCGTGGATGTGGGAAAGTTTGTCAATCCATGTATATTTGTATCTCATGTGATTGTTATTCTTATCATTGTGTTTCAGCATTCTCTCTATGGATTCGTATTTTGGTTTGTCTTGTAATTTACTTCCTCTATAGTTAGAAGAAATTAGCCAATGACTTGTTATTTGAGTGGTATATGAAACTTTAACCTGTGTCATAATTGGGGTGATTAGAAGCTCTGGTGTTGTCCCAATTGTTCTAGGAATAGATGTGATGAAGAATAAAGAGAGGAGAGAGAAACCAAGGTAGGGTGGAAAAAATTGGTCTCACTATAGAATCAACTACACTTCATAGTTCTTAGTCTGTAGTTTGTACTTCCCAGTTTGTACATTACTTGATGTCTGGTATGACTAGTTAAAGAGATAAGCTATGTGTTTTCGCTTATCTTCTTCTCTTTTAGAATAGTACGTTAATAAACTTTGATCCATGTTTATGTTTAGATGTTGACATACTTTTACTTATTTTACTTTACTTCTTGTTGTACTTTTACTTAATTACGTTCTTACAAAATTTTGATGAATTTAATGTTTCTTCATTTGTGTTATCTTAACTTATCAGATGTTTGATTTGAAGAACTCTATTTTGAATGCTGCAATATTGAATCGCTCCCAAATTGTCTCTCTGGTTTTGGATCACCATGGTTCAAGCGATTGCTATCGGAAGTTGCCCAAAATTTGTAGTTTTGAACCCCAAAAAGCCTCGGAGTTCGGTCTAGAATCACATCAGCAAGTTTATTCGGATTCACAAGCAAGTAACTTCAACTTTCATGTTAATGTAATATACTTTGAATATGTGTTTATATATATATGCACAAATAGTACTTACAGAATTGTTCACCGCACAATTAATGTTATGGTTTGTTAGGGATTTAGTTTTTATCGAAGTTATAGCATAAAAAAATAGCTTGTTTGGTAGTCACCTGAATTTGAGTAGTCTCATTTATAATATGTATTGAATCTAGAGTAAAGTGATTAAACAATAAATAGCTATCATCGTGGAACTCATTTTAATAAATAGAACACTTCATACTATTTCTTCTCAAATGGAAAAAAAATTATGATTTAAGCATCATTTTTGAAATGTACACAATTTTCTGAGATCGTCTATTCAATATTTAGTAAACAAATGCTATATAAGAGGATGGATTCAATTGTCATATTCAAGTATGCCCAAACGGGTCCAAATTGAATTTTGTGTAAATTGATGCTTGATGTGGTTTTAGATCCAACCTTTTACCCTGCTTGTGGCTACAGACTTGTAGTTATATTTCCAATTCAAAGAATACGTTGTGATACAGATGAATTAAGCCGTAGTATTCGAACCACAGCTTATTGGGACTAAGATCTTTCATTCCCAATTCACAGAATTGATTTTGGTTAAGATTTATGAAACTTCAATTTCAAGCTTCCATGGTGAAATACATACATATAAGCATATACATGGCTATATATACAGAAATACACATATATACACATTGGGAGTGATTTTATAATACTCACAGAGGGGAAATTAGAGGCTGAGAATTTCTGCCGAATAATCCGTCGTCTAAGAAATTCTTCTCGTTCTATCTTGATATATATAACTATGTATGTATATAACTATGTATGTATATGTATATGTATATATATAATCTGTATATAATTTATGTGTGTGTGTTCTTCTTGAGAGAGAGAGAGAGAGCAAAAGAGAGTTGAGAGAATTGAGAGACAGAGAGTTGAGAGACCGTAAGATTGAGAGTTATATACATATATATATACTGTTAAAAATGTTTGGAGCCCAAGCAATTCATAGGAAATCATCCGGTGTGGTGAGCTCACGTGCTCCCACACACACGTCGCGATAAAATCGCAACTTAAAACAGAAACTGGTATTTTACGGTTTAAAATAAAATACTGAAAATCATATAAGCGTAGGAATTCAATTCCTAGTTGTATAAAAAGTACAGATGCAGTTTTCAAAACCATAGAAAGTATTTTCTATATTTATGAAAATTACGGTTTAACCCCAAATGAATATTTATGAATAAAAATTAAAACAAAATATTCATTTATTAATGGAAATAAAATTACAGGGTGTTACACAAGGTTTGTGTGGTTGAGAGATTTTAAAAGGAAGCCACCAGTAAAGAAACTTTTAACAGTTTGAATTACCTCCACTTTGATGATATGCCAATAGGTCTTGTAAAAGACTGTTGACATTCCATCAAGGCCAGGGGCCTTGGAGGATCCGATTTGGAAAAGAGCTAATCTGATTTCTTCATCATTCGGAATAGCACACAGAGCATCATTATCCTCTTGGTTAATGGCAGGTTGAATGAGATCTTCAAGGTCCCGAGGAAACAAAGGATTGGAAGAGGTCAAAGTGGTTTGAAAGTTATTAATGAAAGCTTGGCTAATATCCTCTTGATTATTCAGCCATCTGCCTCCATCAGATTTCAGAAAATCAATAGCATTGTGCCTTTTCCTAATGATGGTGGATAGGTGAAAAAAAAATAGGTGCTCCAATTCCCCTCCTTAAGCCAATGGATCCTAGACTTTTGTTCCAGAAGATTTTTTCTCTTTTGAGGCTTTCATCAAGGTCCTTACCAAGGGTATTAAGAGTAGCCAAGTTGTCCTCCGAAGGATCCTTTGATTGAAGGAGTTCAATATTGGTCTTAACTCCCAATGCACTGATGCACATTACCAAAGTGCAACTTATTCTACTTCGAGAGAACTAAATTGCAAGCCTTAATCTTTTGACATAACCGATAAGTAAGGGAGCCCCAGGTAGGGATGCATCTCCAATTTTTCTCAATAACCATAGTACAACTTGCATCTTGAATCCACATATCTTCAAATTTGGAGTTTCGAGGCTTACACCGATGATCACCTTGAGTATTGAGAAGAATGGGAGCATGGTCAGATTTAAAATAGGGAGATTATACACCATAGCCCAAGGTAAAAGTTCTCTCCATGACAAATTGAAAATGCCCTTGTCAAGACACTATTGGATATTAGCTCTACTGGAACGGCCATTGTCCCAAGTATGCATATTTCTAGAAGCACCTAAATCCACCAAAGCGTTAGAGTTCATGAAGTGGAGAAGGACACCTCTAGAAAAGCAAGCAAAGGGTCTACCCACTCTCTTTTCAGACTGATTCATGATGCAATTGAAGTCACCCAAAGCCAGTCAAGGGCCCTTGGCAGCTCCGGCAATCTTATCCATATTGTTCTAGAAAACTTCTTTATCTCTCCAATAAGGGGGGCCATTGATGGCGGAAAATGTCCAAGGTGAAGAAGGAAGGTCAGAGAAAATAGTAGGAAATAGTAAATTTTTGTTTGATACAGAAGTAACAAGGTCAACCCCATTGCACAAGCAAGGCAAAGCCCTCTAGCTTTCCTTTTGGCAGGGACAAGAGATAAGTTAGAGAAGGGAATTTGAGTGTAAAGACAAGACATACTAGAGGAAGACATTTTGGTTTCCGATAAGAAGAGATAATTCAGATTGTGCTCTCTTATCAACGCCCTGAGAGCTCTCACTGCCGCAGCTCGGGCCAAGCCACGGCAGATCCAATTGATTATAATCATTGGCTGAGAGGGGGCCCATGGCCCTCCTCATCGGCAGTGGTTGTAGCATGTGGATTAGTGGGAAGACTGCTGACTGGAACCTATCTTCCACTCAGGAACAGCTCGTCCCATGAGAATGTTGGACTCTCGAACCCCCAGTAAGGTTCACATCTCTAGCTCTTTGTTTGATGCTAACCCTTCTTCTGCGATCATGCAGAGGACGTTGGTTGTCAAGGGGTTGATTCTATGGGGGAACAGTATTTTGAGGAATAGCTTAGAGCTCAAGGTTGGTTTGTGGCGGGGGGGGGGGGGAGGGGGTGGTGGTTTGCAAAGGCAGAAGAATTTTGGTAGCTTTCAACTGAGGTTGAGGTTTAGAAGAAAGGAAAGGTCTTGTCTTGGAGTTGGAGGATGGACTATTATCAGTAGCAGAGGGTTTTAGGTCAATCTCTTGGATATCTATAATACAAGAGATTCTGTGGAGGTTGGGGTAACTAGGGATGGCAATGGGACAAGTTTCCGGATTCCCCGCTCCGCCCCACCCCTAATAGGTAGGGTATGGGGGAGGCTTAGTCGGGGTAGGGGCGGGTATGGGGGAGATTTTTGTAACCCGAGTCGAGTTCGGGTCGAGGTCAGGTGTAGGGTCAAAAAACCCGAACCTGCCCCGATTATACTTAGATTTTACAAAATTGCCCTTATATGTTGTATTAATTTCTAAAATACTAGTACTATATATATAAACTTTAGGGTTTTTAGTTTCTAAAAATTGAATAGAAAAACACCTCTGTGTTCGGTGCAGCCCCTCTCTGTGTCTCTCAAGTCTCAACTTCTCAAGCTGCCACTCTCAAATTTCATAGAGGACCATTTCTTTCTCAAATTTCAAAACCTAGCTTCCCAAATCAGGTAAATTATAAACAATCAAACCCTAACTTCCCCAAATCAGTTTGTATAATCGTATATAGAGTGTGTGTCACCATGTGTGTGCGTGTTCGTGTGTATTAGTGTGTGTTCGTGTGTGTGATTATGTCACTATGTGTTCGTGAGTATCAATGTATCAGTGTGTGTGTTCAGTATATATATTTGAGCCTCCTTTATTTGCACGTCTATATATATGTGTGTGTTCTGTATATATATATGCAATGGGCTTCTTGTGCAGACATTCGCAATTTATTAAGTTGCAGACTTCTATTTTTAGCCACTAGATCCTGTGAAATTACTACAATACCCTTCATGAAAACTAGATCCAACGGCTGAAACAGAAGTCTGCAACTTATTAAGTTGCGGACGTCTACACTGAAGCGGACTGTATATATATGTATGTACAGATGAATCTGAACATGTATGTTAAAATTTGTTTAGAAATTTTACCAATCTATGTAAAATCTGAATATATTTTAAACTTTGTTTGGAGATTTTACCAATATATGTAAAATCTGAATATATTTTAAACTTTGTTTGGAAATTTTGGAGATCTCTCTCTCTCTCTCTCATGAATAATTTTTGAAAAAATGTGGTTAGCTGTGGGTGATTAGGTCGATAAAGGGGGACAAAATGCATTAAAAAATTGTATTTTCAATTTTTTTTAAAAAATCTAACTCTTACCCAAGGCGGGGCGGGGCTGGGTCGGGGACCCCGAGTGCGGGGCGGGGTCGGAGTCAGGAAAAGGCACTATGTGGGGCGGGGGCGGGGGAGGGTTCAGCAAAGCGGGGCGGGGCGGGGTATCCGTTCCATACTCGCCCCTACCCATACCTGACCCGTTGCCATCCCTACGGGTAACTATGTTGGGCATCTGGGTTCAGATACTGGGTTGGGTTTAATCTGAGATGAGGGATGATAAAGAGTGAATTGGGAGTTGAGGGTTCTTTTACACTGGGAGTGAGGTCTTTAGAAAGAGGGATATGGGTTAGGCTTGCAAACAGCCTAAAGAGATGTTGAGCAGGGGACAGATAGGAGCTGGGCTTCCAAAAGGGGTAAAGGAAATTTAAGTAGGGGTGGGAAAAGGAATTGGGCTGCTAGATGGGCTTAGGGAAAGATTAGGTTTGGCTTGAGACTTTGTATCAGCAATAGGGAAGGCCATGGACTTGAATCCAAAAAGAAGTGAGATGCAAATTGAGTTCTACAAGTATGAGCCCCGCTTTCCATGGTTTAAGCGTAAGATGGTGTCTCAAGACAGACCAAGGGACTCGAACAGTAACTCTATTAAGGTCTTGAGTATCTTCGAAGGAAAATAGTAGCGTATTGGTTTCGATCTCAGCAATAGAAAGTTTTCCTTTTGGGTTCCAGGCTTTACTAAGGATGGACTTTTTAAGGTGTTTTTCCGTAAGGATTCTTCCCACCAAAGGAATATTATAATCTTCTACCTCACAGGATCATGTTCCCAAGACAAAGCCTCCTCAAAGCAAGATAAATTATAATCTTCTACCTCACAGGATCAGTTCATTCAATATTATATCACTTAATTTAAAAGGTAGCAAAAACCTAATGAAAATTATTAAGTAAAAATATTCTACTGGAAAAAATTACTGAACATGTGTATTCCTCTACTTGAAAGATTATTTTCAGTATTGCAAATTCAATAGTTTAAAATTTTCAGTTTTATCAAAAAGGGACCTACCTACTTCTTTAGAGTTGAAAGAAAAGATTTTGTTGTAAACATAGAAGGGTTCGTCCCCAATTCAAAATTTCTGTGATGACTGGTCTTCACTTTAAATGGACTGGAAGTTACTTAGGAGATTTAGCAAGAGAATCAGATTCCTTTGACGATTTATGTTCTGAATGAAGATGATGATTTAGGCTTTATTTGGTTCATGAATTTCATGAGGGAAAAGAGAGAGGAATAGTATTCTAACATGTTTTCCTTTTCCCTCTCTATTTCTGGCTGTGCTTTCACTTGGTTTCATTGGGACTGTTGGGTCGACTATTTTTTAGAACATAGAACTGAATTAGAAATACGGTACATGTTCAGGTCATCCCCTTAGTAAATTCAAGACATCAGGAATTGGTTTTGTTGTCCAGAGAAGAACCGATTCTAAATAGAGAAGTGGTTGTATAGCTACATTTTAGTTACATAAGAGTCTTTGCCTTACTTTCAGTATCCTAATAATTAGTTGTTTATCAAACCAATACAACACCGGCTTTGGTAAAACCACATGCATGTGAGACTAGATCAGAACTGATCCTGTTTTAAGCTTTCCAAAATAGTCTTAGGTGAAAATGATTCAATTTCATAGTAGGTGGTGAATTTATGGTGAACATTTCAGAGATTAATATCACCATCTACAAGTGCACCAAAAAAATTGAGAAGCAGTTCTTCTCAATTTTATTGATTTTAGAGGTAAAGCTCTTTCAAGAAATGCTTGCTCTACCAGAGGACAATCTCAGCCATGGTGGAGCAGTCTGGGTAATTCTATCATTGCGATGAGTTATTTGAATGGATTTTTATGCTATAGACATTATGAAGTTATTTGATAAAAACTTATTTTTTTTCTGCTCTGTTCTACACAAAATGAGTTTACTCATGTCGCACTTAAGCTATTTCTCTGGATCACCTTGCGGTTGCTATGGGAAGTTGGCCAAAATTAAGGGTTTGGAACCCCAAAGAGCCTCGGATTTAGGTCTAGAATCACATCAGTAAGCTTATTCGGACTCACAAGCAAGTAACTTTGGCTTTCATGCTAATGTACAATACTTCAAATATGTGTACATATGCATGTATTGTACTTACAGAATTGTCAACCCGCAATGTTAAGGTTTGTTCGGGGTTTAGTTTTCTATCGAAGTTGTAGCATCAAATAATAGCTTGTATGGTTGTCTCCTTAATTTGAGTAGCCTCATTAATAATAGGTATTGAAACTATAGTAAAACAAATTAAACAATAAATGTCTATCATCATGGAACTCTTTTAGATAAATAAAACACCTTATAATATTTTTTCTCAAATGGTAGAAGCCAGAAAGTAAGCAACATTTTTTAAATGGACACATTTTTCTAAATATCATCATTTTTTTTAATAAACAATTCTAGATAAGAGCATGAATTCAATTGTCATATTCAAGTATGATCAAACAGGCCCTAATTGAATTTTCTATAAATTAATGCTTGATGTGGTATTAGATCCACCCTTTTACCCTGCTTGTGGTTACAGACTTGTAGTTATATATCCACGACTGACATAAGTGATACTTCATTACCTGTGTCTACTTCTGCAATTAGAATAACAGATTGCAGAGTTTTTCGATATCTTTGTGGTGTGGTTTCAACATAGACTTTGCTTGCTCTTGTGACTCAAAATGGTAGGATCCCCATTGTTTGACAGCCTAAAACAATGTGGGTCTCTGTTATTTGGGTACAATGGTAATATAAACAAGCATTCATATGTTGTAGAAGAAAATTGTAGGACAAAAGCGAGTTCATGTTTGTTGCACTTCCCTATGGACGTAGGCAAGATTGTCGATCCACGTATATTTATCATCATTAATTTTTTGCGCTTTCTCTACGAATTCGTGTTTTTATTTGCCTTATAATTTATTTCCTCTATAGTTAGAACAAATTAGCCAATGATCTGTTGTTTGAGTGGTATCTGAAATTTTGTCCTATGTTGAAGGTGGGTGATAGAAGCTCTGTTGTTGTATCAGTTGTTCTAGGAATAGATGTGAAAAAAAAAGAGAGGAGAGAGAAACTAAGGTAATTTGGGAAAAATTGGTCTCACTACATATTCAGCCACTCTTTATAGTTACTAGTTTGGAGTCTGTACGTTCGTAGTTGTACATGTACGTGATGTATGATATGGCTAGTTAAAGACAGAAGCTATGTATTTTACTTCTCTTCTTCTCTTTTAGCACACTGTTGATGTTTAAATCCTAATGTACTTTACTTATTTTACATTACATGTTGATGTATTTGTACTCAAGTCTGTACGTTCTTACAAAGTTTTGATGATTTTTCTATTTGCTCGTTTGTGTTAAAGAATGGGCAATCTCAACATACCACGTCTGAGTTGAAGAATGCCATTTTGAATGTTGCAATATAGAATCGAACCCAAATTGTCCCCCTTGTTCTAGATCACCGTGCGGTTGCAATCAAAAGTTGCCCAAAAAATAAGGGGCTTGAATCCCAAAGAGCCTCAGAGTTCGCTCTGGAATCACATCAGCAAGCTTATTCGGACTCACGAGCAAGCAAATTTAGCTTTCATGCTAGTGTGATATACTTTGAATACGTATATTTGAATTGTTCAACCTGCAATGTTAAGATTTGCTAGGGATTTATTTTTCTATCCAAGTTATAGCACCAAATAATAGCTTGTATGGTTGTCACTTGAATTTGAGTAGTCTCATACTCTAATTCATAATAAGTATTGAATCTAGAGTAAAATAATTAAACAATAAATATCTATCATCATGGAACTTGTTTAGACAAATAGGACACCTCATAATATTTCTTCTCAAATGGAAAAAAAGTCATGATTTAAGCATCATTTTTAAAATGGACACAATTTTTCTTAAAGATCATCTGCTCAATATTTAACAAACAAATGCTAGATAAGAGGATGAATTCAAGTGTCATATTCAAGTATGCACAAATAGACCCTAATTGAATTTTGCATCTATTGATGCTTTATGTGGGGTTAGATCCAACCTTTTACTCTGCTTGTGGTTAAAGACTTGCAGTTTATATAAATCCATGGTCGACATTATTCATATTACATTACCGGTATCTCTACTTCTACAATTAGCATGATAGATTTAAGAGTTTTTATATCCTTTTGGTATTATTTAGACTTTGCTTGCTCTAGTGAATCAAATGTAGGATCCCCATTGTTTAACAGCCCAAAACAATGCGGGTCTCTGTTATTTGGGTACAATGGTAATATCAACACGCTTTTATATGTGGTCGATGAAGATTGTAGAACAACAGTTTGGACTTACCAAAACGATGGTGAAGATGGGGCTTTAGACTCATTCCTATCTGATGGAAGATGAAAAAGAGAATTTCATAGGTTAGTAGATGTAGAGATGCATATATAAGACACTTGGAACTGGTTCTAGAGCTGATTTAGCCATTGTTTTTGCATTTGGAAGCCTTTTCATTAGCCCAAATAAAGTTTCTGAGTCATACATTGGCATCCATGAAGCTCTGTTTCTATTTACTCAACTAAGATTGTTAGATGGCCAGTTCAAGAACCATTGGATTGGAAGACTAGTTTTTTTGGGTTGGAAGAAAGGGTTGATTTGTTAACAAACAAGGGTTCGTTTCGTATTTACGTTTCTGTGATCCACAAGGTGATTGGAGTGGAAGTTATTTGGAAGATTTAGCAAGAGAACCAGATTCCGGTAAGATATATGTTGTGACTTCTTAAAGAAAATGATGAGAACTTCAAACAAAGTTGTATATGTATTTGAGGGTCTTGATTTTGTGATTTTTAGAAATAGGCCCATCCTCAAATATTAGATATACTATTTGCAGCTGTGCTTCACTTGATTTTGTCGGCACTGCTGGCTCACTATTGGTGAGAGTATAGAACTGATGAGAAAATATGGTACATATTCTGGTCATCGATTAGGTAAATTTTAACATTGAGAGGCTGTTTTGATCAATAGAGAATCAGTTATGTTGTCTAGAAATAATCATTTACATATATAGTTCGGTGGTAGAGTATGTTGAGATTTTATTTGTTTGATAGTCAAAAGTCTAACTTGATAGTCAAAAGCTAGCCTATAATGTCTTGTTCCCAAGAGTTGTACTTCTCTTATCAATCAATTTAATTTGGACGGCCTGATAAACTTTCCATATGGAATTGATTAATTAATTAATTAATTGTAGATGTTAAATCCTATCTATGAAAGGGTGCTATTGGTAGTGACCAGTGGATATGACATAATTGTGGCATTTTCTTATGTATGAAAGGGTGCTAGTTGTCAGTGCTGTTTGACAATGGGTATGACCATTCTGAACAGATACACTATTCGGAAGAGTTATGGCTCTTGTTTTTTTAAGTTTATAAATTCTATGCACTCTCACAGAATTAGTATGTATAGAAATAATATGCTCTAGTTCTCTCTCTCTCTCTCTCTCTCTCTCTCTCTCTCTCTCTCTCTCTCTTAGATCAATTACAGATTTACTAGGATTTTATGTTGGAAGAATATCTGTCATTGCTAACTGCTATTTTTCACCCAAAGGCTTTGATTAATCCTGGGAATAACTTTTCCTACAACCCAATAGCAAACTCAATTTAAGTGGGATCAAATTATATTCTAAAGACAGTGTCATTAGATGCGTTTGGAGCCTTTACAGTTTTCTGTTTTTCGTTCATAGTCTCATTTTTCCCAACAATGTTAGAAAATAATTTTGCAATGGCAATGGAGGCTTAAGCCAACAAGAGTTCTATTAAGATGATGAACCAGTATCTCATCAAACTCGATCAATTCGATGGAAGTAATTTTGGTCACTAGAAGGATAAGATGATCTTTTTCTTACTGCTATGATGTTATACTATATTTTGGATCCAAATCTACAACCTATTCTAGAGCCCACAGATACAGACATTGAAAAACAAAAGGAGGAAAGGTTGAAGCACCTAGAAGATTGCTATGTCATGGCCATATCTTGAATGCACTATCCGATCGTTTGTACAACTTCTATAAAGAAGCAAACTCTGCTACTGAGATATGGAAAGCACTAGATTTCAAGTATAAGATGCAAGAAGAAGGTACAAATAAATTTCTAATTTCTGAATACTTCAATTTTTGTATGGTTGATAACAAATCTGTACTCGATCAGATTCACGAGTTACAGAGCATTGTTAACAAATTCACTATTATGAACATTAAGCTTCCTGAATCTTTCCAAGTTGGAGCAATTATTGAGAAACTTCCACAGTCTTGGAAAGATTATAGGAAGAAACTTCTGCATAAGATAGAAGATTTCTCTTTAGAACAACTTCAGAAACATCTTCGTATAGAAGAGGAGACTCGTAAACGAGACGGTAAAGGAGAAATCGCTAAAACTAATGTTCATATTGTGGAGGGCCATGGAAAGAAGGAACATGATCAGTCAACCAAAAACCATGCTTCTAACAAGAGAAAGAGGAACAAAAAGAATGACAAATATTGTAAATGTAAAACCTTGGGTCATCATGCTAAGGAGTGTAGTTCGAACAAGAAACAGAAAAGTTCTTCAAATATGATTGAAGAGAACCTTGTGGCCATGGTGACTGAAATCAACATGGCAGATACCTCCTCTAGATGGGGGTTCGACTCTGGGGCAACTGTTCATGTGCGCAAGGATAAGTCTTTATTCAAGGTTTATGAGGTGGTCGATGGGCAAGAGGTCCAAATGGGAAATCAAGACCGCGCTAATGTTGCTGGAAAAGGAAGTGTAGAATTGAACTTTACATCTGGGAAGACTCTGACTCTTCTGAATAATCTTCATGTTCCTGATATGAGAAAGAATTTAGTTTCTGTTGATCTTTTGTATAAAAGAGGATTTTGGGTTATTTTTGAATCTGACAAATTAATCCTAACTAAGAATGGGATGTTTGTTGGAAAGGGTTATGGTTGTAATGGAATGTTCAAAATGAGTATTAATAATAATAATGATAATAGTGCTTCTTTTTATATTGCTGTGTCTTTTTCTTTATGGCATAGTCGATTAGCACATTTGAATTTCAGATCAATTAAGAACATTAGCAAACATGGTTTTATTAATTATCATGATTCAAACTGTGACAAGTGTGTAGTGTGTGCAGAATCTAAATTGACTAAAAAACCTTTTCCTAGTGTTAAAAGAAAATCGGAAATTCTGAAATTCTTAATTTAATTCACACGGATATATGTGAATTAAATGGAGTTTTAACTCGCGGTGGAAAAAGATATTTTGTCACGTTTATTGATGATTCTTCTAAATATACATATGCTTATCTTTTAAAGACCAAAGACGAAGCTTTAGACAAATTCCAGTTTTATAAAGCTGAAGTTGAAATCAGTTAAATAAGAAAATTAAAGTTTTGAGGAGCGATAAAGGAGGAAAAAATTTTCCAAATGAATTTGATGATTTTTGTGAAAAACATGGTATTGTTCATGAAAATTCTGCACCTTACACTCCACAGGAAAATGGAGTGGCTGAAAGGAAAAATCGCACTTTAACATAAATGGTAAATTGTATGATAATGCATGCTAAGTTACCTATGTACTTGTGGGGAGAAGCATTATACACCGCATGTCACTTACATAACCGAATTGTTTCTAGGAAAACAAATGTATGTCCTTACGAGATATGGAAGGGTAGAAGGCCTAATTTAAGATACCTCAAAGTGTGGGGTGTTTGGCATGCTATAGGGTCCCTGATCCTTAGAGGACTAAGTTAGGTCCAAGAGCACAAAAAAATTTGTTCGTTGGGTATGCTAAACATCGCAAAGCTTATAGACTTCTTGATCTAGAGTCTAACAAAATTGTAGAGTCTCGTGATGTAGAATTTTTCAAAGATAAATTTTATGTAGACTCTAAAGTTGTAGAAACCCAAACTTCTGATATTGACTCTATTTAGGGATTCGAACCTCCAAATAAAGTCAAAGATCGGGTATTTTCTGAAGAGGAACCTAGAAGAAGTAAGAGAGCAAGAAAAGAGAAAAGTTTGCATCCAGATTTTGTCTCAACCGACTCTATAATCTTTCTAGTAGAAGGAGATAGAGAAAAAATGACAAATAAGATGCCTTTAGTGTTAAATGTTGAGGCTGATCCTAAGACATTCTCAGAAGCCATTAGTTCCAGAGATTCTGCACTCTGGAGAGAAGCCATTAGTGATGAGATGGATTCACTTGTTGGAAATGGCACTTGGACATTGGTAGATTTACCCCCAAGGTTCTAAACCTATTAGCTGCAAATGGATTTTCAAAAGAAAATATGGCACCGATCACAAAGTGCAAGCCTTCAAGGCGAGATTGGTAGTCAAGGGTTATAGGCAAAATGAGGGTATTGACTACTTTGATACATATGCACCCGTGGCCAAAATTTCTTCTATTAGAGTTCTTAGGTGTTGCCTTCTATCTATCATTTGAAGATTCATTAAATGAATGTTAAAACTGCATTTTTGAATGGTGATATGAATGAAGAAGTGTATATGAATCAACCTGAAGGGTTTGTCCTACCTGGAAATGAAAAGAAAGTGTGTCAGCTTATCAAATCATTATATGGTTTTAAACAAACACCTAAACAGTGGCATCACAAATTTGACTCATGCATATTGTCAAATGAATTCATTCCGAATAGTGCAGATAAGTGCATTTATTCAAAGTTTCCCAAAGAATATGGTGTGAAAATATGCTTGTATGTAGATGGTATGTATCATCATAGGTACAAACATGTTAGGCATACTTGAAAGGAAGAAGAATCTGACTTCTAATTTCAAAATAAAAGATCTTAGAGAAGTTGATACTATTTTAGGTATCAAGGTTAGACAACATAGTGGGGTTTATGCTTTGAACCAAACACATTATATAGAGAACATGCTTTCGAAATACAAACACCTTAGTATTAAGGAATTTAATACCCCGTTTGACTCAAGCATTAAGTTAAGTGACAATTCTGGTAGAGCAATTGCACAACTTGAATATGCTAGTGCAATTGGTAGTTTAATGTATCTTATGCATTGCACTAGACTAGATATTGCATTTTCTGTATGTAAATTGAGTCGTTTTACTAGTAATCCTAGTGGAGAGCATTGGAAGGCAATTTCTAGAGTATTTGGTTATCTTAGGGGGACCATAGGATTTGGGTTATTCTATAATGAATATCCTGCTGTGCTCGAAGGAAATACTGATGCTAGTTGGATTACTAGCCAATGAGATAACAAGTCTACATCAGGATGGGTGTTTATTCTTGGTAGGGGTGCTATTTCGTGGGCATCTAAAAAAAAGACTTACATATCTCATTCTACTATGGAATCAGAATTCATGGCATTAGCAGTGGCAGGCAAGGAAGCTGAGTGGCTCAGACACTTATTGTTCGACATTAAGTTATGGCCTAATCAAATGCCGCCAATTTCTCTTCATTGCAATAGTGAGGCTACTCTATCAAGAGCTTATAGAAGTACTTATAATGGAAAGTCTAGACATATAAGTCTAAGGCACGAGTTTGTAAGATAATTGATTCAGGATGGAGTATATACAATTACATATGTGAAGTCAAGTAAGAACTTGGCTGACCCATTTACCAAAGGCTTGCCTAGAGAAGTGGTAATGGTGATATCTAATGAGATGGGGCTAAAACTGTTGGGAGTATGCCCTCAAACCAGTTAGTTTGACTATGGAAAATCATAATACATTAATGTATGTCATTTTATAAGATGAATGGTTAGGCTGTTATCCTTAAACATCATTGTATATAATTCATATGTATATGAGATTACATATGGGAGATATGAATTACTATTCCTTGTTTCAAATAAGTCATAGTGGATGATAAGACCGGACAACTTATCAGGTATACACTGTGCATGATTAACTTCTATATGGTAGAGTGATGAATCTCATTCACAAGAGTAGTTGACTCTAAGTTAATATGCTAGTGCATGAGTTGCATTGACGGACTGTGAGTTAAACCTATTGACAAGAAAATCTGTCACAGTTAATAGGAACTCAAACTTGTATAAGATACATGCCCTTAATCCTGAGATAGTAATGGACACAAGCCGTATGCTTGGTTGCTTTGAGTTACCAATCAGTGAGGTCTTCAAGATCAACACCTGGGTATCTTGGGTGATAAAGTTTATGGTATTGGGAACATATATTATCAAGATGGAATCTACCCTCTTGTAAAGAAGAGTTCTTTACAACAGAGTAAGTGTTCCCTTGAGAATGTCACTGGTTGATTACTGAGAGCTGCGCAGCCATGTCAACAAGTTGTTGTAGACATGTTTGGTAATTTATGAGTGGTGACTGATACTCGAGGAATATAAGATGCATTTATCAATTGGGTAGACAGTTTTGTTATTCATACATCCCAATGATAAATATGAATACTGGAAAGGTAGAGGGACATTAGTGTCATATTATACAAGGCTAGGAATCGCTAATATAATTGTGGTTTTATTCTTATGCATTGGAGTGCAATTATCATTATATAGGGGAGTTAATGATAATTGATTAATTACTATTCCTTAGTTAAGAGTTTAACTAGGTGGAATTAATAGTTTGTCGGAGCCAGTAAGTAAGAACCTAGGGGTCCCACTCTTAGCTCGAAGGAATGTTTGGATGCAAAGGAGAAAAGGAAAAAGGGTACCAGAAATCGGTTTGTGGGATAAACCGATTACTGGGTAAAGGTTCCAGAAATCGGTTGGTCCTACAAACCGGTTTTTGGGGATAGGTTCCAAGAACTGGTTTGTGGGACAAACCGGTTTCTGGTAAGTCGATTATGAAATCTTATATATAGAGGGGCTGCGGGCAGAATTAAATAGTTATGTATTTTCACATTCTAAACGCTCTAGATCTATTTCTAAGCTTCCCTAGACCTCCTTGCTTTCTCTTAAAAGGATTTCTACCAAACCCTAGCCTCCATGATCATTCAAGAGACATAGGAGTGAAGATCGCTAGCCTGGAACAACGCTTACTAAAAGATCTTCGGACTGCTCAATACTGATCAAAAGTTGCTGAATTTTGAACACGACGAAGTTGAAGTCGAGACGAAGCTTCTGTCAAATATTCAAGTCAATCGGAGATCATTTATCCTCCTGACGGACGCATTTTTGTCGGATCAAGAGATAGGGATTGAATCATCACTGGAATCGTAGAAGAGTTCTCGAAACGATTCAACAAATCACAAAGGTATATCTAACCGTTCATATATATATATATAAGCATATATATATATATGTGTGTGTATGTATATATATTGCATGTAATATAAACGAGAAGTAAATCTAAATTTTTGAACTGTATCTTCCCTTCCGCTGCGTACTGGAACCGGTTATTTCCAACAACTGATATCAGTGCCTTCTCGTTTAGGTTACATGTAATAGAATTATGGATTCCTGATGAACTAGGGATTTTGTTTTTTTTTCAAATCTTTTAAAAGAAAAATAGTTTTTCAATCTAAAGATTAATTGGTGTTTACAAAAATATCAATTTTAATTATGTTTTAAATCTGATCCATTTTTGGACTGATTATATGCTGTATAAAATGTTTTCGTGCTGATTAAAGTTGTAATCCTGAAGCTGTTCAGATTAGATCTTAATGGGTACCAGAAACTGGTTTCTGGGTATAGATTTTGTTTTTTGCACAAAATTTGTGTTTTAGTTTTAAAATTGTTTTAAAACAGAAATTATTTTATAAAGTAAAAATAGTTTTTACATTATAGGTTTCTAGAAACCTAGTTTTAAGTGCACGAATTCGATTTTCTAGAAACCCTAGGTATTGTTTGACAATGTGTATCATCATGAAAGCATGTGTGAATTTGATTCATGTATGCATGCAATTTCGTAACGTTCATACATATATGAGTTGTGATTAATTGCTTGCTATATTAGATATAGGGCATGTGATTGAATGAATGTTTGTATATCATATGTTGTGATTGTATGTCAACTAACCTCTTAACCAGGAAGCCTTATCTCTCATGGAAAATATTAGATGTAATATTTAAGTTGTTTAAATTTTATTTAATTTTGGTTTGTGGCATTGTAAAGGGCATGATAGTTCCAGTCCTATGAAAATGAGAACTATAATGGTTTCCTTAGCCAATTTAGTTATTTACTTTTCCTAGATACTTTGTACACCTCTTTGGAGGTATAGGATTTTGTAAATGTATATTTTGGAGGAGCCACAAGTTGGAGCCACAAGATGGAGTCATGGAGATGGAACCATGAAGTTTGGAGCCATGAAGATGGAGCCATGAAACTTGAAGGCTCAGAGATGGAACTATGAAGATAGTGCCATGAGAGAGAAGGGCTTGAATGATTATGCTTGTTTAATTATTTATTTAATTTTGGTATGATCATTGCTTATGCATGTTTTATATGTTTGATATATTGTTTGTGATGCATGAGCAAACCATTAGTCTGTCAAAACTAGTTTTCTTTAAATGATAAAAATGGATAAAATGTATACCAAAATTACCGTGGATAAAGAAAAATTATTTTGACACATTAATAAATATTGAATATTTATGGAAATATATGAACTATGGTTTCAAATTAAAAATTCCCATTTGTTATTTGTAAGATAAAAATTAGTGTCACAAATTTATTTGTGATCATTCCCTTCGGAGGGTTTTTTTTATTGGTTACAAATGGATAAACTATTATAAAAATTGTAGTGGTAGAGTGACTTATATTTGATATAACCCATAGTCTTCCATCACTGGTTCATTATAAGGTGGATAGAATACTGCGAGTCATAGATTTATCTGTGATCACTCCCTTCGGACAGTATTATATTCACTGGTTACTAGTTATGAATTTCCTAACAATAGAATTAGTAAGACGTTATAGAGGGTGACCTCCCCTCAGAGGCGCTACTCGAAGTAGTTGTCATTGAGTTCTATGTGATGGTACACACTAGATTAATAATTTGAATAAGAGTCTCCCCTCGGAGCTTTACTGAAATTAATTAAAGACAAAAAGTTCAGGAGTCATAGACTATTTTGCAAGAGTTTGCATAGTGGATAGTCATGATGGGTTTTCCCAATCAAGCTATGGGGTTATGATCTCCCCTCGGAGGCTTAATTTCATGGTTTGATATTCTGAAGACGATTAATGCTTTGGTTAAGGGAATTCCAATGTATCATTTAAATTGTCACGTTTATGATTTCCAATTCTTGATTTCGCTGTATGTGTTTTACATTTCAGATTTCATGATGTCTAGTTCACTTGCTACAACTTTATTTTAGAATAAGCTAATTGGAAATAATTATGTTGAATGGTTGCTTGACTTGAATGAATTATTAATCGCTGAGGGATATAAGTATGTTCTTACCATTCCATGTCCGCCACCTCCAGACTGTGACACCCCAACAGTCTTTGCAGATCAATATTGGCGGTGGTTAAAAGTTGATGGGAAGGCTTGCTGGTACATATTGGACTCTATGTCTGATATGTTGAAGCAGCAATATCAAGCTTTTAGTACATTTGGTGCCATTATGTTGAACTTTAAAGAAATGTTTGGGAAACTGAGCCGAACTGCAAGGCTGAGAGCCTTACAGCTAGTCATGGACACCAAAATATCGAAAGGAACTTCAGTTAGAGAGCATGTTTTTAAAATGATCACTTATTTTAAAGTATTGGAAGTTCTGGGTGCCGATATTGATGGTAAGACTCAAGTTGACATGATCTTGTATTCGTTGCCTACATCATTCACTCAATCTAAATTAGATTTCAAAATGAATAAAAGGTTTTTTTAACGAGTGAATTGATGAGCTCTCTTAAGGCAATGGAGGAGATGGTCAAAGCAGAGTCAAATATTGGGAATATTGAAAAGGCTTCATCTTCTGAGACTAAACCTACGGGCATAAGTTTGAAGAAGAGGAACCAAGGCTTTGAGATGGGTGAACCCAAACCAACTGTTGGTAGGAAGGCAAAAAAAGGAAAGGGAAAGGCTGATGCCAAGCCAAAAGGAAAGTGTTTCCATTGCGGCATAAAGGGGCATTGGAAAAGGAACTGTGTCGAATACTTGATTGCCAAAGTGCAAGGTACGATCAAATCATAGGTAATTAAAGTAAGCTGTTAAATGGATACTTTAAATATTTGATGCATCAATAATGAAGTTTCTAATAATATCTGTAATTGTTGCAGGCGTGTAGATAAATCAGATAATACAGTGATTTGAGGATCTTAATTGCTTTTGGGATCTGATGCAAGAGTTGTGATTAGAGTGGTAGTTTTATTTACAATATAACTTTGAAGTCATCAGATTTGGTTTCAGTTTTGAATTAATGAATAATAGTTATTCCTTTGACTCTAGTACTGAAATGGTTGATAAAAGAAGATGTTCTTTTACGTGTGTCTGATAACTTGTCAAGCAAGTATGTTATTGTTTATTCTGATTTCTCGTAAATTATCTAACGTAGTATTCAATTGACCCACTGGTGTTTTGCAATCTAAAAGGATAGGACCTTCAAACTAATCCTATAAGCCATTGGCGTGTTAGATTATGTTAATCTAAATAGGATAGATAGGGTGTGAAGGACGAGATCCTAAACTCATTTGGTTGTTGAAACCACTGCCTATCTGTTAATCCTATTTAGAGGGTAATATAATCATGAGATCTTTTCTTTAAAAGATCACATAGCCAAAGACTTAGTAGATTAAGGGCATACTAACGTATGCGGATCAATAAACATTAGAGTTGGAAATAATTATGACTATTTCAGATACTGATATGGATTTATCTATTGCACCGTAAGCCTCAATACTTTGGAGAAATTCAAAGAATTTTGGAATATAGAGTTGTTGGTAAAGGATGTCATTACCTTTTGATTCGATCAAAATGGTGAGTATCTGTCTAATGAGTTTATTATCTATGTAAGACGAGAATAAGATTCTTTCTCAGTTGTCTGCACTAAGTGTGAATTTGCAGAATGGTGTAGCAGAAAGAAGGAACTGGTTTACTTTTAGATATGACTGGGTCATGAGATGAGTTATTTGGAGTTACTGGTACTTTTGATATTTCTCTTTGGAAACTACAATGTATATGCTTAATCTTATTCGAAGCAAATCTATCCTATAGGCAACTCCAAAGTTGTGGAAAGGATGCAAATCATGTTTCACGAAAACTTTAGATAACATCGTCTGGCATTCGTGCGCAAGGGAAAGATGAGTAGTTTGGAATTAAGATTGAAAGTATGATACTTTTGTAGGGTATCCAAAGAGGAAGATAATTCTTGAGAACGAAGAAATAAAGGTATTAGTCTCTCAAAACAATTAATAAATTATTCAAACTAGAATTTACTACGCCTTTATCTATTCATGCACTGGTACATCATCGTAGTGGGAGGATTGTTAGCTAAGCTGACAGATTCTTTGAATCTGATCCTTCTAATTAAAAAGGGGCAATGTCTGATGGAGATTCTGGGGCATTGAACCATGAATGTTGAAGTTGGAGAGTTTGTACTCTAATCACATCCGGGTATTTCGTAAATAGTTTTCCCTATGGGTGTGTAAATATTTACAGAAGGAAAAGAGGACGATATCGGAAGGTAAACCAAGGCTATTGTAGCTATGCTTGATTCCATTAGAATCCTCTTCTCCATTGCTGTAAATCTCAATTCTGAGATTTTGTAGATAGATGTCAAGATAACTTTTGTGAAAGATAATTTTGACCTGTACATCTGCATACAGCAACCGGATAGTTTCGTGGTTAATAGTGAGGAAGCTGTGGTATGTGAGTTGCATAAGTCTGTTGACTTTAGCAAACATACAGAGATAAGAACGTCTGGTTTTGACCTAGTAGTCAAAATATTTTAGATTCGTCTAAAATAAGGATGTGTATTATGTTTACAAGATGTTTTTTATAAAGGAAGCGTGGTGGTAATTATAGTTTCTAAACATTGATGATATCTTTTATCATTGAGAATGATAAAGGTTTGTTGTCAATTGTTGAGGTTAAGTTATTCAGTATACTTGATATTTGTAATCTAGGATAGGCGAGTTGTATTCTATGAATTGTGCTCATTCAAGATCGTAAAGTTAAAGATAATGAGATTATCTCGAACTTCTAAAATTAGCAAGTTAATGACCAGTTTTGGCGTAAGAAATTTCTAGATAGGGTTTTACACTTCTTGGACTTGTCCTAATAACCTCTCAGGTCTAGTATCTTATGACTCAAGGTAAGAGAGGTCGTATGGAAGGTATACCATATGCTTTAGATGTGGGCAGCCTCATGTATGCAACATTAGGTACTGGACATCTGTTATACTGTTAGGGTTGTTTGATAGATATCCAAGCTATGATCAGTTTGATGGACAACCGTAGAGCATATTCTCAAGGGCTTAAGAAGAACTAGTAAGTATATGCTGGACTATAGTGTTTTGGACTAAGTTCGAATTAGCCATGCAGAATTCTGATTTGCTTATCAGATTTGGATTTTGAGGAAGTCAAAATCCGATAGTGTCTGGTGACTTCTTTTGTTTGGGGACATAGTACAACATGAAGATGTTGAGAGTACTATAGATCAAGTCAGCCGATGATCTAGAAGATCCCTTTACAAAATCTTACTAGCTAAGGATTTTGATTAGTCACATAGACAACATTTGGTGTTATAAGTAACGCTAAATGGTTGTAAGTGCAAGTGGGAGATTGTTGGGAGTATGCCCTCAAACCAGTTAGTTTGACTATGGAAAATCATAATACATTAATGTATGTCATTTCATGAGATGAATGGTTAGGTTGTTATCCTTAAACATCATTGTATGTAATTCATATGTGTATAAGATTACACATGGGAGATATGAATTACTATTCCTTGTTTCAAATAAGTCACAGTGGATGATAAGACTAGATAACTTATGAAGTATACACTGTGCATGATTAACTTCTAGATGATAGAGTGATCAATCTCATTCACAAGAGTAGTTGACTCTAAGTTAATACGCTAGTGCATAAGTTGCATTGACGGACTATGAGTTAAACATATTGACAAGAAAATCTGTCACAGTTAATAGGAACTCAAACTTGTATAAGATATATGTCCTTAATCCTGAGATAGTAATGGACACAAGCCGTATGCTTGGTTGCTTTGAGTTACCAATTAGTGAGGCCTTCAAGATCAACACTTGGGTATCTTGGGTGATCAAGTTTTTGGTATTGGGAACATATATTATCAAGATGAAATCTACCCTCTTGTAAAGAGTAGTTCTTTACAATAGAGTAAGTGTTCCCTTGAGAATGTCACTGGTTGATTACTGAGAGCTGCGCAGCCATGTCAACAAGTTGTTGTAGACATGTTTGGTAATTTATGAGTGGTGACTGATACTCAAGGAATATAAGATGTATTTATCAATTGGGTAGACAGTATTGTTATTCATACATCCCAATGATAAATATGAATACTGGAAAGGTAGAGGGACATTAGTGTCATATTATACAAGGCTAGGAATTGCTAATATAAGTGTGGTTTTAGTCTTATACACTGGAGTTCAATTATCATTATCTAGTGGAGTTAATGATAATTGATTAATTATTATTCCTTAGTTAAGAGTTTAACTAGATGGAATTAATTGTTAGTCGAAGCCAGTAAGTAAGAACCTAGGGGTCCCACTCTTAACTCGAAGGAATATTTGGATGCAAAGGAGAAAAGGAAAAAGGGTACCAGAAACCGGTTTGTGGGACAAACAGGTTTCTGGTAAGTTGGTTCTGAAATCTTATAAGTAGAAGGGCTATGGGTAGAATTAAATAGTTACGTATTTTCAAATTCTAAATGCCCTAGATCTATTTCTAAGCTTCCCTAGACCTCCTAGCTTTCTCCTAAAAGGGTTTCCTCCAAACCCTAGCCTACATGATCATTCAAGAGTCATAGGAGTGAAGATCGCTAGCCTCGAACAACGCTTACTAAAACATCTTCGGACTGCTCAATACTGATCGAAAGTTACTGAATTTTGGACATGACAAAGTTAACGTCGAGACAAAGCTACTGTAAAAAATTCACGCCAATCGGAGATTGTTTAGTCCTCCTGACAGACGCATCTTTGTTAGATCAAGAGATCGGGATTGAATCATCAGTGGAATCGAATAAGATTTATCAAAATGATTAAACAAATCACAAAGGTATATCTAACCATTCATAGATATATGTGTGTGTATGTATATATATTGCGTGTAATACAAACGAGAAGTAGATCTAAAATTTTGAACTATATCTTCCCTTTCGCTGCGCACTGGAATCGATTTTTTCCAACAAAAACCATTTACAATGATCGCCAACAATGGTAACCCAACCCAAAACTAGATAATTTCTAGTGCCAGGTTTAATGGGTAAAAATAAGTTGTTGATAAGTGATCGAGTAACACTAATTTTCTTTGTGAGCCCATTTCTGAAATTGTTTGACGAAAATCAGTGTTGACCATTACGCTAAAGAAGGGTTGAATTAGTTTCTTAATGGAGTCTGACGTGTTTGAAGTAAAGGAAACACAATGTGGTTTCACCTATGTGGACGTAGAAGTGGTGCCGCTTCTCAAGAGAGTTAGGTTTACTCTTTGATCGTTCATGAATCCAAGAGATAGCACATGGCCATAATAGTGCTGAGCAGTTTAAAAATCTTTGTAAATAGCATATTATTGTGTGTATGGTATTTCCGGTTTGTTCTTATAGAGTACTCGATTTAAAGCCTAGCTACCAATGACTCTGATTAAACTTTGATGCACTTATACTAATTAAGGGTTAATTTGTTAAACACCTTTATAATAATTTTTGCATTGTTCTGATCGAGAGATTATTGTTAATTAATTTTACTATCAAAGTGGGGGAATGTTGAGATTTTATTTGTTTGATAGTCAAAAGTCTAACTTGATAGTCAAAAGCTAGCCTATAAAGTCTTGTTCCTAAGAGATGTACTTCTCTGATCAATCAATTTAATTTGGACGGCCTGATAAACTTTCCAAATGCAATTTATTATTTAATTAATTAATTAATTTGAGCTGTTAAATCCTATCTATGACAGGGTGCTCTTGGCAGTGACTAGTGGATATGACATAATTGTGGCATTTTCTTATGTATGAATGGGTGTTAGTTGTCTGTGCTGTTTGACAATGGGTATGACCATTCTGAATAGATACACTGTTCGGAAGAGTTATGGCTCTTGCTTTTTTAAGTTTATAAATTCTGCGCACTCTCACAGAATTAGTACGTACAAAAATAATATGCTCTCGTTCTCTCTCTCTCTCTCTCTCTCTCTCTCTCTCTCTCTCTCTCTCTCTCTCTCAGATCAATTACAGATTTACAAGGATTTTATTTTGGAAGAATATCAGTCATTGTTAACTTCCATTTTTCACCCAAAGGCTTTGATTAGTCCTGGGAATAACTTTGCCTGCAACACAATAGCAAACTCAATTTAAGTGGGGGCAAATTATATTCTAAAGACAGTGTCATTAGATGCGTTTCGAGGCTTTACAGTTTTCTATTATTCGTTCATAGTCTGAATTTTCCCAACAGAGTATAGCTGCACTTTGGTTGCATAAGAGTCCGTGCCTTGCTTTAAACCCCCAAGATTTGATTATTTATCAAACCAATACAATGCTAGCTTTTATAAATCCACATCAAAATTGAGAGTGAATCAAAACTTCATCTTGTCATTTCAGGGATTAATATCATCATTTGGAAGTTCATATGGAATTGGTCACTTTCATCGCCTTGTGTGAGCATGAAAAGCCCTAAACCATTAATACTATTGGGTGAAGGTGAACTTAGAAAACTTTGTACAAGAATTGCAGTTCTTGAAAGAGTGGTACATTCATCTCCACATTCAATTTGGCCGAGGTTGCACTTCGGTGAAACAGAAGATTTTGTCACAAAGTTAAGCTACAACATGAAATAGTTCTACTTAATTCTTGATCTTTCAAGAAAAGTTTGCTCTGCCAGTGGACAATCTCAACTATAGTGGAGCTGACTGGGTAATTATATCATTTCGATGAGTTGGTTGAATGTATATTTGTTCTTTACACATTCTGAAGTTATTTAATAAAAATTGGTTTTCCTCTTCTACTCTGTGCGAAATGATTTTACTAATGTAACACTGAAGTTGTTTCTCTATGTAACTTGTGTGATGAATGCTGAGATCTTGAGGCTCTCTTTGGTTTGAGATTTATTGGTTTGAGGATTTACTGATTTACTGATTTAATGATTTTACCTTCAATGCTCCGCTCCTGAATACTTTAGATGTCAAAATTTTACACAATTAGTTATGTTTAATTTTTTTTTATATAAAAAAAAAAATCAAATTTTACACAACTAGTTATGCAGAATTATTTGTTGAGTGAGCATTTACCAAAATAAAAAACGACCAAAAAAAATACTACTGTGTTATACTACAGTGAGAAAGTTTTTCATTTTTGGAATGGACTAATAGACGATGATTGTTTTCTAGGTTGAAATGCTATCCAGATTTAGACAAGCCCATTCAAATTCATGGGACCCTAATACATAATATATATATATATATAAATTCAGTGTAAATTAATGCTTGATGTGGCGCTTGCTCCAGTGACCCAATTATTGGAGGTCCGTTGGTTGACTGCCAAAAACAGTTCACCACCTTTTGCTATCAGGGTACAATGCCGATATAAGACAGGTCTCTAGAGAATATAACATAATATCTCTTTTCTTTTTCTTTTTTCTTTTTTAATTTATTTTGAAAATTGATATGAAGAATAGAACATGATTTTATCATTTTTGTTTATCACCTGTGTGTGTGGCAGTCAAGTTTAGAGTTCAAAAATTAGTAAGCCACACCTGTTATATATGATTTCCACCTTATTTGTGGAATTTGTTAGTCCCCCTAGAATTGCCCCCCCAAAAGTTTACACTTGACAATATGACAGTCTGCTACTGATCAGAACCATCACGTAGCACATGATCAGGAGTCCGAACATCAGATTAATTTCTCCTTTGTTTAGAACACCAAAATGACCATTTACTTCCATGTACTGGAGCCCATTTTTACAAGCACATACGCGCCCTTCGGCCCTTGAATCAATCTTCCGCGCTGCAACAACCCTAATTTTCTAAGTGCTTTTGGTAATTATTTACATTATTATTTTCAAGTATTAGATATTAACTATGTGTATGTATCTTAGTGACACCTAATAAAAATGTTGAAGTAGCGTGTACGGGTCGTTAGTATGTTAAGTAGTGTGCTTAACATAGAAATTAGTGCCCGGGGTCATGGGTACCCATTGGGCTAATCATTTGTCACTTTAGAATGCATTTTCGGGCCCATATGAAGCCTTTTTGTGAGGCCCTTAGATAAAAAACGGGATTTACATATTTGTGTGTGTTTTATTGACAAGTGTTGTGTGTGTAATATATATATACATATATTAAACCCTAACCCCCATTTAATAAATAAAAAAAAGGGAAGAGGAGAGAAGAAACTAAAGAACAGACGTATGTGTGTGTGTGTGTGTGTGTGTGAGAGAGAGAGAGAGAGAGAGAGAGAGAGAGAGAGAGAAAGAAAGAGAGAGAGAGAAGAAGAAGAAGAAGAAGAAGAAGAAGAAGAAGAAGAAGAAGAAGAAGAAGAAGAAGAAGAGAGGAACCCTTAACTTATGTTTTGCGTAATCATCATTAACCTTGAAGCCCTAAATCGGTGAGTTAAACTCTAGTTTTGAATATACATATATAAATATATATATATGCATTTGAATACATGTGTAAACTAGCGTTTACAATTAAGACATATTTTTGTAATCTTGTTGTGGTTGTGATTATGAATATGTGACTATTTTGCTTAATCTAAATTTACGATGGCTGAAAGTGAAAATATTTCATATAAAATCGTGGTCATTGAATTTTGGAATTCAGCTAATGTCTCCCATGTAAAACGTAATTCTGCACTTGTTTCGTCTAATGGTGTTTTTCCCAATTCTGCACCGTTTGGGCAAAAAATTCATATTACAGTAGCAGTTTTATGAAGGTTGAAATAAGTGTATTTGCTATATCAAATTTTTGTGTGTTTTCGTGCTCGTTAATATAAAGTAATTTGTTAGTAATTAGAAATATATGACTTTTCATGTATAGTTGAGTCTTGTGAAATTGCGACTGTGTGATTTTGTATGGGTTATGAATCTATGTGAACATGTAGCTGTTAATATGATTTTAACGGAAATTTGATTTGAGATATACAAATCTCTTTAAAGTTGAGTTTTGTGAAAAACGTGGATGTGTGAACGTTTGAAAAGTCCTTAGAGTTCACCACTACTCCTTATGATTTTAGGCAGCGACTTCGTGGATGACCCGTCCTTGTGTGATTAGACAGCGACTACGTGGATGACCCGTCTCGTCATTTTTAAGCCTTATGCCCGGCTTGTTGGCCTATTTCATGTGTATTTAGACATTGTTTATTGACGTCAAGACGTAAGAACTAGCCTTTCGATGTATAGTCAAATCCCAGCAATACCCCATAGGAGTTGGGACCGGGTTGGGAGTTAGTATTACGTTAGGAGACACATGGGATATATGTGTATGCTGAGCTATGGATGGGTGGCTGAGGTGGTGAACATAAGGTGTAATTGGATCGAATATTATGTGATTTTTTTTTATTCACAATTTTATGGTTGTATTTTATTATTTCCAGTTACATGAAATTCTAGGAATTGGTAGTCATGTAGTTTTCGTGATTTTAAATTTCGGTGTTGTGCCAGTTAGCTTAAACCGTAGCATTCTATGTGTAACGTACCATTTTTTGGAACGTATTAATGTGATAATAAACTGGACCAGATTAGTAAATTGAATATTTTGGATACTTAGATTCATAGTTTATGGTCGTTTCGCGTAAACTGAAGTAAAACAACGAACCGAATAACTGTCATGTTTTACACTTTTCCTAAAAACGTCATCTTGACATTATTTTCATCGATTTTCAGAATCTGCTGAATATCGTCTATGTAAGAGCTGAAGTTTAATAATTAATTTCTGAATTATCTATTTAGAATTAATGAACCGGGTCGTGAGTTTTTCCTTCAAAATTTTATTCTGGACATTTTTTGTGTTTTAAGTTTTGTCTAATTCCAGCTCTTTGTTGGAGATAAATTTATTTTAATTAATAGCACCTTGTTATTAGTTTTTATTATTGTGTTAATTTCTATTTGTACAGGATGTTAGGCTCACTAATGGTTTGCAGGTATCGTCCTACCATAGTTAAGAAAGGTAAGTATTTAGTTGTTTTAATTCAGGCGAGAAACTACTTGCCACCACATAAATGGAAACTATTCTATTGTCCAGATATGTGCATGGGACTACCTGTCTTGGCCCAAGAATGTTGTAGTATGGTTTGTAATCTACGGGTTCAAGTTGAATCCACAAGACTTGTGTTTTGTTTAACTCATACCAGTCATGTGACTGACCCGAGTGTGTTATGCATTTGGGTGCGTTTCTGTTTGAAACATAGTCGAATGACATGTGCAGGATAGTATAGTTGGAGTTCATTGTGGAGCAGCCGATCTATTTGTGAAGTTGAAGATATCTCTTTTCATTCTTTATGTATTATATGTTGCTCTTTTATTTAGTTGGCATTGTGAGCCAAGGTTGAGAACTTGTATTAGATGTATTTATATTTCAGTTGTATTATTGGACTTTGGGGGACGTTTATAGCACATCTGACCTGAGATAGTGTAGTGTTGAAATTATTCTATTTATTATTATAACTAGATAATTTTATTGTTATTCAATGGAGGAAAGTATATTATTTCTATGTAAAGGGTAACGTTTGATTTTCATTTTGTAATAAATGAGAATGAAGAAAGTTTGAAACGTAGATTTTCTTGTAATATTTTTGGGAATGAGTTTGATGATAAATGAGTTTTGTTTAAAAAGAGATAATGTGGTTTATGAAAGTAATTTAAATTCAGTTTTTCTTAAAATGGTCTTTTAAAATTAAGTATGGGTTGGCAACCTTGGATTTTTGGAGCAGTTGAATATTGATCAAGGTATGCACTTGATTGGATATTTGGCTTTCCAAAAATCGGGGTGTGACAGTTTGGTATCAGAGCTTATGGTTAGCTTAGCGAGTCTAAGTGATTCTCGAAATGTGGTTTATGGGTTTGTCAGAACCTTAGGTTTGCGGATTTTTGGGATATGGATTATGTGTTATTACGTGCTTCTATTGCTTTGTGCTGTAATGTGTTTCATGGTACTATGTGTTTTGTTTTACTGTGTGCTTTGTAACGTGTTAGTCTTAAATGCATGACATTTTCGAGATGACTTAATAGGAGCATACATGATATTGTTTAGATTTGCATGTAGTGCATGCAAATTTGGTTGTAATGTTGAGAGTCTTATCAAGGGGAGTGTTATTTTGGCTCACAGAGTAGCAATGTGGATGCCTATCTATGTGAAGGACTGAAAATCTTATTTGGGAGTTGGAGACAGAGATTGAATAGCTGGACTTCTTATGTGATCAACTGGTTTTATTATCTCTATTGATTATCTACTATTTTTCTGATGAGGAATCGTTTACTATTGGTATTCTGGATTTTCTTATCTTCTGATGCGGATGTTATCAATCGGTATTCTATATTTCTTATGCTTATGCTGCTACTATTCTTATATATGGGAACTCTATTTTGTATGATTTCTCTGGAGTAATTATCGACGATATTCTCTTCTCTATGACATATTATGATCTGGATAGTTATGGATTTATCTTCAACGGCAGTATCGTCTTCTCAATCTTATTATTAGCAAGGAGTTTTGGAAGAATGAGCAATCTCGGATACATTGGTTGATCAGTGAGTATTGAGTATTCCAAGAAGTATTGGAGTGGGGGTAAATGGTTTCATTCATAATTTTATTCTTATATGTTGCATTATTATCTCTGTCTTAATTACCTTCTAACATTTAGCAATTGACTATATGAGGCTAAATGTATATACATAGGGGTTTCCTTGTTTGGATTATTCGCTCAACGTACTAGGACTTGTATTGTTGAGAGTTAAATGTGAATCTGTGTTTTCTATTAGTTGTGTGTTTAACAATATTTACAAATAAGTATTTGTATTACCTCGCTCCCAAATTTCGGGATGAAATTTTCTTTAAGGAGGGTAGAATGTAAAAACCCTAATTTTCTAAGTGCTTTTAGTAATTATTTACATTATTATTTTCAAGTATTAGATATAACTATGTGTATGTATCTTAGTGACACCTAATAAAAATGTTGAAGTAGCGTGTACGGGTCGTTAGTATGTTAAATAGTGTGCTTAACATAGAAATTAGTGCCTGGGATCATGGGTAGCCATTGGACTAATCATTTGTCACTTTAGAATGCATTTTCGGGCCCATATGAAGCCTTTTTGTGAGGCACTTAGACAAAAAAAATGGGATTTACATGTTTGTGTGTGTTTTATTGACAAGTGTTGTGTGTGTAATATATATATACATATATTAAACCCTAACCCTAGTTAATAAAAAAAAAGGGAAGAGCAGAGAAGAAACTAGAGAACAGACGTATGTGTGTGTGTGTGTGTGTGAGAGAGAGAGAGAGAGAGAGAGAGAGAGAGAGAGAGAGAGAGAGAGAGAGAGAAGAAGAAGAAGAAGAAGAAGAAGAAGAAGAGGGGAACCCTAAACTTATGTTTTGCGTAATCATCATCAACCGTGAAGCCCTAAATCGGTGAGTTAAACTTTTGTTTTGAATATATATATATATATTTATATATATATGCATTTGAATCCATGTGTAAACTAGGGTTTACAATTAAGATGGATTTTTGTAATCTTGTTGTGGTTGTGATTATGAATATGTGACTATTTTTGCTTAATCTAAATTTACGATGGCTGAAACTGAAAATAATTCATATAAAATCGTGGTCATTGAATTTTGAAATTCTGCTAGTGAGTCCCAAGTAAAATGTAATTCTGCACTTGTTTCGTCTAATGGTGTTTTTCCCAATTCTGCATCGTTTGGGCAAAAAATTCATATTACAGTAGCAGTTTTATGAAGGTTGAAATAAGCGTATTTGCTATATCATATTTTTGTGTGATTTCGTGCCAGTTAATATGAAGTATTTTGTTTGTAATTAGAAATATATGACTTTTCATGTATAGTTGAGTTTTGTGAAATCGTGACTGTGCGATTTTGTATGGGTTATGAATCTGTGTGAACATGTAGCTGTTAATATAATTTTAACGGAAATTTGATTTGAGATATATGAATCTCTTGAAAGTTGAGTTTTGTGAAAAACGTGGATGTGTGAACGTTAGAAAAGTCCTTAGAGTTCACCACTACTCCTTATGATTTTAGGCGGCGACTTCGTGAATGACCCGTACTTGTGTGATTAGACGGCGACTACGTGGATGACCCATCTCGTCAGTTTTTAGCCTTCATGTGTATATAGACATTGTTTATTGACATCAAGAACGTAAGGACTAGCCTTTCGGTGTATACTCAAATCCCAGTGATACCCCATGGGAGTTGGGACCGGAGTGGGAGTTAGTATTACGTTAGGAGACACATGAGATATATGTGTGGGCTGAGCCATGGATGGGTGGCCGAGGTGGTGAACATAAGGTGTAATTGGATCGAATATTATGTGTTTTTTTTTATTCACAGTTTTATGGTTGTAATGTGTTTTATTATTTCTAGTTACATGAAATTCTAGGAATTGGTAGTCGTGTAGTTTTCGTGATTTTAAATTTCGGTGTTGTTCCCGTTAGCTTAAACCGCAGCATTCTATGTGTAACGTACCATTTTTGGGAACGTAGTAATGTGATAATAAACTGGACCTGATTAGTAAATTGAATATTTTGGATGCTCAGATTCATAGTCTATGGCCGTTTCGCGCGCGCAAATTGAAGTAAAACGACGATCCGAATAACTTTCGTGTTTTACACTTTTCCTAAAAACGTTATCTTGACACTGTTTTCATCGATTTTCATAATCTGCTGAACATCGTCTATGTAAGAGCTGAAGTTTAATAATTAATCTCTGAATTATCTATTTAGAATTAATGAACGGGGACGTGAGCTTTTCCTTGGAAATTTTATTCTGGACATTTTTTGTGGTTTAAGTTTTGTCTAATTCCAGCTCTTTGTTGGAGATAAATTTATTTTAATTAATAGCACCTTGTTATTAGTTTTTATTATTGTGTTAATTCCTATTTGTACAGGATGGTAGGCCCACTAATGGTTTGCACGTATCGGCTTTCCATAGTTAAGAAAGGTAAGTATTTAGTTATTTTAATTCGGGCGAGAAACTACTTGCCACCACATAAATGGAAACTACGCTATTGTCTAGATATGTGTGTGGAACTACCTGTCTTTGCCCAAGAATGTTGTAGTATGGTTTGTAATCTACGGGTTCAAGTTGAATCTATAAGACTTGTGTTTGTTTAACTCATACCAGTCATGTGACTGACCCGAGGGTGTTATGCATTCGGGTGTGTTTCTGTTTGAAACATAGTCGGATGACATGTGCAGGTGATGAGAACATGGCAGCTAGCACAAGGTGGAATGCGGACCCGAACCTTGGTCCAGTTACAAGGGCGCGAGCAAAACGGTTCAAGGACAATCTCAATGGGCTGGTTCAACAAATTTGGGTTGAGACTAATCTTTGTGGCCCAAAGGAGGATACTAGTGATCCACAAGGCTGAATAGTTCTTCAAAGAACCAAAGAGAAAACTCTCACAATATTATTAATGATCAAAACTGAATATTACAAACCCTAAACTGTTTAAATAGCTGAGGCTTACGGTTGGGCCCTATAAGCCTATGAAATATTATGGCCTAATATAATTCACCCCAAAACTAAAATAAAAACAAACTAACAAATATGAAAAGTTCCTAAGTTGGCATTCAAGCCTATAATTTATTCTAGAGCTTGAATCATGGACACCCAGCCTTGTGGATCACTAGTTTCCTCCTTTGGGCCACAAAGATTAGTCTCAACCCAAATTTGTTGAACCAGCCCATTGAGATTGTCCTTGAACCGTTTTGCTCGCGCCCTTGTAACTGGACCAATTGGCACGTGGTTCGGGTCCGCATTCCACATTGTGCTAGCTGCCATGTTCTCATCAGCAGGATAGTATAGTTGGAGTTCATTATGGAGCAGTCGATATGTTTATGAAGTTGAAGATATCTCTTTTCATTCTTTATGTATTATATGTTGCTCTTTTATTTAGTTGGCATTGTGAGCCAAGGTTGAGAACTTGCATTAGATGTAGTTATATTTCAGTTGTATTATTGGACTTTGGGGGACATTTATAGCACATCTGACCTGAGATAGTGTAGTGTTGAAATTATTCCGTTTATTATTATAACTAGATAATTTTATTGTGATTAAATGGAGTAAATTATATTACTTCTATGTAAAGGGTAACTTTGATTTTCATTTTGTAATAAATGAAAATGGAGAAAGTTTGAAACGTAGATTTTCTTGTAATATTTTTGGGAATGAGTTTGATGATAAATGAGTTTTGTTTAAAAAGAGATAATGTGGTTTATGAAATTAATTTAAATTCAGTTTATCTTAAAATGGTCTTTTAAAATTAAGTATGGGTTAGCAACCTTGGATTTTTGGAGCGGTTGAATATTGATCAAGGTATGCAATTGATTGGATATTTGGCTTTCCAAAAATGGGGGTGTGACACGCATCATCTGATTTGAAAGAACAGAACACCCATTGGATGCAACTTAAAATGAAGAAGTTAATGACACAATTTTTAACTCACCCTGAATCAAATCAAAAGGGCATGGAGTTACACAAATTTGGAAGTGTTGTGACTTGATATTTTACAATTGAGTTGCAAATAAAAATGAAGAAGAAACCCAATAAGTGCGACTAAGAGGTGCGATAAAGTTTAGTCATAGTTAATGTTAAAAAGGTTATTGTTATTTCCTAAACTGTGGAATGAAATGGAGATCTGGCTATCAATGCACAAAAAAATTGGCAGTTTGGTCGTGAGTTTGGTTTAACTGGTTATAAAAAAAAAAAGTAATAATAAACTCATGCATTTGTACTGTTTATTAAGGTCCTGCATGGTGTGGTTTCATGTTTTTAGTTTTCAATTTTTTTAAAAACGAATACAAGTTTCTATTTTTTATTTTAATAAATGAAAGCAGAAAAATGTGTTTGTTAACCTTGTTGATTGAAAAAAAAAAGAAGAAGAAGAAGAAGAAGAAGAAGAAGAAGTAAAAAACTCATTGGTAATTTTGAATATTTTTTTTAACATAACCACATATTTTCAAAATATACCTTACCAAAATACATTTTCTACATGAAAGGTCATTTTGAATATTTTTTTTAACATAACCATATATTTAATACAAATCATGCTCTCTCAAATTTTGTTCACCCTGTGCTTGGGTGAGCACATGGGACTCACCACTTTCCATCTTTTACTCGAGGGCAATTAGGAATAAATCCAAATTAAGAGAAATTTAGTCATTCAAGTATAATTAGAAAAAGTTTTTAGCATTAGGTACATTCTTTGCTAGTTTGACACAAATACCCCGAACATTTTGCACAAGAGGTGCGAGATACATGATGCACGTGTGAGCAACACCACCATCACCTCCGACGACCACCATCATGACCTCGCCTGAGCTCTGGTGACCTTGTCTGACCTCCAGCGACCACCACCACGACCCCAACTGACCTTCGACGATCACCACCACAATGTCACCTGACCTCCGTTGACCACTATCACTACCTCACCTCTATCCATACATAGGATCTGTAGTTGAGAAATTTCTCAACATAGAATTTGAGAAATTCCTCAATTACAAAAAGCAATACTCAAATTTTCCAAGCAAATAAGTTTAGCTACCTACTTCTTCATTTACAAAAGTGTCAACCACACCTCAATCCTCCATCAAAACAGCACCCCTCTTCTATTGACACCCCTTCGACCAACCGCCATCGCCGTAATTCAATGATCTCCAACCCACCACTAATGTTGAGAAATTTCTCGAACTTTTTTTTTGAGAAATTTCTCAAACTTTTTTGTGTCAAATTTCTCAAGTAAAAAACTAAGGGAGAGAGAGAGAGAGACACAGAGAGAGAGAGAGAGAGAGAGAGAGAGAGGTGAAGAAGAAGGTGGTCACAGGGGAGGTCGAATCTAGATCTATATCTCAGATCTGGATGTGGATCTAGATCTCAGCAGCGATGGTGATGGTGGTGGTGGCAATGATGGCAATGGCAATCGTCGGGGGTGATCGGCGATGGTAGTGGTGGTGATAGTGGTCTTCGGTGATGGCGATTGTGGCAATGGCAATGGATGGAGATGCAGTGACGGTTCTTGACTAGGGGAGTTATGGAGATGAGGGTGGTTGTCCCCGGAGAAGATGGTGGTTACCGACGGTCTCACCTATGGTTCTCGGTGGTCAGTGATAGCGGTGGTTGGTGGTGCGAGCTTGTAGACACCCCATTTTGTCAACTATCAGATTTAGGAGACCCATAGCTTGGTGGTTCACAATGATCGAAAAAGACTCAAAAAGGACTCCTGGTAGTTAGTTCTATCTCTCAAAATGCTCAGAATGACCAAAATACCCCTGAAAGCCCGAACGCTCCAGGATTCGGACCAAATGTTTTGGACACGCATTACGTCCTAAGAAAAGTAATAAAATGAGTTTTAAAGTAAGACCAGATGAAATCGTCGGCTCCCAGACACCCCTGGAAGTCCCGGAAGTTCCCAGAAAGTCCCCGTAGACCAGTTTGACCAAGTTTGACAAGGTTTGACCAAAATCGTCCAAATTCGCCGAAAAGTTCCAGAATCATTCTAGATCATGTGGAAAATACTAAAATGAGTTTTAAAAAAAATCGAACGAAAACGTCAGCTCCTGTGAGCTCCTAGAGGTTTCCAGAACTTTCCGGGAATCCCAAGTTTGACCAATTTGACCAAAAGTTGACTTTGAAACTGGTGCACCGTGTAATTTTTCAAATATTTTTCATAGATACTAGAGGTCAATAGCTTTCCAACGGTATATCGCACATAATTTTTGGATTTAAAACAAATTTATTATGAATTTTCAAAGGTGAAAAAGGCGATCAAATCAGCTGTTATCGCGAATACCGCAAAACCTTTCAAAGCGACCTATTTCTGAAATATTTTTTTTTTATGAAAAATGGACTCCATTACCTTTCCAACGGTATATCACAAGCTCAGTTTGGAGTTCATATGCATTTTCTGTGAATTTTTTACGAATATGGCCTTTTCACGAATACCGAAACCTCTGGGGACCTAAAAAGAATTATCTGGATGAATGAGGAGCAGTGCCACCGCGGCACTCCACCCCCCCCCCCCCCCCCCCCCCCCAGAATGGTCTATTTTTGTAGTTTCTTTTGGGGGTTCAAATGGATTAATTAGAAACCAAAACGACGTAGTTCTATGTTCACAGATGTTTGGGACCAATGGGAGTACTTCTAAAACCCCCAAACCACCCCAAATTGGCCTATATATAAACCCCCCTTGACTTCTTATTTTGGGGGTGTCAAATGCAAGCTTTGAAAAGTTTTAGAGAGAAAGTTGTAGAGATAAGGTTAGAGTAGAGAGAAAAGAAACTTCCTTCTTTGATTTCCAAACAAGAGAGTGAGTTCTAAGCTTTGTTTTTACTTCATTACTTCCATTTTCATATTCAATACACCCAATGATACGAACCCCGCCAATAATGTGATAAAACCCGTGACAAGATTAATGCCTCGGACCGTTCCAACGATCACGGGAATGAAAAAACACGAAGTAACAAGAGAAAATCACAGATTAGATTCGCAAACCTTAAACACAAAATTCCAGATCGTAATCGAACCCCGAAGATGGTGACAACGAATCTGTGCCACCGTTGGAGGATGCCGATGTTGAAGAGTACGCTGCCCAAGGGGATTTGTTAGTGGCAAGGAGTGCTCTAAATATGCAAGTTAAAGAAGATGATGAGGCACAACGGGAGAACATCTTTCATATGAGATGTCATGTCAAAGATAAGGTGTGTAGTGTGATCATCGATGGGGGGAGTTGCACTAACGTTGCTAGCACAACTCTAGTGGAAAAATTAGGGCTGCCAACAATCAAGCATCCAAGGCCTGTAATATTCAATTTTGATCATTAATAATATTGTGAGAGTTTTCTCTTTGGTTCTTTGAAGAACTATTCGAACTTATCAGATTTACTCTGTGGCGTTCATACCTGGACTTATCAATCGAGTTTTCCATCCTTGATTGTGGCGTCTTCATCCTTTATACCAAGGTTCGCATCTATTATAGGTGTTGGGTCGTGAGTATTTATTTGTGAAACCATCATGCTTAACACGTCGATCAAATTGCCATAGCCTCCTTAACAACAAGTGTCCATCTTGCATCGGAACCACATCACTCAAAACTTCATCTTCATATTTCCCAATACGAAAAGGAACTAATACTTGTTTAGTGACCCTTACTTCTCCACTATCATTGAGCCATTGCAATTTATAAGGTCGTGGATGCTTGATTTTTGGCAGCCATAATTTCTCCACCAGAGTTGTGCTAGCAATGTTAGTGCAACTCCCCCCATCGATGATCACACTACACACCTTATCTTTGACATGACATCTCGTATGAAAGATGTTCTCCCGTTGCCCCTCATCATCTTCTTTAACTTGCATATTTAGAGCTCTCCTTGCCACTAACAAATCCCCTTGGGCAGCGTACTCTTCATCATCGGCATCCTCCAACGGTGGCACAGATTCGTTGTCATCTTCATCTTCGGTTTCAATAGTAGTACTAACATTATACTCACCAGGCAACTCTGGCTTGTAGGCATTATCATTGATGCGCTCAAGAACTTGAAAAGGACCATCGCCTCGGGGAAGCAATTTAGAACGCCTTTGTGCAGGAAATCTTTCTTTTCGCATGTGTACCCAAACCCAATCTCTGGGTTCAAAGATGATATTGCGTCGCCCTTTGTTAGCTTGCGTTGCATATTGCTCTGTTCTTCACTCAATATTGAGCCTTGCTTTCTCATGAATATGCTTAACAAAATCTACTTTCTTTTTGCCATCTAAATTAACACGCTCAGTAACAGGTAAAGGAGATAAATCCAAAGGAGCTAAAGAATTAAAACTATATGCAATTTCAAAGGGTGAAAATTTAGTAGTAGAATGGATGGTACGATTATAAGCAAATTCAACATGTGGTAAACATTCTTCCCATATTTTGATGTTCTTTTTAATAATAGCCCTTAACAAAGTAGATAAAGTCCTATTTACTACTTCGGTTTGACCATCAGTTTATGGATGACAAGTAGTAGAAAATAATAACTTAGTCCCCAACTTACACCACAAGGTCTTCCAAAAGTAACTCAAGAACTTAACATCTCTATCTAAAACAATGGTTCTAGGCATACCATGTAATCTCACAATCTCCTTAAAGAACAAATCAGCAACATGTGAAGCATCATCAGTTTTGTGACATGGAATAAAATGTTCCATCTTGGAAAATCTATCCACAACCACAAAAATTGAGTCTCGACCGTGTTTAGTCCTAGGTAAACCTAACACAAAATCCATTGAAATATCAATCCATGGTTCACTAGGAATTGGAAGAGGTGTGTATAAGCCATGGGGTTGTACTCTAGATTTCGCTCGCCTACATGTGACACATCTACCACAAATCCTCTCAACATCTTGTTTCATGCGTGGCCAATAGAAGTGTTCTTGCAAAACGGCTAATGTTTTAACTACCCCAAAATATCCCATTAACCCTCCCACATGTGACTCTCTCACAAGCAACTCTCTCACAGAACAATTTGGAATGCACAATTTATTTTCTCGAAATAAAAACCCCTCATGCCTATAGAATTTATTATGGGCAATTTTTTCACAAGATTCAAACTCTTCACTAAAATCTAGGTCTAAAGGATACAATTCTTTAATATGCTCAAAACAAAGAATCTTAGCATCAAGAGTGGAGATTAGAATGTACCTTCGAGAAAGTGCATCGGCAACGATATTCTCCTTACCTTGTTTATATCGAATGACGTATGGAAACGTCTCAATGAATTCAACCCATCGTGCATGTCTCTTATTCAGCTTGTGTTGGACTTTAAGGTGCTATAAAGACTCATGATCGGTGTGAATCACGAACTCTTTTGGCCACAAGTAATGCTGCCATGTCTCCAAAGCTCGAACCAATGCGTACATCTCTTTGTCATAAGTGGGATAGTTTAAGACAGCCCCACTTAACTTCTCACTAAAATATGCAATTGGTCGTCCTTCTTGCATAAGCACAGCGCCAATACCTAATCCTGAAGCATCACATTCAATTTCAAAAGTTTTTGTAAAGTTAGGTAAAGCAAGTAAAGGTGCATGAGTTAATTTTTCCTTGAGTAATTGAAATGCCTTCTTTTGCTCTTCCCCCCATTTGAACCCAATATTTTTCTTGATGACTTCGGTTATTGGTGCAGCTATACTACTGAAGTCTTTCACGAACCTTCTGTAAAAACTAGCAAGTCCATGAAAACTTCGCACATTACTTACACTAGATTGGCATGGCCATTCTTGGATAGCACGAATCTTTTCTTCATCAACCTGTATTCCTTGTGCACACACAACAAAATCAAGAAACACAAGCTTATCGGTGCAAAAGTGCACTTCTTTAGGTTAGCAAACAACTCTTCCTTTCTAAGTACATCTAACACAAGTTTTAAATGCTTCAAATGCTCTTCCAAGTTTTTACTATAAATAAGGATATCATCAAAATAAACAACCACAAATTTTCCAATGAAAGCACGCAAAACATGGTTCATCAATCTCATGAAAGTACTAGGAGCATTAGTTAATCCAAAAGGCATAACTAACCATTCATACAAACCATATTTGGTTTTAAATGCAGTTCTCCATTCATCACCTTCCTTCATTCTAATTTGATGATACCCACATTTCAAATCAATCTTAGAAAATATACAAGAACCATGCAACTCATCTAACATATAATCTAAGCGAGGAATAGGGTGTCGATACTTTACCGTTATGTTGTTGACGGCTCGGCAATCAACGCACATTCTCCACGTCCCATCCTTCTTAGGAACCAAAATCACCAAAACGGCGCATGGACTCATACTTTCTCTTACGTACCCCTTTTCTATCAACTCACTAACCTGCTTTTGTAGCTCCTTTGTCTCCTCAGGATTGCTTCTATAGGCTGGTTGGTTTGGAATGGTAGCACCGGGCATGAAATCAATTTGATGTTCAATCCCTCGAATAGGGGGTAAACCATGTGGAATCTCCTCAGGAAAGACATCATCAAACTCCTGCAAAAGAGAAACAACAGAACTAGGCAAAGATGAGTCAATTGGGTTAGTGTTTAAAAATGCCTCTTTGTACAAAAGTACAATCATAGGCTGATTTGAAAACAACGCTCGTTTGATCTTACTCGCTTTTGCATAAAAATTCTTTTGGTTTCCCTCTAATTTTCCCTCAGTGGCTACATTTTTCTTTTCTTTTTCTCTCTCAATTTTCTCACTCTTTTTCTTTTGTTCACTCTCTTTCTTTTGATCACTCTCCTTTTGCAACCTCACTTGATCTTCATAAACTTGCTTTGGTGTCAAAGGCACTAAGGTGATTGTCCTGTGATTAAGCACGAATGAGTATTTATTTGTGAAACCATCATGCTTAACACGTTGATCAAATTGCCATGGCCTCCCTAACAACAAGTGTCCAGCTTGCATCGGAACCACATCACTCAAAACTTCATCTTCATATTTCCCAATACAAAAAGGAACTAATACTTGTTTAGTCACCCTTACTTCTCCAGATTGGATAGAGTTGAAGAGGGTACACCACAGAGGCAACAACAAAATGTTCATAATATACAAAGAGGGGAGAGAGCTCAACCAAGGCGAGTGAGAGTTGAAGATGAGGAGTATTTTGGGGAAGACTTTGATGAAGAAAATGATCGGGAGTCAATAGATAATCATAGGAGATATGGCGGTTGGGGTAGAGAAGTTAGGTTTAGAGTAGCTAGGAATCGGAAAGATAATAATTTGGGTAGTATTAAGATGAAGATTCCTTCGTTTCAAGGAAAGACTGATCCAGAAGCATATCTTGAATGGGAGAAGAATGTGGAATTAGTATTCGATTGCCATAATTACTCCGAGATTAAGAAAGTAAAACTTGCTGCCATTGAATTTTTCGATTATGCTATTATTTGGTGGGATCAATTGGTACTAAATAGGAGGAGAAATAGGGAGCATCCAATAGAGACATGGGAGGAGATGAAAACTATTATGAGGAAACGGCTCATTCCAAGCCACTACTATCGGGAGTTGTATAACAGGTTGCAAAGTTTGAGGCAAGGTAATAGGAGTGTAGAAGAATATTATAAGGAGATGGAAGTTGCTATGATTCGAGCAAATGTAGAGGAAGATCGAGAGGCTACAATGGCTAGATTCTTAGTTGGGTTGAATCGGGAAATTGCCATTGCAGTGGAATTGCAACACTATGTTGAATTGGAGGATATGGTACACATGGCTATTAAAATTGAGAATCAACTCAAGAGGAGGGGCAGCTGCGTTCAAGCCAAAATCCAAGACAAAATTCCAATACATCTGCTTGGAAACCAAATAATTGGAAAAGATATGAGAAGCAGCCTTTGGTGAAGCCAAAAACTGAGCAAAAACAAGAGGTGGCCAGCTATGGAAATCAAGGTAAATCCGATTCGTCTACTTCTCAGAACCGTGATATTAAGTGTTTTAAGTGCCAAGGTAGGGGACACATAGCTAGCTAATGTCTGAACAAGAGAGTTATGGTGTTACGAGATAATGGTGAGATTGAAACCGTTCAAGGACAATCTCAATGGGTTGGTTCAACAAATTTGGGTTGCGACTAATCTTTGTGGCCCAAAGGAGGATACTAGTGATCCACAAGGCTGGGTGTCCATGATTCAAGCTCTAGAATAAATTATAGGCTTGCATGCTAACTTAGGAACTTTTCATATTTGTTAGTTTGTTTTTTTTTAGTTTTGGGGTGAATTATATTGGGTCATAATATTTCGTAGGTTTATAGGGCCCAACCCTTGTAACTGGACCAATTGGCACGTGGTTCGGGTCCACATTCCACCTTGTGCTAGCTGTCATGTTCTCATCATTCAACCACCATTTTAGTGAGCATTTAAGAGAGAGGAAGCTACTTCCATGTCCAATGTCACCACATATGAGTGAAACACCAAGCTACAAGTCCAATACATCATTGAATATCATCTATTGATTGTTTGTATACTTGTTTACTTACTTTGATGTTCATCTCCTCTTATCTCATTTGTTTTTCTTTTTTTTATTTACTTACTAGTTCATCATCATCTAGATGAGGACATGAAGTTTGAGGTGAGTGAATCCTTATGGATAGTAGCTCTTGACCTCAAAAACATATTTGATAGATGATGGTTACAACCTCAATACATCTCTATGTATTCTTGAGGTTATTTCCAAAATAAAACAACATCTCCAACAATCTTGGAGGCTCTTAATATGAGTTCAAATGTTGATATGTCAAGTGGTCATAATCTCCATTTAAATGCTAAAAATATACTTTCAGAACCCCTATTTCAAAACCCCTCAAAATCCCCAATATTGGGATTCCAAGAAATAAACCTTATTTCTCTCAAACAAATCTTCAAAACAGTGAGTTGTTTAGTTTCAAAGAATTATTATGAGTTCAAAACTCAAGGTAAGGATTCAAGACCACTTGGAAAGTCTTCCTAACTCATCATAGAGCACCCATGATTTTTGGCTTGACTTGAAAGCACTTGAAAGGGGTCCATTTTTGTCCAAACATTCCTTCCAAACATTCTGCCTCTGCTGTCATAGCTAGGTTGACTTTCAACTTGTTTTACAGAAAACTTTTCGTAAAAGAGTGGTCCTAACTTATTTTTTTCTTGAACTTCAATGTCTTAGGGAACTTTCTATATAATATGGGCCTCTAGATGTTTTTTGTTCATTTTCTATTTTTTTCTAACATTTCAGTCGACAATACGGACTCTGTTTCTGAATAACCTCTATTGTTAATATGATTTCTCTCAATCTGTAATAGATATTGAGGATTGTCTTTTTGATTTGTGTTCTAAACACACCAAGGATGATCTCCATAAAAAATCATGCATTTAAAACATTCCTAACCCTACTTTTCATTTTCAAAAAGATCAAGTCATTGTTCTGTCCACTATTCATAGCAAACATTCTTTTACTTTTATTCTTTGATTTGATGCTTACATGCACTCTAAATTTGTTCATATCTTAGAAAGTAGTCCATACTACATTTGTAGATATTCTATAATGATTTCCTTCATGCATTCATGCATGTTCTAGACTTTTAAGTCACTTTAGAAAGTCCATGTACACAAACACACTACAACCTTTGCACATTCTAGGATCATACATTGCATTCATGCAAGATTTGGAGTTTTTGTGACCCCTAATCTAAGAAGATTATAAGGAATGAACTAGATCATACGTTCATGCTCCCCCTTGATTAATTCTTTCTATCTCATCCATCCCTGGGATTGAGAGGTCTTCTTTTCTTAAAGATTAACATGCACCATATTAGCTTGCTAAGATTCTTTTGATTTCTTTGATTAATTTGTTTCAAGAATAATTCATGTCCCCTTAGATTAGGAAAACTTGATTACTTGATATATGATTAGATGATTTTTCCTAGGTTTATTCGTGTGATCTTCCACTTTTGCATTGCATGATATTTGGCTAAGATCTTATGAACGATATCTTATCTTTTGATCTTCCATTTCAAAATTCTTGTGTGATATAATATACTATCATAGTATTAATTGTCGAACCATACATAGTACAAGATGATTATTTGGATGCTAATTGAGGCCTGTCGAAAGACGGGGCGAGTTGAGGGTGTTTTAGTCGTGACAAAGGCTCCTTCCTCTCTCGTACCAAAACCCCGAGCTTAGTTCTTTGGTTATGAAAGGCCGGTGCCCTTTATCCATTTGGGTGAGTCAAAATTAGGTTTCTTAGTTCTTTAAAGATCAAGTGGCGACTCTGTATCTGTTTTCAATAGACATTCCTTTCCTTTTCAAAACAATTTCAAACAAAAATAAAAAGAAGTGGAATTTCGCGTGTCCATAGAGCTCTGATCAATGAGTACTCTCTCTATATACATATACAGTCAGGCTCTAGAGAGGGCTTACTCTCTTTATTAAAGATAGGACTTCTGTTTTGGCAATTAGATCCTGTTTTTAGACACGATCTGACGGTCAGAACAGAGGCCCTCTCTTTAATAAAGAGAGGGAGTCCTCACTGGAGAATTTTCGTATATATATATATATATATGACTGCAAATGAGCGAGGGGTATATTGGTCACAAATTGTGTAATTGTATGGGTTAAAGGACTTATCAGTATGAGTCTCCACGAATCATGGACTTATCCCAAAAAATTATTTAATGTTGTCCTTTATCCACTATTAATTCAATATGAGGGATATTTCACTAAATTTCTAATCAAAGTGGCACAACTTATATATTCTGATCCAAAAAAAAATGAATATAAAAATGTGACCCATGGTCTCTTTGGAGGTGGAACCTTCTGTGATAAAACAACTCTTTCATCACCGTTGAATCTCACTAAACAAATCCTAACCCTGGATGTAATTAGCTCTGCAAAACCGATAATGCGATTACTACCTCTTCTTAGCTGATTCCTAGGTTTTTGGAAAATCTTTCACACCTCTCTCCCCAGATGTTGAGAAAAGATCACAGTAAAGTACATATGAAAAAAATGGTCAATACATGTGAATATACATTGTGATATTGAGAATATAATATAAAAAAATGTTGTCTAGTGCATGTATTACGACTTTGTAACAGTTTAAAGTACACACTGACATGCAAGTACGGTAGAAAATACAAGGAAAATAGTTTTCCATCTACTGCATGGATTTACTTTTTTGTCTCGTCCTCTAAATTCTCAAGCCAAATAGAGCCTCAATATCTCAGCATTCCATGTACAGGTTACTACATATTACCCAGAAAACAACTTCGGGGAGACACAAGTAAAATCATTTTGCATAGATTAGAACATGAAAATCAATTTTTATTTTTAACTTCCGAATGTGTATAGAACAAAAATACATTCAACCAACTCATCTCGACTATATAACAAATTGCCCAATCAGCTCGACCATGGTTGAGATTGTCCACTAGCAAAAGAAGCTTACCTCTATAATCAATTGAATTTAGAAGAACTACTTCATGTTGCAGCTTAACTTGTGGAAATATCTTCAGTTTCACCGAAGTGCAAGCTCGGCCAAATTGAATTCAGATACGAATGTACCACTCTTCTAGAACTGCAATTTCCTTGCAACGAATTCTCTAAGTTTACTTTCACTCAAGAGTATTAATGGTTGTGGCTTTTCATGCTCACACAAGCTGATAAAAGTGACCAATTTCATAAGTACTTGCAACTGGCAATATAAATCCCCGAAATGACAAGATAGAGTTCACTATAAGTTCATCATTACCACAAATCTAAATAATTTCTAATCAAGTTTTGATTCTCTCTCACTTTTATATGGCTTTATAAACACTAGCATTGTATTATCTTGTTAAATAACCAATTCTTGGGGTGTTTAAAGTAAGGCACAGATCCTTATGCAACCACAATGCAACTATACAACCGCCAAACTATTTAGATCCGGTTATTTCTGGGAAATGGAATTGATTTCTACAATTTAAAACAACCTCTCAATGTCTAACTTTACCTAGGCAATGACCAGAACATTTACCATATCTTCTCATTCGTTCTATTCTCTCAGTAATAGTTAAACCGACAGTGCCAACAAAACCAAGTAAAGCACATTTGCAAATAGCTTCCTCTATATAAAGAGCTACATCTAATATTTGAGGATAACAATGCATCTAGTTCTCATCAAGACCTTCAAGTACAAAACCAAATTTCATGCATGTCCTGCATCTGTAACTTTCTTAGAAGTTCTCATCACTAAATCCTTATCTTATTTCAGAAGTCAGAACACACGTCTTAACAGAATCTGATGCTCTTGCTAAATCTCCCAAATAACTTCCACTCCAATTACCTTGTGGAAGATTAATCATCATAAAATCGTAAAGTGGGAAAGAACCCTTCTTTGTTGACAAATTAAGCCTTCTTTGTTGATCTCTCAAATGTTCACCACAAATTCACCAGCTACAATGAATTTGGGTCATTTTCATATAAGAATATTTCAGAATGCTTTAAACAGGATCAGTTCTGATTCAATCTCACATATATGTGGTTTTATGAAAGCCAGTCTTGTATTGGTTTGATAAAGAACCAATTATCGGGGTGCTTAAAGTGAGGCACATACTATTTAGAATCGGTTCTTTTGTGGACAAAAAAAAAACCTATTCCCTATTGTCTAGAATTTACCAAGGCAATGACCTGAACATATACCATATTTTCTAATTCAGTTCTATGCTTTCAGTAATAACAGACCCAACAGTCCTAACAAAACCAAGTGAAGGAAATGCTAGAAACAACTTCCTCTACATATATACGTATATCGAAGTTGAGGACGATAATGCATTTCTTTTCATCAAGACCCTCAAGCACAAAACAAAATTTCATGCCACGTCCTGCATCTGTAACTTTCTTTTAAGTTCTCATCACTAAGGCACTGTTTGGTTCATGGATTTCATGAGGGAAAAAGTGAGGGGAAAGGAAAACATGATGGAAAACTATTCCCTCTCTTTTCCCTCATGAAATAATCTATAAACCAAACAAAGCCTAAATCATCCTCTTCATTCAAACATACATCATCAAAGGAATCTGATTCTCTTGCTAAATCTCTTAAGTAACTTCTAGTCCATCGCATGCAATGGATGGTATCATGGTCGTGCTCTTGGTGGAAGGCACAGTATTTAGTTGGTCAGGGTTGTCATATAAGACATTAATATCGGGTGAGGTATGGTTGTTTGTGTAGTTTCCTCCGGTGTTTCTCTTCCTTAGGTTATTTTCTTCTTTTTTAATCTTCCCATCTCTCAAGGCATCCTCTATATTAGTCCCCACATCAAACAGCAGCTCAAATGTGGTAATAGGCATGAAACACATGCGCTCATTGTAGGTGGGCTATAGGTTCTGTACGATTATGTCGACTTGTTCTTTTTCAATTGGCCTATTTTCCATTTCAACAGCCTTCTTCCTCCAATGGATCAAAAATGTGGCAAAAGACTCCCGGTTGTCTTGCCTAGTGGTTTCAAGGTCTCGAATGGTGACATCAAGCTCAGTATTGTAGGCATATTGCTTCACAAACTCATTCACAATATCCTCCCATACATGGGTCTTGGAAGACTCAAGAGCTAGGAACCATTGCAAGGCTCCTCCAAACAGGTAATGAGAGAACAATTGGGCTAAATGTTCATTCCCCAACCCCATAGGTTTTAAGGCAGTGACATACATTTTTAGGTGGCTTTTGGGGTTTTCGGTCCCATCAAAATTTTCTAGATCAGGCATTTTAAACTTCTCTGGGTATTTGACCTTTGCGGGCTCAAAGAAACCCTCAAGGTCTAATAGGTAATCGTCGACACCACGGGATTTCCTCATCACGCTCTCTAGACGGTCTAACTTATCCTTTATCATCTTCCCGAAATCTGCACGTACACCATCATTGAACCAATCCTCCTCCTTGACAAGATTTGAATCAATAGGATTCTTAAGTGCAATAGACGGAGGAGGTGGAGGTGGTATGAGTGGATCAATAGCAGGTAGGCCCTGCGGGTTTAAGATAGCTTGCCCCAAACAGTCAATCAAAAGCTACAACTATTGCCCCGGGAGGGCCAAGGTATTCTCTAACTGTTCCATTCTCTATTGTTCATCGGCCATAGGTATCTTAGTGGTTTGGACTAGTCTTCTTGAACCAGGGGGACGGACCCAAGAAGACGTGCTCAGGGTTTTCCTTGAAGCTATCTCGAGATAGTCTATATACCAACATGTGCCCGATTTAAGAAACCATTACTTTTTATTATCTCTTTTTCATTTTAGGTTCCCTCAATGCTATGTATGCTCATGTATGCTCATGCGAAGAGAACAAGATCCAGTAACCATTTTATTAATAGGTAGCCATATAAGTCCTAGTCGCACCATCGAGTATTCCATCTCATCCCATTGGCCACCATAATCAAAGTCACACTAGTCATTCCATGCTTAGAATCTCACATGTGACAGGGTTTATGATTGCCTAGGTCTAATCAGGGATACTTCTAGCAAATAGAATGAAACAAGTTTATGATTCATTATCCTACGGACTCATGGTATATACTTCCGGTATAACACATAGGCATCATCCTCATGTCGTGTGGCGAGCATTTCATATAGATAGAATGCCTTGGGCGTTAGACAGGGCTATGTATCATGTATCGTATAGACTTCCTTATCATGTCAAGTAATCCCAAAGAGCAAATAAACCGTGTGTGCGCACATTGTCTTAACAGGTCAAGCCTTAAAGGATTGTCTCTATGGCTACTATATGCATCAGGGTGTATAGAGTCAAAAAGGACCCCCCCCCCCCCCCCAGCGAGAGTCCCTATATGCCCCCCGTTACAAGGTTTGGTGTAGTACGTGGACTACTTTTTATACCGTTAGGTACGTGCTAGGGCAAGGAAGTCCTCTACAGAGAGGATTTGACAGGCCCTTAGCTTTGGTCCTCCCAAGCTTCCTAAAACTAATGCACATGCGATCCTCATAATATAAAGTCAAACAACCTTAAAAGTTTTGGAGTTTAACCCTCTTTGTTCAGTCCCCAGTAGAGTCGCCAATTGTGGGTACCCGAACCAAGCTTGGGGGCCTAGAAGGATTAAGCCCGCTTGATTGTCCCATTTCAAATCTCATACCAATAGCCACGAGTGAGGTTCACCATCCTTCATTAGCCTTTATCCGACCCAACCGATTTGGATTACTAGTATTTTTTGGATTCCATGGGGCTTTTTATCTAACCCGAGGCAACTATCGTTGCCCATAATCCATAGCCCAGGCTACACGAGTGAGTAATCCATGTATATCCCACAAGGCTAAATCCGGAGAGATCCTCACTAATAGAGTCGCCACTTAGTTTGATAAAGAAAACCAAGAAAACTAAATCTATCAAGTCGAATGGATAGAGAGCACTGCCTCCTCATCACCAAAGAACTCGGTACGTGGATTAAGGTACAAGAGAAGAAGGAGCTAGATCGTGCTAAAACACCCCCTCTCGCCCCATCAGAGACGAGCCTCTATTCATCTTTTAAGGTGTTTGACCAGAGATTATGAAGACCGTTTTAATTACACTAATGCAATCCGATGTCAAGTTATGAACAAATAAAGAAAAGAAAATCGTGCAAGAAACTAAGTAATTACATGCAATGCATGTGCCAAAATAGTAAGTCGGGGTCTAAACGTATTACTACGCTCCCCTATGAATGCGAAAGAAAATAAAAGGAAATTAAACGTGAAAATCGCACTCAAAACCCAAAAAAAAATAGGAATTCTATGCACAAATATCATATAAGGAAATTAAACCAGTTTTATCCACCTAATCATATGTTTCTAGGTGATCTAGGAAAGCAATAAATAAGAAAAGTATTAGGACTTACCCGGGATAGCACAGCATTCAAATTATAGCTTCCTAATTGACATGGTTAGGATAGTACAAGCATAATAACCAAACATGAACACTATGTGCATGTGTGCATGTGTAACACTTAATCGATATCCTACTACTCTACATGTGGATAGTGTGTATGTGTATGCATGGATGCATGGATAAGCATGAATAAGTTATACTAGGAATAAGCAATGCTAGAATATAATAATTAGGGTTTCATGGTCCCTAGTGAGATTGGAATAGCCATGGCCTGGCTACCAATCCCACTAGTGGTGGCTATTCCATAGTTAGAATAGGGATCACTAGGGATAGCCTATCCATAAACAGGATAGAAGGCTAAACTAGAAGCCTAGAAGATCTAAACTACTAAGAAAATAAGAACTACTATGAACAAAAAATAAAACAAATCTAAACTATGAACTACGAATATCTAAACTATGAAAAACAAATAAAATAATAAAGAAAAGAAGAAAACCTACCCCAAGAACTTCCCTCAAAATACTTCTGCAAGGCTTCACCGGCACCGCGGACTCTAAGACTCAATCCTAACCCTATAGTTAAGCGATGTGGGACAAAAGAAACACACTTTTTCACATTTTTGGGCATTTTCACGCAGATTAGGGTCAATCAAGGGTCCAAATGCATCTGGAGTATCTAAGAGCCATAATGACACTCAGAGCTGCCATGTGGCAGTCCGAAAGTGCTGTGTGCCACTTAGCTAAGAGCCACCGGAAGTTGTGTTTTCGCTCCAGACTTCTCGAACTTCGTTCTCTTACCTCAGTTATCCTTTTTGGGCTTGTGATATACCGTTGGAAAGGTATGTGAGTCTAGTTCAAGATACTTTTGGTCTTATTCAAAAAATGTTTGTAGATTTTGTGTTATTATCAAAAGAGAGAGGCTAAATCCAAGAAGGAGCAAACCCGTGAGGTGTAAAAATGGTGAAAATTCTCCTAAGTGGTTTTTAGCCAATGTAAAGGCTTGGGTCACTATTTTTAGCCTATTTAGGACTATTTTGTAAAGGGAGTTCTCAGGATCCCATCCTGAGGTCTGGATTTTGCTCATTTAAAGGCAATTTTTTGTCATTTCATGTGAAAAAGCTATCTTATATTGTGTTTTTGTCTCTGAATTGAGTTTCTAACATACCTAAGTTTTCCTAAAGGTTAATCTAACATATCTTAGAGATCATGGTGCTTCATGGAGTTTTGCATTCTAAAATTGATATCCCACAAATCCTGATTCCGGTCATCGGGTTGTTCTTAAGGCGGGGTTCCCTCAGTCGAATGGATTAACCAAAATAGGGTGTCTACAGACACTTGCAAAATTAAGGAAGAAATCAAAAGACTCCTTAAATCAAGATTTATTAGAACCACTAGATATGTTGCATGGCTATCTAATGTGGTCCCCGTGGTAAAAAGAATGGAAAGCTCAGAACTTACATTAACTTTGGGTATATAAATATTGCACCATTAAACGATGAATATCCTATGCCTGTAGCCGATTAACTGATTGATTCAGCCTTAAAGCACCAAATCCTATCTTTTATGGATGGACATTCAGGATATAACCAGATTTTTATTGTCCAGGAGGATGTTTCAAAGACAGCCTTCAAATGTCCTGGGGCAATTGGAACCTTTAAATGGGTTGTCATGCCCTTCGGACTCAAGAATGCAGGGCAACTTACCAGAGTGCTATGAACTCAATCTTTCATGACATGATCGGTCACAACATGGGGGTATACATTGACGATGTCATAGTAAAATAAAAAAAATAGACTGACCTCCTATAAGATCTCAAAAGGGTATTTGAGAGAATGAGGAGGCACAAACTGAAGATGAACCCCCTCAATTGTGCTTTCAGGGTATCAGCAGGCAATTTTCTTGGGTTTTTGTTTCATCAAAGAGGAATTGAATTGGATAAAAACAAAGCACAAGCAGTCCAACAAGTTAAGTCCCCTGCTAATACTGAGTTATATAGACTCCTGGGGCAGATCAACTTTTTGAGAAGGTTCGTTTCCAATTGTACAGGAAAGACTCAGATATGGTCACCCTTGTTAAAGATCAAGACCGATGATGATTTTTGCTGGAGGAGCACCATCACTTGGCATTTGAGGAAATGAAATGCTATCTGTCCATGCCACTAGTTATGATGCCCCTGAAGAGTGGAAGGAACTTAAAATTGTATATTTCGGCCTCTGACCATTCCATAGGAAGTATGCTGGATCAAGATAAGTCAGGTATGGAACAGGATGTTTACTATTTGATATGTAGTTAACTCCAATCAAGCAATGCTATACGCCGATTGAGAACTTATGTTTGGCGTTGTACTTTTCTTCCCAAAAATTTAGAGCATATATGTTGCTTGTTTCAACCTATATCATTGGTCAAACTGATGTAATCAAATATATGCTATCTAGGCCTATTAAGAGAGGCTGGATTGGGAAATGGGTTCTGGCTCTTACAGAGTTTTCACTCCAGTACCGGTCATAGAGATCGGTTAAGGGTCAAGCCATAGCCAACTTCCTAATTGACCATCCATCATATCCAAAATTAGAGGATTTGGCACTAGTAGTTTCTTTAGTGCTAATTGTTTCTCTTGTCCCTTGGACTTTGGTGTTCGATGGTGCAAAAAATGCAGATGGGTTAGGGGCTAGCATCGTGATCATATCACCTAAGAACAGGAAGACTAAAATGGCATTTAATTTAGGCTTCAGATACATGAATGATCAGGCCGAGTATGAAGCAATGATCATCAGGCTAGAGATACTCCAAGAAATGGGGGCATCTTCATTCCATATTAAAGGTGATTCATAGTTGTTATCGAACAAATATCAGGTAATTTTTTTGTCAAAAACTGGGAATTAGTCCATTCCACTCTATAGCCACTCAATTGATCAACGATTTTGATGACATCACATTTGGTCATATCCTAATATTGACCAATTGAGATGCCGATAGGCTTGCTAAAGCTGGTCCGGGTTCAATACAGGAGGTTGAGGAGAAGACTATCTCTATCCTTCAATGTTTTTTGCCTTCAGTGGCTAAAAGGGAATGGTTTGTTGAGTCCTCTACCATTCTACTTGAGCAGGGCAATTAGAGGACACCAATCAAGGAGTATATCAATCACCCCAATATGATGGCAGATCATCAAACTAGGATGTTTATAGTCTGATTTGTTCTATTGAATGGAGAGCTGTTCAGGAAAGCCATCGGGGATGACGTCATTTTAAATTTTTTGGGCAAAAATTAGGCCATGGGAGTCATGTCTCAAGTCCATGGAGGGATTTGTGGAGCCAATCAGGCCAGTACCAAAATGAAATGGTTGATAATAAGATATAACTTTTATTGGCCAGCTATGTTGAAAGATTGTATCAATTATGCCAAAGGATGTCAGGCTTATCAAAAGCACGGCCATATCCTAAGGGTGCCAGCTAAAGTTCTACATCCAATCATTAAGCCATGGCCCTTCAAAGGATGGGTGATGAACTTAATTGCGAAAGTCCATCTTCTTCTAGACAACATTGTTTTACATCGTGGCCACCAATTACTTCACTGAGTGGGTAGAAGCTATACCTACAAGATCGGTTACTCAGGCCAGTATTATCAGGTTCATTGAGCAACATATCATACATCGGTTTGGCTTGCCAGAAACCATTATAGCTGACTAAGGCTCAATGTTTATTGGAGTACAGGCCACATATTTTGCAGAAAGTGTGGGTATGAAAATTCTTACTTCAACCCCATACTATGCTCAAGCAAATGGCCAGGCCAAGTCATCTAACAAAGTTATTAAAGGAATTCTGGGAAAGATAATAAAGAAAATCCCAGATCTTGGGACTCACTCCTTACTGAAGCACTTTGGGCTTTTCGGACATCCAAACGAACAAGTACAGGAGTGACACCATTTGTTTTAACTTATGGGCATGATGCCATGCTGCCCATGGAAGTTACAGTCCGATTAGCAAGAAGGGCATTGCAAAACCAGTTAGAGCTCACCGATTACACTGAAGCTATGATCACTAAACTAGAAGGGTTGGATGAGGTCAGACTAAATGATTTGGATTGCCTTAAAGTGTAAAAAAAATTGTACTACCAGAGCTTACAATAAGAAAGTGAGCGCATATTCATTTTGTTTGGAAGAGCTCATTTGGAAAGCCATTCTTTCTATCGGTGAAAAAGATAGAAGGTATGGATGGCAAGTGGTTTGTTAATTGGGTAGGACCATTCATGATTGATTAGAGGTGAAAAGTACATATTCATAGCGTATTACATGGTCTTTTATGCATGCTTTTATCCCAAGTCCCTAGATTCAGGTGCATTCTAATAAAAATATTCTTTTTATTGTTGTAATGCTAAAACTTATGTTTATGCATTGTTTTATAGGTATTAGAATGTAAATCAATGAAGTGGTGCTAAAGGAAAGTGATTCTGGTGAAGAGAACATTGGAAGCAACTGAGAAAATGCCATTTTTTACATTGGAAGATATTCCGCAAAATTTAAAATGTAGATCTATGACTTAAGGTCGCGTGGTTGCAAATCGGAGGTCAACCCGATGTCCGAGTGAAGAGATATGCCCATCCTCCCATAGGTGCGTAGAGTTGTTAAAAGCAGAGACTTCAAGCCCTTGAAGAACCTTCAAGTGATTAAACCTTCGATTGATCGAAAAAGTTCGATTGCTTGAGCTTTATTTTCCCCCAAAAGTTGCGTACAGTCTGCAGGAACCCTATAAATAAGCTGTTATGATAGCAGATGCGAGGGGGATGCTCTAGAACACGAAAAACAACAGTTTTAGGATAGTTTTAGGGTTAGTTTAGAAGTAGATTAGTTTAGTTTTGATATTTTCTTCCTCCTTTTCCATTGTTAAACTCAAGATTCAAGTTTGTTTCAAGTTATTTTTAGATTTATTCTACGTTTTTCTTTCCCTTTATCTTTATTTAATTGTTTATTAGTTTATCTGCTATGATTACTCTAGGTTATTATATCTGCATTAGTTTTATTATGTTTCCGTAGTTTAGACGTTGGGAATATGTGATGAAACATTGATTCCCAACCTCTGCCATGAATTATGTAGAAAACCTGAGCTCGATTGATCAAAGTTATTTTGATCGATCGAACCAGGGACACAGTCAAGTGATTGAAGGTATTTCGATCGATTGAAGGATGATGCAATTCGATCGATCTATCGAGAGCGCTTCGATCGATCGAAACTGTTAACTCTTGAGATGATTCTTTTTAAGTATTCCAAGACTATCTATTTTAGAAATCTATCATCAAATTGTCCCAGTAAGTTCAGTTTGTCACAATAGTTTTTAGAACTTAAAGCCTTAAGGCTATTTTCTTCAATGACATTTGAAAACCACTTTGAATGTTAACACCATTTAGAGTGCAAGTATTAACCATTATTTTAAACTGTCTTCTAAGTATATTAAAACACTGGTGATGATATAGTCTCAGTCATGAAAGGGCTATTGATTCTTTATCTTTAGAAAAATACGGAATACTGAAAAGGAATGAACTCCATAGAATGTTAATGAGTATGCATGGTAGATGGTTAGGATCAATGTGGATTCTCGTATTTCCAACACCTTTAATTTATTTATTTCATTAGTTATTTTCTATATGCTTTAGTTTATTATTTAGTTTAATTTAATTAACTAGGATTCGTTAGAACCTCCACTCCTATATTCATATTTTCCTTTTTCTTTAGGTTGTAACTTAGTATATATTCTTCCTATTCCTTCCATGTGGGATCAACCTGGACTTATCCAGTATTACTTGCACAATCACATACACTTGGGTGTTGTACAAGAGCGCACAACTGTTTAGTCGTGTCAAGTTTTTTGCGCCATTGTCGGAGAAGGCATCTAGGTTAGGTTTTTGCTAAGTTATTTCCAAATTTTCTTACTTTTCTATAAAAATAAAAAAAAATAATAATAATAATAGTAATAAAATAAAAATAAAAATAAAAATAAAAATAAAAAAAGAACTTTTGGACTTTTTCTCTCACAAGAAAAAATTTAAAAATAAAATTTCTATTGTTTTAAAAATTGTTGGTAAACATGTCATAGCTATATTATCCTAAATACAACACAAACACCATGAATAGGTACACATTAGGTAATCAAAATAGTTATCCCCCAAGTTGGCAAGCACCCACCTATGTGTGCGTTATCAACCCAAGTGCTACCAACCCCCCACAATGGGAAAACAATAGTATTAGTCCCCCACGTTATCAAACATATCAAGAACCTCCATATGGAGAGTTCTATCAATCACCATGGGAATATAACCAAAATAATAGTGTAGGATATAGTAGTAGTTCCCATGATTACAAAATGCACCAAGCCTTTCCGTCTGGGGAGTCTTGCACACAAACACAATGGGAATGGGACTATCATCAACAATAATGGGGCGAGACTTCATGTAGTTATAATGAGGAGAATAACCAAGTTGAGGATAATGGTATGTTAGAATTACTGCTTAGCGAAATGAAAAGGCTAGATAGTGTAATTAATAAATTAGAAACTAGATATCAACAAGCACTTGCTTGCCAAACTATAGAAGACTACACCAGTTCTTCAAGACTACAACTTGAATTTCAAGACACTAAAAATGGAATGAAATTGGAGGATACTGACAGGTGTATAATGATGTCTGAACTCCAAAACCAAACCATTGAGTTTGAAGTTGTAGAGCCATCTTCTCCTCAATATACATCCTATAGACACTCCATTTTGTCGGCTATCAGATTTAGGAGACCCATAGCTTGGTAGTTCACAATGATCGAAAAGGATTCCTGGAAGTTAGTTTTATCTCTCAAAATACTTAGAAAGTGGTACAAATGACCAAAATGTCCCTGAAAGATCAAATACTCCCATATTTGGACCAAAAGTTCTAGAAACATGCTATGTCATAAGAAAAGTAAGAAAATAGGTTTTGAAACAAAATCAGATGAAATCATCAGCTCTCAGAGACCCTTGGAAGTTCCCGAAAAGTCCCCGTTGACCGGGTTGACCCCAATTTCACCAGGTTTGATCAGGGTTTGACCAAAATTTCCTGAAAGTTTTGAGATCATCTAGATCATGTGAAAAGTAATAAAACGAGTTTTAAAAGAAAATCGGACTAAAACGTCAGCTCCTGGGAGCTCCCAGAGGTTCTTAGAACTTTTGAGAGATCCCAAGTTTGATTGATTTGACCTAAAAGTTGACTTTGAAACTGGAGCACCTTATCATTTTTCAAACATTTTTCATAGATACTAGAGGTCAATACCTTTCCAACGATATATCGCACATAATTTCTAATTTTAGAACGGATTTATTACGAATTTTTTAAGGTGAAAAGGCGATCAAATTGAATTTTATCGCGAATACCGCAAAACTTTTCAAAGTTACCTATCTCTGAACTATTTTTATAATAATTAGACTCTATTACCTTTCCAACGGTATATCACAAGCTCAGTTTGGAGTTCGTATGCATTTTCTGTGAATTTCGGTTGAAATATGGCCTTTTTCGCAAATACCGAAACCTCTGGGGGGCCTAAACAGAATAATCTGGGCATCTGAGGAGCAGTGCCGCCACTGCACTGGCCCAGTGCTGCCGCAGCATAGGACCAGTGCCACTGCGGTACTCTCCCCCAGAAATCCATTTTTTGTAATTTTGTTTTGTGGCCCCAAATTGAATAATTAAAAGTCAAAACGACGTAGTTTATTGTTCACAGATGTTTGGGACCAATGGGAGCACTTTCTAAATCCCAAAACCACCCCAAATTGGCCTATATAAACCCCCCTTTACTCTTCATTTTAGGGGTGGGCCAAGTGCAAAGTTATAAAAAGTTGTAGAGAGAAAGAGAGATAGAGTTAGAATTAGAAGTAAGAAAAGAGCTTCCTCCTCCTGTTTTTCTATAAGAAAGTGAGTTCTAATCTTGTTTTCTTCCATTGCCTCACTTATACTTCACATTCAAATCTTTCCCAATCACCATTTTTGAGCAATCTTGAGTGAGGAATCTACTTCCATGTCCAAATGTCACCACATATGAGTGGAACACTAAGCTACAAGTCCAATATCTCAATGATTATCAACTATTGATTGCTATTTACTTGCATGTTTATATATGTTCACCTCTTCTTACCTCATTTCTTTTTTATTTTTTCTTTGATTACTTACATGTTTGTCATCATCTAGATGACATGTTGTTTGAGGAGAGTGAATGCTTATGAATAGTAGCTCTTGACTTCAAAGACATGTTTGATGGATGATGATTCTAACTTCAATACATTCTTATGTATTCTTGAAATCATATTCTCAAACAAAACTATGTTTGTGCAAGTAATATTGGGAGTTCTTGATGATGAGTTTGATGTTGGTTTTCTAAGTGGTTATAATCTTCTTTTAGTGTTAGAATTGTGCTTTCAAAACTTCTATTTCAAAACCACTCTAAAACCCCAACATTTGGATTCCAAGAAAATAAACTTTGTTTTCTCAAAATTCTCAAAACAGTGAGTTATCTAGATTTAAAATAACATTCTGACTTCAATAGTCAACGATGATTATGAGATCACTTGGAAATTCTTCCTAATTCATTATAGAACATCCAGGATTTTGGTTTGATTTAAAAATACTTGGAAGTGTCACATTTTGACCCAAACATTCCTTCCAGGCATTCTGTTTTCTCTATCACAGTAGCTTGGTTGAATTTCAACTTGCTTTTCAAAAAACTTTTACAAAGAGAGTGGTCCTAACTCATTTTTCCCTTGAACTTCAGTGTCTTAGGGAACTTTTGTATACTATGGGCCTCCAAATGTTTTGTATACATTTTCTAAGATTTTTCTACATTTCAGTCGACAGTACGGACTCTGTTTCTGAGCAACCTCTCTTGTTTATATGATCTCTCTCAATCTGTAATAGTGATTTGGCTTTTTGATATGTGTTCTAGACACAATAAGGATGATCTCAATAAAAAATAATGAATTAAAACACTTCTTAACTCACTTTTCCATTTTTACAAAATCCGCTCACTGTTCTGTCCACTATTCACAGCAAGCATGTTTCAACTTTCATTCTTTGATTAGATGTTTACATGCATTCCAAATTAGCTCATCTCTTAGGAAGTAGTTCATACTACATATTTCCTTCATTAATTCATGCATATTGTTAGACTTCTAAGTCACTTTAGAAAATCCATGAACAAAAAATACACTACTACCTTGCACATCTAAGGACCATACATTAGATCCACGCAAGATTTGGAGTTTTTGTGACTCTTAATCTAAGAAGATTATAAGAAATGAACTTGATCATACATTCATGCTTTCCCTTGAGCGGTCTTCTTTTCTCAAAGAGTAACATGCATCATTCTAGTTTGCTAAGCATCTTTGTTTTCTTTGATTTATTTGTTTCAAGAACAATTCATGTCCCCCTTTAGACTAGAAAACTTAATTACTTGACATGTGATTAGACGATTTTTTATAGGTTTGTTTGTGTGATCTTTCACTTTACATTGTGTGAAACTTGGCTAGATCTTATGAATGATATCTTATCTTTTGATCTTCCATTACAATATTCTTATGATATGTAATATACTATCATAGTATTAATTGTTGAATCAAACATAGTATAAGATGATTATTTGGATGCTAATTGAGGCTCGTCGAGAGACGGGGTGAGTTGAGGGTGTTTTAGTCGTGACAAAGGCTCCTTGCTCTCTCGTACCAAATCGCAACTCAAGTTCTTTGGTTATGAAGGGCCGGTGAGTCAAGATTAGGTTTCTTGGTTCCTTAAAGACCAAGTGGCGACTCTGTATCTGTTTTCAACAGACCTTTTTTCCAAATCAATTTCAAAATAAAAGAAAAATCAATTCCACGTGTCCACAATTTGGCGACTCCACTGGGGATTTTTATTTTCAAAACAAAATAATACAGAGGTTTAACTCAAAAGAAGCATCCTTAAAATCATCTTTTTGCTGTGTCTGGTTCACCGTATTACACTTCTACATTTCCCTCACCGACTGTGTCTGAAACGCGGCATTGACATTATTCAGGTCTTACTGTGCCAGGGTACAAGTCACCGTTGATATTGTACCTTCTAATGTATATTAAAAAGAGTAAAAACTTCCGTACTGTCTCTCTGACATTATATTGGAACTCTCGTCAACGGACCCTCTTTGAATAAACCCAACCTTTGCATATAGATTCCTGTCGAACCTTTCATAGAACTGTGAATTTTTTCTCTTCAGATAGGACAATGTGATCTAACTACTGTATGCCTTGGTGGGATTACCTGCGCCGTATAGACGCTTATATGGCACGAGGCAGAACCTCTTTCTTATAATTCCCAAGGCAATCACTCACATATGATCACATTGAATTGACCTGCCTAGGCACCATGACAAGGTTGTCTGGCCCATGTTCACAAAGATATACACCACAAACCTTGTTTGTCGGTCCAAAGATATAGGAGTATGAAAACATGCTAGACAGTATGATCACCATCACCGCTTGCTCTTGTTTTAAATGCATGTTTCTCCCAGAAACTCTGTCCAAATTTCTCAGGAATGCCTAGTTATGCCTGTTTCTCCCAGAATCTTTGTCCAAATTCCCCAAAAATGCCCGAATATGCCAGTTTCTCTCAGAAATTCTTCCAAATCTCCCAAAAACTTTGTCCAAATATTCCAGAAATACCCAGATATAACTGTTTCTCCTAGAAACTCTGTTCGAATCTTCTAGATTTCCCAGAAAATATGTATTCCTCCCAGAAATACCCAAAATACTAAGTCTCTCCCAAAAACACTGTTCAAATCACCTAGAAATACCTAAAGTACCAGTTTATCCCAGAAACTCTATCCAAACTTCTCGAAATGTCCCGAAAATCCCTATTATCCCTTGGTGATCATACTGGAAATTAAGGTTAGCACACTTTGTATGGCTAGGACCTTACATGTTTAACTGCTATTTGTTAGAAGTAGGAGCATCATATAGATTAGGGCCGGCATCCACATGCTTATCTTATATGCATTCACCGTTCCTATCAGTTTACACGCACTATCTCAGTCGGTTTGTGTACAAGTCAGTCCACGTTCGTTAACATCACTGTCGTTGTCTGTCTAAAGTCGTCATTGTCAGAATCTAATACAATCCTCTCAAATTTGTAGGTCAATATAGATTCCCAAAGTTAGCAGTTGGGATCCCCGTCTTGGGTCAGAAATTCATATAACCGTTTGGTCAAGATCAGTTTGCCAAGTTATTTAAGCATAAATTAGGAAGAGTTATAAAATATGGTCACCGAGTTGGGAGCAACCATAAATCAACAATCTGACAGCCTAGCCAAAGTCTTGAAATTCATGGAGGAGTTAAAACATCAGTAGCCACAGTACCCACCTGGGTTCCCACCACACCAGGGTTCATGACACCACCACCGCCGGAGTTTATACCACCTTCCATCCCTACACATGAGAATGGCGGAGAAGAAGACTGGTTTCAAGGGATCCCACTGCCTGTGTATGAGAAGAAATTTCAAGAGAAAATGGATAAAGTTGACAAGCTAGAAAGCATACTGAGGAAAAACAAAGGGGTCGACAATTACATACTGGATCTGGAAGGCCTGTTCGAACCCAGCAAAGGGAAGCTGCTTGAGAACTTCAAAATGCCATAAATTGATCGCTTTGACTGGACCAAGAATCCAAAAAGTCATATCAAGTTATGCATGAACATCTTCCAATCCATGGGATGCACTTATGAGCACGTAGTTATGCTATTCCTTCAAACCCTCCAGAAAGCCACACTATCCTGGTTCCTAACTCTTGAAGCCTCCAAGACCCGAGCTTGGGAAGATGTTGCTAGAACTTTTAGTGATCACTACTCTTACAACCAAGAGTTTGATGTCACCATCTAGGACCTAGAGACAACCAGGCAGAACATCAAGGAGTCCTTCACTGCGTTCTTGAGTAGATGGAGGAATAAAGTGGCCCAAATGATCCACAGACATGTTGAGAAAGAGCAAGTACGTATGCTGGTCAAGAACATGCAACCAGTATACCACGATAAGCTATTCTACTAATCCATCTCCATATTCGAAGAGTTATTCGAATAGGCACCAGAATAGAGGATGCCATTAGAGAAGGAAAGTTCAAGAAGGATGAATCCCAACACCAATCCAAGAGATCCAACTACTCCCTAGACTCCCCGGATATCAATGCACATAGCAACCAACCAATAGCCTACCCTCTCCATCTGTACCAGTCCATTCCACAAAATCACCCTAAATGCCCTCGCAAATTCTCCAAACTTGATGTTCCCCTTTCCACAGCCTTGGACCACCTACTCAAAAAGGGCCAGTTACAGCTCCTCCCTCACAAGCCGCTATCAGATACCATACCCTCCCACTATAACATGAGCCTACGATGTGCTTATCACCAAAATCTTGGCCATGCCATCGATCAATGCATTCGCCTCCTCCATGACATTCAGAACCTTATAGAGGATGTATCCCATCCTAATCCCATCCACTATCTTGGCTTGGACCAACCGATCGAATGATCCCTTTTACCGGTACTAATGAATGTTGAAGTTACGCAGTAAAGTGATGGTATCTGGAACTTCTGCCAATAAAAAAAAAAGAGTAAGCGAGTCATCGTGACACTCCATTTGAGACCAGGTCAAGTCTAGTCGAGTCTAGTCTATGTTTTGAGTCTGTTTCAAGAGTAGTCTTGGGGTCGAGTCCGTCTATTTTTAAGTTCGGTTGAGTCTGTACCAAGAAATATAATCCTTCTCTTTTAATGGAATAAAATCTCATGTTGCTTAATCTGATGTGTCTAGTCATAAATGCATGAATCACCGAACTGAAAATGTCACTTTTCAAATCATCACAGATATTACTCTACTAATAAATTTTTGCATAAAAAAAAGGAAAAGAAAGAATCCTGAAAAGGCCAGATTTATTTTGCACTAACACCGAAGAAGAGCCGAGAATTGAATAGTCTTACTTTAAGAATTTAAGAGATGCTCTTGCCTCAATCTTAAAAAGGCATACTTGATGGGGCATGCCCAACACCCTTTTCCCACCATTTCAAAGCTGGGCCTAACCCAATTAAGAGCCATGCGAAGTAGTGCAGACTTAGTCCTTGATGGTAGCCAAACACTTTCAATGAGTTTCTTCTCCCCTTTCCAAAAAAAAAAAAAAGAAAATAAAAGAGAAAAAAAAAAAGAAAATTAAAGCTTGCTAGGTAGAAAACCCGATAAGGGGACTGTAGACACCCCAATTTTGACCAAACATCGAATTAAGGGGAGCATTACCTCCAAGTCCGATGATGACAATGACCGACTAATTTAGGACTTCCAAAGGTGATTCAAGCTCTTCAACTCAAACAAAAATAGAAAGAAAGAATAAAAGAAAAAGGAAAAGGAAAAGGAAGAATAGTAGAAAACGGCACATGAGGGAATGCGGCAGTCACGCGATGCCGCTGCGGCACTCACCAACTGCAGCACCGGCAGTCAGTGAGAACTACTGCGGCATTCCCTGAATGTCGTTAATATCCTTAAAATGTCATCAATTTTAAAAGGTGGCAGTTAGCGGAGTAGTCTACGGCATTCATTGAGTGCCGCATCGGCTTTCAATGAATGTCGTCTCGGCTTTCAGTGAGTGCTGTATTGGTGCTCACTGAGTGTCGCTTCCATTTCTAGTGAGTGCCGCATTTTTTTAGCAGTTTGCTGTAATATAGTACATTTTGTACCTTCAAAAGGACGTCCAAAATTAGGGTTTTTACTGTGAAATTACCAAGGGATGAATGTCCCATTACAAAGAACTTGGAATTTTGAATCTTAAAACCTTATCTTGATTCTCTTAGTTTTAAACCTCTTAAATTTCTCTAAACACAATTACGAGAAAGTTTTAGAGGAGTTTAAGGAAGAAGTTGCATGAGTTAGAAGAAAAAGAGCTTGAACCACCTTTAAAAGACCTTCAAAAACCTAAGAGTTGAGGATAATTGGAGGTAACCACTACAAGATTAGTCTCTAATTCAAGTTCAATCACAATATTTAGAATCTCTTAGGATCTTTTACACATTTTCAAAAACTATCTTCCTACCCCATTTCATTACACACCACCAATATTGTGATTGAACTTTCATTTAGTCGGTTTGGATCAAAGTAACCTAAGGTTTAAGATTAAATAGATTATGAAATAGAAGTTAATTTAGACATTACTTGGACATTGATTTCCTTTTCTTTTAATTATGTTCATCTCTTAGGATTCATGAGACCTTCAATGTTTTACTTGAGTCCCTTGACTCGGATCCTATAATCTTTTTGTAAACTCATGATTTATAAGAGGATTAGGTTGGTGTTAGTATGTTTGGTTGATGAACCTAAACCTATCTCCATGGTTTAGGTTCATTCTTTTGAGATTTCATGAAGTTTTTCCATACTCCATTGAATTCTATAAGTATGAGTGTCTTTAGTCTCCAATGACCATCAAGTGGGATGAGAAATAATTTGAGTTAAGCCAATCTCCATGACTTGATAGATAGATTTAACACAAACGAAACTTGACAATGGTGCAGTGAATCCATAAACCACCTTTAATCAAGGATTTTTAGTTAAATAATGGATAGTTGAAATTAAATAAAACCAATTGGAGAGTGTCAATAACACAATATTTTACCACTGTGATTTTTTATTTTACTGAGAGTTCATGTTTAAAGCGGTTTGGTCATGAGTTTTGTGAAGCAACCATAATCTATCCAAAATTTCAAAACAGTAACACCTTCTTGAAATAAGTAAATCAAAGCTTTAATCAAGCATTCTTGACTACAAATATTTTTTTCTATGAAGTTTATTGTGTTAATAAGATCTCCAATATTAAAGTCCTTTCGGATTTATTACTATTTTTAGAAAATCATACAAAAACTCTGGAGAGAGAATTGTAAATTTCTAAGTGATGTCTAGTGTTTGTCTAATTCTCAGAGATTGAACCATTGATCTTCGATTTTTCTTTTTGGGTTGTAAACTAGACTCACAGAGAGATCTTGTGTCCAAAATTCATTGGCATCAAACCATGGGAAACATGCCTTTTCTATTTTTGAATTTCTGGTCTGTTCTCTATAATTTTTAGAATTTTGTGGCAGATTTGATAAACTTTGTAAACAATGGTTCAAATGACTTTTCTATGACCTAGGGCTCAAACCACATTTTGATAATGATTAGTTAAACTTAAACCAAATGGCTAAGTGATCCAAACCGATGAATATTTCATAACATACTCTTGTTCATGTATTCATATGCATTCATCCATGTAGGTTAATATTTGCAATTAGGACTTGCTTCGCATTCGGATTAAATTGCACTTAACTGAACCTAATTATGAGTTCCTTATAACCATGTTGACCACAATATCTCTATATAGACATTACATTGGCTCCTAGTTGAGACTTGTATATCTATAGAAGTGATGCATTTCCAGCTAATTAGACAGAATTCATAGTTATGTCAATTCTTTCAATAGATTTATGTTAGAAGTTTAGGATTGATTATTTGATGTCATATTTGATGCATGTGGATTAATCTTTGTTTTGTAGCGCTATCAAGGTACGATTTCTCAAACCCTCTCTAGTTTTATTTTATTCTTTGATTTTAATTGATTTTTGACTCCATGTGCGACACTTTAAAATTAGGATTTGCCTTATGTGTATATATGTGATTAGAGACCTTTTCATTAAGAATTCTTTATTCTATGTATTGCACGTTTCCATATTCGCGACTGGATCGCGTGTAAGTTCTCTTGTTCCCTATTGCATATCATTCGCTTACTATTTGAATTATGTGGTTTTGAATGCTATTTTTTATCATTGGCAATCTTACTCCCCTTTCGACATGCTTTTGTAATGTATATCTATATCTATGTATTAGTTGAGGGCGTATTTAGACTAACAATTCGATTAAAAGGATGTTGAGTAGAGGTCTATCGCGAGATAGGATGAGAGGGGGTGTTTTAGTCTATTGGGCACCTTCCCCTCTCATTCCATAATCCCCGAACCTAGAAATCTCTGGTTTCCTAAAAGATCAGTTTGCTTTAAAATGGTTTCTTAATCTTCCTTTAAAAATTAAGTGGCGACTCGTGTTTTGTGTTTTGAATTTGCAAAAGATTTTGAAAAAGCTGTGGGTAGGAAAAAATGCGATATCCACAGGCACCTAGGTAAAAGTTAGAGCAAAAAGGGTGTTGATTTTCCAAAATTTGACCCTAACCAGTCAAAATGTTGGAGAAAATTTTGATGAAACAAATGAGATAATCGTACGCTTCAAGGTACATCATAAGAACATGCCTAGATCACATTTCAAAAGGCTCAGAACGACCACAAATAAATTTCAAGAGCTGACATGCACATTCTGGAATTCTGAGATTGTGATCGAAAGATCTCACAAGAATCAACTACATAAAAAGTAAAATTGACTAGCTAGGCGTAAGTGAAAAGGATCAATCCTCAAAATAAAAAGAAAAGAAAAGAAATGGAGATCAAAACTGAATCCTCTTATTCAAAGCTACCACAAGTGGGTCAAGTTTGAATTTATTTGACGATTGGTTTGAAAAACCCTCATACATCAACCTTTCCAAGAACCTTAGCCTTGAACTACGCTCGACCTGATTCTCACTCAAGGTTATGTAGGCAACCGCATCGGTTTGGTCAACACCATCATAATTAATCCCTCTTCTTTCAAGGTCCTGGTCCGAGCTACGTTGGATCTGAACCTCGCTCGGGGGTACATAGGCAGACTTTAAAAAAAAGGATGGCTTGCTAGGATGAAAATCAGAAAGGATGCCTAGACAAAAATTAGAGCTAAATCCAGAGTGAGCAATAACAAAAGAGAGAAAAGAGCTCGCTAGGTCACCTCACTGGTGCCTAGGCAAAAATTATGATCATTTGAGAGATTAAAGTCGCAGTCCTTGCCTCAAGCCAGAAATCATCTTCCACACTAGGGGCAAACTTCGGCTACCCACCTCGTTTGCCTAAATTTTACTATCTACCCTTCATACAAGGGGAAAACTTCGGTCACCTACCTCGTTGGCCCTAAACCTCCAATAAACCATCGTCCAAACTAGGGAAAACTTCGGTCACCCACCTCGTTTGCCTATGAATTTCACTTCCTACACCTCAAACTAGGGGCAAACTTTGTTTTCCTAACACGATCTCTTCACACCAATGGCGAGTTTTCAAGTCACCAAGTTGTTTTAAAAATTTTGAAATAGAGCATCTTTTATTCTAAAAGCTAAGGAACTAATTCAAAGCACTTCCTAGGAGAAGTAGAAAATTGATTAGGTCAATAGGGAGGAATTTTCAAAAACCAGATTTATCAGCAAAGTGCTATCATATTAAGATGATGAGTGAACATAAAAGATGAGTAGTACATCATTTATGATAGAGACACATTGAATTATGCTAATTTGGGCACTTTGTGTCGTTACTTTTGTCGAGTCAATCCTTCTTTGGTTGAGTCAGTAATAATTTGATCGAAACTGTATCAGAGTTCAAGGTTCATACAAACCAATCAAACTTTCCTTATCATCGTTGTTCCTGTCAAGTCCATTTGTCCTAATGGTCTAAAATGTGTGGGTTTAAAGTGATTCCCAATTATAAAACCTGTGGATACAAGCAGAAGTTCCAAACACCATTACTGCACTTATCAAGGCTGCAACATGATAAGTGTCCCAAGAATCTTGAGCATTAGTGGCAGCCATAAGTTAGTCCGTAAGATCCACTGCCAATCTTCCTCCAGTTCTCCAGTAACAAAACCAAAATCATGTCACAAATTTCCTTCATCCCCAGCAGATTTGCCCCTATTCCCAGTGCAACCATCCCCTCCCTAGTAAAATCTTCTCATCCCTAGCAAAGACATTCCCAACAGAGCTAGTTCATCTCTAGAAAAGTTCCTTGAACAAATGTGGTGTATCTCAATCAAAACCACATCCTCTCCTCAGAAGAAACCATCTTCATCTCAGAAAGGGTTGTCACCTTCCCCGCATAATTAGTTCACTCCTATCAGCATTGTCCCCAGAAGAGATTTTTTTTCCTCCAACAAGTTCATTTCATTTTCAGTTTTATCCCCAGCAGGCATTTCGATTAGTACATTGTCAGTTCTTCCGATCACGGTTAGTTCAACTATTGATCCAATCCATGATAGTTATAGAAGTTCACTGTCGACTCGTCATCTCGATTCGTACATCGTTAGTTCTTCTGATCACGGTTAGTCCAACTATTGATCTAATCCATGACAGTCACAGTAGTTCATTGTCGACTCGTCATCTTGATTAGTACATCGTCAGTCCAATCCATGACAGTCACAATAGTTCACTATCAACTCGTCATATCGATTAGTACATCGCCAGTCCAATACATGACAGCCACAGTAGTTCACTGTCGACCCATCATCTTGATTAGTACATCGTTAGTCCAATCCATGATAGTCACAGTAGTTCACTATCGAATCATCATCTCGATTAGTACATCGTCAGTCCAATCCATGACAATCATAGTAGTTCATTGTCGACTTGTCATCTCGATTCGTACATTGTCAGTTCTTCTAATCATGGTTAGTCCAACTGTTGATCTAATCCATAACAGTCATAATAGTTCACTGTCGACTCGTCATCTCATTTAGTACATCGTCACTTCTTCTGATCACGGTTAGTCCTATCGTTGATCCAACCCATGACAGACATAGTAGTTCACTGTCTACTCGTCATCTCGATTCGTGCATCGTCAATTCATTAATCATCATTAGTTTACCATCACTCTCATTCAAATTATGTCGTGTTCATCGTTCTCATTCAAAACCTTGGGCTTCCATGTCCATTAATGGGGCTTCCGTGTCCATTGCTTGACATCTCGGGCTTTCATGTTCATCACTTGACATCTTAAGGCTTCTGTGTCTGTCCCCTAATTTCCAGGGCTTCTATGTCCGTCGATTATCTATCAAACTTCATCTCCGATTAATGTCCTCTGGGACCCCACATCCAATTACATTCGTTTGTGAAGCACACTTTCCAAAAATTCAGAAGTTTGCTCTAAGATCCAGAGTCTCCAAACCATGGTGTCCCTATTTGGGTCAATAACTACATCACAGTCAGAAACACTAGCACGACACAAGCCTACTCGGAGTGTCACACCCCACAGTACCAGCTCATACTAAGATCATAACACTAAGGACACAATTCATATAACATTCATGCATTGCATATCGTTCTTATAGCATAGCATCTACCTATTCTGTTGTGCATTCGCATGTGTGGTTTTGTCCCTTACTCACCCGAACTACATCCTGGTCTGATTCCTCTTAGGATACGTAGGCAGCTCACGTAGAGCGCGACCAGCACTAACCTCAGCATCATGTTCTTCTCTCACTGCATCTTTTGCAACACTTTTATCCTAAATCTATAGCCTCCAAAAAGACCTGTGTCATGCCCCGTCGTAGCATAATACAGGAAAGCATTTAATTTCCTTTATAGACTCGTAGGTCGTGACAAGTGAGTATGACCAATTATCCCTGCAACAATTAACTTAAACAGCATTTCTAAAGAAAGGTTACTAATAAAACATAAGCTCCAATAATTAAAACTTACTAAACTATTACATAAGTTCAGGTCTTAGGCACAAACGCCCTAAAACAAAAGTCTGAAGCTAGTTTATTACAACCCGAAAATAAAAGACATGAGAAATATAAAGCGGCCTCCTGGAAAGTCTCCTGCTTCTAACTAGCATAGTCGAAATACCCTGGCTGCTCCTGACCCTAAAAATCTGGACATACAGTCCAGGACGCATCAACGCCGTCAGCTTATGCAAGCTGGTGAGCAAAATAAGCAAGTGCTCGCAATGCATATATATATAAGCATATAAAACAAAGGTATAAATTAACATTAACAGTAATATATTCAAGGTTCCAATTTCAACATAAATCACGGGGGAATATAGTAAGAAATAAATACGCAATTGTACATGAATTGTGTAATATCTTATCTTATCAATTCTTTTCTTTAAAAAAGCCCAATTCAACCAACACATCCTCTCAGATACCAGGAGTAATAACTACTCAGTTATCCAATTCGCACGCTACACTATCACCTCCAATACCAGGAATACTATCCAATCGGTATTGAAGTCACACACCACACTACTGCCTCAGATACCAGGAATACTATCCGATCGATATCTAGGCCGATCACAACCGACCATCTCTCCGGATATCAGGAATACTATCCGATCAATATCCGAAACGCGCGCCTTAGATACCAGGAATGTTATCCGATCGATATCTAAGCCGTACACAACACTATCACCATCGCTTCGGATATCAGGAATACTATCCGATCAATATCCGAAACGTGCGCCTTAGACACCAGGAATACTATCCGATCGATATCTAAGTCGTAAACAACACTGTCGCCTCCAATACCAGGAATAATATCCGATCGATATTGAGGTCGCACACCAAACCGCCACCCTGTACTCTTTTCACGCTTTCTCACACACATGCATGTTGACACAACCTCGACCCTAATATGTATGTTAATGTTCACAGTTTGCAGTAACAGTTATTTATATCAAAGCTGAATGTTCGTTCAACATAAATCTCAGTCTGAAATGTTCTTACAAGTCCAATTTCTAACAGGGAGCCTTTAAAATAGTATATTTGTCAAACAGTTCTTTAAAAACTTTTAAAACCTTTTCCAAACAGTCCCTTATATAAAAATACAGAAACTGCTCAAATTGCCTGGTCGCGCGAGCGAAGGGGCAGAACAGGTCGCGCGAGCGGGTCGCGCGCGCGAAGGGGGGGATTGGTTCGCGCGAGCGGGTCGCACGAGCGATCCTCGCGCGAGCGGGTCGCGCGCGCGAGTTCTTGCAGAATGTCATCTTCTTCGTTTTTCCCCTGTCTCTGGTTTTCAAACTGAATTTTACCCATTTTCAGATTCTATTTCAAACATGTCGTGCAATATATGGATCTCTTCGGTTTTCCACGTAGATTACAAATATGAAATCAATTTAAACAATTACGAATTATATCTCTAGATATTCGCGATTAAAGTAAGGGTGTCAAAACTTTAATTCAACGGTACGTCGCGATATGGACGAATTATTGCGTAGGATTCAAACCACAGCTTATTGGGACTAAGATCTTTCATTCCCAATTTACAGAATTGAATTTGGTTGAGTTTTACAAAACTCCAATTTTAAGCTTCCATGGTGTATCACATATATATACATATATACACACATATACACTGAATTATACATATATAAACATTGTGAGTGAGTTTAAATTACTCACTGAGATTAATTACACAGAGAATTGAGACCGAGAGTTTCTGCCGTAATATTCCGCCTTTGAGAATTTACTCCTCCGTTCACATGATCTTAAGATATAGCTATGTATGTGTGTAAGTGTATATGTATATGTATATACTGTATGTGTGTTATGTGTATAGTTCTTTAAGAGAGGAAGAGAAATTTGAGAGAGAAATAGAGAGAGTTTAGAGGGAGATTGAGAGTAACAGTGAGAGTGAAAATGAGAGAGATGAGAGTCTGATACACATACATATACTGTATGTGTTTTGGGCTCCAAGAAAGGGGAAGATATCACCCGGTGAGGTTGAGCTCACGTGCTCCCTCACCCAAGACGCGGTATACGGCGCAAATTTAAGTCAAAACTGGTATTTAACGGTTGGAAATAAAATACAAAAAATTTTATTAGTGTAGGAATTAAATTCCCGGTTATACAAAAATATAGATATTGATTTTAAAACCATAGAAAGTATTTTCTATACTTATGGAAATTACAGTTTGACCCCAGATATTGTTATAAACAGAAATTAAATCAAATATTCATGGAAATGAAATGCGATATTTATTTATAAATGAAAATAAAATACAGGGTGTTACACTCTACCCACCTTAACAGAGATTTTGCCCCGAAATCTGAGCTAACTAATCCTGAAACAACTCGGGGTATCTAGTCCTCATGTCTAACTCTAACTCCCACGACGCTTCTCCCTCGTCATGATGCCTCCACTGAACTTTAACCAAAGGAACGTCTCTTCTTCTCAACCTCTTGATACTCTGGTCAAGAATCCTCACAGGTCTATCCTTGTAGACAACATTCTGACTCGTCTCAATATCATCAAAATTTACCACATGTGAAGGATCCCGTATGTATTTCCTTAACATACTGACATGGAATACATTATGAACCCCAGACTTCTTTGGTGGCAATGCGAGCTGATAAGCCACTTTTCCAACACGCTCCAATATCTCAAATGGTCCGATGAAACGAGGTGCCAACTTTCCTCTTTTCTGAACGAAACGTACTACTCCCCGAACAGGTGAAACCTTAAGGAGTACGTGATCTCCGATACTGAACTCCAAGTCCTTTCGACGCCGATCTGCATAACTCTTGTGTCTACTCTGTGCAGTTTTCATTCTTTCTTTGACCAGTGAAATCTTCTCATTGGTTTCTCTTACTAACTCTGGTCCCAAAAGTTCTGTGTCTCCCACTTCTGCCCAACACAACGGAGATCGACATGGCTGTCTGTATAAGGCTTCAAATGGTGCCATCCCAATACTCGAGTGATAACTGTTGTTATACGCAAATTCGACCAACGGCAAGTGCGTCTCCCAAGACTCTTCAAAGTCAATTGCACAAGCTCTCAACATATCTTCCATAATCTGATTAACATGCTCGGTCTTTCCATCGGTCTGAGGATGGAAAGCAGTACTCATCTTGAGCGAAGTTCCCATAGCCTTCTACAAACTTTCCCAAAATCCCGAGGTAAAACGTGTATCGCGATCTGATATAATCGACACAGGTGCACCGTGCAGTCGCACCACTTGCTGTATGTACATTCGACTCATCCTTTCTACTGGGTAAGTCATATTGTACGCGATGAAGTGTGCAGACTTCGTCAGACGATCCACAATTACCCAAATCGTGTCATGATTCTGTTGTGACCGGGGTAATCCAACCACAAAATCCATAGTTATATGTTCCCACTTCCATCCTGGAACAGGTACGGATTGCAACAATCCCGAGGGTCTCTGATGTTCGGCCTTCACTTGTTGACAAGTCAAACATCTAGACACAAACTCGGCTACTTCTCGTTTCATCCCTTCCCACCAGAAGTTTCTCTTCAAGTCTTTATACATCTTTGTCCCTCCGGGGTGTACTGTCAGTCTCGATTTATGTGTTTCTTCGAGAATATCTTTTCTCAAATTTCTGAAATCTGGCACACACAATCTGTCTCGACATCGGTATCCTCCATCGGTCCCATCCTTCCATTCTGTAGGGTCCTTTTTCTGACATCATGGCGAACCATGCTTGAAATTTCTCATCCTTCTTTTGGGCCTCGATGATCCGACTCATAAGTGTTGGTTGTACTACAAGGCATCCAAAGTAATGTCCGTCACTTCCCTAAAAAATCTGCACATCAAATTCTGCAATTGTCTCCAAGGCTTTCCATTCCCTCACCATCAATGAAGCAATCACTCCTTGAGGTTTCCAACTTAGGGCGTCAGCAACTACATTAGCCTTACCAGGGTGGTACTCTAATGTAAAGTCGTAGTCCTTAATCAGCTCCATCCACCGACGTTGCCTCATGTTCAACTCCTTCTGAGTAAACAAATACTTAAGGCTCTTGTGGTCCGAGAACAAATCAAACTTCTCCCCATAGAGGTAGTGACTCCAGATCTTAAGCGCGAACACTACTGCTGCTAGCTCCAAATCATGAGTTGGGTAATTCAATTCATTTGGCTTCAACTATCGTGAACCATAGGCTATAACCTTACCATCTTGCATAAGGACACATCCCAATCCTTGATACGAGGCGTCACTGAAAATAGTGAACTTCTCACCATCCTTTGGTATCGCAAGCACTAGCGCTGTTGTCAATCTCTCTTTTAATTCCAGAAAAGCGCATTCATGCTTATCAGACCATTCAAACTTCAAATCTTTCTTAGTCAAACCAGTTAACGGGGCTGCTATCTTGGAGAAACCCTCTACAAATCTCTGATAGTAACCAGCGAGTCCCAGAAAACTTCTGACTTCTGTAGCATTGGTCGGCCGAGTCCAATTCGCCACTGCATCAGTCTTTGAGGAGTCAACTGCGATTCCTTGTTGTGAGATCACATGCCCGAGGAACTTAACTTCCTGAAGCCAGAATTCACACTTGCTGAATTTAGCATACAGGCGGTGATCCTTGAGAGTCTGCAACGCGATCCTCAGGTGTTGTTCATGCTCTTCCTCTAACTTGGAATAGATCAAAATATCATCAATAAAGACAATAACGAATTGATCCAAATAGGGCTTGAATACTCTGTTCATCAAGTCCATAAACACAGCCGGAGCATTCGTCATCCCAAACGGCATCACTAAGAACTCATAGTGTCCGTATCTCATCCTAAAAGCAGTTTTAGGTATGTCTTCCTTACGCACTCTCAACTGATGATACCCTGACCGTAGATCAATCTTAGAAAAGGTCGTGGCTCCTTGCAACTGATCAAACAAATCGTCTATCCGAGGTAAAGGATACTTATTCTTGATAGTAACCTTATTCAGTTCTCGGTAGTCAATACACAATCGCATAGTTCCATCCTTCTTCTTCACGAACAACACTGGTGCTCCCCAGGGTGAAGTACTTGGACAAACAAAACCCAACTTCTCAAGTTCTTGAACTTGTTCCTTCAGCTCCAATAACTCTGTAGGGGCCATCCTGTAGGGAACCTTGGTTATAGGTCGAGTGCCTGGTACCAGTTCCACACAAAATTCTATGTCCCTTTCAGGTGGTAATCCATAAATATCTCGAAATACTTCCTCGAACTCTTTGATCACCGGTATTGATGATACTGTCACCTCTGCACTAACAACCTCAATGTTTGCTAGGCATTTAGTGAGGAACATATCACCCGAAGGTTTACATTGGAAATCGAAGAGTCGATTCCCATTCTCTGCAAATGTGATCCTCTTCCTTGCATAATCTAACTTCGCATCATTCTTCTCGAGCAAATCCATTCCCAGGATTATATCGAACTCCTTCATCGACAGAACCACCAATCTTGCCAAAAGCTCACGGTCTCCTAACCGTAGAGGACAATCCTTACACACATGTAATAACTTGACGGTGGTCCCTAAGGGTGAGACAGCACTCAGAGCTTCATCTAAACGTTGCGGTACTATAACCAACTTTCGAACAGTCTTAACAGATATAAAAGAATGTGTAGCACCCGTGTCAAATAAAACTTTAACATGAGAGTTAAACAAGGTTAGAGTACCTTCCAATGTCTGTTGCTCGGGCAGTCCTTCCTCATAAGCACCTCTTTCATACCCTGTTTCTTCATAACCAGCAGCTTCAGGGATAACAGCATTCAGACGGGCCTGTCCTTGCTGATCGTAATTTCCTCTCCTAGGAGCCTTGCATTCCGGACTTATGTGACCTGGCATGCCACAATTATAGCACATAACTCCCGGACGATCAGCACGCCTAGGTGCTCTGCAATCTTTAGCTCGGTGACCAGGAACTCCATAATTGAAGCAGTTATTGTTTTTGGCCCCTTCTATTGCTAGAGGTTGATACTGCTGAACTGCTTGTGTCTGCTGAGGTTTCTTTCCTCCATCCCAGGTCCTTTTCTGTCCCTGAGGGTACCCTGGTTTCTGTCCGAGATAGCCCTTCTGCGGAGGTCGATTCCCAAATGGTTTCGGATTCTGACAACCATCATTCTCCCACCCCGTAGCCAATCTTACCAGAGCTTCAAATGACTGGCCCAGATGCCCCATAGTCAGATGTCGGAGAGACAAGTTGAGACCCCGGTGATACTTCTTGATTTTCTTTTGGGGTGTGTCCACCATATATGGAGCAAAGCGAGACAGACGCTCAAATCGAGTAGTGTACTCTCGGACAGTCAGATTTCCTTGAGTCAATTCCATAAACTCTTTCTCTCTCTTATCCTTCTCTTCTTCAGGAAAATACTTCTCGAGAAACCTTTCCTTGAACACCACCCACGACATTCTCCTTGCAGCTTCTTCCCCAATAGTCACCTTTTCAGCATCCCACCAATCAGCCGCTGTATAAGACAACTGAAAGATAGCCAGACGCTTCTTCTCCAGATCAGCGCACTCTATGGTCTCAAAGATACGCTCCATCTGGCGTAGCCACTGTTCTGCTTGCCAGGGTTCATCAGTCCCAGCAAAATACTCAGGTCGCAGAGCGCGAAACTCCTTGAGAAGCTTGTCTCCAGTCTGGTGGGCTTGCCTCCCATTCCCGTTATGATTCCCATTCTGATTATTGTTCCTCGAACCCTTTCCAATCTTCTTACAAAAGCCTCAAACATTCCGGTTGGATCTATTACTGGGGGTGCATCTTCAATAGCGGGACGATTCCTGAGATTTCTTCCAGCCATCTGATCGAGAGAACGGTACCTATCCATTGATCAACAAGAATTTGGTCAATCTCTCGAGAAGAAGGAAAATTCTCAATGATAGAAAGCGACTAAACACGGAATGAAGTCAAACTATCTTATCTTAATTCTATCTTAACGGGAGATCCTATGCGTCTTGGACAATTGGTCGAGCCATAACCTGGCTCTGATACCAAAAAGCCTGTCACGCCCCGACGTAGCATAATACAGGAAAGCATTTAATTTCCTTTATGGACTCGTAGGTCGTGACAAGTGAGTATGACCAATTGTCCCTGCAACAATTAACTTAAACATCATTTCTAAAGAAAGGTTACTAATAAAACATAAGCTCCAATAATTAAAACTTACTAAACTATTACATAAGTTCAGGTCTTAGGCACAAACTGTAATAACCTGCATTTTCATTTAATTACTTGTACTTGCATTTGACATATTTAAATTCAATTTGAATTTCCATGAGTAATCTGTATTGTTAATCTCATTTTTTTTTATTTACGATTTTATATGTTAAATCTGATTTCTTGTTTTATTTCATAATTAAAATTCTTTTGGGGTCAAATTGTAATTTTTACAAAAGTTAGTAATACCTGTGTGGATTTCAAAATCTGTATTTCAAAATGGTGGAAATATTTCCTTTTGACTCAAACAATATTTTTATAAAACCAGAAAACCATTTCTTGCATTAAAATGAATCTTCTGTATTTTTGTGACGAACACCGCGCCACGAAAATACTAGTTTATGTTTAAAACTGTCCGCGCTGTGCTAAACTTCCACAGATTTTGGAAGTGATGTAAAGCAAGGACATGACATTTGCTTTATTGCTATTTATGGCAAGTAATCATTGAATATGCTTTGTTTGGGTATTGCAATTTTGTGTGTATATTCTTATGCCATAAGCTCTATTTTCCAAACACTTCTAACTTATAACCCCTACACACCTATGTTGCCCCTTCAGTACTTGAGGATGTATTTATATACGTATGAAATCTGTGTAATTATATATCACACACATACACCTCTGTAGTTTAATAGCTAAGAGTTAGTAATTAATGATTTGTAACCCAATTAAGCTTGCTAAGTGAGTCTTTAAATTTTGCTTGGAGCCCAAGTTCACCTCTCTTATCCTCCTACTTATACTCTCACATACTCCCTCATTCACACACTGCACATTACCAAAATACAAAGAGAAAATTTGAGAGTTTGGAGAGTTACACAGAGAGTTAGTACAAACTTCCTAGAGAGAAGGGAGCTCAATCACCATAGCTTAAAAGCTTCAATTTGGATTTCTTTATTTGTCTATCTTTTTCAACAACTTCTTCAATCTATATCACAGTGAGTATTCTAAACTCACTCTAGAATGTAAATTCATGCTTAGTTACTGAGTTTGTGTATGTATTAATGATCCTCCATTTCTAAATTCGTCCATGGAAGCTTGAGCTTCAAAATCACAATTTTCCAAACTCAACCAAAATCCGTTTTTAGAATAAAATATGAAAGATTATACATCCTACATGACATGTTTACAATATTAGAGTCCAATTTGATCACATGAGAAAGTATGCAAAAAATAAAGTTTTGACAACTTTTAGTTTTTCATGAAATTCAAGAGCTATGGTTTGATTTGTGTTTAAATGATTATATATTTGTAATCCTTGTAAGAAAAGGGAGAGATCCATATACAACATGATATATATGTTAACAGATTCGAAAATGGGTCAAAAAGACCCCATTAAGCTGAAACAGAGCAGTTTCTGCGAGGAATAAGAAGCCTCAGCTTCATCTCGCGCCACGATCGCGTGCGCGAAGATCGCGGGAGCGGACCGCGCGAGCGATCCGCGCGCGCGATCCTCGTCTCCCCAGGCAGACATAAGAGTTTATATATATAAATGGAATTTAGGCAGATCGCGCGAGCGAGGGTCGCGCGAGGAACCCTTCGCGCGAGCGATCAGCGCGCGCGACCTAGGCTTGTTCAGGCAGACAGAAAAGTTTATATATAAAATGAAAATTGGGCATATTGCGCGAGCGGCCCGCGCGCGTGACCTCTGGCAGATTCTGGTTTTTGTCTGTTTTGTATTTAGGGACTGTTTGGTTCAATTTTTAAGTACTGTTAAGATTCTGTTTGGAAATTTTATTAATACAGAATGCTATTAGTTATGTTTGAATTGATTAAGGAAATGAATTACAAGCTATTAATCCCCGTACGCGTGTTGTTCATTTAATTCAGCATTTTGCTTATGTTTAAGTGTATATCATTCATGTGGGGTCAGTGGTGCATGCATGTGGGTGTCAGTCAGTGTGGAAAAGAGTAATGGTAGTGTGGAAAGAGTATGAGTTTGAGTTTATGGTTGTGGTTGTGGTTATGGTTGAGATTGTGGTTGTGGTTGTGGTTGTGGTTGTGGTTGTGGTTGTGGTTAAGATTGCGATTGCGATGAGGGTATCTTTGAAATGCGACGGTGGAAAATTTGGACACTCCCTGACGCCCATGGAAGCGTTAAAGTGTGTGACGCCGAACTTGGACATTCCCTGGCACCCATGGAAGTGCTAAAGTATGGCCTACGGACACTCCCTGATACTCGAGTCTGGATACTGCGTGAGGGGTTGCCCCGGTATTTGCATGGCGGTTAGGGTATTCAAAGTGTGAGGCGTTGGACACTCCCTGGTACCCCGGACCAAAGTGTGAGGCAAACTGGACACTCCCTGGCGCCCCGTTGCTAAAGTGTGGCTATCTTAGTGTTTCAAAGATACCAGGAGTAAGATAGTGGGTTGTTGGGTTTTGTCGAGAGAAAAGAGTCGGTCAGATGAGATAGTGCATCGTTCTCATACACGGTCACATATGTGTGAACTTATCTTTTGAATAATGTTGTGGTTGTTTTCTAAACAAGCTCTTTATCTTAAATATAAACTTGTGAATTTAAATGGGAATTGGAAAATGGTAAATGAGTATGTTTTACATCTAAAGTTATGTTTTTAATACTCACCAGCTTCTTAAAGCTGACGACGTTGATGCGTCCTGGACATTCGTGTTCAAGCTTTTCAGGTTATGATCAGGAAGGACCTTATGACTACGCTAACTGAGAATGGATGCTTTTGGAATGAGAAAATTGTTCACTTATTATATGCTTTAAACTTATATGTTTTAAGTTATTACTGTTTGTTATAAGGATGACTGTAATAGACACTAAGTTATTGTTTTGTTTCAAGGCGGTCTGTGCCTTAGTTGACCCCGTACTGTAATATCTAATAAGTTAGAAAAATTTTATAAGCCTTGATTGCTTTGCTCTGATTTTTATGTTATTGTTGTTCGACGTTTGGGACGGAATCGATCCTTCAAACTGTCGCGACCTACGGGTCCATAAAGGAAATTAAACGCTTTCCTTATTTATGCTACGTCGGGGCGTGACAGGATTTAGTGGTATCAGAGCCAGGTTATTATTTATCTCAAGATAGTTTAGCCAGGTTAGGGTTTACCAGTATAGACCCGATTCCACATTCCATTAAGTGTTACACACCCGATGATACGACAGGGAGGATAGACTCAGAACCCAAACGCCTAAGATTATTCTGTTCTAACTTAAGTAGTACCTTTTCAGGTATGGATCCAGCTCAGCCCCTGTTTGTACCTGATGCTTTTGGAGGGCATTGGGTTACTGTGGGAGCGATAGTGTCGGCTTTGGCGACCCTTTACTTCACTGCTGTTGGGCAGCGTGCAACTGCTACCATCGAGTTGGATATGTGGCATCAGATTCACATATTAGGACTGGTCGACCTGCCCCGTGCTCGCCTTGAGATTCTTTACTTTATAGAGATTCAGCGCTTAGTACTCGTTGAGATGGTTCGCTTGGTTAACAGCGATGCCTTCTACTTACCTCTCGAGGTTCAGGTTGTGTAGGCCCACCTTGCACAGCTGGAGGTGCCTCCACCGGTCGTCCCCGCTGTTGAGGATGACGGTGACGTTGACGTTGTGTTCGCTCCTATTTCCGAGGACGCCGAGGAGGATGGCTTAGGATGGGACGACTTTGCAGTCGACCTTGAGGAGGCACTTGCACTTGAGCCAGCCTTGCCTGAGGCAGATGCCCCTGGACCTGCTTCACTGATGACCTCTCATAGCTGTAACTTTGGGGCAGGCCTCTCCCATGTTCAGCGACTTCATCAGGCCGACTCGCTTGACCTGTTGATGGCTACCTATGGCGATGACTGACCGTTTAGATATCACCTTGTATATATTGACTGTTTTGACTATTATCTCTATCTCTTTTTGCAATTGTAATTACATGCATTAGAGTGATGACCCATTTTTGTAACATTAACACTTGCATGCGTCCTAACCCATACAGATAGGTTAGGCATTGATCTGACCATACATGCTTTTTGTATCAACTTGACAAGAAGTTATATATATAATATACTCTTTTGGATATTGTCGTCATTTGAATTGCTTCATAGTACTGTTGCATGCATGTTCTTCATTTTACTATCACTATCATGCATAGAATGGCTGGAGGACTAAGGAGGAACAGGAACTTGATCGAGGGAGCACCCGAGGCTGCCGATCCTACAGGGATGTTCGAAGCATTTATCAGACGGTTGGAAAGAATCGGTACTACGAATGACAACCGACGAGACCGTCAAACTGGAGACAAATTGCTAGAGAGATTCCGTGCACTAAGGCCCGAGCAGTTTGCGGGTACCGCGGAACCCTGGAAAGCGGAACAATGGTTAAGACAGATGGACCGCATGTTCGAAGCTGTCCAGTGCAACGAGATGGACAAGAGGAGATTGGCTATGTTTCAGTTGACCGATGCTGCCGTAGATTGGTGGGATTCGGTCATAGCTACTATCGAGAATAGAGCTACAATGGGAATGACGTGGACTGCGTTCAAGGGGAGATTTCTGGAAAAGTATTTCCCGGCTACGGAGAGGCACATAAGAGAGAAGGAATTCATGGATCTGACGCAAGGAACCAAGTCGGTGCAAAAGTACACCACACAGTTCGAGAGACTGTCTTGGTTCGCTCCACACCTGGTTGATACGGAGGAGAAGAAGATTCGTAAGTACAATCAGGGGTTGACACCGCAGATTCGTCGCTTAACTCTCAGCCACTTAGATAAATCGTTTGAAGGACTTGTTGGTTTGGCTACCGATCTGGAAGAGGATGCTCGAGTGAACCGCAAGCAATTTGATTTCCGACCGCCTCAAAGGGGTAATTTTGGGAATAGACCAACAATGAATCGTACCCAAGGACAGAAGAGAAATTTCGACGAAAGCAAGAAGGCACAGGCTATTACCTATCCAACTCAACCCCGAGTAGGAGAAGGAAGTAGTAGTGGAAAGTGCTTCAACTGTGGCAACCCTGGTCATCTGGCTCGTGATTGCAAGGCACCAAGGCGTGCTGCTCAGCAAGGGATAGTCTGCTTCAACTGTGGTGAACCAGGTCACATCAGTAGGTTCTGCACTGCTCCTAAGCAGGTGACTTATGGTCAACAGGGTCAGACTCGCTTGAATGTTGTTATCCCTGATGCCGCTGGATATGATGGAATTGAGTACGATGAAGGAGATTATGGAGAAGCTCAACCTGATCAGCAAGCAGTGGAAGGTACATTAACTCTGTTTAACTCCCATGTTAAAGTGTTATTTGATACAGGTGCTGCTCTTTCATTCATATCTGTTAATACAATTCAGAGATTGGGTATCTTACCTCATCGCTTAGAGAAAGCTTTGAAGGCTACTTCGCCATTAGGAGCCGCAGTCAGATTAGGACACGTGTGCAAGGATTGTCCTCTACGGTTAGGAGATCGTGAAATCCCTGCAAGGTTGATCGTCCTATCGATGAAGGAGTTCGACATAATCCTAGGAATGGATTGGCTCTCTCAGAATCAAGTGAAGTTGGATTGTGCGAGGAAGAGAATTACATTCCCCGACAATGAGAATCAGCCCTTTGATTTTCAATGTAACCCTACGGGAGATATGTTCCTCACGAGATGTTTAGCCAACAACAAAGTCATCAGTACAGAGGTGACAGCCTCATCTATACTTGTAGTAAAGGACTTCGAAGAAGTATTTCAAGACATTTCTGGTTTACCGCCCGAGAGAAGTATAGAGTTCTGTATTGAGCTTATACCGGGTACCGTACCGATCACCAAGGTTCCCTACAGAATGGCGCCCACAGAACTATTGGAATTGAAGGAACAAGTTCAAGAGCTCGAGAACCTAGGCTTTGTACGTCCAAGTACATCACCTTGGGGAGCACCAGTGTTATTCGTGAAGAAGAAGGACGGGACACTCAGACTGTGTATCGACTACAGAGAATTGAATCGACTGACTATCAAGAACAAGTACCCCTTACCTCGGATCGACGATTTGTTTGATCAACTACAAGGAGCTACGACATTTTCCAAGATTGACCTTAGGTCGGGATATCATCAGTTGAGGGTACGAAAGGAAGACATACCTAAGACTGCGTTCAGAACCCGATATGGTCATTATGAATTTCTGGTGATGCCGTTTGGAATGACGAACGCCCCGGCAGTGTTTATGGATTTGATGAACAGAGTATTCAAGCCTTATTTGGATCAGTTTGTCATCGTCTTTATAGATGATATTTTGATCTATTCTAAGTCAGGAGAAGAACACGAGCAACATCTACGTATTGTGATGCAGACACTCAAGGATCACCAGTTATATGCCAAATTCAGTAAGTGTGAGTTATGGTTACAAGAAGTAAAATTTTTGGGACACAAGGTATCATCTCAAGGAATTTCAGTGGATTCGTCCAAGACCGATGCTGTGTCCAACTGGGTTAGGCCGAGCAACCCTACAGAAGTTCGGAGTTTTCTTGGACTCGTAGGCTATTATCGGAGATTTGTTGAAGGATTCTCCAAGATAGCAGCACCTTTGACTGGGCTGACAAAGAAGAATTTGAAGTTCGAATGGACAGAGAAGCATGAGCGAGCCTTTCTAGAGTTGAAAGAGAGACTCACTACCGCACCAGTGCTAGCAATACCCAAGCCTGATGAAAAGTTCACTATCTTTAGTGATGCATCATATCAAGGGTTAGGGTGTGTACTTATGCAAGATGGCAGAGCTATAGCCTATGGATCTAGACAGCTGAAGCCGAATGAGTTGAACTATCCTATTCATGATTTGGAGTTGGCGGCAGTGGTATTTCCACTCAAGATTTAGAGACATTATCTCTACGGTGAGAAGTTTGATTTGTTCTCCGATCACAAGAGCCTGAAATACTTGTTCACGCAGAAAGAGTTGAACATGAGGCAGCGCAGATGGATGGAGTTGATCAAAGATTACGACTTCACATTGGAATACCACCCGGGTAAAGCCAATGTGGTTGCTGATGCCCTGAGTCGACAGACTCGTGAGACGATCGCCACCTTAATGGTGAGAGAGTGGCGAGCGTTGGAGACCTTGGCAGAGTTCGATGTACAGAGTGCTGAAAAAGGAGAAGGACAATTGTTCGGATGTCTTATCCTACAGCCTATTCTTATCGACCGCATTTTTGGAGCTCAGAAAGAAGATGAGAAGTTTCAGACATGGTTTGCGAATATGTCAGAAAAAGACCCGACAGAATGGAAAGTAGGAATCGATGGAGGGTATCGTTGCAGAATTAGATTATGTGTGCCATATGGAGAGCTAAGGAAGGATATTCTGGAAGAAACACATAAGTCAAGGTATATAGTTCACCCGAGAGGAACTAAGATGTACAAAGATTTGAAGAGAAATTTCTGGTGGGAAGGTATGAAGAAGGATGTGGCCGAATTCGTACTCAAGTGTTTGACGTGTCAGCAAGTCAAAGCTGAACATCAGAGACCATCAGGATTGTTGCAACCGCTACCTATTCCTGGTTGGAAGTGGGAGCACATCACGATGGATTTGTAGGATTGCCTCGATCGTAGCAGAATCATGACGCTATCTGGGTAATCGTGGATCGATTGACGAAATCAACTCATTTTATCGCTTACAGTATGACATACCCGGTAGAAAAGATGAGCCTAATGTACATACAACAAGTTGTGCGACTTCATGGTACACCTGTGTCGATTGTGTCAGACCGTGACGCACGTTTTACTTCGTGATTTTGGGAAAGTCTGCAAGAAGCTATGGGAACCTCGCTCAAGATGAGTACTGCTTTTCACCCTCAGACCGACGGGCAAACTGAGCGTGTTAATCAGATCATGGAAGATATGCTTAGGGCTTGTGTTATCAATTTTGAAGAATCTTGGGAGACACACTTACCGTTGGTTGAATTTGCCTATAACAACAGCTATCATACGAGTATCGGGATGGCTCTGTTCGAAGCATTGTACGGACGACCATGCCGTTCTCCATTGTACTGGGCAGAAGTTGGGGATACAGAATTGTTGGGACCAGATTTGGTTAGAGAAACCAACGAGAAGATTTCTTTGGTCAAGGAAAGAATGAGGACTGCTCAGAGCCGGTATAAGAGTAATGCCGATCGATGCCGGAAAGATTTGGAATTCAGTACTGGAGATCACGTGCTCCTTAAAGTTTCACCAACCCGAGGAGTAGTACGCTTCGGCCTCAAGAGAGGGAAGTTAGCTCCGCGTTTCATCGGACAGTTCGAGATTTTGGAACGTGTCGGGAAAGTAGCCTATCGGCTGGCGCTACCACCGAAGATGTCTGGGGTTCACAATGTATTCCATGTGAGTATGCTGAGAAAATACATACGCGACCCCTCGCACGTGGTTAGTTATGACGATATTGAGACGAGTCATAACATTTTTTACAAGGAGAGACCTGTGAAGATTCTAGATCAGAGTATCAAGAAGTTAAGGAATAAGGATATTCCGTTGGTGAAGGTTCAGTGGAATCACCACGATGAGAATGAAGCCTCGTGGGAAGTTGAAGCTGATATGAGAAAGAAGTACCCGGAGTTATTTCAGGACTAGTTAGTCTTGATTTCGGGGACGAAATCCTGTTTAAGGGAGGAAGGGTGTAATAACCTGCATTTTCATTTAATTACTTGTACTTGCATTTGACATATTTAAATTCAATTTGAATTTCCATGAGTAATCTGTATTGTTAATCTCATTTTTTTTTATTTACGATTCTTATATGTTAAATCTGATTTCTTGTTTTATTTCATAATTAAAATTCTTTTGGGGTCAAATTGTAATTTTTACAAAAGTTAGTAATACCTGTGTGGATTTCAAAATCTGTATTTCAAAACGGTGGAAATATTTCCTTTTGACTCAAACAGTATTTTTATAAAACCAGAAAACCATTTCTTGCGTTAAAATGAATCTTCTGTATTTTTGTGACGAACACCGCGCCACGAAAATACCAGTTTATGTTTAAAATTGTCCGCGCTGTGCTAAACTTCCACAGATTTTGGAAGTGATGTAAAGCAAGGACATGACATTTGCTTTATTGCTATTTATGGCAAGTAATCATTGAATATGCTTTGTTTGGGTATTGCAATTTTGTGTATATATTCTTATGCCATAAGCTCTATTTTCCAAACACTTCTAGCTTATAACCCCTACACACCTATGTTGCCCCTTCAGTACTTGAGGATGTATTTATATACGTATGAAATCTGTGTAATTATATATCACACACATACACCTCTGTAGTTTAATAGCTAAGAGTTAGTAATTAAGGATTTGTAACCCAATTAAGCTTGCTAAGTGAGTCTTTAAATTTTGCTTGGAGCCCAAGTTCACCTCTCTTATCCTCCTACTTATACTCTCACATACTCCCTCATTCACACACTGCACATTACCAAAATACAAAGAGAAAATTTGAGAGTTTGGAGAGTTACACAGAGAGTTAGTACAAACTTCCTAGAGAGAAGGGAGCTCAATCACCATAGCTTAAAAGCTTCAATTTGGATTTCTTTATTTGTCTATCTTTCTCAACAACTTCTTCAATCTATATCACAGTGAGTATTCTAAACTCACTCTAGAATGTAAATTCATGCTTAGTTACTGAGTTTGTGTATGTATTAATGATCCTCCATTTCTAAATTCGTCCATAGAAGCTTGAGCTTCAAAATCACAATTTTCCAAACTCAACCAAAATCCGTTTTTAGAATGAAATATGAAAGATTATACATCCTACATGACATGTTTACAATATTAGAGTCCAATTTGATCACATGAGAAAGTATGCTAAAAATTAAGTTTTGACAACTTTTAGTTTTTCATGAAATTCAAGAGCTATGGTTTGATTTGTGTTTAAATGATTTTATATTTGTAATCCTAGTAAGAAAAGGGAGAGATCCATATATAACATGATATATATGTTAACAGATTCGAAAATGGGTCAAAAAGACCCCATTAAGCTGAAACAGAGCAGTTTCTGCGAGGAATAAGAAGCCTCAGCTTCATCTCGCGCCACGATCGCGCGCGCGAAGATCGCGGGAGCGGACCGCGCGAGCGACCCGTCGCGCGAGCGATCCGCGCGCGCGATCCTCGTCTCCCCAGGCAGACATAAGAGTTTATATATATAAATGGAATTTAGGCAGATCGCGCGAGCGAGGGTCGCGCGAGGAACCCTTCGCGCGAGCAATCCGCGCGCGCGACCTGGGCTTGTTCAGGTAGACAGAAAAGTTTATATATAAAATGAAAATTGGGCATATCGCGCGAGCGGGCCGCGTGAGCGACACTTCGCGCGAGCAGCCCGCGCGCGTGACCTCTGGCAGATTCTGGTTTTTGTCTGTTTTGTATTTAGGGACTGTTTGGTTCAATTTTTAAGTACTGTTAAGATTCTGTTTGGAAATTTTATTAATACAGAATGTTATTAGTTATGTTTGAATTGATTAAGGAAATGAATTACAAGTTATTAATCCCCGTACGTGTGTTGTTCATTTAATTCAGCATTTTGCTTATGTTTAAGTGTATATCATTCATGTGGGGTCAGTGGTGCATGCATGTGGGTGTCAGTCAATGTGGAAAAGAGTAATGGTAGTGTGGAAAGAGTATGAGTTTGAGTTTGTGGTTGTGGTTATGGTTGTGGTTGTGGTTGAGATTGCGATTGCGATGAGGGTATCTTTGAAATGCGACGGTGGCAAATTTGGACACTCCCTGACGCCCATGGAAGCGTTAAAGTGTGTGACGCCAAACTTGGACATTCCCTGGCACCCATGGAAGTGCTAAAGTATGGCCTACGGACACTCCCTGATACTCGAGTCTGGATACTGCGTGAGGGGGTTGCCCCGGTATTTACATGGTGGTTAGGGTATTCAAAGTGTGAGGCGTTGGACACTCCCTGGTACCCCGGACCAAAGTGTGAGGCAAACTGGATTGGCTATCTTAGTGTTTCAAAGATACCAGGAGTAAGATAGTGGGTCGTTGGGTTTTGTCGAGAGAAAAGAGTCGGTCAGATGAGATGGTGCATCGTTCTCATACACGGTCACATATGTGTGAACTTATCTTTTGAATAATGTTGTGGTTGTTTTCTAAACAAGCTCTTTATCTTAAATATAAACTTGTGAATTTAAATGGGAATTGGAAAATGGTAAATGAGTATGTTTTACATCTAAAGTTATGTTTTTAATACTCACCAGCTTCTTGAAGCTGACGACGTTGATGCGTCCTGGACATTCATGTTCAGGCTTTTCAAGTTATGATCAGGAAGGACCTTATGACTACGCTAACTGAGAATGGCTGCTTTTGGAATGAGAAAACTGTTCACTTATTATATGCTTTAAACTTATATGTTTTAAGTTATGACTGTTTGTTATAAGGATGACTGTAATAGACACTAAGTTATTGTTTTGTTTCAAGGCGGTCTGTGCCTTAGTTGACCCCGTACTGTAATATGTAATAAGTTATAAAAATTTTATAAGCCTTGATTGCTCTGCTCTGATTTTTATGTTATTGTTGTTCGGCGTTTGGGACGGAATCGATCCTTCAAACTGTCGCGACCTACGGGTCTATAAAGGAAATTAAACGCTTTCCTTATTTATGCTACGTCGGGGCGTGACACAAACACCCTAAAACAAAAGTCTGAAGCTAGTTTATTACAACCCGAAAATAAAAGACATGAGAAATATAAAGCGGCCTCCTGGAAAGTCTCCTGCTTCTAACTAGCATAGTCGAAATACCCTAGCTGCTCCTGACCCTGAAAATCTGGACATACAGTCCAGGACGCATCAACGCCGTCAGCTTTTGCAAGCTGGTGAGCAAAATAAGCAAGTGCTCGCAATGTATATATATATAAGCATATAAAACAAAGGTACAAATTAACATTAACAGTAATATATTCAAGGTTCCAATTTCAACATAAATCACTGGGGAATATAGTGAGAAATAAATACGCAATTGTACATGAATTGTGTAATATCTTATCTTACCAATTCTTTTCTTTAAAACAACCCAATTCAACCAACACATCCTCTCAGATACCAGGAATAATAACTACTCAGTCATCCAATTCGCACGCTACACTATCGCCTCCAATACCAGGAATACTATCTGATCGGTATTGAAGTCACACACCACACTACTGCCTCAGATACCAGGAATACTATCCGATTGATATCTAGGCCGATCACAACCAACCATCGCTCCGGATATTAGGAATACTATCCGATCAGTATCTGAAACGCGCGCCTTAGATACCAGGAATGCTATCCGATCGATATCTAAGCCGTACACAACATTATCACCATCGCTTCAGATATCAGGAATACTATCCGATCAATATCCGAAACGCGCGCCTTAGACACCAGGAATACTATACGATCGATATCTAAGTCGTAAACAACACTGTCGCCTCCAATACTAGGAATAATATCCGATCGATATTGAGGTCGCACACCAAACCGCCACCCTGTACTCTTTTCACGCTTTCTCACACACATGCATGTTGACACAACCTCGACCCTAATATGTATGTCAATGTTCACAGTTTGCAGTAACAGTTATTTATATCAAAGCTGAATGTTCGTTCAACATAAATCTCAGTCAAAAACGTTCTTACAAGTCCAATTTCTAACAGGGAGCCTTTAAAACAGTATATTTGTCAAACAGTTCTTTAAAAACTTTTAAAACCTTTTCCAAACAGTCCCTTATATAAAAATACAGAAACTGCTCAAACTGCCTGGTCGCGCGAGCGGGTCGCGTTAGCGAAGGGGAGATCAAATCGCGCGAGCTGGTCGCGCGCGCGAAGGAGCAGAACAGGTCGCGCAAGCGGGTCGCGCGCGCGACGGGGGGGATTGGTTCGCGCGAGCGGGTCGCGCGCGCGAGTTCTTGCAGAATGTCATCTTCTTTGTTTTTCCCCTGTTTCTGGTTTTCAAACTGAATTTTACCCATTTTCAGATTCTGTTTCAAACATGTCGTGCAATATATGGATCTCTTCGTTTTTCCACGTAGATTAAAAATATGAAATTAATTTAAACAATTATGGATTATATCTCTAAATAGCCGCGATTAAAGTAAGGGTATCAAAACTTTAATTCAACGGTACGTCGCGATACGGACGAATTATTGCGTAGGATTCGAACCACAGCTTATTGGGACTAAGATCTTTCATTCCCAATTTACAGAATTGAATTTGGTTGAGTTTTAGAAAACTCCAATTTTAAGCTTCCATGGTGTATCACATATATATACATATATACACACACATATACACTGAATTATACATATATAAACATTGTGAGTGAGTTTAAATTACTCACTGAGATTAATTACACACAGAATTGAGACCGAGAGTTTCCGCCGTAATATTCCGCCTTTGAGAATTTACTCCTCCGTTCACATGATCTTGAGATATAGCTATGTATGTGTGTAAGTGTATATGTATATACTGTATGTGTGTTATGTGTATAGTTCTTTAAGAGAGGAAGAGAAATTTGAGAGAGAAATAGAGAGAGTTTAGAGGGAGATTGAGAGTAACAGTGAGAGTGAAAATGAGAGAGATGAGAGTCTGATACACATACATATACTGTATGTGTTTTGGGCTCCAAGAAAGGGGAAGATATCACCCGGTGAGGTTGAGCTCACGTGCTCCCTCACCCAAGACGCGGTATATGGCGCAGATTTAAGTCAAAACTGGTATTTAACGGTTGGAAATAAAATACAGAAAATTTTATTAGTGTAGGAATTAAATTCCCGGTTATACAAAAATATAGATATTGATTTTAAAACCATAGAAAGTATTTTCTATACTTATGGAAATTACAGTTTGACCCCAGATATTGTTATAAATAGAAATTAAATCAAATATTCATGGAAATGAAATGCGGTATTTATTTATAAATGAAACTAAAATACAGGGTGTTACAACCTGTCTCTTCAAAGCTATGGCACTCACTTGCGACATGCGTTGCCTCGCAAGTTCATGCCAAAGAAGGGCAAACTATAGACACCCCAGTTTGTCGGCTAACAAATTTAAGAGACCCTTAACTTGGTGGTTCACAATGATTGAAAAGGACTCAAAAAGGACTCTTGGAAGTTAATTATATCTCTCAAAATACTCAGAAAGTGGTACAATTGACCAAAATGACCCTGAAAGCTCAAATACTCCCAGGTTTGAACCAAAAGTGCTGGAATCGTGCTATGTTATCAGAAAAGTAAGAAAATGGGTTTTAAAGCAAAATCAAATGAAATCATCAGCTCTCAGAGAATCCTGGAAGTTCCCGGAAAGTCCCTGTTGACCGATTTGACCCAAGTTTGATTAGGTTTGACCAGGATTTGACCGAAATCATTCAAAATCGTCCCAAAAGTTTTGAGATCATCCTAGATCATGTCAAAAGTACTAAAACGAGTTTTAAAAGAAAATCGGATGAAAACATCAGCTCTTGGGAGCTCCCAGAGGTTTGCAGAACTTTCTAGAGATCTCAAGTTTGACCGATTTGACCTAAAAGTTGACTTTGAAACTGGAGCACTATATCATTTTTCAAACATTTTTCATGCATACTAGAGATCAATAGCTTTCCAATGGTATATCGCACATAATTTCTGGATTTAGAATAGATTTATTATGAATTTTTGAATGTGAAAAAGGCGATCATATAGACTTTTATCGCGAAATACCGCAAAACCTTTCAAAGTGACTTATCTCCAAACTATTTTTTACAAAACTTAGACTCCATTACCTTTCCAATGGTATATCACAAGCTTAGTTTCGAGTTCTTATGCATTTTTTGTGAATTTCGAACGAAATAGGGCCTTTTCGCGAATACCAAAACCTCTAGGGGCCTAAACGAAATAATATGGGCGTCTAAGGAACAGTGCTGCCGCAGCACTAGCCCACTGCTATCGAAGCACAGGCCTAGTGCCGCCATGGCACCTTTCCCCAGAAGTCCATTTTTTGTAATTTTGTTTTGTGGCCCCAAATTGAATATTTGAAAGCCAAACGACGTAGTTTCTTGTCCATAGATGTTTGGGATCAATGGGAGCACTTTCTAAATCCCAAAACCACCCCAAATTGGGATATATAAATCCCTCTTCACTCTTCATTTTAGGGGGGGGGGGGGGGGGCAAGTGCAAAGTTTTAGAAAGTTGTAGAGAGAAAAAGAGATAGAGTTAGAATTAGAAGTGAGAAAGAAGCTTCCTCCTACTATTTTTCTATAAGAAAGCGAGTTCTAATCTTGTTTTCTTACATTACCTCTCTTATACTTCACATTCAAATCTTCTCCAACTACCATTTTTGAGAAATCTTGAGTGAGGAATCTACTTCCATGTCCAAATGTCGCCACATATGAGTGAAACACCAAGCTACAAGTCCAATATCTCAATGATTATCAACTTTTGATTCCTATTTACTTTCTTGTTTATATATGTTCATCACTTCTTACCTCATTTCTTTTTTATTTATTCTTTGATTACTTACATGTTTGTCATCATCTAGATGACATGTTGTTTGAGGAGAGTGAATCATTATGGATAGTAGCTCTTGACCTCAAAGACATGTTTGATGCATGATGATTCTAACTTCAATACATTCTTATGTATTGTTGAAGTCATATTCTCAAACAAAACTATGTTTGTGCAAGTAATATTGGGAGTTCTTGATGATGAGTTTGATGTTGCTTTCCTAAGTGGTTATAATCTTCTTTTAGTGCTGGAAATGTGCTTTCAAAACCTCTATTTCAAAACTCCTCTAAAACCCCAACATTTGGATTCCAAGAAAATAAACTTTGCTTTCTCAAAATCCTCAAAACAGTGAGTTATCTAGCTTTAAATGACATTCTGAGACCACTTGGAAATTCTTTCTAACTCATTATAGAACATCCAGGATTTTTGGTTTGATTTCAATACACTTGGAAGTGTCCTATTTTGACCTAAACATTCCTTCCAGACATTCTGTTTTCTCTGTCACAGCAGCTTGGTTAAATTTTAACTTGTTTTTCAGAACACTTTTACAAAGAGAGTGGTCCCAACTCATTTTTCCCTTGAACTTCAGTGTCTTTGGGAACTCTCTGTATAATATGGGCCTCCAAATATTTTATTTTCATTTTCTAAGATATTTCTACATATGTACAGATCCTACAATAACACCCTTCATTCATTCATGCATGCATATTTTTAGACTTCTAAGTCAATTTAGAAAATCCATTAACAAAAACACACTACTACCTTGCACATCTTAGGACCATACATTGCATCCATGCAAGATTTGGAGTTTTGTGACTCGTAATCTAAGAAGTAAGGAATGAAGTTGATCATACATTCATGCTTCCCCTCGATCTAATCTTATTTTCTCATCCGTCCCGAGGATTGAGAGGTCTTCTTTTCTGAAAGATTAACATGCATCATTCTAGCTTGCTAAGCATCTTTATTTTCTTTGATTTATTTGTTTCAAGAACAATCCATGTCCCCCTTTAAACTAGGAAAACTTAATTACTTGATATGTGATTAGACAATTTTTCCTAGGTTTGTTTGTGTGATCTTTTACTTTACATTATGTGATACTTTTCTAGATCTTATGAATGATATCTTATCTTTTGATCTTCCATTTCAATATTCTTATGAGATGTAATATACTATCATAGTATTAATTGTCAAACCAAACATAGTATAAGATGATTATTTGGATGCTAATTGAGGCCCGTCGAGAGAGGGGGTGAGTTGAGGGTGTTTTAGTCGTGACAAAGGCTCCTTCCTCTCTTATACCAAAACCCCGAGCCAAGTTCTTTGGTTATGATGAGCCGGTGCCCTTTATCCATTTGTGTGAGTCAAAATTATGTTTCTTGGTTCCTTAAAGACCAAGTGGCCACTCTGTCTCTGTTTTCAACAGACCTTTTTTCCAAATCAATTTCAAAACAAAAGGAAAATCAATTCTGTGTGTCCACACACCCCTAGATATTAACTTATTCACTGCCTGGATAAAATTGCACAATCTTTTTGTCCTGAGCACCTCAATAGATGACATATATAATGAGGAGAGTTACAAGGATGAGAATGAGGTTTCTAAAGATAATGAGAGCTTAGATGATTGCACGCAATTAGGAAAGGAGGAGTCTCCTGTTGACTCTACCCCTCCCTTTGATAGTGATCCTAGGGAGGACGTAAGTAAAAAATCTAAATTTGGTTTAGATTCATGTGATATTCTTGAACCCTCACCTCTTTCGGCCAAAGTAGTGGTTTCACCAAGTTGCCCATCACCTATCCTCACTATCAATCAAAGCTCTCATCCCGAGCTTGAAAGTCATGTACCCCCCCAATTTTGAACAAAAAGAATGTGTTGTGGAAGAGAATGGTAAGGATTCTAGCACATGCACTTTACAAAATTTTAAATTTCAAAACTCTTTGAGAGAGGACTTAGAAAATATTGGGTCCACATTAGATGATCTTCACCTTCCACAAGAAGCTAGTAATTTTCTAGACTGTTTAATCTTCTTGAGTGATAACGACATAGAGGCCCAAATAAATAGCTTTATCCAAGCCCGGTCCAAAATTATGTACATGGAACAGAAATCTAATTCCTATGATCATATCTCCATAGATTCTGTTCTAGAACAAGAGGAGGGTAGTGAAGCTAAATTTGAACATCACTTAGACCATGCCCTTGAACCATGGCTACCCCTAGTAAATAAGAGGCCGTTATAGAAAATACCAATACCAACGATCATTTTTGAGTATAATTCCTCAAAAGTGTGGTATACCTCTTATAACTGTCCCCAACAAATTTGGAGGCCATAGATTTTGCATCATCTCCTTGGACCTTGAGCCTGACATTAGTTGGGGTTGCATTTTTATGAGGATCCCAACATTCTTCTCACTGCTAAATTATTTCATTGGGAGGATCCTCAAAAATTTCAGTTATTACTTTATGATAAAAAAATCTTGATTAACCGAATTTATATACTGAGTAGTTGTATTATATTATCTATTTTTCCTTGTTGCTACTAATGATTTTGTAGGTAACTTGAAAAAAATGGATACTAACGCCTCGAAGTAACATCAGTCCTTCTCTCGGTTTACTTTATTTGTCTATGTGCTCAGTTGAGAACATTGAGGACAATGTTTAGTTTTGGTTGGAGGGACTGAGTCATTGCATGCCTCGTATCTATTTTGTTGTGCTTTAATGTCGATATACATGTTTAGCAACATGTAACTCAGTAAATTAAAATTGTCAAAAATTTTAAAATTTTTAATTTTTTTAAAGATAATAAAAAGGTTTTTGTATTTCTCTCTTAGTAAATATAGTTAGTTATGATGCATTAGTGTTATTTTCTGTATGTTATTAGTATGTGACACACAATGATAGTTTGTTTACTATCTTAGTTATAGTATATTTTATGCTTTTTAATCTTTAAACAATCTTGAGCACGTTGTGACAACCTTGTACATAGCTAAAATGTATTAGTAAGCATAATTTAGGTGTCTTGAGAGACTATTGTGGAGACTAATAACCCAAGTGAGCTTTTGATCCATTCTTTTTTCTTGAGGGTTTTATAAAATTACTCTTATTTTTTGAAAAGCATTTTAATTCATTGAAAGTCTCATTTTTCTTCTTCATTTTGACTGATCACTAGAAGAGAACGTTCAGGATGTACCAAATCTAGAGCTTTTGAATTTACTGAAATGAATAATCTGATGAACATAGAAGATGATTTAAGTCATCTTTTGATCATACATGTATCATACAGCCTTGGCCTACCTCTATGTTATTCATCTACTTCACCTCTTGAGCATATCATAATCGTCTTGTCTTCAAAATCCTAAAATCTATGTCGAACTCCAAAACACGAGTTTGAGCTTCTTTCTCTACCTAGGAGTGATTGGGATGTGTTGTCTTGACAAGAAAGTGTTAGTGTGAATAAGGAAAAGTTGACAACAAAAAAAAAGAATGAAAAGAAAAAGAAAAAAGACAAAAAAAATTGCCAATGGTTGCCACATAAAAAAAATAACAATAACAATAATAATAATAATAATAATAATAATAATAATAATAATAATAATAAGAGTGTGGGAAAGAAAAGAAAAAAATTTTAAAGAAAAAAAAAAAGAAAAATAGAGAGATCGGAGATGTGGGAGAGTTTGAAAAGTTGTAGTAGATATTCCAATCACATCCTTGACCCAATTGAATATCACGAGCCTCTTTCTTCTTAACTGAACACCTTGTGGATACCGGGATTCCACCGCTTCTCTTGTTTGAGATTGTTTTGAAAAGAGAAAGAAAATGGTCTTTTTTGAAGAAAAGAAGGTCTGTTGAAAACAGATACAGAGTCGCCACTTGGTCTTTAAGGAACCAAGAAACCCAATTTTTGACTCACCCAAATGGATAAAGGGCACCGGTCCTTCATAACCAAAGAACTTGGCTCGGGGTTTTGGTACGAGAGAGGAAGGAGCCTTTGTCGCGATTAAAACACCCTCAGCTCGCCCCGTCTTTCGACGGGCCTCAATTAGCATCCAAATAATCATCTTATACTATGTATGGTTCGGCAATTAATACTATGATAGTATATTACATTACATAAGAAAACTTGAAATTGGAAGATCTAAAGATAAAATATCATTCATAAGATCTAAGTCAAATATCATGCAATGTAAAGTGAAAGATCACACAAATAAACCTAGGAAAAATCGTCTAATCATGTATCAAGTAATTAAGTTTCCCTAATCTAAAGGGGACATGAATTGTTCTTGAAGAAAATGATCAAAGAAATCAAAATATGCTTAGCAAGCTATTATGATGCATGTTATTCTTTGAGAAAAAGAAGATCTCTCAATCCCCGGGACGGATGAGAAAGGATAATTAGGTCGAGGGGAAGCATGAACGTGTGACCATAATTATTCCTTATAATCTTCTTAGATTAGGAGTTACAAAAATCTCAAATCTTTGCATGGATGCAATGTATGTATCTAGAATGTGCCAAGGTTGTAGTGTGCTTTGTGTTCATGGATTCCTAGAATGACTTAGAAGTCTATAATGTGTATGAATGAATGAAATCATGGGATATGTACAAATGTAGTATGAACTACTTCCTAAGATGTGAACTAATTTGGAAGGCATATAAGCATCAAATCAAGGAATGAAAGTTAAAATGTGCTTGCTGTGAATAGTGGACAGAACAGTAACTAGATCTTTGGAAAATTGAAAAGAGGGGTTAGGAATGTTTTCAATGCATGATTGTTTATGAAGATGTTCCTTATTGTGTCTAGAACACAACCCAAAAAGCCAATCTTTAATAACTACTACAGATTGAGAGAAATCACATAAACAACAAAGGTTACTCAGAAACAGAGTCCGTACTGTCGACTGAAATGTTAGAAAATCTTAGAAAATGAAAACGAGTGATCTAGAGGCCCATTTTATACAAAACGTTCCATAAGACATTGAAGTTTAAGGGAAAAATAATTTGGGATCACCCCGTTTGGAAAATATTTCTGAAAAAGAAGTTGGAAGTTAGTCAAGCTGCTGTGACAGCAGAGGAAGAATGTTTGGAAGGAATATTTGGGTCCAAATGGACCATTTTCAAGTACTTCCAAGTCAAACCAAAAATCATGGGTGTTCTCCAATGAGTTAGGAAGACTTTCCAAGTGGCCTTGCATATATATATGTTGAGTATTGAGTTCTAGAGAAATCTTTGAACTCAGCTCACTCACTGTTTTGACTCACTGTTTTGAAGATTTTGGGAAAAGCTAGAGTTTTCTCTCTTGAGATTAACATGAAGGGTTTTAAAAGGGGTTTTGAAATAGAGGTTTTGAAAGTATATTTTCAACACTCAATGAAGGTTATAGCCACTTAAAATGCCAACATCAAACTCATCATCAAGAACCTCCAAGATTGTTGGAAAGATTTATTCTTATTAGAACATAACTTCAATACACTTCAAGAATACCTTGGAGGTATTGAAGTTATAATCATCATCTATCAAACATGTTTTTGAGGTTAAGAGCTACTATCCATAAAGATTCACTCACCTCAAACTTCATGTCATCATTTAGATGATGAAGAACAAGTAAGTAAATAAATAAAAATAAAAAGAAATGAGGTAAGAAGGGATGAACATATATATAAACAAGCAAGTAAATAGCAATCAATAGATGATAATCAATGTGATTTTGGACTTGTAGCTTGGTGTTTCACTCATAGATTTTGACATTTGGACATGGAAGTAGCTTCCTATCTCATGAATGCTCAAGAATGAGGGTTGGAATGGACTTTGAATGTGAAGTATATAGAAGGATAATGGAAGAAAACAAGAATAAAACTCACTTTCTTATGGAAAATCAATGGGAGAAGCTCCCTTTCTTTCTTCTAAACCTATCTCTATCTCTCTTCTTCTCTACAACTTTTCAAGCTTTGCACTTGGCCCCTCCAAAATGAAGAGCAATGGGGGGTTTATATAGGCCAATTTGGGGTGGTTTTGGGATTTTAGAAGTGTTCTCATTGGTCCCAAACATCTGTGAACATAAAACTACGTCGTTTTGGTTTTCAATTAATCAAATTGGACCCCCAAAAAAATTACAAAAATGGACTCTGCGAGGGTTGAGTGCCGTGGCGGCAGTGGGCCAGTGCCGCGGCGGCACTGCTCCTCAGACGCCCAGAAATTTACATTTAGGCCATCAGAGGTTCTGGTATTCGCGAAAAGGCCCTATTTTGTCTGAAATTCACAGAAAATGCATACGAACTCCAAATTGAGGTTGTGATATACCGTTGGAAAGGTAATGGAGTCTAATTTACATAAAAAATAAGTCGGGAATAGGTCACTTTGAAAATTTTTACGGTATTTGCGATAAAAGCTGATTTGACCAATTTTTTCGGCTTCGAAAATTCATAATAAACTCGTTTTAAATCTAGGAATTATGTGTGATATACCGTTGGAAAGCTATTGACCTCTAGTATCCATGAAAAATATTTTAAAATTGTTTTGGGGCCCCGATTCCAAAGTCAAATCTTGGTCAAACTGGTCAAATCTGGGATTCCCGGGAAGTTCTGGGAACCTCCGGGAGCTTCCAAGAGCCGACGTTTTCGCTCGATTCTCTTTGAAAACTCATTTTAATACTTTTCTAATGATTTCGGTGAATTTGGATGATTTCGGTCAAACTTGGTCAAACTCTGGTCAAACCTTGGTCAAACCGGTCAACGGGGACTTTCGGGGAACTTCCGGGACTTCCGGGGGTCTCTGGGAGCTGACGATTTCTTCCGGTTTTACTTAAAAAAACTCATTTTATCATTTTTCTTACGACGTAGCATGTTTCCAGAACTTTTGGTCCAAATCTGGGAGTTTTTGGGCTTTCAGGGGCGTTTTGGTCATTCTGAGCATTTTGAGAAATAGAGCTAACTTCCAGGAGTCCTTTTTGAGTCTTTTTCGATCATTGTGAACCACCAAGCTATGGGTCTCCTAAATTTGATAGCCGACAAAATGGGGTGTCTACACACCTCTTTTTCAAAGTCCTGATGATTTTAAGTATATTGGATTTGAAGTTAAGGTAATGAGCGAGTTCTCCATGGTATCTCGCTCTCCTAGTGAAATGTATCCTTTCATGAGACTTTATGCACTAAAATTTCCGTTTTTTCAATTTAGATATGTGAAGCATTTGTTTCCCTTGCGTTTACTCTTTATAGCTTCCATATCATGAGTGATAATTATTACACCTAATTCGGAGTAATTTCATCTTATGAGTGTAATCCCGATGAGAGTTGAGTCAAAATGAACGTCTTGATAGTGTCTTAGGTTATGCGAGCTTTGAAATTAAAGTTTTGTATTTTGGTTGTCAATTCACATACACACTTGATGATTAATAAGTATGGAATATTCTAATGACTTTAATAGTAGATTAACTGTAATGTGTGTGTTGCATGGTCATGGCATATTAGAAATTTCATGAGATTGTTGAGCTTAACTACATTGCTAAATGAGAGAAAAATTTTCTTGGAAACATTTAAAAAAAAAGAACCATTAGCATAAACATGAATTTTGTGGGTAGATTCACTACAAACCCTCAAGAGATAACACTCGTCCACTAGAGGGAACCTAGGGGTTTAAAGGCTTGTTGCATACGCTAAATGCAATCACGATTCCTGCGAAAGTGAGTTAGGAATTTAACTTTATTTTGTTTTCAATTTCTTAGAGTTTAAATAAACATTGTTGTAGTTCACTTCATTGCTAAGGACTAGCAACGAGCTAGTTGGGGGTGTGATTAGAGGTGTAAAGTGCATATTCATAGCTGACACGAGAATTTTTTCTGTGTGCGCTTGTGTGCTATACCCAAGTGTAGGTAATCGTGAAAGTAGTAATCTGGTTAAGTCCAGGTCGATCCCACAGGGAAGGTGTTAAACTAAATACCTAGATTAATCTCTAAAAAGGAAAATAAAAATCAATACTTTAAAAGGATGTAGAACATAAAGTTCCACGGTTTATCAACTACTAAAGATAAAGCAATTAAACTAAATTAATCTAACGACAAATTAAAGCGATATTTTAAAACGTGTTTTTTTCTGAATAAAAGGGAATGTTGGGATTACACGAATCCACCGCGACCCAGCCCTCTACCATGCAATTACGTTGAAGCTCAATGGAGTACATCCTCTACAGTATTCCGTAATTCTCTTAGGATAAAGAATCCATAGCCCTTTCATGCCCGGGACTATATCATCACAATTAAGTTTGAAACACATAAAAGCGGTTTAAAACAATAGTTAAGACTCGCACCTACAATGGTATTCGCATTGAGGGTGGTTTGCAAAAGATATTGAAGAAAAATGCCTTAAGGCTTTAAGTTTACAGACTGCTTTGACAAACTGAGCGTTTGGGGACAGTTTGATAACAAATCAGTAAAACAGAAAGTCTAGAAATACTGCATAGAATGTTCTCAAGAATCAGTGAGTTCGATCGATCGACGCGCTTTCGATCGATCGAACAACTTCATCTCTCGATCGATCGAAATGTCTTCGATCGCTAGACAATGTCTCTGGTTCGATCGATCGAACTAACTTCGATCGATCGAACATAGGAATTATTCTGCTGTATGGCAGAGACTTGAGATCATGGTTTCATCGTGATCTCCCAACCTGGGGACAACTCAAACATAGTCTGGAGTGTCACAGATGCGTTTTTAAAGTAAAGATTCATTAAGGATGCGTTTGGTTGTGATTTTAACATGAAAACTGTGTAAACTAATGATGATTTGAAACCACTACTATGCTACTATCAATACTAACGAATTAAACTACAATATTAAGCAACTAGAATATAAACAAAATGAAATCACAGAACCTGGAATAGAAGAACTTGTATTAAACCAAAGAAAAACAATCCAAAAGCAATATCAAAGCTTTGAAACCTACAAAACATGTAAACTCTCTGTCTCTCTCTCTAAAACTGATAAAAAGCAATGTGTGCATCCCCTGGGACGTATACAATATGAATATATATAACAAAAACCTAATGCTAGGGTTAAAAGTCTATCACTGCTGCGTGCGCGTAAAATCTGATAAAAGCCATGTTCGATCGATCGAACATCTCTCGATCGATGGAACTTCTGGGATCTTCGAGCGCTTGAGCTGCATTCGATCGATCGAAACCTCGATCGATTGAAACTTCTTCGATCGCTCGAAACTCTCTTTTCATGATTGATCTATCTTCATTAGAACCTAGCACTTCCTGTTATCATTTCCATCCAATTCTTCGCACAGCAGTAGTAATATGCACAAATGACCACTTATTATAGTTTAATCATATTGTGTAAAAACTGGCATTGTAATTCAAATTGCAGATAAACAAGGGAATTGTAAACTAAATTAGTATATTTTCTTCTTTTAGCGCGGTTGTATTTTACGAATACCCCCGCTTGTCACAACCTCCAACTAGCGATTTTCTAGTCCCTAGCAATAGAGCAAAAATATAACAAGCAAACTACTACTATAACGACTAAACTAAAATAAATTGAACTCAAGTCAACTAAAGTAACAAGAAAGAAACTACCTAACTCACTTTCACAGGAATCGTGGTTGCATTTAGCAAATGCAATAAGCCGTTGAACCCCTAGGTTCCCCCTAGGGTTTGCAGTGAATCTACCCACAAAATTTTCTGATTTTAAGATAAAAAAAGATATAGAATAACTTTTAAACACTTTCTTCTATTCAACTATTAATTTAGCTCTACAAAAAATATCATCCTCATTCAAACCATGAAAGAAATATACATGTTCCTCATGTCACCAAGAAAGAATAACATATGCATCACATCCATGTATCCGTGTGTGTGTGTGAAATTAACAGCTATACATAAAACTTTATTTAGAGTTGTTTAGACTATCATACTCTCAGAACTTGTAGTTTCAACCCAATTCTCACATGGGTTTACACTCAAAAATGAACATCTCTCAGAAACTTGTTTAATAATGATCGCTCATGGTGTGAAAGCTTTGATATGAGTGATGTTTTGGTTACTAATGCTTTCACGCCTGACTCAATAAAGGATGAACATTTAGAGTGTATAGTCTCATGAACGAAATACTACTAACTAGAGGAGAGAAATACCGTGGATAACTCAATTTACACGTTCGTGTTTTAAACTAAGTTGTTGAAAATCATTAAGGCTTTGACTTGACGGTTTTTATTTAGTAGGGTAGAAATTAGCGGGGTAAGAAATTGCACATTTTCAGCATGTGATTGAGTTTTAATAATTTTTCTTCTTTACTTCATTCTAACTATCCTCTATTTTTTTTTTCACAGAACCTGGACTCCATCTTCTTTCCTTTTTTTTCTTTTATGCGGTTCCTCCCACAACTACTCCCTCCTCATGACATACTTCAACAATTTAATCACATTAGATGTGCAGTGCGGTTCATTGAGGTAAAAGTATAACATTAGAGATTTAGGAGTTCATAATTGATTTGGCAGTATTTACTAGTTATGGGGTTGAGAACAATGCATATTCTGGAATGTTGATACAGGTAAATGGAAAGGTAAGGAGCAAATAACGATGGCTTAAATCATTTCCTCAACTTCTTAATTTTTACACGTCAATGTTCATTGAGTTTGGTTGATAAATTATGAACATTCTCCTCTACTAAGGAGCCAAAATGAAGAATTAGAGACTATTCGACAAATTTAATACGCTTATTCAATAAGAACAATTCGAATTTAATGTGATAATTCCCTCAAAATTGAAGATTGGATTCAAAAGCTCACTAAGGGTAACTAGTTTCCACTACTTTATTCCTTAAAGTACAAAAGTCGTATTAACTCTTATTTTAAGTTTTCTGCATAGCTATTAACATGTGCAAATGATTTGGATACAAGAATGGTCAACATATGCATTCATCCTAGAGAAACTGGAAAAACACGTGAACTTAATTCATAAAAGGATGAGAATAAAATGGTTGTATCATTGCTTGATAACAGCTAAATAGGAGTCAATATTCAGAGTTATTCTACTAATTTAATTCAAACCTTGCTCAATCGTTTGAAATTTTTAATTTTTAACATTTTTAAATTTTTCTTAACTTCACGAATTCAAACTCGAGATTGTATGACATGTGTAATAAAGTGATCCAGATTGCTAAGTATAAATATGCACAGGTGATTATCTATCTACATTCCACCCCCAACTGAAAATAACAATGTTCTCAGAAGTTGATTTTCAAAAATAGATAGAGAGATATCACCTGATAAAGCATCGTAAGAACCACAAGTGTAACAATCTGTACAGAAAGCATACAAACTCCAAGCAGCACAGATCAAAAAGATATGAAATATAGAGCATGGAATCCATACACAAAACAGAACTAATCACTGGAAAGATAATAAAGTGAAAGAATAGAACAATGATAATATACTCCATACAAACTAAAATCCAACATATCCAAAACCAACCAACAAACCAAAAACCAACATATCCAACCAAACCATAAGAAAAACATGAGAGAGAAGAGAATACACTCCCAACCAAAACATCCACAAACACTGATCGAGCAGAAGCAAGACATCATCGGCGACGTCCGATAATATCTCAATCAGCACATCGGGAGCATCCCCATCACCACCCTCGGCAACAGTAGTAGCGGTCGCTGGGTCACTTGCAATCGTGGGAGCTGGTGTAGATACTGATATATCATCCACGACAGGAGGAGGTGGAAGTGGTATCTCAGTAGCAGGCGGTGTCGCCGATGTGGATGGAGTTGTAGGATCAGTCGGTGCAAGTGGAGCTGAAAAAGTAGAGGGAGCAGTAGGATCAGAAGAGGACAGACCAGTGGTGGGTGGTAGAGGTGTAGGGTGAGGGGAAGACGGGGGCACGAACTGATCAAACCCTAGCTGAACAAGTAGGGTCATAAGCATAGTGGTTATGTGATCTACCTTGCCCTCGAGTCTAATCCGGGCCTCTCTCTTCTCCAATAGTAACTCGTGAACAGTCAAGAGAGCCGCAGACGAAGAAGACTCTCCCTGGGCATGAGCCTGAGATCGCTATCTCAGCTCAAATCTCGCAACCTCCTCAACAGGGTCAACCTCCTCCTCAGAATCATGCTCCTCAGCCTCAGTAGGCGTCCCAGAAGCAGCACCCTCCGTATCAGTGCCTCCTCCTCGTCTCCTGTTTTCTCCAACCTTAGCCTTGCCTTTACCTCGCCTCTTTCTCTTTTGAGCATCAGACCGGCGAGAAGCTGTCTCGCCAAAAAGACTGCGAGACTGGGCAGTCGCATCACCCGCCAAAGGAAGGAGACCTGTGACACGAGAAAAATCTTGTGCGCTCTTGTGCAATACCCAAGTGTAGGTAGACGTGCAAGTAATATCTGGTAAGACCAGGTCGATCCCACAGGGAAGGTGTTGACCTATCGAATTAGACTAACCTCTAAAGAAAATAAAATAAAATGAATAAGATTAAGCAATGGTGCGGAACACAAAGTTCCACAGCTAAAATTACTAAAGAAAATGACTAATGATCTAACTAGCTAATTAAACAGTACTTGAAATTAGGATGTTTAACTTTAAAAGAAAGTGTTGGGATTACACGAATCCGCAGTAATCTAGCCATCTACCATGCATTTACCTTGAAGCACAAAGGAGTATATTACCCACAGTTTTCCGTATTCCTCTAAAGATAGAGAATCCATGGCCCTTTCATGACCGGGACCATATCATCACAGTTAAATTAAGATACGTGAAAGCGGTTTAATCCAATAGTTAAGACTCGCATCCTTAATGGTGTTAGCATTAAAGATGGTTTGCAAAATGTATTGAAAGAAAATGCCTTAGGGCCTTAGTTTTAAAACTGTTTTGACAAACTGAGCATTTATTTGGGACAGAATGATAACAAATCCTAAAACAAAAAGTCCTGGAATACTGCAGGGAACATCCTCAAGAATCCGAGAGTTCGATCGATCGACGCGCTTTCGATCGATCGAAGACCTTCATCCCTCAATCGATCGAACTGACTTCGATCGATTGACTGTCTCTGGTTCGATCGATCGAACTGACTTCGATCGATCGAACACAGCGATTATTCTGCTGCATGGCAGAGGCTGGAGATCACTGTTTCATCGTGTTCTCCCAACCTAGGACTACTCAGACATCGTCTGGAGTGTCATAGATTGATATTTAACGTAAAAGAACATTAACATCTTGTTTGGTTGTAAGTTTTTCATAAAAAATCTAAAAACTATGGTTTTATAAATATTTGGCATGCAACACCATAAGACGAGCGATTAAACTACGACTACCAAGTGCAAGATATGAATAAACAATAAATATATAACCTGGAATGAAGAATACTCGTATCAAACTTAAGAAATCCGGTTCACAAATGAAACTTCAATGAATAACCTACAAAAAACCAAGCAAACTCTCTATCTCTCTCTATAAAACTGTTAAAATGTAAAGTGGGCGTCCCTCTGGACGTGTACAATACTCCTATATATAAGAAAACCTAAGAAACTAGGGTTAAAACCCGCATCTGCTGCGCACGCAAATGTTACTGGAAATACCCCGTTCGATCGATCGAACAGCTCTCGATCGATCGAACCCCTACTCTTCAAGCGCTTTAACATTCTTCAAGCGATCGAACGCTCGATCGATCGAACCGTCTTAGATCGATCGAACTCCACAATTCAACTTTGACTTCTTGTGTTTTCATTCCAGCATTCCATTTATTCTGATGTTCATCTGTTTAGTCCACACAGCAGTGATCTGCACAAACAATAGCTAAAACAATATAACTTATCATAGATTAATCATAGTGTATGAAAATTAGCCTTGTAATGCAAATTGCAGATAACACGGGAAGTTGTGATAAAAACTACTACAATTCTTCCTTTTAGCGCGGTTGCATTTTACAAATACCCCCGCTTTGCACAACCCCCAACTAGCTTATTGCTAGTCCCTAGCGATAAAGCGAAAATAAAATAAAATAAGAACTCCTAAACTAATACTACCACGACTAAGAAACAAAGACAAACTAAAAACAACCTAAACTAAGATAGAAAGAAAAAAAATCCTAACTCACTTTCGCAGGAATCGCGGTTGCATTTAGCGAATGCAACAAGCCGTTAAACCCCTAGGTTCCCCCTAGTGGACGAGTGTTGTCTCGTGAGGGTTTGCAGTGAATATACCCACAAAATTCTCCAATTTTAAGCTCAAAAAAAAATTTAGAATAACTTGTAGAATTCCCCCTTCCATTCAATTGTTAACTAAACTCCACAATAATATAATATCCTCTATCAACCCATGAAAGAGACCCACATGCTCCCCTATATCACCAAGTAAAATATAACAAATGTATTACCATCATGCACCCGTGTGTGTGTGAAATTAACAACCATGCGTCCAACCCTATTAAGAGTTATCTAGACTATTGTACTTTGGAAAACTTGCAGTTTTAGCTCAATTCTCACATTGGTCACACTCAAAAAGAACGTCTCTCAGAAACTTGCTTTACAATGATCGCACATCGTATGAAAGCTTTGATAAGGATGATATTATAAGTGCTAATGCTTTCATACTTGACTCTATGAAAAACGGACTTTTAAAAGTGTATAGTCTCATGAATGGAACACTACTTACTAGAGGAGCGAAATACCGTGGATAACTCAACTCACACTTCCATGTTCAAATCAATTGTTGAGAATCTTCAAGACTTTGACTTGCGGCTTTTATTTAGTAGGTAGGAGGGTTGTAGAGATGAGTGTACTTTTTAGTATGTGATGGAATTTCCACTTCTCTTTTTATTCTTTATTCTTTTCTCCACCCAATCTCCCATTCATTCCATATATATATATATATATATTTTTTTTTTTATGAATATATATCCCACTACTACTTCCTTCCATTTCACATACTTTGATGACTCATTCTCAACAAATATATCAACGGCTCAATGAGGTCAAGGTATAGATCACAGATTTTGACTCTTGTGATTTCATTGGAAATATTTAATTGAGGTGGGATCAGGGATGAAATAATTCAACGAATGTAGGTGAAACTATATTAGGTAAAAGAATGGGTAAACGATGGCTTGAATCATTTTCTCAACTTTCAATTTTTAGCACTTAAGTGTTCATTGAGTTTAATTGGTAAATCCTGAACGTTCTCCTCTAACAAGCAGTCAAAACTTTAAAGAAAACTGAGACTTAACAACGAATTCACAAAGTATATGCAAGAAAAGACCATTCGACAATGTATGAGAATCCCCTCAGAAATAACGATTGGCTCAATAGCTCACAAAGGGTTATTAGCTTCCACTACTTATTCTTTTCCGCACAATAATCATATTAACTCAACTTTCAGGTTTTCTACATAGCTGCCAATTAGTGCACAGTATTGGGTACATAATAGCTTTACAAATGTAATTCATTTCAGTGATACAGAAAAACGCGTGGATTTAATCCATAAAAAGACGAGAATACTACAAATGTGTCATTGTCTAATTAACAAGCAGGAGAGGTTATTCAGAGTTATTCTATCAATATGATTCAAAAATTTTCAAAATTTTAACAGACTGTGTTCTCATTAAATTTAAAACATATCTAAGTGCAAAACCTGATTATTACGGGTGTATACCTATCTATTACCTCCTACCCCCAACTGAAAACAACAAAGTCCCCAGAAGTTTATTTTCAATAAATAAAATAGATGGGTATCACCTGTATGGAGCAAATTGATGATCTTAAGCAAGCAACCTAGCATAGAAAAGTAGAACACAATCTCCAAAACAGCCAAGATCAATAGATAAGAGTAATACGATAAAAAACATGATCCAAGCAATCTAAACCACTGTAATATGAACATAATAAAATAAAAGCAGTGATACATAATGTCCATACAAAACCAACTAACCAAATAATCCAACCAAAACTACCAACCTATATCCAACCAACCAAAAAAATATAACGAAAATCAGTACACTAACTAACCAAAAATACATAAACACCACCTCCCCAACTAAAACTAATCGACCCCGGACGGCACATCATCAGCTATATCAGAAGGGATGTCGATGGGAGCAGGTGGTAATATGGTAGTAGCAGGGGCGGCAGCAGATGGCTCGGAAGCAGCGGTGGAAAAAGGATCAGCAGCCTCAGAATCTGGGGCAGCATCAGATGATGGAACAGTGGTAGGTGGTGCAGACGGGGCCATCGATGGATGCGGAGTAGAATGAACAGTCGACTCAACCCCAATCTGAATCAAAATGGACTCCAGTAAAGTCTGGAGATGGTCTATCCGGCCCTCGAGTCTAATCCTGGCCTCTCGCTCCTCCAATAGTAGCTCGTGAACTGTCGGGAGAGGCACAGAAGAAGAAGACTCTCCCTAGGCCTGAGCCTGCGACCGCTGTCGCAGCTCAAACTGCCGAACCGCAGCAACCGGATCATCCTCGTCATCATCCGAATCAAGCTCCTCCACCTCAGTAGGTGTCCCTGAAGCTCCCGCCTCCGTGTCCGACCCACCACGTCTCTTCTTCCTCCCCCTCACCCTTGCTTTCCCTTTTCCCTTTCGCTTCCTCTTCTGGGCGTCGGAGCGGCGAGCAGCCGCCTCGCTAAATCTACGGGGAGAAGGGCGAACATCGTCTCCAGCGAGCTCGGGGAAACCGGCATCAGCCATAACCCTCTGAATAGCCCAAGCACCCTTCAGGTGCTTCTTGTACGAGATATAACGGGTGGGGTGGACCATAAAGTCAATATATAGGCGTGGTATACAAACTGGCTGTCCCGTCCCCACTGCATATAAGACTCGCGCATACCAAGCCGCAATCTTCTCTCGATAGGAAGTCACTAGGAGGCAGTTGCTGAGGACCAAGTGGATCATATGGTAGCCATCAGTGAGAAAGTGGTCCTCAATCAAAGCATTGCCATCCCAAGACGGAACGGCGCCTCCAGTGAGCTCACGGATAATAGTGGATGGTGGGGTCACTGGTGCATCAGGCTGGTGGGGGCAAACATAATCTGGTACCTCTGGTACCCCCAACGCGGCTGAGACGGTAGCGGGACTGATGATGAACGGGCGACTCCGGAAGAAGGCATGGTAGGTGAATGGTGCAAACGGGTCGCTGATCATAGTCGCACACGCACCTCGAATCCAGGATAGATTGACACTCTTGGCCAATGAAAGGAGATGGAACCAGTGCGGCATAGAACGGATCCGTGTAAGGAACCATGGGCTCTCCGTCCAAATGTGCTCAATCGGGCGCTCGACCATCACCATCCGTGTCTGAAAATACCTCTCGTACCATAGCCTATCCTCGTCATTCCGGAACCCGTGTGCGGGCACCGGATCTGGTATAATAAGGCTGAGGGGCTTAGACTTATGGTAGCCCGTCACTGGATTCATTGCGGCAACCCTGGAAATAAGACACAACATGATATAGATAAGAACGGGGAGAAAAAGAATTAAAACTGCCACTGCTTGAGTTCGATCGATTGAACTGGGTTCGATCGATTGAACTGGAGTAGACTTCGATCGCTTGAACATTGTTCGATCGATCGAACATCTCCCCTTCGATCGCTCGAATACAGTTCGAGCGATCGAACACAGCAGTGTTGCAGCGATCGCAGAAATGAAAAGGAAACAACAGTTACACTAATCAAAAGAAGATCCTAAGACCAAGGGGACACCCCCTTGGGATTTTCTAACACGAATATTAAGAAAAAGGAAGAGACAAACAAGTGGGGCCTACCTCGGTGTAGAACACGCAGTGAAGATGGAGGGGATGATGATATGACGGTGAGGATGATCAGAGGGGTGATCAGGGCGTCCTATTTAGTGCACGGAATCGACAATTCCAGAGTTGCCCTCCCTCTGTGTTCGAGCGATTGAGAGTGAAAGTGAGGGAAATGAAGAGGTGTTCTGAAGACGCCTCGTTTAAAAGCTTCGTTCGATCGATCGAACTATGGTCGATCGATCAAACACAAATCCCTCAATCGATTGAACAGAAAAGACAAGCGCTTGAACAACCAGGTTTCGATCGATCGAACTGGGTTCGATCGATCGAACACAAAAATTCCAGAATTCAATTGGGGCATGAACCACATCACCCCCAACTATCAGAAACAATTCTGGACATACAGAGAGACTGAAAAACAGTTGAAGTACAAGCATGTATGACAGAAATTCATCCTCAGAATAGAAAATTGCAATTTATATAAAAATAAAACTTTATAAGTGCATCCAAATTGCAACATAATTATCCCCAACTGTGGTTAAAACCTTATTTAACTAAAGAAAACCAAAAATAAACTAAAACTAAAACCAATAAAAACTCTGTCAAGGATTACACTCCAGTTGATAAACAAAAGATGAAATTGAACGGAAACAACTGAAATGCAGCACTAATCTTCGAGTATAAAGATTTCCTCTTCCACAATCTCTTCATAACCCGCCGAATCCTCAGAAGTGAAGTCCAAACTCGATGATTCCCTTTCCCAGAACAATCGAAAAGCAGCAAGGACATCATCAAACAAGTCTGGCATCTCCACAGAATTGAAAGCCCATGCAAGAGATGATCCGGACGGAGACAAGGATAAAGGAGTGTGATTTCGCAACGGACTGTCCTCTCGCGGCGGAGTGTGTGGGGGCCTTATGTAGGGCCCAAGACCATGAATCAGTTGATGTGGGAAGAAAACCGGAATACCATTTAGGAACATAGTGACAATCCTGGACAAAAGACAACAAACTGAAATCAAAATAACAGAACACAAGAAACACGAATTAACACGAAAAGGAAAAAAAACAATGAACAGAAACAAAAATACAAAGGAATGTGACAAGTTCCAACCTCACTATTGGCATAGGTTCCCAAAATGCACTGGCTGGTAAGGGGCATTGGAGCCTAAATAGCAGGTAGCTCAGGTGCACGTAGTAGTATGGGACCAACTCAGGAACAAGGAAATCGTCCACGAAAACAAAGACGGCATTGTGGCGGTCTGGGACGACATCCTGAAGGTCATGATCCTCCCATGGCTCCCACATATCATCATTTTCCCACTGGGCCATGAGTGCATCATCCACCATTCGTCCCATGTACAAGTCTTCTTCTTCCTCCACATCATCGTCATCCTAAAATCCCATATTTTCGTATGGATTGATGTCCAGGAGGGCTGGTGGATATGGGATGTACCCTTGAGTAGCATCAATAAGAGAATGAGCTTCAGGATCTTGATGAAGCAAGGGGCAGGGTATGAGTTCAACCTCAATCCAGATGCCACAACGACATTCTGAATCAGCCCAAGAACCGACAGAATGAACGTCATCCCCTCGCATCTATGTACCTGCAGCAGAGTGGTTTAAGTATAATGGCTTAGAACTAGATCACAAACACAAAAGAACGAACAACAACGTAAAAACAAAAGAGAAAAAGAAACTAAAATACAGGGAAAGAAGAGAAATACAACAACAATTTGGAACTCCTCTTTGGATTTAAGTGTGAGAATAGTTGGGCTCATCCAGCTGGATGTGCTCAACTTCAGTGTGGAAGTTCTCCAAGAACGGTTTCAATCTTTGGCCATTGACCTTGAAACAATCATTGTTCTTTGGATTGACAATCTCAACTGCCCCATGTGGAAAAACAGTTTTTACGATGAATGGGCCTGTCCAACGGGAACGGAGCTTTCCTGGGAAATGGTGGAGGCGAGAGTCATACAGCAACACTTTCTGCCCCGGCTCAAATGATTTACGAAAAATCGTACGATCGTGTCGAGCCTTCAACTTTTCCTTATGCAACTTTGCAGAGTCATACGCATCTCGTCGTATTTCCTCTAACTCTGCAAGTTGGAGCTTGCGTAGCTGACCTCCTTCTTGAATATCAAAGTTCAATGAGCGCGTTGCCCAGTAAGCTTTATGTTCAATTTCAACAGGAAGATGGCAAGCTTTCCCGTAAACCAGTCTATACGGGGACATACCAAGATTCGTCTTATAAGCAGTACGGTATGCCCATAACGCGTCAGTCAATTTGTATGCCCAGTCTTTTCGATTGGAACTAACCGTCTTCTCGAGAATATGCTTGATTTCTCGGTTAGCCAATTCTGCTTGCCCGTTTGACTGTGGATGATAGGCAAGAGCGATTTTATGATGGACCCCGTATTTCTTGAGAAGTGACTCCAAGGGCCTATTGCAGAAATGCTTGCCTTGGTCACTTAGTAAAGCTTTCGGAGTACCAAAACGAGACAGAATGTGCTCTCTTAGAAATGACATGACCGTTCTATGGTCATTTCGTCTCGTTGGTATCGCTTCTACCCATTTCGATACATACTCGTCAGCAAGGAGTATGTATTCACAGTTGTTAGACTTGGGAAATGGGCCCATAAAATCTATGCCCCAACAATCAAATATCTCAATTGTGATGATAGGGGTTAAAGGCATAGAATTCCTTTTAGAAATGGTCCCAAGCTTTTGACAGCGTTGGCATGTCTTGCAAAAGGAATGAGCATCTTTGAAGACTGTGGGCCAGTAAAAACCGCTTTGTAGGACTTTTTGTGCGGTCTTTTATGACGCGAAGTGGCCACCGCATGCCTCAGAATGGCATGACGCTAAAATCACGGTTATATCCTCATTGGGAACGCAGCGCCTGATGACCTGATCAGCACAGTACTTGAAAAGGTATGGGTCATCAAAGAAGAAATGGCGCGCGAACGAGAGGAACCGTTTCCTATCTTGGTTCGACCAATGAGTTGGTGTTTCACCCGTAACGAGGTAGTTTACAATATCAGCATACCAAGGCAGACTACTTACTGCCAGTAGCTGTTCATCTGGGAACTCGTCCTTAATGGATTGGGATTCAGTATTGTCAACAAAAGTTAACCGAGACAAATGATCCGCAACCACATTCTCTACTCCTTTCTTATCTTTGATTGTTAGATCGAACTCTTGGAGTAAGAGTATCCAGCGAATAAGCCGTTGTTTAGCGTCTTTCTTTGACAAAAGATACTTGAGGGCCGAATGATCTGTAAAACAGACGATTGGCGACCCTATCAGGTAAGACCTAAACTTGTCCAGAGCGAATACTACGGCCAGCAGCTCCTTTTCAGTAGTAGTGTAATTCATTTGAGCTTCATTCAAAGTTCGGCTGGCATAGTATATCACATATGGCTTATTGTCCTTCCTCTGGCCTAGGACTGCGCCAATGGCGTAATCACTAGCATCGCACATTAATTCAAAAGGCAAACTCCAGTCGGGTGCCTGTATTATAGGTGCGGACGTGAGGAGATCTTTTAGATCCTCAAAGGACTTTTGGCAACTCTCCGACCACTCGAAAGGTGCATCTTTGACAAGAAGTTGACAAAGGGGTCGAGAGATTGCACTGAAGTTCTGGATAAATCGACGATAAAAACCTGCATGCCCCAAGAATGAACGGATGTCTCTTACTGTACGGGGGACAGGTAGATTTGAGATTATGTCGATCTTAGCCTTATCCACTTGGATTCCTTCATCGGATATTATGTGGCCGAGAACTATTCCCTTGGTCACCATGAAGTGACACTTCTCCCAATTCAAGACTAGGTGTTTGTCCTCACACCTCGTTAAAACCTGCTCGAGATTGCTGAGGCAATCTTCGAAGCTATGGCCGAATACTGAAAAAATTTTCGACCATGTCACTGAATATACTCAGCATGCACCGCTGAAAGGTAGCCGGTGCATTGCATAGGCCAAACGGCATTCGTCGGTAGGCAAAAGTACCGAATGGACACGTGAATGTGGTTTTCTCCTGATCTTCAGGAGCAATCTCAATTTGATTATATCCACTGTATCCATCCAAAAAGCAGTAATACTTGTGACCCGCCACCCGTTCTAGCATTTGATCCATGAATGGCAAAGGAAAATGGTCCTTTCGGGTCACAGTATTTAACTTCCTGTAGTCAATACACATCCTCCATCCAGTGGGGACCCGTGTTGGTACCAACTCGCCATCTTTGTTCGGGATGACCGTTATGCCCGCTTTCTTTGGAACTACTTGGGTAGGACTAACCCAAGGACTATCAGATATAGGATATATCATCCCAACATCAAGTAGTTTTAGCACTTCCTTTTTAACTACTTCTTGCATGTTGGGATTCAGACGCCTTTGCATTTGCCTTGAGGGTTTAGCGTCTTCCTCCAGATATATCTTATGCGTGCATATGGATGGGCTTATTCCTTTGAGGTCAGCAATTGTCCATCCCATAGCATCCTTATGCTTGGTAAGCACTTCCACTAGCTTACTTTCCTGTTCATGAGTTAAAGCAGATGAAATGATCACAGGATAAGTCTTTCCAGCTCCTAGGAATGCATATTTCAGCTCTTTTGGAAGCTCCTTCAATTCTAACTCTGGAAACTGGAAACTAGAGGGCATTACCAACTTGGTTTTAGGAGGCAGTTGTTCATATGGCATTACCCACATGCAATCGGCTCTATCCTCCTCTATCGTATCCATCATAAGACACGTCTGGTTTAGGTCAGCATCCAATGGAGTTGACTCTGCGGGCTGATAGATATCGCCAAATTGAGTCATCACAACTTCCAAAGGATCTTTATAGTCGACCAAGTCAACTTCATCTTCAATGACCGTGTCTATATAATGGATTTCTTCCTCATCATCGTATTCTTCAGGTCGGGGATTAGAAAAGATCTTGATATTCAACGTCATGTTCCCGAATACGATAGTCATGATACCAGTTCTAATCTTGATTGTGGCATCAATGGTGTTAAGGAATGGACGTCCAAAAATAACCGGGATATGTGCACCAGGATTAGGCACAGGTTCTGTGTCCAATATCACGAAATCAACCGGAAATACAAAAGAGTCTATTTGGACCAGGACGTCCTCCAACACCCCTCTAGGGTACTTCACAGATCTGTCTGCCAATTGCAAAGCGACTCGGGTGGGTTTGAGTTCACCCAACCCTAGCTGTTTATAGACTGAATATGGCAGCAGGTTCACGCTTGCTCCTAAATCGAGGAGTGCGTTGTCTATCTTTTGATTCCCAATTCTACATGAGACAGTAGGTGTACCGGGGTCTTTGAGTTTTGGAGGCAACTCATTTTGAATGATCGCGCTTGTTTGGCATGCGACATAAGCATGTTTCTTCACGCTTTGCCTCCTCTTGACCGTGCATAGATCTTTGAGATACTTAGCATAGGCCGGCACTTGCTTGATAGCATCTAGGAGTGGAAGGTTAATCTTAACTTGCTTAAACAATTCCAGAAACTCCTGATTCTTCGTCTCATTCTTGGGTTTCTTCAATCGTTGAGGATAAGGTGCAGGAAAGGGGCATTTTGGTGGTTCCTCCTTAACAGACTCCTTCCCAGGCCTTCGCTCAACTTCTTCCTCTACTCTAGGAACTTCAATGTTTGCCTTGATTGGTTCGTCATTAGTAGACGGCTCCTCCTCTCGAGTAGATGGTAACTCAACTTCTTCATCCACCACTTCCTCCTCTTTATACACTTCGGGAGTAGACAGAGGCATGCTTTTCTCTATGATTTTTCCACTTCTCAGTGTAGTCACAGCTTTAGCATGTTCTTGATTGTTAGGACCATTGTTATGTCCCTTGGGGTTCTGAAGTGGTTGGGCAGGGAATGTTCCTCCTGAGCCTTCTTGCCGTGCATCTATCCTTTCTAATGTGGCAGACATTCTACTCATCATTTGTATGAGTTGCTGCGTTAGATTGGCATTAGCAAGTGGCTCTTCTTCTTGTACCTTCTTGTGCGGTGGCACAGAGGTATTGGTTTGTGGTGCATTGGAGGTTTGAGCTTGATTGTAGTTATTGGTTCTGTTTTGATTGTAATGCTGGGCTGGCCTATTGTTTTGCCCTTGATATTGATTGTTATTGTAGGGCTGCTGTTGGTATTGATTTTGGGCCCCAGCATTATTTCTCCAATCAAAACCGGGGTGATTCCATCTATTGTTACTTTGAAAGTTATTGTTGGAATTCCCCGCCCCTCGAAAACCTTGCATGGCATTCATCTCTATAGGGGCTTGCTCTTGAAAATATGGCACATTAGGACAGTATTGAGTTGTATGTCCCAACATGTTGCATGTGCCACATGGTTCCTCAGGCAAGACTTGCCTAGAGCTCTCTCCTTTCATGCTTAACTCCTCTACCTTCTTTGCTAGCTCTGCATACTTAGTCATGAGGTGATCTTCATTGGTTAGCTGGTATAGGCTTTTCTCCTCTACACAGGATATCTGTGAGCGTGAGATATTGTCAGAATTTGACCATTCATGAGCGTATTCAGCTAACCATTCGAAATGGGCTTCGGCCTCTTCAGTGTTTTTACGCAGAAATGGTCCAGAGCTCATTGTTTCCACCAACTTCTTTGTTTCACCATTCAATCCCTGATAAAAGAAGCTGATAGTTCGCCATTTCTCAAACCCATGGTGTGGGCACGAGAGAAGCAAATCTTTGAAACGCTCCCACGCTTGTGTAAAGGTTTCATTGCTCTTTTGTTTATAGGAATTGATTTGACGCTGAAGATATGTGGTCATGCGAGTAGGATAGAATTTCTTCAGAAACGCGGTGCTCATCGCATGCCAGGTGAAAATTGAATTAGGTTTTAGGGAGTGGAGCCACGCCTTCGCTTTATTTTTTAAAGTGAAGGGGAATAGCATTAAATGCGTCACCTCCCTAGGACAATTTTGCGAGAATGTTTTGCAAACATCCTCGAAATCAGTGACATGTAAATACGCCTTCTCGCTTTCCATCCCATGAAAAGTGGGAAGCAATTGAATCATCCCATTGCGAAACTGAAATTCGCCATTATGCGGTGGGATTTGAATGGAAGAGGGCGTAGGTGCATGTTCTGGTTGCATGAGATCGCAAAGAGGACGGAGTGCCTCATCAATTGGTACCACAACATTGTCACCATTTTCACTCTGATGATCATCCATTGATGCAGTTGGAGTGACTATTGGGTTGATGGAGCTATCAGAGTCAGACAGGTAGAAAGGATTTCCAAAAATTCCTTCAATAGAATTCTCGGACATGAACTAGGAGAGTCCCTAAGGTGAGTGCTTACCAGAAGAACTGAAAAAAGAAAATAAAAACAGAAAGAGATGAAGAGAGACTGAGGTAATCTAAGGAATTGATCGTCGCCTTCCCCGGCAACGGCGCCAAAAACTTGACACGAGAAAAATCTTGTGCGCTCTTGTGCAATACCCAAGTGTAGGTAGACGTGCAAGTAATATCTGGTAAGACCAGGTCGATCCCACAGGGAAGGTGTTGACCTATCGAATTAGACTAACCTCTAAAGAAAATAAAATAAAATGAATAAGATTAAGCAATGGTGCGGAACACAAAGTTCCACAGCTAAAATTACTAAAGAAAATGACTAACGATCTAACTAGCTAATTAAACAGTACTTGAAATTAGGATGTTTAACTTTAAAAGAAAGTGTTGGGATTACACGAATCCGCAGTAATCTAGCCATCTACCATGCATTTACCTTGAAGCACAAAGGAGTATATTACCCACAGTTTTCCGTATTCCTCTAAAGATAGAGAATCCATGGCCCTTTCATGACCGGGACCATATCATCACAGTTAAATTAAGATACGTGAAAGCGGTTTAATCCAATAGTTAAGACTCGCATCCTTAATGGTGTTAGCATTAAAGATGGTTTGCAAAATGTATTGAAAGAAAATGCCTTAGGGCCTTAGTTTTAAAACTGTTTTGACAAACTGAGCATTTATTTGGGACAGAATGATAACAAATCCTAAAACAAAAAGTCCTGGAATACTGCAGGGAACATCCTCAAGAATCCGAGAGTTCGATCGATCGACGCGCTTTCGATCGATCGAAGACCTTCATCCCTCAATCGATCGAACTGACTTCGATCGATTGACTGTCTCTGGTTCGATCGATCGAGCTGACTTCGATCGATCGAACACAGCGATTATTCTGCTGCATGGCAGAGGCTGGAGATCACTGTTTCATCGTGTTCTCCCAACCTAGGACTACTCAGACATCGTCTGGAGTGTCATAGATTGATATTTAACGTAAAAGAACATTAACATCTTGTTTGGTTGTAAGTTTTTCATAAAAAATCTAAAAACTATGGTTTTATAAATATTTGGCATGCAACACCATAAGACGAGCGATTAAACTACGACTACCAAGTGCAAGATATGAATAAACAATAAATATATAACCTGGAATGAAGAATACTCGTATCAGACTTAAGAAATCCGGTTCACAAATGAAACTTCAATGAATAACCTACAAAAAACCAAGCAAACTCTCTATCTCTCTCTATAAAACTGTTAAAATGTAAAGTGGGCGTCCCTCTGGACGTGTACAATACTCCTATATATAAGAAAACCTAAGAAACTAGGGTTAAAACCCGCATCTTCTGCGCACGCAAATGTTACTGGAAATACCCCGTTCGATCGATCGAACAGCTCTCGATCGATCGAACCCCTACTCTTCAAGCGCTTTAACATTCTTCAAGCGATCGAACGCTCGATCGATCGAACCGTCTTAGATCGATCGAACTCCACAATTCAGCTTTGACTTCTTGTGTTTTCATTCCAGCATTCCATTTATTCTGATGTTCATCTGTTTAGTCCACACAGCAGTGATCTGCACAAACAACAGCTAAAAAATACAACTTATCATAGATTAATCATAGTGTATGAAAATTAGCCTTGTAATGCAAATTGCAGATAACACAGGAAGTTGTGATAAAAACTACTACAATTCTTCCTTTTAGCGCGGTTGTATTTTACAAATACCCCCGCTTTGCAACCTGCCTGCTCAATAACCCGATGAATGGCCCAAGCACCCTTCAGGTGCTTCTTGGCCTGGATGTATCGTGTAGGGTGTCTCATGAAATCAATGTAAAGGCGAGGCAAACAGACCGGCTGCCCTGTCCCTATCGCATATAACACACGTGCGTACCATGTCGCAATCTTCTCCCGATAGGAAGTCACTAAGAGGCAATTACTGAGGGCGAGATGTAGGATATGATAATTATCTGTGAGGTAGAAGTCGGCAATGAGGGACTCGCCATCCCATCCTAGAAGTGCACCCCCGGTGATCTCCCTGATAATAACAGTCAGTGAGAGCAGCGGTGTGTCAGCACGGTGTGGACAAACACAGTTAGGTACCTCAGGTACCCCTAAAGCAGCGGAGACAGTGGCCGGACTAAAAATGATCTCGCGACCACGGAAAAATGATCGTAGTATGAATGGAGCAACCGGATCCCTGACCATCGTCGCACATGCCTCCCTAATCCAGGACAGATTGACGTACTTTAACTGGGAGAGGAGCGCGTACCAATGCGGTATAGCTCGTAGCCGGGCAAGATACCAAGGAGTGGAAAGCCATACTGTCTTGAGTGGTCGCTCGAGCATAACCTTCTGGGATTGGAAGTATCTAGTGAACCATGCACGATCTTCCTCATTTCTGAACTCGTGAGTGGGTATGGGGTCGGGTATGGTGAGGTCGGGCGGCTTGGACTTGTGGTACCCTGTGATAGGGTTCATTATAAAGCCCTGAAACAGAAGAAACAAATAGAAAAAACATTAAAATAGAGAAAATAGAAAAGAAAATGAAACTGTTGCACTTCGATCGATCGAAAGTTGTTTGATCGATTGAGAAAATTGCCAGTTCGATCGCTCGAGCCCTGTTTGATCGATCGAACACAGCAAAGTGGCAGCGACGGTGAACGAGAACGAGAAATGCCTGCAAACACAAGAATATCAAGAAAAACTTAGACAAAGGGTAAAATAACCAATGGGGGCACCCCCAAAAGAATTCGAAATGAAAAGAAAAACAAGGGGGGTCTCGGGGCCTAACCTCGAGATACGCACTAAGTATAGGATGATGGTGATGCAAATGATGATCAGGGGAACCAAGTGCTCCTCAACTTATGTGGTTGTATGTGGGGGGGTCCAAAATTGTGTGAACCTCCTCTGTCTCTGATCGCTCGAGTGTGAGGGAGAGAAAGAGAGACTGAGCAAGTTTCTGAAAGACGCCTCGTTTAAATACAGATCTCGATCGATCAAGAAGGTTCGATCGATCGAACTTTTGATTATCTCGATCGATCGAGATATGTTCGATCAATCGAACTTGGAAGTTCTATAATATGACTGCATTGAGAAATTATACACCCCCAACTAACCAACATTGTTTTAGACATACAGGAAAATGATGAAACAATTCATTGACAGGCCATGTAAGCCAAAAAGTCATCATTACCATAGAAAATTGCAAAATTTTATAGATAAAACATTGTAAAAGCATCCCTTTGCAATATTATTGCCCCCAACATGGTATTCAAAACCTTATTGATAAAGAAAAATTAAAAGGAACTGAAACTAACAAACTCTATCTAGGAATACACTTCAATTGATGAAAGAAAAATGAAATGACAGAATACAATTGAAGTAAAATACTACTCCTCAAGCACGAAGATTTCTTCTTCCACAACTTCTGTCTCTGCCAAAGCTTCGAATGTGGGGTCCAAATTTGATGATTCCCTTTTCCAGAACAGCCAGAAAGCATCCAGGGCATCATTGAGCAGGTCTGAACTCTCCAAAGAATTGATCGCACATGCAAGAGGTGATCCGGATGGAGATAGCGATAACGGCGTGTAAGTTCGCAATGGACTTTCCTCTTGCGGCGGAGTACCCGGGGACCTTATGTATGGTCCAATTCCGTGGAACAACTGATGTGGAAGGAACAACGGCGGTAACATTTGATTCATAGTGACACCCCTGACAAATGAAGACAAAAAGGAAACGAAGAAATAAATCAACTAGAACAAAGGAAAGAACTAACAAAAAGAATTAAACAAAGAAAAACGAGAAGAGAAAGGAATGTGACCAAGATTTAACCTCACTATTGGCATGATAGACCCAAGTGCACTAGCAGGTAGAGGGCAGTGAAGCCAAAACAACACATAATGCATGTGCACATAAATATAAGGAACTGATTCGATGACAAGGAAGTCATCAACATACGTGAATACAGCATTATGGCGTTCCGGCACCACATCCTGTAAATCATCTTCTTCCCATGGTTCCCACTTTGAATCATTCTCCCACTGTTCCATCAGAGCATCATCGACTTCCCAAACAACATACCCCTCTGGTTCTCCCTCCTCTTCAGGAAATTCTATGTGCTCAAAAGGATTTATCTGGAGGAGAGCAGGGTTGTATAGGATGTATCCTTGGGTTAAGTCAACGACATCTTCTGCCCCTAGTCCTTGATAGGGAGAAAAGCAGAATGCTATTTCATCGGCAGTCCAAGGGGGGTTATGATATTCTTAATCAGCCCATGACCCAATTGAGTGGACATCATCATCTCTCATGTTGAACAGCCTGCTGGAGATAGATAAAAATGGAATAGCAGATTAAGATCGAGATCACACTCAAAAATAGATAAGCAAAAGAACAAAATAAAACGAAAAGCAGTAAAAGAAAGAGTACAACAACATTGTGAAAATGCACTTGAGCGTTCTAGGTCGAGGCATAGTCGGGCTCATCCAGTTGGATGTGCTCGACCTCGGGTTGGAAATCCTCTAAGAACGGTTTTAACCTTTGGCCATTAACCTTGAAACTTCTGTCGTTCTTAGGATTAAATAACTCAACGGCCCCATGTGGAAAGAAAGATTTGACTATGAAGGGTCCTGTCCACCGAGATCGGAGTTTTCCTGGGAAGAGATGAAGGTGTGAATCGTATAATAAAACTTTCTGTCCCAGCTCGAAAGATTTTTGAAAAATTGTTCTATCATGGCGAGCCTTCAACCTTTCCTTGTGAAGTTTAGCATTGTCGTATGCATCTCGACGGGTTTCTTCCAGTTCAGCCAACTGGAGTTTCTGGAGATGACCTCCCTCTTTAATGTCAAAGTTTAATGAGCGTGTCGCCCAATATGCTTTATGCTCAATTTCGACAGGAAGGTGACATGCCTTACCATACACTAACCTATATAGGGACATCCCCAGATTTGTCTTAAAGGTCGTGCGGTATGCCCATAAAGCATCAGTCAGTTTATATGCCCAATCTTTTCTGTTGAAACTAACCGTCTTTTCTAGTATATGCTTGATTTAACGGTTAGCCAACTCTGCCTGCCCGTTTGTTTGTGGGTGGTAGGCTAGAGCGATCTTGTGATTCACCCCATATTTTTTGAGTAGTGATTCCAAAGGCCTATTGCAAAAGTGCTTGCCTTGGTCACTTATTAATACTTTTGGGGTTCCGAAACGCGATAGGATATTTTCCTTAAGGAAGGACATTACTGTTTTGTGGTCATTGTGTCTCATTGGTATTGCTTCCACCCATTTTGATACATACTCCACAGCTAGGAGTATATATTCGCAATTATTTGATTTAGGAAACGGGCCCATAAAATCTACGCCCCAATAATCGAATATTTCAATTGTGATAATAGGGGTTAAGGGCATAGAGTTCCTTTTTGAAATTGTACCGAGCTTTTGACAGCGTTGGCACATTTTGCAAAAAGCGTAAGCATCTTTAAACACAGTGGGCCGAGTAGAAGCCACTGTGTCGGACTTCATGTGCGGTCTTTTGGGAGGCAAAATGGCCACCACAGGCTTCAAAATGACAGGAGGCCAAAATTATAGTTATGTCCTCATTTGGGACGCAACGTCTAATGGCCTGATTAGCACAATACTTAAATAAGTAAGGGTCATCAAAAAAGAAATGACGTGCGAACGAAAGGAACTTTTGCTTGTCCTGATTTGACCAATGACTTGGGGTCTCTCCTGTAATAAGGTAGTTTATTATATTCGCGTACCAAGGCAAACTGGAAATAGCCATCAGTTGCTCGTCTGGGAATTCATCTTTTGTTGGTACGGGCTCAGTGTTGTCAGTAAATGTCAACCGAGATAAATGGTCGGCGACCACATTCTCTACTCCTTTTTTATCCTTGATTGTGATATCAAATTCCTAGAGTAGGAGTATCCAGCGGATGAGCCTCTGTTTTGCATCTTTCTTAGATAATAGGTACTTGAGGGCCGAGTGGTCTGTAAAACAGACTATTGGGTACCCTATTAGATAAGACCAGAATTTTTCCAGAGCGAAAACTATTGCTAGTAGCTCTTTTTCAGTAGTTGTATAGTTCATTTGAGCTTCGTTAAGTGTTCGACTAGTGTAGTAGATTACATAAGGCTTATTATCCTTCCTCTGTCCTAGAACTACGCCAATGGCATAGTCGCTAGCATCGCACATTAACTCAAAAGGAAAACTCCAGTCGGGTGCCTGTATTATCGGTACGGAGGTAAGGTTTTCCTTTATTGTGTCAAAAGATGTCTGACAGTTATCTGACCACTCGAAAGGTGCGTCTTCGACTAAGAGTTGGCACAGTGGTCTGGAGATTGCACTAAAGTTTTTAATAAAGCGACGATAGAATCCCGCATGTCCCAGAAAAGATCGAATGTATCGGACTGTACGAGGGACAGGTAGGTTTGAAATTATATTAATTTTTGCTTTATCGACTTGGATACCCTTATCAGAAATAATGTGGCTGAGGACAATTCCCTTGGTTACCATAAAGTGACACTTTTCCCAGTTTAGTACTAAATGTTTGTCCTCGTATCATGCCAACACTTTCTCAAGGTTTTCCAGGCAGTTATTGAAACTATGGCTAAACACTGAGAAGTCGTCCATAAAGACCTCGAGTGTGTGTTCGACTATATCACTGAATATGCTCAACATGCACCGCTGAAAGGTAGCAAGTGCGTTATATAAGCCGAAGGGCATACGACGATAGGCGAATGTACCAAACGGACACGTGAATGTTGTTTTCTCCTGATCTTCAGGAGCAATTTTGATTTGGTTATAAATGTTGTATCCGTCCAGAAAGCAATAGTACTTATGACCCGCCACTCGTTCTAGCATTTAATCCATGAACGGTAATGGAAAATGGTCCTTTCGGGTCACGGTATTCAGTTTTCGATAATCAATACACATTCGCCATCCGGTGGGGACGCGCGTTGGTACTAATTCGCCGTCTTTGTTTGGGATTACCATTATACCAGCCTTTTTGGGTACCACCTGGGTTAGACTAACCCAAGGGCTGTCAGAGATAGGATATATAATCCCAATGTCCAGAAGTTTTAGGACTTTTTTTTTAACAACTTCTTGCATATTGGGATTCTGGCGCCTTTGCATTTGTCACGAAGGTTTAACGTCTTCATCCAGATATATCTTATGGGTGCAAATAGATGGGCTTATGCCTTTTAGGTCGGCAATAGTCCACCCCAATGCTCCCTTATGCTGTTTGAGCATTTGAATTAACTTGTCCTCTTGTTCAGAATTCAATGTGGCTGAGATTATCACAGGATAAGTCTTTTTAGTCCCCAGAAAAGCGTATTTGAGCTCTTTTGGAAGCTCCTTTAATTCTAAATCGGGAAACTGAAAGTTCGAAGGCATGGCTAACTTAGTTTTTGGAGGCAAGGGTTCATATGGTGTGACCCACATGCATTCAGCTCTATCCTTCACTTTAGTTTCCATCATGAGGCAGGCATGATTCATGGCAACATCTAATGGAGTTGAATCGTTAGGTTTGTAGACTGCGTCACATTGTGCCACTACTACTTCCAAAGGATCTTTATAGTCAACGAAATCGGCCTCATCTTCGATGACCGTCTCAATGTAGTTGACTTCCTCTTCATCTTCGTATTTGTCAGGTCAAGGATTTGAGAATACCTTGACATTTAAGGTCATGTTCCCAAATACGATGGTTATGATACCACTTCTTATTTTGATTGTGGCATCTATGGTGTTGAGGAATGGACGTCCAAAAATCACCAGAATTTGTGAACATAGATTAGACACGGGTTCGGTATCCAATATCACAAAATCGACCAGGAAGACAAAAGTGTCTATCTGTACTAGTATGTCCTCCAGTATTCCTCTAGGATATTTGGCTGACCTGTCTGCCAGTTGTAATGCAACTCGGGTGGGTTTGAGTTCACCCAACCCTAGTTGTTTATAGACTGAGTATGGCAACAGGTTTACACTTGCTCCTAGATTAAGGAGTGCATTGTCTATCCTTTGATTCCCAATCTGACATGAGACAGTTGGGGTGCCAGGGTCTTTAAGCTTTGGAAGCAATTCATTTTAAATGATTGCGCTTGCTTGGCAAGCTACATAAGCATGTTTCTTTACACTTTGCCTCCTCTTGACCGTCCATAAGTCTTTGAGGTACTTAGCATAGGCCGGCACTTGTTTGATTGCATCAAGGAGTGGAAGATTGATTTTAACTTGTTTGAACAGCTCCAAGAACTCCTGATTCTTTGCCTCATTTTGGGGTTTCTTAAGCCTTTGAGGGTAAGGCGCAGGGAAAGGGCATTTAGGTAATTCGTCAATGGCAAGCTCCTTTCTGGGCCTTCTCTCAACTTCTTCTACTCGTTTAGGAGCTTCATCTTTTTCAACCAATGGTTGGTTATTATTGAGTTGCTCCTCTTCCTGAGTAGATGGTTTGCTCTTAGTCACCACTTCCTCCTATTCATACTCCTCGGAAGTAGAATGAGGCATGTTTTGCCCTATAACCTTGCCGCTTCTCAGAATTGTCATGGCTTTGGCATGCTCATGGTTATTGGGACCGTTGTTGAATCCCTTAGGGTTTGGAAGTGGTTGGGCAGGAAATGTTCCTCCCAATCCCTCTTGTCGTGCATCCATCCTCTCTAACGTTACAGACATCTTGCTCATCATTTGAATTAATTGTTGCGTTAGATTGATGTCAGAAAGAGGATCTTCCTCCTGTGACTTTTTGTGTGGGGGAACGTACACGTTCGACTGTTGATTGTTTGAGGGTTGAGCTTGGTTGTAGTTATTTGATCTATTTTGATGGAATGGCTGGGAATGCCTGTTGTATTGCCCTTGATATTGATTGTTGTTATTGTAGGGATGGTGTTGTTGATATTCGTTTTGTGTCCCAACATCATTTTTCCAATCAAAACCGGGGTGATTCCATCTATTATTATTATTTTGTGAATTATAGTTATTGTAAGAATTCCCCGCCTCCCTATACCCTTGCATGGTATTCATTTCCATGGGGGGTTGTTCTTGAAAATACAGCACATTAGGACAGTATTGATTAGTGTGTCCCAGCATGTTGCATGTGCCGCATGGTTCTTCAGGTAAAACCTGCCTAGAACTCTCTCCTTTCATTCCCAACTCTTCTACTTTCTTAACTAGTTCTTCACACTTATTCATCAGATGATCCTCACTTTTTAGTTGGTATAAACTTTTCTCTTCCACACAGGATATCTGTGATCGTGGGACATCATCCAAATTCGACCATTCATGGGCATGTTCAGCTAACCATTCGAAGTGAGCTTCAGCTTCTTCAGTGTTTTTGCGAAGAAATGGCCCTGAACTCATGGTCTCGACCAACTTTTTAGTTTCACCATTTAACCCTTCATAAAAGTAGCTTATGCTTCGCCATTTCTCGTACCCGTGATGTGGGCATGAGAGTAACAAATCCTTGAAACGCTCCCAAGTTTGGGTGAATATTTCATTGCTCTTTTATTTGTAAGAGTTTATTTGTCGTTTAAGCTCGGTGGTCATGCGAGGTGGAAAGAATTTCTTTAGGAAAGCAGTGTTCATCGCATTCCAAGTGTAGATTGAATTTGGCTTTAAGTTGAGTAACCACGCTTTTGCTTTATCCTTCAGGGTGAAGGGAAATAGCATTAGACATGTCACGTCTACAGGACAATTCTGTGAGAAAGTTTTGCAAACATCCTCAAAGTCCTTGACATGTAGATACGCCTTCTTGCTCTCCATTCCATGGAAAGTAGGAAGGAGTTGAATCATTCTATTGCGAAATTGAAACTCGCCTGCATGGGGTGGAATGAGAATACAAGAAGGTGTAGGCGCATGTTCAGGTGTCATGAGATCGTACAAAGGACTAAGCGAATCGTTAATTGGTAAGATGACATTCTCACCAATTTCACATTGATTATCGGCAATTGAATCTGTTGGTGTTACTAAAGGATTAATAGAACTAGATGAATCGGATGAGTAGAGTGAGTTTCCGTAAATTCCTTCGATGGAATTATCGGACATAAAGGGAAAGACCCTAAGTAGTTTTTAATCTAAAGAATAACGAAAAAAGGAAAACAGAAAGAGATAAGGATAGATTGAGGTAATCTAAGCATTAGCTTGTTCCCTTCCCCGGCAACGGCGCCAAAAACTTGACACGAGAATTGTTTCTGTGTGCGCTTGTGTGCTATACCCAAGTGTAGGTAATTGTGAAAGTATTAATCTGGTTAAGTCCAGGTCGATCCCATAGGGAAGGTGTTAAACTAAATACCTAGATTAATCTCTAAAAAGGAAAATAAAAATCAATACTTTAAAAGGATGTAGAACACAAAGTTCCACGGTTTATCAACTACTAAAGATAAAGCAATTAAACTAAATTAATCTAACGACAAATTAAAGCGATATTTTAAAACGTGTTTTTTCTTAATAAAAGGGAATGTTGGGATTACACGAATCCACCACGACCCAGCCCTCTACCATGTAATTACGTTGAAGCTCAATGGAGTACATCCTCTACATCATTCCGTATTTCTCTTAGGATAAAGAATCCATAGCCCTTTCATGCCCGGGACTATGTCATCACAATTAAGTTTGAAACACATAAAAGCGGTTTAAAACAATAGTTAAGACTCGCACCTACAATGGTGTTAGCAATGAGGGTGATTTGCAAAAGATATTGAAGAAAAATGCCTTAAGGCTTTAAGTTTACAGACTGCTTTGACAAACTGAGCGTTTGGGGACAATTTGATAACAAATCAGTAAAACAGAAAGTCTAGAAATACTGCATAGAATGTTCTCAAGAATCAGAGAGTTCGATCGATCGACACGCTTTCGATCGATCGAACAACTTCATCTCTCGATCGATCGAAATGTCTTCAATCGCTCAACGATGTCTCTGGTCCGATCGATCGAACTAACTTCGATCGATCGAACACAGGAATTATTCTGCTGTATGGCAGAGACTTGAGATCATGGTTTCATCGTGATCTCCCAACCTGGGGACTACTCAAACATAGTCTGGAGTGTCACAGATGCGTTTTTAACGTAAAGATTCATTAAGGATGCGTTTGGTTGTGATTTTAACATGAAAACTATGTAAACTAATGATGATTCGAAACCACTTACGAATTAAACTACAATATTAAGCAACTAGAATATAAACAAAATGAAATCACAGAACCTGGAATAGAAGAACTTGTACTAAACCAAAGAAAAACAATCCAAAAGCAATATCAAAGCTTTGAAACCTACAAAACATGTAAACTCTCTGTCTCTCTCTCTAAAACTGATAAAAAGCAATGTATGCGTCCCCTGGGACGTATACAATACGAATATATATAACAAAAACCTAATGCTAGGGTTAAAAGTCTATCACTGCTGTGTACGCGTAAAATCTGATAAAAGCCATGTTCGATCGATCGAACATCTCTCGATCGATTAAACTTCTGGGATCTTCGAGCGCTTGAGCTGCATTCGATCGATCGAAACCTCGATCGCTCGAAACTTCTTCGATCGCTCGAAACTCTCTTTTCATGATTGATTAGTCTTCATTAGAACCTAGCACTTCCTGTTATCATTTCCATCCAATTCTTCGCACAGCAGTAGTAATATGCACAAATGACCACTAAAACAATACCACCTATCATAGTTTAATCATATTGTGTAAAAATTGGCATTATAATTCAAATTGCAGATAAACAAAGGAATTGTAAACTAAATTAGTATATTTTCTTCTTTTAGCGCGGTTGTATTTTATAAATACCCCCGCCTGTCAATAGCGTATTAAATGGTCTTTTATGCATACTTTTATACCCAAGTCCTTAAATTAAGGTGCATTCTAATAAAATTGTTCTTTTTATTGTGTTAATTCTAAAACTTATGTTTATTTATTATTTTATAGGTATTAGAATGTAAATCAATGAAGTGGAGCTAAAGTAAAGTGATTTTGGTGAAGAGAACAACGGAAGTAGCTGAGAAAATGCCATTTTTGACATTGAAGACTTTAGATTTGGAAGATATCCCAAGAAATATAAAATGTAGATATATGAGTTATGGTCACGTGGCCATAAATCAGAGGTCAATCCGAGGTCCGAGTGAAGAGATATGATCAATCTCCCATCGGTGCGAAGAGTTGTTAAAAGCAGAGAGTTCAAGCCCTTGAAGAACCTTCAAGCAATTGAACCTTCGATCGATCAAAAAAGTTTGATCGCTTGAGCTTTATTTTCCCCTAAAAGTTGCATACAGTCTGTAGAAACCCTATAAATAAGCTATTATGATAGCAGACACCTGGGGAACACTCCAGAACACGAAAAACTGTAGTTTTAGGGTTAGTTTTGGAGTATATTAGTTTAGTTTGATGTTTTCTTCCTCCTTTTCCATTGTTAAACTCAAGATTCAAGTTTATTACAAGTTATTTTCATATTTATTCCAGATTTTTCTTTTCCGTTATCTTTATTTAATTGTTTATTAGTTCATATGCTATGATTGCTCTAGGTTATTATATATGCATTAGTTTTATTATGTTTCTGTAGTTTAGATGTTGGGAATATATGATGAAACATTGATTCCCAGCCTCTGCCATGTATTATATAGAAAACCTGAGCTCGATTGATCGAAGTTATTTTGATCGATCGAACTGGGGACACAGTCAAGCAATTGAAGGTATTTCGATCGATTAAAGGATGATGCAGTTCGATCGATCGAGAGTGTTTCGATCGATCGAAACTGTTAACTCCTGAGATGATTCTTTTAAGTATTCCAAAACTGTGTATTTTAGAAATCTGTCATCAAATTGCTCCAGTAAGTTCAGTTTGTCACAATAGTTTTTAGAACTTAAAGCCTTAAGGCTATTTTCTTCAATGACTTTTGAAAATCACTTTGAATGCTAACACCATTTAGAGTGCAAGTATTAACCATTGTTTTAAACTGTCTTCTAAGTATTTTAAATCACTTGTGATGATATAGTTCCGGTCATGAAAGGGCAATTGATTATTTATCTTTAGAAAAATACGGAATGCTGAAAGGAATGAATTACATAGAACGTTAATGAGTATGCATGGTAGATGGTTAGGATTAATGTGGATTCTCGTATTTCCTACACCTTTAATTTATTTATTTCATTAGTTATGTTTCTTTATGCTTTAGTTTATTATTTATTTTAATTTAATTAACTAGAATTCGTTAGAACCTCCACTCCTATATTCATATTTTCCTTTTTCTTTAGGTTGTAACTTAGTATATATTCTTCCTATTCCTTCCCTGTGGGATCGACCTGGCCTTATCTAGTATTACTTGCACGATCACCTATACTTGGGAGTTGTACAAGAGCGCACAACTTTTTAGTTGTGTCAATGATCTTTAAAGTTTTAAGAGTTTATGCTTACCAGTTGTGTGACATTGATGATGAAGTTCATTCAAGATTAATTAATGGTCGGTATTTGAAATCTTATTATCCCACACTTGGGAGACTACAAATTTAGAATTCAGACCCAACCTAGACATGGAATATGAACCAATTATCAATCAAGAGTAAGAGATAGATAAATGGGAAGAGGATGTTTCATTCATATCTTTGAAGAAATATTTATAAGGGAATCAAAAGAAGTAAAGTTGCAAAAAGAAAAAGTGTACAAAAAGAAGGGCAAATAAAAGTAAGACCGATAAGGCTAACCCCCATCATCCTGACCTACACTGACCGACTCCAGTTGTGCCCCAACTTCTTGGGCTACCTCTTAATTTCTTCAAGAAAGCCCGCCAGGAAATCTGCCTCTTCCTCCCACTGCTTTGCCTTTCTCTTCCAGTCATGTTTTTAGTCATCAACAAAATTATAGGTAATCTCCAAGTTTCGTATTCTCCGCTGAAGGGCAGCTTCTCCTTCCAGTTGAGCAGTTGTAGTTAGGTCATCCCGTTCATCAATGGCTTCCAGCTCTGGAGCATCCTCTAGCTCTGGACCATCTTCAGGCTGGGAGGCTCCTTCCTTGGAGCTTTCTGCCACTTCAAAAGCCCCTAGCCAGGATGGGCTATCATATTTATCGACCCCAAAGGCCGATCCTATTTCACTATCAAATGAGCCATCTGTCACCAGGACAATGGTCTCCTTGTTTTTGGCTCTAGGGGGACACTAAGTCTCAGCTCTTGGAGTTGAACAGATCTTCATTGTTTGTCCACTAGAGGCATAGTTGGAGCCACGCCGGCCACTGGTGCAGTTGGAGCCTCCTCGGCCTTTGGGGTGGCTAGTACATCCTCTATCACTCGAGCTTCTACAGACTCCACCGGCTCAACAACACGAAGTCCTCGATTAGGAACGTTCCTAGTAACTGACTTTGCTTGCAGATCCTCCTAGAGGGCCTGCATCTCCGTTCATTAGCAGGGAATCGCCCGAATGGCCCCATCAGAAAGTCAGAGTCCAGACGGACTTGGATAGCCATCTTGGGATCCCATTTTTGGTACCCTTTCCTTCATGACAGAAGGGTTCTCATCCGGTCATGGAATGCGATGGCATCAAAAGTATGAGGGATAATACCATTGTACTGGGCAAGCACAAAGTTACCTAAACCAGCACATAGGGGTATTTTTCCTAGTCTTTGTTGGGATGATCAATCTTGGCTACTACAATGTACCCACATGAAGGCACACAATAGAATTTTCCTCTGGTGCAAAGAATCTGGTAGAAATCCAGAATCGTCTTTACCTTTATGTTCAACTAAAGACAATTGTTGAGCACATCAAATTCATAGAACAAATGGATGGTATTTGGGGTGCACACGTGGAGTGCTAGCCCCAAAGTCATCAAAAAATCTGCAACGCTGGTAGGGAGAGGGAAGCGGATGCCAACCACCACCAGCATATAGACGCTAATAAGAATGCAACCTTCTAGAATGGTAGCACTAGCCACATGTGGCTGGACGTTCAAGTCATTTGGTATCTCACAATCAGCCTTGAAGCGGGAGCGAGCCTCTTTAGTACCTAAGAATATGTTAGCAGCCATGGATGTAAGGGAAGAAGACTTGAAGAAGTTAGGAGTTCGTTGGAGGCAGAGAGAGAATATTTGAAATTCTTGTAGGTAGGGGAGGATGAAAGCAGCACATAGGTATTATAAAGAAGTGGGCAACGATTTTGTTTGGGAAACTCCCCTTTTTACCGCCTAAAAACTCTCCATTTCTTAAAGAAATCCCAAACCTACATGTGTCTCCATCTCCAACCAATCGTGCGGTCATGGATTATCCCCCATGCTTATCTCATGTGTGAAAGTGACAGAAGAGACACGACCATTTAATGAACCCCATCATTGAATTCATTCTTGGAGAAATGAACAGCCAGCTATAATCGTCCACGTGTCATGCCCAGGAATGACAGTGTTTTATGCACATTAACTATGTTGATTGATGTAATGTTTGGAGGCATGGACTTCTAAAAAGCTTTTGGCTTGCTAAATGAACCAATAGACGATAGCTTTTTGGACTTCTATTGAGGAATGGCAGCATTACATTCTGTAATGAATTGATGAAAAAAATTGAAGAAAAATAGCATGTAGACAAGTCAAAAAATACAAAACAAAAAGTAATTTCTCATTTATAAGAATTTTCATTGTGATAGTTTAAGAGGACAAAAATACATCAATCGGCTACTAGGCCAATCTAAACTTTCCTATTTTTTCCTTCAGGGTTGTCCAGACATCCTCTGCCTTCCGTTCATCTTCTTCGACACAGCTTAGGTGGGCACTCCAATCCATGGCACTAAGGATGAGGGGTTTCGGTTTTTCAATTAGGAATCATTCATCTCGACCTTTCTTGGCCACCGCTGCATCAACAATGGCTAGATTTTTTAGGCATTCTTACTCCTGGGCTTCCTGATCGGCCAGCTTTTTGCGAAGGTCCTCAAGTCCTAGTTGAACCTTTTCAAGTTTCTTAACAAGTTGCCCCCACTATACAGAGATTCCCTCAAACAATTATTTAGCTTCTGCCACCTTCTCTACATCTTTATTGTAAGATGATAGCTTGGACTCAAAATAAGCCTGAGCTTTGGCAGCTGTGGTGTGAAGGAAAAGTGGTTTAAAGTTAGAGTTTAAACGCGCAGCGGAAATAGGTTAAGTTATAAAACTTTTGGTATTCCAGGATCTACTACTCATCAATTCCATAGATGCATACAAGGGGGTGCAAGAATTATACCTTAGTGTCTTGAACCCAATTCTGAAACTTTAACTTCCAGCAGCCTCCACTAGATGATCTTCACCCTTATGACTCCTGTGGATGCCTGCCGGAAAGACTAGGGTTGGTGGGAACCCTAATAGAGAGGATAGGAAGGTTTTAGGAAGACTATGATAGTTTCTGCAGCTTCTGCGTATAAAAACGACGATCACTTACTTCCAGAACGCAACTGCCCTATTTATAGATTTCTAGAACCGACCTAGACTTCGATCGATCGAAGTGACTTCGATCGCTCGAACCTTCGATCGATCGAACCATTCTCGATCGATTGAACCTGCTGACTTCAATCGATCGAACAATGCTCGATCGATCGAACCTGTCTTAACAGCTTCCTCAAGTGTCTTTCCAAGCATCCTAGCGGAGCTAAGAGTGGGACCTCCTAGGCTCTTTATTGTTGGCTCAGACCAGTTTGTTAATTACCATGACCAAACTCTTTGATCAGCAAACTAACTAACTGGTCAGTTAACGTTTATTCCACTATAAAACGATAACTGAACTCCAACGCAAAAGAACATATCCGAAGCGATAACTAGACTTGTATGGTGTACTAATGTCCCTCTACCGTCAGCATTCATAATCATATTCAGGTAGTCGGATAACTGTTACTGTCAACCTGAATCATGATTACTTCTTGTATTCCTTGAGTCCCATTCACTACTCATGATTACCAAACATGTTGATAACTCTTATCAACAAGACTGCAGTACTCAGTAATCAACTTGGTGACATTCTCAAGGGAATGCTTACTCTGAATCAGAGGGTAGATTCTATCTTGACAATATATGTTCACAACCCTATGGACATGACATACCCAAGATACCCAGGTGTTGATCTTCTATAGACCTCACTGATTGGTAAGTCAAAGCAGCCATATCTATAGTATGTGTTCATAATCATCTCAAGATTGAGAACACGTACCTTATACAAGTTATGAGTTCCTATTGACTGTTGACAGCCTTAAGCGTCAATAGGAAAGCTCAGGTCCGTCAATGCACTATAAGCACTAGCATATCAACTAAGAGCTACACTCTAGTGATTGAGATTAATCACTCCATCCAATGGTAGTTAATTATGCTATAGTGTAGACCTGATGAGGTATCCAGTCTCATCATCCACTGTGACATACTCTAAGTATCAAAGAATAGCAATTCGTATCTCACTTGTGTGTATCTCATACACACACGAATTGCTTACTATGATACTTAAGGACAAAACAATCATCTCATGAAAGAAACATACACAATGAAATGTAAAGCTGATATCCATATATTATAATGCTAATGTCTCATACATAAAGTAATGGTTTGAGGGCACAAACCCAACATGGTGAAATTATCATGATAGGTCAGGAAATGCTCCTTTAACTCCATCAGAATAGACTTTGGTTCAATAGCAAAGAAGAGTCTTGCTACAAATTATAGAGCTAACAAGAACAGGGGTGGCGGCTTCTTTTAGAGTACTTAAGGGAAGCTTGTCAATAAACTCCCTAGCCCATTGAAGTTATTGAAGTTCTTTGGGCTTGGCTGCCTAAACGATAGATGGTTTTAGTATGAAGGCACTCACGTCTAGTTGTTGGAAAAAGGCTACAGGATCAAAAGAGGACATTCCAGTAGGCTCCTTGAAAATAACAATAAGATAAAAGGGTTAGTTAAAAGAACGGAAGGGGACCAAACAAGAATCCATCAAAGAATAAAAGTACCTAGAGAAGAGACAAGTTGACACCCGTCATTTCACTCGATTGGTTCACCACAATGGCCAATGAGCTGTTGGTCATTACAACCAACGAAGATGTTGTTCCCACTTCTATAATAGGAACTTCCTCGTGCTCTCTAGACTCTGTTGTGCTAGGAGCAGTGGTTGGGGGAGTAGAAGTTGTGGCAGGAGGGCTGGAACTAGAAGTGGTTGAAGGACGCTCTGTTTCCTCGAGGGCTATAAGTTCCTCCAGGAATTCGGACACAACCAGGTTCACTACCCATGTGATTTTGTCCATCACGTGCTCTTCTACACTTTCTTCCTCGGCCAGACCTTCCTCCTCCAAGGCCAGTTGCTGTGTGTTTTGTTCCTCTGGTGCATCTTCCTCCTCATCAATTGAGGAAACTACGTCCCCTTTTCTACCCTTGACCGAAGATGACACCATGGATTTCTACCTTGGCCGTTTGGCCAATGAAGGAAACACGTGTGAGGGGATGGAAGATGGTGTGGTATACTGATCGGCGTGTTGGAGGACCGATGAAAGGAGAGTGGAAGGATAACTCCTAGTCAGCATCTTCATAGTTGTAGGTTTTGTGGGAGCCACCACCTGTCCGAACAAATTTTTACTAGTAATAAGGCAGAACCAAGGTAAGTAAAGGAATAAAGAAATTATTACCTGAGCTCCTGAGGCCGATGCCCCTTTTTTTCTTAGTCCCTAGGCCCTTTGCTGTTTCCTTCTCAGAAGGAGCGACAGTAACAGGGACTGAGGCCTTCTTTTTCTTCTTCTTCTTCTTCTTCTTCTTCTTCTTCTTCTTCTTCTTCTTCTTCTTCTTCTTCTTTGTCTTCTTCTTCTCCTATTTAATAATTGTCAAGGATGTGGGGATGATGGCAGGCACTATAGCCATTCCTCTTACGTCTGGTGAGAGTTTCTGTAACATGACAGGAACAGGTTCTTCAAAGATAAATTTGGACCTCTAGGCCCACCAAGCATCAAAAGTAGGGGTTGTCCTTAAAAACTTGGTAAAGGGTTGGTGTGGGTACCGGAACCAATCTTTGGGGCCTAGAAGGATTAAGCCTGCTTGATTGTCCCATTTTAAACCTCATGCCAACAACACGAGTGAGGTTTCATTATCCTTTATCCAATCTGACCGATTTGGATTACTCATTTTTTGGATTCCATAATTTTTTTCTCTAACCCGAGGTAACTATCGATGCCCATGATCCATATTCAAGGCAACACGAGTGAGTAATCCATGCATATCCCACAAGGCTAAATTCGGAGAGATCCTCACTAATAGAGTCGCCACTTGGTTTGATAAATGAAACCAAGAAAACTAAATCAATCAAGTCCAATGGATTGAGAGCACTGCTCCATCATCACCAAAGAACTCGGTTCGGGGGTTAAGGTACAAGAGAAGGAGCTAGATCGTGCTAAAACACCCCCTCTCGCCCCGTCCGAAGACAGGCCTCTATTCAGCTTACAAGGTGTTTGACTATACATTATGTGGACCATTTCATTTACAATAATGCAATCCTAATTCCAGTTATAAACAACTAATTAAAGAAAATCGTGCAAGAAACTATACAAGTATATGCAATGCACGTGCTAAAACAGTAATTCAGGGACTTAACGTATTATGATGCTCCCCTATGCATGCAAAAGGAAATAAAACTAAATTAGACATGAAAATTGCACACAAAACCCTAGAAAAACATGATATCTATGCACAAGTAATTATGTAAGGAATTTAAATCCATGTTTTATCCACCTAAGTATGCTCCTATGTGATCCTAGAAAAGTAGCAAATAAGAGGGAATGAAGAGAACTTACCCGGGATAGCATAGTATTCCTAATTATCCTAATTAACCATGATTAGGGCAATAAAGAATAATATAGGATAATCTAAGAATTCTGTACTATTCTAAGCATAGAAAGCATGTATGTATGTCCAAACATGAATAATATATGCAATAGCGTGCATGTGTAAACCTAATTAAGATGTTATCCCTAGTATGGACAACCTACTATTCTAAGTGAGGATAATGTGCAAGTGTATGCATGTTCATGGATACAAATTAATTCATGAATTAAACTAGTTATTAATTAACTAATATGCACGGATAAAATAGGGATAGCATGGATAGCCTACCATCCCAACTAATATGAATTACTACATGATTCCTATATGAATGCCCTAGTTCTAGACTCATAGATCCAATTAAGGCTTTATTATCTCCAGGTTCAGATATCCATGGATTGAATACTGACCCCACAGCTTCGGTTACCACATTTAGGGGTAGCTCTGCCTGGGATAAATCTACTTTAATGGATACTACAAACAAGGAAATACAAGAACTTTAAAGATTAAAAGCAATAAAAATGAAGAACGCGAAGAACAAACAAGAAATTCAACCTATATCTAAGAAAATAAAGATCAATAGAAAAATCAAGCAAAAAAAAAAAGAAGAAGAAGAAGGAGCTTACCTTAAGAACTTCCCTCAAAATACTTCTGTAGGGCTTCGCCAGCACTGCGAACTCCAAGACTCAATCCTAACTCTAAAAGATTAAACTTGCCAAAGAACTTTGAGTGCTTTAGAATCCTCCAAGGGGGTTTCCTTGAGCTATCTAGTTCTCAGGATTTTTAGGTGTGTTGAATGGGGAGGGGAGGAACCCCTTTTATAGTTGAAGATTTGGGTGAAAACTCTTGTAGTTAAGCGATGTGGGACAAAATAAAAACAATTTTTCACATTTTTGGGTGTTTTCACACGGATTGAGGTCAAATCTAGGGTCCAAAATACATCTGGGGTATTTGAGAGCCATAGTGGCACTCAGAGATTCCACGCGACAGTCTGAGAGTGCCGCACACCACTTAGCCTAAGAGCCAACATGGCTTTCATCCTTGAAATTGGACAACCTAACCCCCCCCAGTGAATGTAGTCAGATGGAAAGATCACATGATTGAGGAAGTTGTGTTTTTCTCTAGAATTCCCAGACTTCGTTCTCTCACCACGATTATCCTTTTTGGGCTTGTAATATACCTTTGGAAGGGTATGGAAGTCTAGTTTAAGATGTTTTTGGTCTCATTCAAATATTGTTTATAGATTTTGAGTTATGGTCAAAAGAGTGAGGCTGACTCCAAGAAGGAGCAAACCTGTGAGGTGCAAAAAGGGTAAAAATTCTCCTAAGTGGTTTTTGGCAAAGTGAAGGCTTGGTCACTAATTTAGCCTATATTAGGAATTTTTTTGTAAAGGGGGTTCTCAAGATCCAACCCCAAGGTCCAGAATTTGCTCGGTAAAAGACAATTTTTCGTCATTTTATGTGAAAAAGCTCCCCTAAATTGGGTTTTTTGTCTCTAAATTAGATTTCTAACGTACCTAAGTTTTCCTAAAGGTTATTCTAACATATCTAGGAGACTGCAGTGCTTCAAAGAGTTCTGGTTTATAAAACTGACATCCTACAAATCCTAATTTCGGTCATCGGGTTGTTCTTGAGGCCGAGTTCCTTCAGTCGAACGGATTAGGGGTGGCAATTTGGGTTCTCGTGTCATAATCATGTCATTAATCGAGTTGTGTGCTTTGGGTTTGATTTTTTGTTTTGAGTGCTACTCATCTATAATACAAACTATTTTAAATTAATCGTGTCATGCCGTGTCGTGTTTGGGTTGTCTCAGTAAAATGGGTTGTGTCAAAAATTTTCACCCCTAGAACAGATGAACCAAAATTGAGTATCTACAGTTTTCCCCTCTTTGACAAAGCTTTACAAACAATGCGCATCATAAGGGAATGTCCAAGCATGCCTGACAGCCTTTTGGTGAGTCCGGAAAACTTCATCCTTCAAGAAAAAAATTTAAAAAATTAAAGACATGCAAACAAGCACACAAAAAAAAACCTCAAAAATAAAATGGTCGCACTTGAATGAGCTACCTACGTATTCCTTTCCAAGAAATCAGACCAACCATAGTTCAATGAGCACACCACATGCAAGCAATAATTTAAGTACAACACAATGATGATATGAGACTTAAACTAATGTTGACATGGAACATACTCGGGGATTGTTTCTTTTGGAACCACGGATGATCACAACGAGGTGTCCTATCGTGGACAATTCAACGAGATGTCCTATCGTGGATGATTTAGTGGGGGTGTCCTATTACGGATGATTCAATGGGGTGTGTCCTATTGCGGACGATTTAATGGGGGATGTCCTATCATGATCGATTCAACGAGGTGTCCTATTGCAAACGATTCAACGGGGGTTGCCTTATTCTAGAGAACTTTCATGACTTTGCCTCATCTTAAGGGCTTTACGACATCTCTGTGAGTAGATCTTTGAGCCAGGTGGAGACAAACAGGTCTCTAGAGCCACTTAAGCCGAACTGGACCTAAGATACGTAGTGATGAGCCATAATTGTAGGCAAACATCACGAGCGCTTGCCTCATCTTAAGGGCTTCACAACAATGGTCTGCCTCATCTTGAGGGCTTTATAACATCTCTATACAAAGCTCTTTGATCTAGGTTGAGACAAGCAGGTCTCTAGAGCCACTTAGGGCGTACTGGACCTAAGATAAGAAGTGATGAGCCATAATTATAGGCGAACATAATGAGCGCTTGCCTCATCTTGAGGGCTTCGCGACAACAATTTGTCTCATCTTGAGGGCTTTGCAACATCTCCATATGTAGTTCTTTGAGCAAGTTGGAGACAAATAGGTCTCCAGAGCTACTTAAGGCGGATTGGACCTAAGACATGCAATGACGAGCTAGTTACGATGAGCATCACAGGCGTTCACAACTGCGACTACCAATGCAACTATCAACATCTTCGAGCATAGCTCTTTGAGCCAAGGGAGAAGGACAACTTTGCTGGGGAACTCAAATTCATGGAGCCATCTAAGGCAAACCATGGGATATGATGCAATGCGATGTAACTCTACTAGGAAAAAGGTACTCATGGAGCCGTTAAAGCAAACCAGGAGCACTGATTCCATACTTCACTCTATTGGACTAGTGCAATAATTCCGGAGATTATTGCGGTGAGGTTGAATACTCTGCTAAGGAATATATGTGATACTATTCTACTGGGAAATTATTTCTGGAGCCTTTGAGGCTCATCATGCTCAATTCGAAACGAATGAATGCAACAATGCAGGACTTCTATCAATTCAATGTAATGCTAAATGCTCTATTGGGGATTCATGTGCATGCGAATGATATTCTACAAATATTTTCAAGCACTCAATATTATGAAACATTGAACAAAAATGCATCGAAAGAATCAAATCGGAGCCAAAAATAGATCCGGAGACAAAACGGGGCATTACAGGGGCATAAATGCATAAAACACGAAAAATTGGGCTGAGTGCCATGGTGGCACTGGGAAAGTGCCGCGCGGCACTCCGAGAAAGCCACCATGGCTCCTAGCCTCTATTTTAAGCATTTCCTTCCTATTTCAAATTTTGCTTGTTTTCTCTCCAAAATTACTCCTCTTTCTCCATTTTCTCTCCAATTCAACCTTCAAATCTAAGTTCCCTCATCCTCACATTAGTTTTATTTCAAAGATTCTTATTTATCATTTGAAAACCACTTATTAACCACTCAAAATCAAATCAAATCAAATCATATCAAGGGTTATCATTATGAAAATCAATGCAATGCAATGCAATGTAGAGCCAAAGATGCGAACTATTCTGCTTGGGGAATGCAAGGATCAATGTGATGTATGATCTCAAGAAAATGCTCAGAAGATTCCATATGAAAATGTGGGGGTTGCCCGCTTATCAGCTAAATGCAATATAGAGCCAAAAGGGCGAACTACTCTCAAGGATACGCAATCATAGAGCCATTTAAGGCAAAGAATGAATGTTGTGCATGTATCAACGATGTTCAAATATATATATGCTCGTGAAAATGTGAGGGATGCTTACTTAACTATCAATAACATGTATAGCCTATAGCGGCCAACTACTCTTCAAGAAGCACATCGTCGAGCCATTTAAGGCAAACAATGAGTGTGGTGCATGAAACTAAAATGAGTATGCAATAAAATCATCATGCTATGCGGGGGACACCCGTTCATCTATATAAAAAAAACTATATAGAGTCAGTAAAGGCAAACTACTCTTAAAGGGAAACATTGTGGAGTGGCCAACAAAGTTGAACCACATATGCATTGCACAATCATTATTATGGATATTAAATTTATGAAATCCTAAGAGACATGAACATTGCCCCTAGTCTAATGTGCATGGCTGATGATGCAATAATACTGTAAACATGGCTCATTTTAGAAGATCACGCAGATGCTCATAGACTTCTTTCTTTATTCCTTATACATTAAATATTCTTATTCTATTGCTCATGATACACCCACAAAGTCTACGACTCTACGACTCAAAATTCCAGTTAAAGACAACCAAGTCGATTAACATATTTTTTATTTTCTTTTGACATAGTGCCTTACTACGAGTGATGTACCTTGCACATGATCTAGATTATTCTTTTACTATTCATCCAATTCTTTGAGATGAGACTTCATGCATAATTCAAGGATCAAAAATTTGCCCTAATCATGTTCGTAATTAATTCATTACTCTTTCCGCATTACGACCTCAAACTTTCATTTCTAATCAAAGAGCAAAAATACAACCATGTCTAAACTCACATGAAGACATCACCTCATAATACATTGCCCCTTGTTTATGACAAGGGACCCAAACATGGCTTGCCCCTTGTGTATGAAAAGGGGTTGGGCTCAACTGAATAAAAAAGGTAGAAGGGGATTGCCCCTTGTATATGACAAGGGGTTGAACTCGATTGGATAGAACGGGTGGTAGAGGGCCTTGCCCCTTGTGTGCAAATCAATGGGTGACGAATACAAACTAAACCCACGGAGTGAAGGGCTTGCCCCTTATACACGATTGATATGAATTTCGGAGTAAGGGCTTGCCCCTTGTAGGGAAAGCAAAGTGCACATGCTAGTTTGAAATCAAAGGATATCCATCGGTTTCGGAGTAAGGGCTTGCCCCTTACTGTTCTGTAAATTGAATTCATTTTCTATGTTTCACCTGTTGATTTATGAACTGTAAAATGGGAGATAATAAATGAGTACATTTTACATTCGAGCAAATGTTTTTAATACTCACTAGCTTCAATAAGCTGACGGCGTTGATGCGCCCTGGAGATTCGTGTCCAGGCTTTTCAGGTTATGAGCATGATGGACCATATGATTATGCAAATTAAGAACGACTATCGAAGAAGAATTTATTATTATATGTTTTTAAGTTATGAACATGTACTATAATAGGGATGACTGTAATAGATAATAGTTATTATTTTAATTGCAAGGCGGGTTGTGCCTTTAGTAATCGTGATGTAATAATTATTAATTTAGAAAAATTTTATAAGCCTTGATTGCTCTACTCTGATTTATATCATTATACTATTCAACGTTTGGGATGGAATCGATCATTTAAACTGTCGCGACCTACAGGTCCATAAAGGAAATTAAACGCTTTTCATATTTATGCTACGTCGGGGCATGAAAAAACCGACCAAACACCGATTTTTCTAAGGAATACACAATCGTAAATGGATTGAAAACTGACCTAACGAATCCTAAAAGTCAGTTTTTAAACCACGAAAAAATCAACCAAACCCGTTAGCGAATACCCCTACTAAGAACTCAACCAAAGCCTCCATTGTCCAGGGTGGGAGAGCTTTTTGCTTCTTTTTTATTAAATTCTCCCCTTTTATCGTGAGGTGTTTGTCTCTCTATATGAGAGTTGTTTTTTTGTGTTTGTATTGTTTATTTTGGTTCCTGATCTTAGATCTTTATCTTTCCATGCTCTGTGGTTAGATCAGACTTCTATCATCATAGATTCAGCTTTTGTTTGTCAAATCTGGCATTTTAGTGAGTGAGGCCTTTTCGAAGTCACGGTGTTTTATTAGGTGATCTATGTTGTGAGTCATGTTGATAGTTTTCTCCCTCAGCCGGCTCAGTCTCGAGCTACGCCACGGTTAATTAGATTGAGAATTTGAGAGATTTGTAGTGTACCTCAGAAGTTTGTTGTGCTTTATTCTTATATTTTTCTTTATTCTGTATGCTTGTACTGACTTCTTTTGAAACCTGCTTTTAGCAAAATATTACTCTTGCTATCGAATAAAATAAAATAAAGTCTAGAGGAGTGAACCTAACTATTATGACGATATGTGATGAAGCCTAAAATTGGTGAGAAGGGTTTAGAGAGAAAATAAGACAAGAACAGTTTATGTGTGGTTCGGTCCCGTTAATGAGGTGACCTATGTCCACGGTTGCGTCTGTGCGCTCTCACTAGCAGATCACCGGCGGGCCTGGTGAGCCAACAAAGAGGGGTGGCACTACCAGTAATACCGGCCGGGTATATGCGTATGATGGTGAGTTCTCTGTTGTGTGCTTGTAAGCTAGAGAATTGTTGGCAAGATTGGATCGAGATCCCTATTGACAGGGTAGGTGGGCTCTTTTATAGATGCAAGAGTCCACCCTTACATGGTAAGTTAATAGGATTAGGAAGCCTAATCTAATCACAATAGATTTGCATGATTTTAGGAGAGTTTCCTAAGTGGTTTGGGAAACTGCCATATTCCCTTTTGTAGTCTTGTAGATGATTTAGGAAACTGCTGGATAGATCGGGACCGCGGGACGCCGCGACCTTCATGCCCGGCCCGCTGGTGTGAACTCCACGGTCTGAATAAACACCTCGGGAATGCTTGGCTCCACAGGGGGGCGCCCTTACCGGAATAACCGACGCCTCTGGGTGACGTGGCACTATCTTCATGGCTAGATTATTTTGGACATATCAGCTGTCCCCCATTTTCGGAACTGACCAGATGCGTCATCGGGTGAGGATTCAAAAATCAGTAGCTTCTTCGAAACCGTCCGGATGTCCTCCAGGAATGCTGCTCAGGATGGGGCCCACACTCTAAACCACCCGATGGAATAACCGACCGGTACAGGTAGGAGCTCGGGTGTGGGTATTGCCACATGTCAGGGAGTAATTGGCCTGGTCAGGGCCCAACGGAGTTGGTTCGGATGTAACCGACCGATTGTGTGGTAACCGGACCATCACATCGTGCATTTAATGCGTGCGCATTTCGAGGCGATCCTTCACGTGCCCGAGGTGACAGCTGTCTGACAGTTTTTGGCAGAAAAGATCCTGAGCTGTTGGATCTAGTTGATCTAGACCGTCCGCTTCTCCTATATAAGGAACACTTGCTCGTTTCTTCAGTTCCTGCTGTCAACTGAGAGAATTACCGAGCGGTTTGAGAGCATACTAGACTCCCGAGCAAGATTCCCGAGTCCTTTTTTGCGCTAAATTTTGTAAGTCCTTCCTTTCTGTCTTCAGTTCTTCATTCTCTTTTCTTTTTCGAACAAAGCTGGAGGAACGAACCCAATTGGGTTAAGACGAGCGTGGGATTTCTTCTTTTTTCAGTTTTTTTACTTCTTCTAATCTGGGGGTACACTAGAGCAGATTGACCGAACGGGGTTTTTCGAGAGAGTCTTAAGAGAGTGTTGTCTTTCTTCTCGAGTCTTGTATGACATGCCCTTTAGGTTGTTAGATCTACCTCCTCTGTACATCAGACTAGGAGTTCTTAACCCATTCCTAGGTCATCCGCCCTTTAGGTCTTCCACATATGTAGTCATGTGTCATTCAGATTTCAACTCGTCATCCCGGTCGGAAGACGAGCAGTTGCGATCAGGGTCCACGAACACAAGCCCAGATCCTCCCTCATCGACCCCCTCTGACCAGCATAGTGAGGGAATGATCCCTGCTCGGGCGTCTCCCGAGGAAACGCGCTGGGATTCTCCCGTAGACTCAATGTCTCGGGGATCAGGCGATGAAGGGTCTGTACCAAACAGTCTCGGGGTCATCTTCGCGTGTGAGTCCATTGTTAGTACCCTTCGAGGTCCTGATTTGGATCGAATCAGGGGTAGGTATGAGCTTCCCGTCCCCTTTTCTCTTTCCGTGCACGATGGCAGAGCTCACTTCCACGAGCCTGGCTTCGTCACCTTGTACGAGGACGCTTTCATGGCGGGCCTTCGCCTGCCTATCCACACAGTCGCCCGGGACGCACTCATCTACCTCCGGATCTCTCCCGGGCAACTCACGCTGAACGGCTGGCAATATCTGATGGGGTGCATATCTTTCTGGCCCCAAGTCCTCGGGTATGAGCTCACATTACAGGAGTTCTTCTGGACCCACCGGCCTTTCCAAGTTCACGGGGAGTCCGATTCCTTCTCGCTCGGGGCTAAGCAGGGGCGGAAGATAATTGTTAACTGCCCAAGCAACAATAAGGGATGGAAGAAGAAATTCTTCCAAGTGTCCACCCTGGGGCTGTGTGAGAAGGCGCCGGGTATTCAGCTGAGGACCTCCTGGGCGGGGAAGCTGAGGAGTAAGCCCAAGCACTCTTTCTTTCTTGCTTAGTCTCTTTACATTGCCTTAACTAACCCGTTGGTACATTTATCTTGCAGTGGGATCAGTTGACTCGCCCAGCCTTCCGAACGAGCTGCAAGCGAGGATCCTGTCTCTGGTAGATGACCCGACCGATATTAATAAAGTATTGACCCGGTCGGGGAGCCCGAAGATCTCTTACAAGCCCCAGGGCTTCACAGCTCCCATTCTCCCGGCGATTAATCCTGGTAAATACAATCTCTTGACCGTCCAGTTTTCTTTTCACTTGGTACTGTGCTGAACTGACATGCTCTCTGGTTTTGTAGAAATGGCCCCCAAGAGCGTGGCGGCTCTGAAGGACAAGGAAGCGGCCTTAATGGCCCGAGCTGGCAAGAAGAGAAAGAAGCCGGATCCCACCGAGGGCCAGCCCCTAAAGAGGATTTCCCGGGGGATATCCACCCAGGCAGAGAAGGAAGTAGCTACTACTTCTACGCCCGTTGTTACAATTGCTGCATCACCACCACCTCCTCTTGCTGCCAAATTGTCCGGGGTCTCCTTCCCGAGCATGGAGGAGACTGCTTATGCGGGCCCCTCCGCCAGGCCAGAGGTTGAGACGGCGGACAACGTCCATGGAAGGGTGCGGCCCCGGCTGTTGCAGAGTCAGATCGACAAGTGCACTCTACTAAGCTCCAAGGCCATCATTGGTTGGCTGTACAGCATCAGCCACATGGTAAGTCTCTTCGTAGCATGAACCTTAGCCTTTCTTCCTTGTATGTACTGACATTATCTTGTTCTTGCAAATTGGCTGTATTGCTGCTGGGGCCGAGACTACCCTTTCCGGTGTTGCTGAGAGGTTAGCTGCTGCAGAGGCTAACCTTTCCGTTGAGAGGGCTGCTCGGGAGTTCGCGGAGTTTGCCCTTACCGTGGAAGAATAAAAATCCCGGGCAACCGCCCTGGAGCTTGGGGAGGTTCGGGACTCCTTGTCAACTGAGCTGGCCGCCCGGAAGGTTGCGGAGGCTAAGGCGGCAGCAGTGGAGGCCGGGAGGATCGCCGCCGAGCAGGTTGCAAAGACTAAAGCTACAGCCGCGGAGGCCGCGAGGGTGCCAAGAAGGATCTTGCAGCTATGATGGCCACGCTCTCGGAGCTTACTGCTGCTCGGGAGGCCGAGGCCAAAGAAGCTGAGGAGGAATTCGAGGCTGGGTTCCTGACAGGCTACGCCGACCTGACGAAGCGGGTTGCTGCTGACCATCCTGATTGGGACTTGTCCGGTTATTCTTGGGCAGAGTCCAATTACTGGAAGGAAGGCCAGACTGACTCCGAGGTCGCCGCTAAAGCTGCACAGGCCGGGGACCCCTCAGTTGATGAGCCGGCTACGGAGGAGGGAGAGATGGTGGTGGTAGATTAGTTTTTTTTTTTATGTTGTAGTTTTTTTCTTTCTGGGGAGGCTACTACAACTTCCCCCCAGGCTTTGTACAGTTTTTATTTTAATTAATAAAATGGCCCTTGAGGTCAAATTTCCTTTCCATTAACTGTCTTTTTCCTGTACTATGCCTGTTTTAATTGCTAGTATCCGCTCAGTTTTTGGCCAACCTAACACTTGCCTTAGCAAATGTTTTAGGACCGTAACCTTGCTAGTATCCACTCGGTTTTTGGCCAACCTAACACCTGCCTTAGCAAATGTTTTAGGACCGTAACCAGTAGAACACCTAGTCTTTTTTCTGACCTGTTTAAAAGGTAACTGCCCGGTCTGCCGTAGGAACTTGTCCTGTTTAGCGTCCGGGATTGCCCAGTGTATTATAGGAATACCCTGTATTACCGTCTGGTATGCCCCAGTGTATCTTAGGTGTATCCTGTTTTACCATCCGGGATATTATCTCTGGTCACTGTAAGCACTTAGGGATATTTTCCAAATTCTTTTAGTGACCGATGTGATTTCCTGTTTTGGCCTAATAGTCCCCTGCCCCCCCAAGCATTTTGCTAAGGCGGGAGTGCGGGAGGTAGTAACCGTAGGAAACCGACCTGGAACATGGGTGGTTGCAGGGTCCTTTGAAGCTCGCCATCGTTGGCCACCTAGGGGGTTGCCCCCGTCGTCGGCTGGACCTAGGCGAAGCCTTGAGTAATTTCCTGTTTAGGTCTAGTATCCTCGTGCCTCCCGAGCGTCCTGTGAAGGCGGGGGCATGTTGAGGAGCGACCATAGGAAACCGACCTGGACATAGGTGGTTGCAGGGTTATTTTATGCCTGGGTTCGGAGCCCGAGGTCTTTTTAGTGCCTGGGTTCGGAGCTCGAGGTCTTTTTATGCCTTGGTTGTTAGCCAAGGTCTTTGGTGCCCCGGGGTTAGGCCTGAGGTCTTTTCTGCATTGCACGGTGTACCAACGGGAGTAATTTTGCAAAATAAACTTTCTAATTTTATTAAGAACAAAAATTTATTGCTATTGCTCAATCAGAGCTACAAAAAACAAATCTCTCAATCAGTACTAAATTCTCGTGGCCCAATGCTACTAATAATACTTGGGGAGGTGTTGCACATTCCAAGGATGAGAGAGATCATGCCCGTCTATACTCTGTAGCCAGTAGGTTCCCGGTCGGTTGACCCGAGTTACTTTGTACGGGCCTTCCCAGTTTGGTCCCAATTTCCCATGGCTCGGGATTCGGGTAGACTGGTTGACTGCCTTAAGGACGAGGTCTCCGACTTGAAAACTGTGGTGCTTCACCTTGCTGTTGTAGTATCGAAAAACCCGTTATTTGTATGCCGCCACCTTCAGATAGGCTTGGTCTCTCTTTTCCTCCACAAAATCTAGTTCTGACCGGAGGACTTCTTCGTTGTCCGAAGCACTGAAGTTAGCCACCCTATATGTAGGCAACTCGAGCTCTGTGGTGACCACCGCTTCAAATCTGTAGGTTAAAGAGAACGGGGTCTCGCCTGTTGCCGCTCGGGGTATTATGTGGTAGGCCCACAGGAGGGTTAGTAGTTCTTCAGCCCACAGCCCTTTGGCGCCTTCAAGCCTTGTCTTGATTGATTGCAAGATTGTCCGGTTGGTTACCTCGGCTTGACCGTTGGCTTGTGGGTGCTCGGGGGAGGAGTAATGATTTTGTATCCCGTAGCCTGAGTAGAATTGCCTGAATATAGGTGTGTCCAACTGCCTGCCGTTGACGCTGACCAGGACCCGGGGAATGCCGAACCTACTAAGAATATTCCTCTCCACAAAGTTCTCCATCTTCCGCTCGGTTATCGTCGCCAAGGGCTCGGCCTCTGCCCATTTTGTGAAGTAGTCAACAGCGATGACGGTGAACTTGACTTGGCCTTTTTCCATCGGCAGGGGACCAACAATGTCGATGCCCCACTGGGCGAACGGCCAGGGGCTGTGGATTGGAGTCTGGAGCTCTCCCGGTCGGTTGATCATGGGAGAGTATCTTTGACACTTGTCACATCTTTTGACAAACTCTTGGGAATCCCAGGCCATGGTTGACCAGTAGTAACCTTGTAATAGGGCATTTCTGGAGAGCGCCCGGCCTTCGATGTGATTCCCGCATACTCCTTCGTGGATTTCAAACAGAATTGCTTGAACTTGCGCAGGATGAACACAACGGAGGTACGGGATAGTGAATCCTCTCTTGTAAAGAATGTCGTCAAGAAGATGGTATCGGGCTGCCCTGTACTTGACCCGACGGGCTTCCTTTTTGTCATCTAGTAGTGTCCCTGTTGCCAAGAATGGCACGAACGGGTCCATCCAGCTGGGTCCCGGGGTGACCGGGTCTACCTACATGCCTTTTGAGTTGATCACACTTGGCTCAGGTAGGTATTCTATCCTTATCCCGGGCAAGTCTGACTCAGAAGACGAGGTGAGGCGAGCCAACCGGTCAGCCCTGGTATTTTCTTCTCTGGGTATCTACGTGATGGAGAATCCTCGGAGCTTCTTGGAAGCCGCTCGGATAAGGGCCAAGTAGGCTACCATGTTGTCTTCCCGAGCTTCGTACTCTTGGTTAACCTGGTTGACCATGAGCTGGGAATCACTGTATCCTTGAACCTGTTGTGCACTCATAGAAAGGGTCAACTGCAGTCCAACCAGCAGGGCTTCGTATTCGGCCTTTTTGTTGGAGGTGCAAAACCCAAACCTTAGTGCATATTCGAGCTGGATACTGTCGGGGGTAGTCAGGATGATTCCTGCCCCAATGCCTTGTTGATTGGATGAACTATCCACGTGCAGTACCCAGGTGGGGATATCAGAGTGTAACCCGGGCGGTAAGGCTGGTGGCTCGGTCTCTTCAACCGGATCCTCTGGATATGTGAACTCAACCAGAAAGTCAGCCACGGCTTGCCCCTTGATGGCTGTCCAGGGCCGGTAGATCACTTTAAACTCTTCCAACTCCAAAGCCCACTTGACGAGTCTCCCGGACGTGTCTGGACGGCTGAGGATTTTTTGGAGAGGTTGATCTGTGAGGACCATAATGGCATAGGCCTGAAAGTAAGGGCAGAGCCTTCGGGCCGAGGTGATAAGGGGGAACGCCAGTTTTTCGATGCGGGAGTATCTGCTCTCTGCGCCCTGTAACGCCCGGGTGGTGTAGTACATTGGGAACTGTATCCCGTGCCCTTCTCGAATAAGTGTCGAGCTAACTGCGGATGGTGACACTGCCAAATATAGAAATAATTCTTCCCCGGGCATGGGTGTTGAGAGTAGAGGAGGGGAGGCAGGTACTTCTTGAATTCTTGGAACGCCTTTTCACACTCTTCTGACAACTGGAACGCCTTGCGGAGGATTCTGAAGAATGGCAGGCACCGGTCGGTAGCTCGGGAGACAAATCTGTTCAATGTGGCCACCCGTCCGGCTAAGCTCTGAACCTCCTTCGTTGATTTGGGCGACTGCATGTTGATGATGGCTTTGATCTTTTTGGGGTTTGCCTCAATCCCCCGTCTGCTGACTAAGTGGCCCAGAAATTTTCCGAACGAGACGCCGAAGGTGCATTTGGCCGGATTTAACCTCATCCTGAATTTTTTCAAAATGCTGAAGGCCCCGGCCAGATGCTCGAGGTGGTCGGGCTCGTCCTGGGTCTTGACCAGCAGATCATCCACATACACCTCCATAGACTTTCCTATGAGGTCTTTGAACATATAGTTGACCAGGCGTTGGTAGGTGGCCCCGGCATTCTTGAGACCGAATGGCATCACCTTGTAGCAGTACGTGCCCTGGTCGGTGATAAACGCAGTCTTCTCTTCGTCCCCAGGGTACATGCTGATCTGATTGTACCCCGAGTAAGCGTCCATGAATGAGAGGAGTGAGTGACCTGCCGTGGAGTCCACTAGGAGGGCTATCTTGGGCAGCGGATAGCAATCCTTGGGGCAAGCTTTGTTGAGGTCAGTGAAGTCCACGCACATCCTCCACTTCCCGCTGCTTTTCTTGACAATGACCACATTGGCTAGCCAGTCGGGGTAGTGGACCTCTCGTATGGAACAGGCTTTGAGGAGCTTCTCGACCTCTTCACTCACTGCCTTCTGTCTCTCGGGGGCCATGCCCCTCCTTTTCTGCTTCACTGGCCTGTAATCTGGACTGACGTTGAGGCGATGGGACATTACCCGGGGGTCAATCCCGGGCATATCCTCGTGACTCCAAGAAAAAACATCCTGGTTTTGCCTTAAGAACTGAGTCAATTTCTCCTTCAGGTCGGGCTCCAGTAGAGTGCCAATGCTGACCGTGAGGTCAGGGTACTCGGGATTCAGCTCTACACTTTCCGACTCTTCCACCGGACCTACCGCGTCGTTCTGGTCCCGGGGTTCCATCTCTTGGACGTTTAATGTTTCGGGGATTGTCCCCCCGACGTAATGAGCTGACATAGCAACTCCGGGCGGTGGTCTGATCTCCACGCAAGCATCCGGGTCCCTGAGGAGTTGGGAACTTCACTGTTAAGCTGTAGGTGGAGACGACTGCTCTGGCCTTGTTGAGTGTCGGCCTGCCAAGGATGACATTGTAGGCCGACGGGGCTTTTACGATCATAAAATTGGTCAGCACGGAGGCCTGCTGAAGGTAGGTCCCCATGAGAACTGGAAGCTCGATTGTCCCGAGCGGTTGTGTGCTAGAGCCATTGAATCCAACCAGGGGTGTAGCGACCGACCTGAGCCGATCCCTGGAGATCCCAAGCTGATCGAATGCCAACGTGAACATAATGTCGGACGAGCTGCCTGTGTCCACTAGGACCCTCTTGACCATATAGTTGGCTATAGAAAGCGTCACTACTAGCGGGTCATCATGGGGGCAGTGGACGCCCTGCAGGTCGTCGGATGTGAATGTTAGAACATTGGTTGGGGAGGAGCCGGTGGATTAGACCTGCGAGACATCCGCTCGGAATGCCCGAGCATGCCTCTTCCGTGCCGACTGTGAATCACCTCTGCCTGACGTTCCTCCAAAGATCACGTGGATGTGGCCAAGTGGTGGTGGCTGATCGAGAGCTCGGGTGTCCTGCCGGGGTCATCTATCTGCTATGACGAACTCAGCGAGGTGTCCCTGCTCGATCAGGTTCTCTATTTCCATCTTTAATTTGAAGCAATCCTTCGTTTCATGGCCATGATCCCTGTGGTAGCGACAGAACTTGTCCCGGTTCCTCTTACCGGGCGGGGCTCTGAGTTTAGATGGCTGTTGAAGCAGCCTCTGCGCCTCTGCAGCAGCCATGACTTCATGTATGGGCCGGGAAAGGGGTGTGAAAGTGATCGGGGGCTGACCCCGGGCATCCTTCTGATCTTGCTTTGGCTTCTTTCCCGAGCCCTTCTCGAATCCTTCACGCTTGCGCTTGGCCTTCGGGGATTCGTCTCCCGCCTGGCCAGCGCGCTTTTCCTTCAGGAACTCTTCGGTATCAATGTACTTTCTGACCCTCTCCGAGAGCTCCACCAGGGTTGCCGGTCAGTCACGATGGAACGACGTGGCGATCTTGGTGTGTTGAACTCCCGAATAGAAGGCCATGATTGCGAATCTGGAGCCTTTGCAGGTTGAAACGGTCCACATACTCCCTCAAGGACTCCCCTTTGCGCTGCTTGACAATCAGCAGTTGAGTGTCCGGTTACGATCGGTCGAGCATCCCGAAAAACTGGCTGATGAACAACTTGCCAAGGGTTTTGAAATCATCGACCATTCGGGGCTTTAAGGCATGGAACCACTGTGCGGCTGGCCCCTTGAGGGTACTGGGAAAGGCCAGGCACAGTAGCTCGTCTACCGTGGTGACCAGTGCCATCTGAGCCTTGTGAGTGCGGATGTGGTCCACCGGACTCCCTGTGTCGTCGTAGGAGCTGAGGTGAGAGGGTTTGAACTTTCGTAGAATAGGAAACCGTGTCACCCAAGCGGTATAGGGTGATTCAGTCTCCGCGTTGGTGAGGTCGTGGCCGGACTTGCGGTTCAACCTCTCAATTTGCTGCTGTAATTCCTCGACCTGGGCCTTTAAATCAACCCGCCCGGTTCTCCTCTCTATATCCGAGCGGTAGGTCGGATCGAATGACGAGGCCTCTTCCTCAAAGCGCGACGACCTCGGGGATAGGGCCCGGCTCCTGGTCCGGGAAAGCGTGTGCCTAAGATCCCCCTGGCTCAGGGCCGAAGGGTCCTCGGCCGATTCTCGGGCTTTGCGTCCGGACTCCTCCCTTCTAGCCGCACGCCGCCAGTCGATAATAGTTCTGGCGTCCTCCACCCGGCGAGGATTAGGCCGAGGTTGTCTCTGCGAGCGCCTGGTGGCCTGGCTGCGCTCTCCATCACCAGGGCGTTCCGGTCCGGTGGGGACACCGGGGCGGAACGGGCTTGCCTTCGTGCCCGAGCGGGCCTTTGAATAGGGGCGCTCTTCTCAGGCTGATTCTCTGAGGCAGGGCGCTTCTCCTGTCGGGCCAAAAATGCCTCCATCTGTTCCTGTGTTCGGTGCTGGCCCTCCAAGAGTTATGTCAGTGCTGCCGTCATCTGCTCGGGAGTCATGGTGGCAGCCCGCTGCTCAGGCTGCGGGTTCTCCTGACCGGTCGGATTAGCGGCTCTCTTACCCGTCTTTTGCGGCATGTTGATCAGTCAAGAATTTGTTGATGAGAAACTCTGTCGTTTCCCACAGACGGCGCCAAACTGATGAAGCCTAAAATTGGTGAGAAGGGCTTAGAGAGAAAATAAGACAAGAACGGTTTGTGTGTGGTTCGGTCCCGTTAACGAGGTGACCTACGTCCACGGTTGCGTCTGTGCGCTCTCACTAGTAGATCACCGGCGGGCCTGGTGAGCCAACAAAGAGGGGTGGCACTACCAGTAATACTGGCCGGGTATATGCGTATGATGGTGAGTTCTCTGTTGTGTGCTTGTAAGCTAGAGAATTGTTGGCAAGATTGGATCGAGATCCCTATTGACAGGGTAGGTGAGCTCTTTTATAGATGCAAGAGTCCACCCTTACATGGTAAGTTAATATGATTAGGAAGCCTAATCTAATCACAATAGATTTGCATGATTTTAGGAGAGTTTCCTAAGTGGTCTAAGAAACTGCCACATTCCCTTTCGCAGTCTTGCAGATGATTTAGGAAACTGCTGGATAGATCGGGACCGCGGGACGCCGCGACCTTCATGCCCGGCCCGCTGGTGCGAACCGCGCGGTCTGAATAAACACCTCGGGAATGCTTGGCCCCACGGGGGGCGCCCTTACCGGAATAACCGGCGTCTCTGGGTGACGTGGTACTGTCTTCATGGCTAGATTATTTTGGACATTTCAATATGTTTTTTTTTCTTGAGTCAATTAGATATAAGGACATTCTATTGTAAATATGTTGGTTTAAAGATATCTTTAAAAAATATGTTGATTTAAGTCTTTAAATTTTTTTTTTTTTTTGTACAGAAAAACCCTTCCTAGTTGCGAAGCTTGCCCCACTCGCCCACACCCTATCATTTCTAAATGGCAACGGTAAAAAAATGGCAGCCACAAAACTCGTTCCACTGGCACCACGCACGCCATACCATGCCCCATCCACTCACATCGTGTGAGTGAGTGTATCTGATTAAACCTCATTTTAAAACTATTTTTTATACTTTAAACCTCCATAACTTTTGATCTACAATTCTATTTTTCGCAAAAATTATACCGTTTGAATCGTGTCTTTGAGAGCTACAAAACTAATACCAGTGTTGATATGTTTTGAGCAAATTTTATTTATTTTTTGCATGCCTTGACAATCTTATTCCTAAAAAGTTGTGAAATTTCACCACTATTTCACCATATTTCAAAAGTGGTGAAATTTCATCACTGTTTTGAGCACATTTCAAAGCAGTGATGTAATTTCACCACCTTTTTACCACTGTTCAAAAGTGGTAAAATTTCACCACTTTTTCACCATTATTTTGAGCATATTTTAAAATAGTGGTCAAATATCACCACTTTTGCATTATGGGTGTCAAAACTTGTGAAATTAATGAAATTTCTCTACATTCAAAGTGGTGAAATTTTACCAGTGTTTTAAGGAACAAGGTTGTCAAGGCAAGTAAAAAAATTCAAGTTTTTTTTTTTGCTCAAAATATATCAATAATAATACTAGTTTGTAGATCTCGTCGACACGATTTCAACGGTATTAAATTCGTAAAAATTGGAATAGTAAATCATAAGATGTGAAAGTTTAAACTTTAAAGTATGTAAAATAATTGCAAAATAAGAGTTCATATTATGTGTGTACTTATATTGTGCGAGCAAGTTGGGGAGTGAGAAAAGGGCGTGTAGCCTGTGTTCACGTGTTGTGTGCTTCCTTTTGAGAAATTCTTGAGCGCATTCACTCACATGTATGATTAGTTTTGGGAATTCTTGAGATGTGTGCGGCATATGTGACAAGAGTAATGTTGGGTTCTTGGTTTTATTTTGTCCTTTTGTCTAGAATATTTATTTCATAACTAACCTAAATCAAAGTGAAATGTTTAATTGTCCTTAAACTAAGATATTTCTCTAACTAAAGATTCCTATCTAATTCCCCCCCCCCCCCCCCCCCCCCCCCCTTTAAAGGTGAAAATCTCTTGTCCTTAAAACATGTGAAGTCTATACACAAGAATTTATCCCTAAAATTTCGTTTATTAATATGTATTGATAGCGACTACGTTATAGAATTCATATAAAAAAAAAACTCTGCCATCAGCTGTTTTCTATGTGAGTAATACTTGAGGCACAATCAAAATCACAATTTTTTTTGCACAACCTTTATATTGTGTCTATCTCTCTCTTGTTGGGTCTCACAGTGCCGGTGACCCCACAATGCCCACTAGGAGAGAGATAGACACAAAATGGAGGTTGTGCAAAAAAAAATTGTGACATTAATTGTGCCCCAAGTATTACCCTTTCTATATAGTTGAATGTTTATTAAGAATACCCGTCGAATTTGGTTTAGTAAGCAATGGTTGCTTAAAAAATAATTACTCCTAACTTTTTTTTAGAGAATTAGATCATTTTAATTGAACAGTAATGGCCATCTATTGTCTAGTATGTAATGGAAAATATTATGGCGAATATGCGCAAACATTATTAATCATATTCTAAGATATTATTAATCCATTTGTACTTTTCATTATATTCTTAATATTATTGATCTATTTATAAAGGGTAATACTTGGGGCACAACTAAAGCCACAACCTTTTGTCCACAACCTCCATTTTGTGTCTATCTCTCTCTTGATGGGTCCCACAGTGCCAGTGACCCCACAGTGCCCACTAGGAGAGAGAGACACAAAATGGAGGTTGTGAGCAAAAGGTTGTGGCTTTGGTTGTGCCCCAAGTATTACTCTTTATAAATCACATGTGTCACACACACATATATATATATACACGTGAATTAATCACACTTTAAAATAATAGAAAAAAAATATATAAATAAATATTTTCCTTTTGTCAAATATGTTGTTATCGATATGCAAATAAGGTTTTGTTAACATGTGTCCTTAGTACAAATGTTAAGGTTCTAAAAGTATAAATAAACCAAGGATATAGTGTGGGTTTCAGTGTGTATTGTGGGGTTTAATGTTTTACTCCTTTGTTTACTTCTACTTTTAGAAACTTAACATATGCCATAAAAGCACATGTTAACAAAAACCAAAATATGCAAATATATGGAATTATTAATTATAGTGTGGTTTACTTTTTTAATGACAAATTCACCAATTGAAATACACGATCGACTCTCTGATAAAAATCATCTTGGATGAATGGCTGAATGCCCAAGCAGCAAACCACTAAAGAGTAGAAAAGAGAAATTAATTATTGAATTGTTCTAGACCACCAACTCAATAGCATGATGTGATGGTTTAGATTAACTCAAAATAAACTAAATAGCCCAAAAAAGTTGAGTTAAGAGCATCTCCATTAATGCAAAAAGTTATTTTGCATCTTTCAAATTAAATTTATATTTTAGCAATGTTATAGTGTCAAAAATTCATAATTTGACAATTATAGTACAATGCAAAAAGTCATCCAAAATGTCAGTTTTTGGTACAAAAACTAGTAATCTATTACATTGGGCAGTGTGTTTTGTATACTAACATTGAGGATCGGTGAAAAATGGTTATTGGGTACAATTACCAACAAAAATCTGATGTGGCAAAGATTTGGCAATCTCTCATATTTGAGAGAATATTTAACAATGATATAATTTAAGAGGCCAAATAACTATGCTTTGGAGCATGCAATTTTAGAGGATCTGCCATATTTTTACTTTGGCAGGCCAAATGAGAGCTGCATTGGAGCTACTAACCTGATCTACTTTACTTTTTAGGCCAATTGGTCTATTTTGAGTAGTCCGGATCACCATATCAGCTTGTTGAGCTAGTGGTCTAGCACTTAGGGGTGCAACTTGGGCAAGATCCAAAGAGGTTTGGCTCTGCCTAGGCCCGAGTCCGAATTCAAGCAGTATGCCCAAACTCGAAGTCAGAGCCCGGTTTGTGATTTAGTATTAAAACCCGAGTCTGAGCCCGAATTGATCCCGAATCGCATTTTTTTTTTTGTGCAAACCGATTTTTAGCATGTAAATAATAATATGCAGAGTATCAAATCTTTTTTTTTTTTTTTTTTGGCTTAAATTTGGGAAAAAAACATTCATCTATTAATTTGGTGCTTGAATAGTATCTAATAGTGTATTCTTGTCACTAAAAAACGCTTGTGTGGTGGAATCTATGACTGTGTTGAGAGCAGGGCCGGCCCTGGCAGCATGCAGCCAAGCGGCTGCATTGGGCCCAGGCTGCCCAGCCCATTAGTGAAGGCCCCTTTTTTTTGTTTTTCTTTTGTATTGGGCCAAAAGGCCATTGTGTATTATAGGGCCTTTTTTGTTTTCAATTTTCCTCCCATTCTCCAAGACTCCAACCAGTAGGAAGCTACGCAAGGCCTCTGTTTTTTTTGGTTTTTGATTTTTGGGATTAAGGTGTTGTATATTTGGGAACTAAGTTGAACAACACTAATGTAATTATGTGCTAGCTTATTGTCTCATTTTAATGAAAATTATTACATACTCTTATAAATTTTGTGCTTATGAAATTTAATATAGAGGGGCCCACCTTTGAAAGTTCGCATGAGACCTTAGAAAATTTTGGGGATTTCAGGGCCGGCCCTGGTTGAGAGCTTGCTTAGCGGTTGAAGAAGCGGGCTTCACTGATATGGTGGTAGAGCAGGATGCTGAAAATGTAGTTTCTGCCCATGGTCACATTATTGAAGCAGGCATGAATGCTCTTGAACGAATCAATGTCAAGGAAATTGTGCATGAGAGAAGGGAAGGAAATAAAGTGGCCCACAATCTAGCTCAATTTGCTAATTGCTAAGACCCATGAAGGGGAATTGTTATTTTTTCAGGATCTTCAGTTTGAATTCACCCTCTTGTTCTTGATTAACAAGTTTCATGAGTAATTTTAATTCCACTTCCCATCAAAAAAAAAAAAAACACTATAATTTAATGTAAAAAATGATATATAAATAGAAATCGGGTTCGAGTTCCACGAGTTAGTAAACTTTTGCCCAAGACTAGCCCGAATTGAATTCAGACTTGCATTTTTCTACCCAAATCCGTTCATGGTGAAAGTTCACAGACCCAAGCCCGTTAATTTTTGGGCCGGGCCCAAACTGAGCACAGATTGGCCGTCCCGAGTTACACTACTACCCGGACCACTCAATAATTTCACGAGTATGAGAGAATTAGGGGTGGCAATTTTCGACACGACACGGCAACTCGACACGACCCGACACGAAAATAAGCAGGTTTGGATGACCCGTATAAGGGCACGGGTCATAAACGAGTCGACCCGTTTGACACGATTAATAAACGGGTTGAAGCGGGTCAACCCGCCTAACCCGTTTGACCCGATTAAGTATTTAAGTGCAATTGGGGCATTTTTTTTTTGTTTTAAAAATAATTTTTAATAATCTGAAAGTCTAAATAAAAGTAATATAAAAAAATTAAAAAAAAAAAAATTTTTTTAATTATTATTTTTTTTTTGAGAGAAAAAAAATATTTAAAATTTATATAGATATATATAAACTAAAATTGTTTTTTTTTTTTGCTAAAAAAAAGAGTAGTTACCAACTTACCGAACAAGTAAATTTATATATAATAATTAATAACTAATGTAATTAAAAAATAATAATTAATAACTAATAAGGGACGAAGGAAGCTGGAGCCTGGAAGCATTCATGCATCAAGCATTTCATAAAAAATAAAAATAAAATAAAAATTAAAAAATAAAAGTAAAAAAAGAAAAAAAAAAGGGAGGAAACCCGCTAGGATTGCTGGATTGGGAGGCAAACAAATTAGTCAATTAGATAAATACAACTGTTAATCTTGATTCTTGATGGATGGCAAGTGAAGAAATTTTTTTATACTATTAGTAAAAACAATATTTCTTCTTATTCAGTTTATGTGGATGTGCTTGGGTGTTAAGTTTATAATAGTTAGATATTGCTATATTTGTAATATTTTGATATTTAAGATATACGTGTTAATAATTGATACATTTGATGGAAGACTTGCTTGTGTTCTTAGTAGGGTTGTAAGCTTATTTCGAATAGCCGAACCGAGCTAACCGATTGGGTTTCTTAAATTACTTATAACTAAAAAATTGATCTGATCGCCAAAATTGACAAAATAGATCGAACCGACCACTTCGGTTGGTTTTCAAAACATGAAAAAAAAAATCAAAAATAAAAAAATAAAAATTCGATTCGATTTGATCCGAACCGAACTGAACCGAACTGATGACACCCTACACGGGTTAGACGGGTTAAACGGGTGACCCGTATATGACCCGGCACGATTATAACCCGACACGATTATAACACGTTAAGAATGACACGATTATAACCCGACACGACAATGACCCGACACGATAATAACCCGACACGATTATGACCCGACACGACCCGATAGCCACCCATAGAGAGATTTTTTTTTTCTTTTAACAGGTAAGGAGAGAGAGAGATTGAAAGAATCTTTATGAATTATTAGTACAAACTTTGTCTGCATATTTAAATATTCTAGGACCCATCAATTAATGGAAATTGTTTTGTGTTCCCATCACAATTCACGTGTAAGTCATTCACCACACCACCCAGCACATCAATGATGTCAATAGGGAGTAAGGACAATCCTTTGGTAATTTGGTTCAGGGACCTTATGTGATTCAGCCCCTGTATCATGCATGCGAGTTTGGTGCTCAAAAGTTTTAATTTTTTTCAAAAATAAAAAATAAAATTTGTAATTTGGTGTCAACATATTATAACATTGAAAATTATTTTAATTTAAAACGCAAAAGATTTATCATATTTGAAATTTTTTATAATTTCTCAGTGTTTATCCTTTTTTTATTTAGGAATTGTTCATCGTTATTCAGTTAACTAAGAAAGTTCATGTCAAAAGAAAATCGATTACTCGAAATTGCTCAAAAAAAAAATTAGCGAAAAAACATGATATATATATCCATTTATGTGATTCCTTGCTAGAACTAATGATATTGTTTATGCGTAATTTCTCAGTTTATTGGATTAGAAATTTCACAAAGGAGCGAGAATTTCTCAGAATTTTAATTACGAATTTCATAAAAGAGTGAGAATTTCTCAATTTTTAAATTAGAAATAGGGAATTTCGCAATATTTTAGAAATTTCTCAGGATTAAGAAATTTCTTAATATTTTAATCTGGGATTTCACAAGAGAGTGGAGATTTCTCAGTTTTTAAGTCTACAAAACGTATGAAATAATTTGAATTTCAACCAAAAGATCACGGTGAGCAAATTAAGGAAGATCCCTTGAATTAAGGGAACATTATCCCATTATCAGTTAACTTCAAATCTATATCTATATGTCCATATATAGATATACGAGTATATATATGTATAAAACTAATCATATTGTTCATGCGTATTTTATCATTGTATTGGATCAGAAATTTCACTAAGGAGAATTTCTCAGTATTTTAATTAGGGATTTCACAAAAGAGTGAAAATTTCTCAGTTTTTTAATGAGAAATAGGGAATTTTGCAGTATTTTAATGAGAAATTTCTCAGGATTAAGGAATTTCACAAAAGAGTGAGAATTTCTCAGTTTCTAAGTCTACAAAACGTATGAAATAATTTAATTTTCAACCAAAAGATCATGATGAGCAAATTAAGGAAACCCCTTGTATTAAGGGAACTTAATCACATTATCAGTTAATGACATTAACTTCAAATCTATATCTGTATATCCATATATATACACGAATATATAGTCCGGATCTTAGCAGGCCTTAAAAAATGGATCTAAAAGACGGACTGTGTAAAGACTGAGAATTCTCACTCTTTGAGCAAAATGTATTAAATAATTTGAATTTCAACTAAAAGACCATGGTCAGCAGATAAGGGGATCCATTAAATTAAGGGAACATAATCCCATTATCAGTTAATGAAATTAACTTCAAATCTATATTATGTCTATATCGATACACAAATATCTATGTATATAATTGACTATGTTAATAAGGGTAGTTTGGACATTAAAAAATTATTAATTAGGAAAAAGGACATATTTCTAATTAACATGCCTAATCAAGGATCTATTTCTAATCTAGCCCTAAAGATAGATTTACTTCTAATAAAATGGCTGGAAATGGACTAAATCTTATATTTCTATTTTTTTTTTATTAGAAAACAAACACACTTTAAATTATATTTTATTTCAAAATTGTTATTGACCCATCAACAGGTTAACCATTGAGGTGTCCCAAACTGGTGTACTGAGCATTTTCCAAATAACAATGATCTATTATGCTTCCTTTTTTTTTTCCTCTCCTTATCTGTATATGTATTATATGTATATAAATATAAAAAGAAAGAAGAAAGAAAATAGTAATAAAAAAAGAGTCAACAATCAGACTAAACCCCCCATGCCCCTTTTCTCCGAAGAAGGGGGGTTGTCACATCTCCCTCTTTTCTTTTCTTTTTTTAGCATGAAAAATGTCTTCTCTGACTTCCAGAACGCCGAAAAAAGTAAATCCGCCCCTCTTTTGCAAATCGCTGATTTTTGAAACTTCAAAATGCGATCTTTTCTTCGTCTGTGGTTCGATTTTGCCGATTCGACCTTGTACTGACAAGCTCTTCACATCTGTCGGACTTAATGCAAGTTTTCTGTACTTTTTTATTGGATGAGCAAAAATCAGGTGTCTACAATCAGTACTCTAAAACAACATCTCTGGTTTTCTGTCACAGACTGATTTAAAATTTTCAGAATAATAAGTAAATAATTTTAAAACCTTTAAAACTGTGAAAAAGACACTTGGACAGATAAGCTATTTCGATTAATCGAAGCTTGTTCGATCGCTCGAAACCTGCATTAGTTCGATCGATCGAAACTCTTTCGATCGATTAAACACATACCGTTTCAATCAATCGAAACATGTTCGATCGATCGAAACTGCCATGTATCATGCAAATCAAAATAGTGTTTCATAACGCATCTATAGATCCAAATAAGCGTGGCTCTAATACCAATTGTTGAAAAAAAAAGGTTTAAAATTTAACTTAAACGCATAGCGGAAAACAAAGTTCAAAACTTTATTGGTAACCCGAATCTACTACTTATTAAGTCTATAGATGCGTATATACAAGAGGGAGAAGAGTTTATACCTCAGGTCTTGAACCTTATTATGATTTTTCTTCTTTCTTGATGGTGCAGAAGCCTTCACTAGGTTATCGTCACCCTTGTGACTTCTACGGATGCTTGCCAAAAGGACTAGGGTTGGTAGGAACCCTATTAGAAAGGATAGAGAAGGTTTGGGAACCCTAAATAGTTTCTGCAGTTTTCTGGGAAATAAAATGACGATCCAAAATATTCTATACGCAGCTACCCTATTTATAGATTTCCAAACAGACTTTAAGCCTTCAATCGATTGAAGTGGCTTCGATCAATTGAACCGTCGATCGAGTGAAGGTTCTTCAATTGATCGAACTTATCTAGACTTCAATTGATCGAAACACTTTCGATCAATCAAAAATCGAACTTGTCTTGATAAGATCCTCAAGTGTCCTTCCAAGCATCCTAGCGGATCTAAGAGTGGGACCTCCTAGGCTCTTTATTGTTGGCTCAGACCAGTTGTCAATTCCAATGTCTAAACTCTTTGATCAGTAAACTAACTAACTAGTCAGTTATTTACTCCACTATAAAACAATAATTGAACTCCAACGCAAAAGGACATATCCGAAACGATAACTAGACTTGTATGGTATACTAATGTCCCTCTACTGTCAGCATTCATAATCATATTCAGGTAGCCGGATAACTGTTACTGTTAACCTGAATCATGATTACTTCTTGTATTCCTTGAGTCCCATTCACCCATCATGATTATCAAACATGTTGATAATTAACTACTTATCAACAAAACTACAGTTCTCAGTAATCAACTTGGTGACATTCTCAAGGGAATGTTTAATCTTTAACAGAGGGTAGATTCTATCTTGACAATATATGTCACACCCCAACCCGCCCCCACACGGATTAGGACGTGTAACAAGGAAGAATAACAATGATTTAAGTGTCCAAACAAGTTAAAACTCAATATAAAACCTTTTTTTTTTTAAAAAACAAAATGCTTGAAATAAACCCCAAGGGTAGAAAGGTCATTTAACATTTTATAGCCAAATTTTATATCAAAAGATAGCTCTCTGAGTCTCGGTTCTAACGCAAAAAACGATGCTCGAATCCGAATTTTCTAGAAAGAGTTATGTCTGTTTCCGTAAACTTCGACAGGCTAAAAATAAACCTGCGGATTTTGCACAACAACCTTCCACACCAATTTCCCTTTTTAAGAGTTAAAAACATAACCAAAACCAAATTACTCATGCAAACCCCTTTATCATTCATTCCCAACTGATCCACTAAAATGTCTCTCAGCAAAAAAAAAAAAAAAAAAGATCCACTAAAATGTCCATGACACTTAGAAACTAAGAAGAAATTAAACTAGATTATTACAAAATTCTTACACTAATTGGTCTCAATTCTAAAGCATACAATATGAGTTTCTAATTACAAATTTTACAACCAACTCCCAACCCAACTGAGTACGCCCACAAACAACGTATTAACATATACAACTAAAGAAACATACTCCCAAGTTGTCCAGAACCCCGTGGTTCAACGCTTCTCACTGTGATTGTAATACCCCGTATTTTATTTTCGCTTTTTAATAATAATAAAATATACCAGATTTAAAATTTATACAGTGTAATTTTACCTGTGTGTGTGTATCATCGCGTGAGCTCAACACACACGATGATATGAACTTAGTGCACAATGTGTGTGCAGTGGGTTAGTGCATATACACAGTGCGTGTGTGTGTGTATGCACTAGTGTGTGTACTTGTGTGTGTAGTGCAAGCATATTGGTATATTTTATATGCTTGGTGCCTAAGCACTCAAAGTCTATTTATATACTATATGCATTATGTTATGCTTAGTGCCCCAAGCACTATATATGCATTATGTTATGCTTAGTGCCCCAAGCACTATATAGATTATATATACATATATTCCAAATATTTGGAATTGTTTACCAAACTATTTATATTTTAATTTTGAGGACGAAATTCTTTAAAGGGGGGAAGAGTGTAGTGACCCAGAAATTTAAAACGTATTTTAAAAATACATATATTTATTTTCATTAGAAAATATACCAGTTTGAGATTTTTAAAATGTATCATTTTTATCTGTGTGTGCGCGTGGTGGTGTGAGTGACCACACGGAATAATTTCTAGGGGCAACTTGGAGCCCAATTAAATTATGTGCAGTGTGTGTGCATGTGCTTGCTGCGTGTGTGTAGTGTGTGTTTGAGTGTGTGGTGTGTGTTTGTGCTTGGTGCCCAAGTTTTGTATAACTATATATACACCACATAATCTCTCCAAATCACAACAACTCTCAAACTCTCATAGCTCTCTGCCTCTCTCATTTCACTCACTGCCTCTCTATCTTTCGGCATATATATATATATATTCATTTTACACACACACATATATTGATCCACACGCATATTCATATATATTCAGAGATTGGAGAAATTGCTCAACATTATTTTTAAGGTACGGGGTTGTGTACAATATGCTCTTAAATCTCCGGAGTATTTTCTTTGTCATCCCTATTTGTACTCTTTTTGATTTATGTTGTCTTTTTATTGGAATCCATGTCTTTTTGGTTAAATAATATTAATATATTATTTTGGCTAAGTGCTATGGGACTAAAGGGTACATGAGCAATGAGCACCTACCAACAGTCCAACAGGCCTCAGGGACCAAGGAATGGTGACGGGTGAGGTGAGGTGAGGTGGCTCTTTACTATGTGACCAAGAGGAACCTGGTATGAGGCTCTTGTGGGTGAGCGGGTAAATTGTGTGAACGGGTGGGTTGAGTGATTGGTCTATTTTATTGATCCGTTGTGGTTGTTCATTGTACTTTTGAGCCCTTATTATTCCTGTCATATTGTATACTTCCCCGTGTGTTATTTTAGATGCAGGTACCATTGGTAGCAGTCAAATTGGAGCACATTAGAGTACCGTGTGGGTTGGAGTTATTTGGGTCCTAGCCGTGTAAACGAATTAAATTGTAATTTTTGGACACTCAAGTGTAAATATTTTTGTTGTTTTAAAATACACTTGGCTATTTACAATTTTAATGTAAATATTTCTTTTATTTTTGGTAATGAAAATCGGGGCGTCACAAATGGTATCAGAGCCTGTACCCAGCCGGAAATGTAGGACTTAGTTCCACATCGCCTGGGCGAATCAATGAGGGTAGTACTATTTATTTGTACTACTTGGATTTTTGTCTCTACAAAAAAAAAAAAAAAAAAAAAAAAAAAAAAAAAAAATTGAAAATTTTCAAGTTGTTTGTCAAAATATTTATGCTGTAATTTCGCGGACGAAATTCTTTTAAGGAGGGTAGAGTGTAATACCCCGTATTTTATTTTCGCTTTTTAATAATAATAAAATATACCAGATTTAAAATTTATACAGTGTAATTTTACCTGTGTGTGTGTATCATCGCGTGAGCTCAACACACACGATGATATGAACTTAGTGCACAATGTGTGTGCAGTGGGTTAGTGCATATACACAGTGCGTGTGTGTGTGTATGCACTAGTGTGTGTACTTGTGTGTGTAGTGCAAGCATATTGGTATATTTTATATGCTTGGTGCCTAAGCACTCAAAGTCTATTTATATACTATATGCATTATGTTATGCTTAGTGCCCCAAGCACTATATATGCATTATGTTATGCTTAGTGCCCCAAGCACTATATAGATTATATATACATATATTCCAAATATTTGGAATTGTTTACCAAACTATTTATATTTTAATTTTGAGGACGAAATTCTTTAAAGGGGGGAAGAGTGTAGTGACCCAGAAATTTAAAACGTATTTTAAAAATACATATATTTATTTTCATTAGAAAATATACCAGTTTGAGATTTTTAAAATGTATCATTTTTATCTGTGTGTGCGCGTGGTGGTGTGAGTGACCACACGGAATAATTTCTAGGGGCAACTTGGAGCCCAATTAAATTATGTGCAGTGTGTGTGCATGTGCTTGCTGCGTGTGTGTAGTGTGTGTTTGAGTGTGTGGTGTGTGTTTGTGCTTGGTGCCCAAGTTTTGTATAACTATATATACACCACATAATCTCTCCAAATCACAACAACTCTCAAACTCTCATAGCTCTCTGCCTCTCTCATTTCACTCACTGCCTCTCTATCTTTCGGCATATATATATATATATTCATTTTACACACACACATATATTGATCCACACGCATATTCATATATATTCAGAGATTGGAGAAATTGCTCAACATTATTTTTAAGGTACGGGGTTGTGTACAATATGCTCTTAAATCTCCGGAGTATTTTCTTTGTCATCCCTATTTGTACTCTTTTTGATTTATGTTGTCTTTTTATTGGAATCCATGTCTTTTTGGTTAAATAATATTAATATATTATTTTGGCTAAGTGCTATGGGACTAAAGGGTACATGAGCAATGAGCACCTACCAACAGTCCAACAGGCCTCAGGGACCAAGGAATGGTGACGGGTGAGGTGAGGTGAGGTGGCTCTTTACTATGTGACCAAGAGGAACCTGGTATGAGGCTCTTGTGGGTGAGCGGGTAAATTGTGTGAACGGGTGGGTTGAGTGATTGGTCTATTTTATTGATCCGTTGTGGTTGTTCATTGTACTTTTGAGCCCTTATTATTCCTGTCATATTGTATACTTCCCCGTGTGTTATTTTAGATGCAGGTACCATTGGTAGCAGTCAAATTGGAGCACATTAGAGTACCGTGTGGGTTGGAGTTATTTGGGTCCTAGCCGTGTAAACGAATTAAATTGTAATTTTTGGACACTCAAGTGTAAATATTTTTGTTGTTTTAAAATACACTTGGCTATTTACAATTTTAATGTAAATATTTCTTTTATTTTTGGTAATGAAAATCGGGGCGTCACAGTGATGTTCATCTGAACCTGCGTGGTCATTAGCCACAAAATCCAATAAGCTTTCGCTTAGTGAGTACGTGGTGCTAATCATGCAACTGTAATATTTAATGATCATAACACCAATTAAACATCACAACAATAAATGGTCGTCGGCGTGTCAAGCAATCAATCACCATCGTTCTGGATCCCTGATTCCGGGTCAATCTCACTTTTTCCGTCGCATATAGCGAAATCACTCTCATTCACTCCTGACCGTAGTCAATTCGTTGTGGTCGTCACCACTATCCCCTTTTCTCTGAGGATTTCATCATCATCATCATCCCCCTTTTCTCTGAGGAATGGGCGTCCCTTATATACGGGCTAAATAATGGTGATTATCAATTGACACCCTTTGACCCAAATAAGCACATAAGCAACTCAACATGTCAACATGGCAATTTAACATTTTTGGACATATTAAATAATAATTAATCACATGCTTTTCTATTTAATCACAATTAAGCAATTTAAACATTCACTAATAAATAAATAACATTAAATATCCAATTTTGGGATTAGGACACTCACCTCACGAATAGGTCCAAATAAAGCCTAGAAATCCTAACTTCCTTCGCAAAAGTAGCTCTAGTTACTCCCAATGATATCCCTACATATATAAATCACATACATGTATCACCCCTTAAAATGGGTCGTAGAAAAACATTACCAAAACTGAAAAATAAAGATATAGAAATAATCCTCTCACCTCCACGAATTCGAATATGCCTTCGGTTCGCGAAATAGAGATCGTACAGCGAAGCTACGGCGACAAAATGGCGCAAAACCCACTTTCTTTTCACTCTTGGTCGACTGACTCTCCTTCTCATATCTAAAGACTGTCTGTATCATGTTCTGTTTGTTTTTTTTTTTTTTTTTAAACATGAGATGAGGACGAGAGATGTTAATATACATCTCAAGACATAACAACTTACTTATATTTACATTTGCACCCCCAATTATTTCTAAGTTCCTATTATAAAACCCCTTAGACTTTTATTAATTACCCAATAACTAAGTGAGTATGTGTCTATGTCACGTATGGGTCCCAAAAGTGGTCCCAAATATTTTATAAAGTTGCTAATTAACCTACTAGTTATGAATCCAAATTCCTATTCGCTATCGCACGGGTACCCAAAATGACACCATAGAAGGTCACAACTAGCAATATAATATTAAAAGCACTTTAACAAATATTCATTTAATCATATATATGCAACTAAATACAATTTATTTAATCTGGACCTCCCATGGGTCCCACTTCATATCTATCAAATTGTGCCCTTTATCAAGCACTTATCACATCGGGGTGCCTGAAACTCACCCAAATCTTCACATGCAATTAATCACACTAATTAATGCATGAGAAAATAAATGCTACTACCTTTTTTCGGGTACAGGTATTACAATATATGTTCACAACTTTATGAACATGACATACCCAAGATACCCAGGTGTTGATCTTTAAGACCTCACTGATTGGTAAGTCAAAGCAGCCACATCCATAGTCTGTGTTCATAATTGTCTCAAAATTGAGAACATGTATCTTATACAAATTATGAGTTCCTATCGACTGTTGACAGTCTTAAGTGTCAATAGGAAAGCTCAGGTTCGTCAATGCACTATAAGCACTAGCATATTAACCAAGAGTTATACTCTAGTGATTGAGATTCATCACTAGTGTAGACCTGATGAGGTATCTAGTCTCATCGTGACAAATTCTAAGTATCAAAGAATGGTAATTCGTATCTCACTTGTATGTATCTCATACACACACGAATTACTTACTATGATGCTTAAGGATTAACAATCATCTCATGAAAGAAACATACACAATGAAATATAGATTTGATATCTATATATTAAAATGTCAATGTCTAATGTATAAAGTAATGGTTTGAGGGCACAAACCCAACACTCACTACCATCTGACTTTGTGTAGGTAGAAAACATATTTCGATCTCCACAAATGTGCTTAGTAGCCCCGATATCCATCCACCAACCTTTTGAGTTGGTTACAATACAAGACTCCATGATCACCGCCACAAGGCCGTCGATATCCATCATGTTAGCTTGGTTAGACTTCTTGTTCCCATTCGGTCCTTTCTTATGACGACATTCGCTAGCACGATGTCTAGGTATTCCACATACCCAACAATTCCCTTTTATCTTCTTAGGATCTCGGTCGTTAGACCCATTGTATGTAGACTTCCTTTTTCCTCCCTTATTCTTAAACTTAGAAGTGGGTTTTGAGGACTCACCTTCAATGAGATTTGCTTTAAGTTCCGAAGTACCTTGCTCCCCCTTCTTGTCTCCCTTGCGATTATCTTCCTCGATTCTCAAACGGATCACCAAATCCTCCATTGAAAGTTCCTTACGCTTGTGCTTGAGATAGCTTTTGAATTCTTTCCACAAAGGCAGCAATTTTTCAATTATAGATGCCACCTGAAACGGTTCACTAATAGTTATTCCCTCCAAGATGATTTGGTTGATGATCACTTGAATCTCTTCAAATTGCTTGACCACGGGAATAGAATCCACCATCTTAAAATCCAAAAATTTGCCCACAATGAACTTCTTTGTATTGGCATTTTCGGTCTTTTATTTTTTCTCCAAAGACTCCCATAAATCTTTGGTGGTAGTAAACGTCAAATAGACGTTGTAGAGAACATCTTCTGGCCTATTTAGAATGTAATTTCGACACAGAAAATCGGAATGGTTCCATGCTTCCAATGCGGCTTCTTATTCTTTTAAAGGATTTTCTGTAGGGACCACCAGCTTCTCTTGTTGTAGGATGTGTGCAAGATTAAGCGTTGTGAAATAGAACATCATCTTCATTTGCCATCGTTTGAAGTCTTCTTCCTTGAATTTCTCCAACTTCTTGGCATGAGTACTTTTGACAATAGTTGTAGTAGAGGTACTCTCTCCGGCCATTATTCCAACTATAAACTTGTTTTTCAATTGTTGGAAACTATGGATAAGAAACTAATATAACAGTGATTAAACTTAAGATCGAAGCACATATGAATATGTTGTTCGAAAAACAAGTTTACATCCTATACACCGTTGTTTTGTGGACTATGACGCCTAGCTTGTTCTTGAGGATACTACGATCTAACAATTGAAGTACAATTCAACTTCAATTGTTCTGCAAAATTATATGTATATGAGTTGCTCTCAATGATGCTAGAGGATGAAAAAGAGAAGAGATAAAATTATGTCAAAAATTATATGAAACTAACTATCTATATTGTATATATAGAGGTGTCTATTGGGTAAGAGATACCTCTCTACACAAATGGTTGTGTCCCAACACCTTAATACTAGATACATATCAGTATATACTCGTTTATCAACCATTATAACATATGAAATTCAAAAAAATTCAATGTTTTCACATGAAAAGTTATAACTTTTCACTAACTGGGTCTGGTCGACCGGTCGAATGCCCCTTTACCAAAGTTTGTTTAAAACTTCTTATAGTCTTTGACCCGGTCGAAGGGACTCGGTCGACCAGTCGAAGGGACTCGGTCGACCAGTCGAAAACCCCTCTGCTAGAATCTTGAAACTTAATATTTCAAGCATTTCCCTAGGTATTGAGCCGGTCCATAGCGATCCTTATGATCCCCTTGAGCTTATATAAGCTCCTATTCACACCCCCGAATCTAAAAACAACAAAAATGCACTCCCCCCCCCCCCCCCCCCCCCCCAACAAATTCTAGACCTAATAATCCGACCGTTAATTCCAGTAGATCCCACATGGACAGTGGTGGACTCAAGATTTTATGTGGGGAGCAGGTTAAATGAACTGGGTCCAATCCCGGAGGAGAAACTTTTTAATCTATTTATACATATTTTTAGTGCGAGACAGAGAGTTAAAAGAGTAGTTTGGTCGATTAGGTTTATGTCATTTTTATCTCACGAGATAGATAATTGGGTGTTATTTTTTCCCTTCACTTTTATGAGGGACAGTTAATGCCACATCCCTGGACTAATTATTCCTCCATATAGGAACTACGGACTATTAAGTTTTTAATTATTAAGTTTGCACTATTCAGCCTGCCAAACAACAAACTATTAAATTAAAAATTATTATTAAAATTCGACTTCTTGTGTTTATAGTTTAGTCTTGCAAAGCATAGGAGCATGACCCCCTTAGTCTCTGCATTGCACATAGGTCTCACTTGGAATCTACAAAAATTAAGAATCATAATATGTTGGGTGTGAAATTTGGTATGGAAGTTGACGTGGGTGTAATGTCGATACAACCAAGTCATTATCATGTGCCATAAAGTGATAAAAGTTGAAATTCTAAAAGGGAGTATGGCTAACTTCAAACTGCTATCATCAAGAAGATTTTGATAAACAACGGAAACTACACTTTTCCGAGGACAAGGTTATTCCTATCACTCTGATTATCAAAAAGAGAACCTTTTGCTCACTTTTTTTTGTTCTATCATTGTTCACTCAGGCTTCATTGGATAATATGTGTCTCATTTTATTCTCATTTTATCTTTATATTATTAACATAATTACTAAAATAAAACACTTGTCATTAATGCTTGAGTTAGAAAATAGTGGACAAAAAATAATTGAACAAAAATACTCTATCAAAAGACCGTCCTTGCAATTATGAAAAATAAACATTTGGCACTATCTATGCCAGCTAGAGACATGAGTTCTATGGAGAAGATATTTATATGAAAAATAAACATTTGGCACTATCTATGACAGCTAGAGACATGAGTTCTATGGAAAAGATATTTATATGTTTTTACCATCAGTTGTATTAAGAGATAATATGTTTCTAAATTCGAACAATATTTATAAATACGGGTTGTGCCTTAAGAAATTAATGATGATGTAATAATTTTAAGTGTCCGAGATATTGGAATATAGGGAAAATTAAATAGAAGTCCCTACTTTGGAAGAAAATAGAAGATAAGTACAAGTGGTTTGGATTTAAGGAAATAAAAATAATCATTTTTGAATTACATGGCCATTGGTCTATTTTTAAATTGCAAATAAGGATAATGACAGATTTGTCGGCGTCACTCATGCGTTGCTGTTTTGCCATCTCATCATGTTCTTCAAGGAAGTTTTTATTTTTTATTTTTTATTATCAAACTTTAAAATTCCATAACTTTCAAATCATAACTCTATTTTGAATAAAATTTATATATTTGTAACCTATAAGAAAATATTTATCAAACAATATCCATAGTTACTATGAAAAAATGTAAAAAAAATAAATTCATGTTACTGTCAGACCATTATAATATAATGTCACTGTCTCTTTTACAATAGTGACATGATACTAACTTTGAAACTTTTTTTACTTTATTTATTTATTTATTTATTTTTATGATATGTTACTGTTTTAACTGGACAGTAACATCTGAAGATTGACCATAATTTTGCGACTATTAGGTCAATTTAAAGAATGTTATTATAGAGACATGTTACTGTTTTGTTGTTCAATACCATGTTGTTAATCTTTAATGGTATGTTACTGTTTTTTGTATAGGGATAGTGTTTAAAGACAGTAATACCTACTAAATGACCCAAATTTTGCAACTTTTTGAGCAATTATGTTATTATCTCTGTAAAAACGTTTAGTTTTTGATACTATGTTACTGTATTTACTTGAAAAGTATTGTAAATGCAGTTCATCTGATGAATTAGCTATAATTTTACAATTATTTGGTCAATTTTTATCGATAGTATCATGTTACTGTTTTTATCTGGGCAGCACTGAAAACATCGATTTTTTTTTAAAGAATTTCATAGGCACTATGGATCTTGTTTGATAGATCTTATTTTGTAGATTATGAATATATAATTTTTATAAAAAAATAATTTGTAGTTTAGAAGTTATGAAAGTTTAAAGTTTGGAAAATAAACAATAACTGACTTCCTTAAATTATGGGGGTGAGGTGACATATGTGTAGTATAATTGTTATATATAAGAAAAGTGGGCATTTTCGTCAACTGAAAATTAGAGGGACATTTGGCCAAAAAAAAAAAAAAAAAGTTGGGAAAAGAAAAAAGAAAACGGAGAAGAATATGAATGCGCACAATTCATATTCTGCAACTCCAATGTACTCCACTATTTTGTTTCGTGGCAGCTTATTAAATAAAAACAAATTCTTGTTATTTTAAATCTTCTTTACATATCTGTTGGACAAGATACAAATACAGAGTAATATGTGGTTAAAGGACACCTACTTTTATTCGAAAATGTCCTTTGACCGGTTGACTAAGAGATTTTTGGACATTTTTATATTCCCTTTTTGACATCTCTCTCTCTCTCTCTCTCAAGCTGTACCCATGGTCCTCACCGCATTGGACCACTCACCTTTAGTCGATCATCAGATCCACGACCTTGATCTCACCCTTCGTTGCGCTGACGACCATGCCGCCACTACCTCGCATTATTGTTGGCGGCAATGTCGGATGGAGTTCACCAGTGCAGTGCCAGAGATTTCTATTTGATTTTCTGGTTTGCAAATGGTGTATATAATATATATATATATATATATATGTACATGACTGTAACCTATAAGGATCTCACAATTAAACAAAGGATTTTGACTTTGCTGCCCTTGGTTACTATGATAAAGTGGAATCAATCACATTTGTGCTTGAAATCTTTGGCAATCAGTTACAATTTCTAACCAATATGCTTCATTCAGATAAATGCATCCTGGTTTTAGGCTGTCCCTTGTGTTTGGTCCTTGCTTGTTTTGAGAAACCGATAAATTTCTCAAAAGAAATTTTTTTTTTTTTTTGGGAAGTTTTGGAATTTGAAAAGATTTGTGAATTTTTTTTGCTGAAAAAACTTGTGAAATTTATAGGTTTCACAAAACATACAAATCTCTTCTTGTGAAATTTCACAAACTTTTTTTTTTTTTTTTTTTTTTTTGAGAAATTTCACAAACAAATTTTTGATAAATTTCACAACTTTATATATATATATATATATATAATTTTATACCGATAATGGTACTTGTTTGATTGATTTCCTTGAGTAGTTTCTAAAAAATATAAATTTATAAAAAACTGGTTTATAGATTAAAAGTGATGGGTTTAATTTTAAAGCGTGGAATTTATTTTTTCAAAAAAGTTAGTTATTGCTGTCAGGGTGTGCTTCGCTGGATTGAAAGAGGAATACGATCTGATTTATGCAAATGGCCATTTTCGTCCAAACATTATTTAAGGATCTTTTTCCTAAAATATTTTCCTTATTAGATTTAAAATGTTTAAAAAGTACCATAAAATGGATTAATCACCAATTAGCCCAAAGATATATTAGGACCGGTGCTTTGGGTTCACGTCTTATTCTTAGGGAAATTAAGGAATATCAATCGATAGATATGCTACAAATATTGATTGGTTAATAAAGGAAAAATGAAGCCCAACTAATCCAATTCTAGGAATTTACTCAACCACTCCAAGTTCAAAGTTCCTTCCTGATCAGAACAATCCAAGAGCTCATGCACATCCTCACTGAGTCTAGCTTTTGAATCCTCATATGTTTTAGAGGTTCCCTCTTCCCATATCTTCTGCTGATTTGATTTGTCCATTTCCAATGCCTCTTTTTCTTGACCGGTCCTCGACCTTTGTGTTGTTTCACTTATAACTCTTTCTCTCTCTTTCTTTATTATTTTTTTGCTCAAATAAGAGTTCCAATAATTTTTTATCTCATTGTCCGTTCTACCGGGTAGTCTTCCAGCAATCAAAGACCACCTAAAATAAGCATAAAAGTTATAAGGATTAAAACATTTAAAAAAAAAAAAAAAGAAAAGAAAAGAAAAGAAAAATATATAATACCAAACAAAAGTGTTTCATGTTCACACATTTTCAAGGGATTATATATCAGAGCATATATAAGACTCAGTTTGAAAATACACAAAGCACGCATGAACAGATTTTGTCTAAGTTATGTGTATATTTAGTGTGTAAATAAATTAAGTATGATTTTGGTTTGATAATTAATCAGTTTTCGAAGTGATTTTAGGTTGACCACACACACTCCTATATATGTAAACAAAAAAAAAATTAAAAACTCCATCAACAACTTAGATTTGTGGAACCATATCACTTATTATGATTTACAAAACTATTACTTGGCCTTTCCAAACAGCCACGTACGAAAGATCGAGCGAACTAGTCCATGCTCGATACATTGCCGGCACTTGGGCTAGCGGCCCAGGCTCGATATATAGTTAATGTACACATAAATTTCAAAGCATGAAGTTAATGTAAGTAATTTGGAACAAACATACCACTGTCGTCGACTGAAAGGTTTAGCTCAATTGGTGGCTAATTACCCTTTCGTGGATTCTATTAATTAATAATAATTGTCCTAACTAATACAACTATTGGACTCTATATATGTCCAACCCATTCTAATTGATTTTCTCATATGTTATCTCAAATGACACTACTTTTCCAATTTCATAAATGAAGTCAAATCCCATTCTATGCTTTTTGACTTTACATAAGCACTTTTGCTATATACACTCATTTTATTGACAATAGTATTACACGCACACAAAATTTCACATAAAATAATCCTGAATCTTGATTCCAGTGGCCCTCATGTGGGGAACACATGAGTCCCACACAATACCCACTGAAATCAAGCACCAGTTTTACTTTGTGTGAAATTTTGTATAAAATATTATGTGGGTCTCACATTACTCTTTTTTTGATATGTGGTTAATTAGTTTTTCAATTGCCTTCACTCAGTTCCTTAAAAGTATAGCCGGTAGTCGGTCTATAAATTACTACTCGCATCTTTTTTGGTTCTAGAGGTATACAGTGTTCACAAAGTAGTCTTCCACTTGGCTCAATTAATGATCCTGCCTTAAAACATATGATCCTCAATCTTTACCACTTCTTCATCACCTATATAAAATATAGGAAACACAAACAAACAAATAAATAAATAATGCAACTATATATATATAGATATGTTACTAACTCTAATATTAGAAATTAATGTGAAATGTCTATTTTCATCATCATTAAATAAATGCATACAATCAGTTCCATGCATGAATAACACTGCTATGATCATCAATTCACACCAATTAATTTAAGACCAATAATTAGTAACAACCACACAAAATAGACAGACACAATCCAAAAAGCAACTGACCTGTTTCCAAGGAGCTTATGAAGCCTAAGTATCAAATCCTCTTCTTGGTCAGATATATTGCCTCTCTTGATGTTTGGTCTTAGATAATTCAACCATCTTAACCTGCAACTCTTCTCACATCTATTCAAAGCTGCAACATACATATATGTATATATATATATATCCATTAATGTTAAAAGTCAAACCTTACTGATCAGAAGATTAAAAGTGTGACAATATATATATGCACACACACACACATATATATATATATATATGTATATGAGCACCTGCTTTTGATGCAATGGATTTCCACCTTTTTGCACCATATATTTCAATAGCTTGAGCTAGTTTTTGGTCTTCTTCAGCTGTCCATGGTCCTTTGTTATATTCCTTCTTTGAACATTTACTATTCTTCTTGGAAGCCATTGCCACTTCTCTTAATTATTGTGTTCCAGATCTAGCCAGTAGGTGTTTACTTACTTTTCTAAATTTTAGCTCACTCATAAACAAGACAGACACAGACATACAGAGAGAGAAGTACATGTAAGTGTTATAGAGCTTGAAAAGGTTTTATATATACATAATAATATGAGGCTTGGAGGGTGGAGAGATATTGGTCCCTTCTATCTACCTACCTTTCTTTGGAATGGGTTGAACAACCAACAAACTATTTTTACATGTGAGTGAGATCCAGAATCTTCCTAAATCTTCAAAAATTGAGGTTCATTACTCTCTTTCTTCCATTTTATTTTATGTGTCCTATTTGGCGAATTCAAAATTTTAAGGGAATGTAATGAATACACTTCACATGGGTATACAATATGATTTTTTTTTTTTTTTTCATAATTGCCCTTATAACAAAGTAGATTGTCGTGCTAAACCACTAATGGTACGTAGTTTTGAAAAACAGCTAAAAATTGATGATTCAATAAGTGGGCAACCGTTCTTGGACGATTCAAAATAGAAAGATGTACACATAAAATGAGATGGAGGGAGTATATATTATGACTGAAGAATGAGAAATAATTAAATAGGTAAATGTCACCTACTTCTCGTGAGCTTTGGTCTTACAATACACAATACCTCCCTTTACGTATTAGGAATCTCGATTATTTTACTTATTTTTGAATTTTAGTATCAAACTTTCCCCTCCTTTTTAACAAACCGTTAGAAAATCTAACGGAATATGATATTAAAATCTAAAAATAAGGGAGATAAGTGACATTATTAAAACGTGAGGGAAGGTATATGTATTAAGGTCAAGCCTCAGAGGAGGTAGGTGATATTTTCCCTAAACAAAATTTGTCTTTGGATTGTTAAAGAATATTATATAATCTATCAGTCTTCAATTTAAGAATTCTTTATTTTATTTTGAAATGTCTCAAAAGAGCCTTATTTGAAAAAAAAAATGGTGTACTTTAACTAATTTTTTTTTTCAAATGTATCCTTTAAAACTCTCTCAATTTCATTTTAATGTCTCTTGAAATGTTATTAAACTTAAGAATGATAATAAAACAAAATTGAACAATGTATTTTATACAATAAAATAAGGGCATGTTTGGTAGGCAGGAATGCATGCACCTTGGAATGGAATGGTCATTCCTGCGTTCATTTCATTCCCGTGTTTGGTGTGACCAAATGCAGTGGAATGAGCATTCCTTTTGGAATGGTCATTCCTACTTAAGCAGGAATGGACATTCCTTGCCAAAACCCAAGGAATGCTCATTCCATTCCCACAGGATTGACTATAATTGTAAAATATAAAACTTTTTCTTAAAATATATTTGATAAAAATATGCATATATTAAATATTATTTAAAATATTAAAAAAAGATTAAATACTTTTTAAAATATTAATTTTTTATAAAATATTAAAAATTTTGATTAAATATTATTCATACTAAAAAAACCATAAAATACTTATTAAACTTAACATTGGACTAAAAAAAATTTAAGGGTAAATTACACAAACCTCCCCTGAGGTTTGCCTTAATTACACGGACCTCCTCTCTTGTTTCAAAAATTACACAGACCTCCCTCGAGATTTGTAATTAGGTAACAAAACGCCCCCTCCCCTAACGGTCCGTTAGTTTTTTTTTACATTAGCCTCCCCTGAAAATTACAATTAGCCCCCCTAACATTATAAAATTGTCATACTAAGCCCCATTTCTCTTATATTTTTGTTCTAATTATAAAATCCCTCCTCCCTCCTCTGTTTTTGGGTTAATTTTTTTAGCATTAATTTATATCATCTACACAAAATACATATAAATAGGTCCAAAATTTTTTTTCCCCAAGCAAACCTCTATCAAGCCCTCCATGTATTAATTTTCTAGATCCGCCCTGTCCCTATGCTTCAAAAGTGGACACTTAACCCCCTGTGATTGTGGACTAAAATGGAATTGTTATGATTTCACTCAAAACTGACAAAAATTCTAAAATTGGTTAAAAATATAAACACTTAACCCATTTTGTGATGTTAATTTTGGGGTTAACGGTCTTTGAGTGAAATCATAACAGTTCTATTATACCACAATCACAGGGGGTTAAGTGTCCACTTTTGAAGCATAGGGACAGGGGCGGATCTAGAAAATTAATACAGGGGGGCTTGATAGAGGTTTGTTCGGGGGAAAAAAATTTTAGACCTATTTATATATGTTTTTGTGTATATTTTGTGTAGATGATATAAATTAATGCTAAAAAAATTAACCCAAAAACATAGGAGGGAGGAAGGATTTTATAATTAGCACAAAAATATAAGAGAAAGGGGGCTTTAGTATGACAATTTTATAATATTAGGGGGGCTAATTGTAATTTTCATGGGAGGCTAATGTAAAAAAACTAACGGACCATAAGGGGAGGGGGCCATTAGGGGAGGGGGCGTTTTGTTACCTAATTACAAACCTCGAGGGAGGTCTGTGTAATTTTTGAAACAAGAGGGGAGATCCGTGTAATTAAGGCAAACCTCAGGGGAGGTTTGTGTAATTTACCCAAAATTTAATTATAACTAGCAAACATATTAAATTTTTAAAGAGATTTTGCAAATAGATGAATAAATATAAGGTGGACTAAAATTGTTAAAAATGTAATATTATTTCATAAAAAAATTAAATATTAACTATTTAGGCTAAAAATTATTAAAAAATTCAAATTTTCAAAATATTGCATAAATAATACTGAATGTTTGTACTATAAATATTTTGTACAAATATAAAATATTTTGCTTAAATCTGATTTTATTCCACTAATTGATTGTTTAAAACCCAAAGTGGAATGTAATTGACATTTAATTCCTAGAAACTTAGCCAAACAGAGGAATGTAATGACTATTGCTATTCCATTCCTGTTTCATTCCATTCCTGAGTCCATTCCATTCCTGCCTTATTCCATTCCTGCCTATCAAACGTGCCATAAGTTCTTTAAATAGTTGAAATTTTCAAAAGACTCCATAATTTGGAATGGAGTTATCATATAAATATATATATATATATATAAGTTATTGCTTATACACTTAGTTTTAGGGGAGATTGAGGGTTTGACTCTCTTTAAGGGAATCTTTGCTTGCTTTCTATCTGTTCTTCAATTGGAATGAGTGGTCCTTTATTGAACTTTATTGTGGGTCATATATTGTGGGCTTTTGGGGGTTGGGTTGGATTGGGTTGGGTTGGATCGAGTTGTGTTATGAGTGTTTGTGCGTGATCATCTTTTAATAAGGGAAAAATATACTCCCTCCGTCGCATATTTGGAGTCTCTTTTGGGAATTCTAACTTATTAAGGGGACAACCTTGATTTTGGTGAGATTTTTAACTTTTCAATATTGCCCTTTTTGAAATTCAAAATTATAGTGTCGCATAAAAAAAAAAAAAAAAAAAGAGGGAAGAGTTGGACATAATAAATGACAAATTTGGAAAGTGTGTATTAAAGTACTTTGACTTTTCAAAGAAGACTCTTCAAATGGGACATCAAAAAATGACATCAAAGACTCTTAATATGGGACAGAGGAAGTACATGTTTCAGTAGGACCACGGCCCTTCAATGTAGTGTGTGTGGAGAGTTATTCCATTGTCAAAGATCATTGCCACTTGATAGTCTCTACCAATACACGACCGTTTATGTGACAAAGTTATTTATTTTTTAAGAGATAAAAAAACTTATATTTGATCACATAATAATTCGCTATTAACCAAAAACTATCATGTGACATTTGATCCAGAACCATGGAATAATTTCTCGTCGGTGTGGCAACAAGCTGAACCGTGATCCCTGAGGACCAAAAGAGGATAAGTGGACATTACTATTACAAATCAGAGTAATCAGTATGTTTTATTAAACGTTAATTATATAAATAGAAAAGTAATGTTAGCTTGGTTCAAACATGGCACGTGCAGAATTATTAATTATTATTTTTTGATTGTTTGAGGGAAAACGTGCAACCATTTAAAAGGGACATGATTCACACCACATTGCCACCGAAGTCTATGCGTCATTATATAGTACTCTCTCTGTATTAAAATAAGCGTCTATTTTTTTTTTGCACAATGTTTAAGAAAGTTGTATTATATTAATTTATTTGGTTTATTAAAAAATCATTTTTTAATTTTACCCTTAGATGTGATGAGTGTTTGACTTTTTGTTTGTTTTGGAACCACAAATAAATATTTCTTTGTCTTTATTATAAGGTAGTTTTGAAAAGTAAGTAAAAGCTATATGCTAATTTAGAAAAATAGACACTTATTGTGAGACATCTAAAAAAGAATATGTAAATACTTATTATGGGACAGAGAAATTACTATTTATTTTGTTTTATTTTTGGTTTTCCATGTTGGTGGGCGACTCCTGATTTCCTCATCAATAATTAAAATTCTTGAGCAAACTTCCCGATGTACTTTTGGCATGCAAAGCCACTTTACAGTGTTTTTCTAACCTTAAGCTAAGAGGCTGTTAATTGGAAGTGACCCATTGTATGCAACAAAATTCAAGTATGGAAATAACGAGAAAATTGAGGAACAAATATGATTTTATTGATTTCAGAAAATATGAGTACAATCTCTGTATAATTCTTTTACAATGAAAAGAAAATTCCTTTGATTCGATCTCCATGATTGTTC